>CM077176.1:3243786-3993786 GCA_039654105.1 Coreius guichenoti
CACTGGAAGAGACAAACTGGCCAAACAGTCACAATTGGTTTTGTTTAGGGGCAAGTTTATACAGAATAGATGATATACCACCATAATAAACAATATGTTTGCTTGTGAATTTCTAGTTATGATTCTATATATTTCAAAGTACTTTCAAAGATTTGATGGCACTAACTTGGAAAACTATATACAGTATATGTGGGTATACTGTAGATAGATGGATGGATGGATGGATGGATGGATGGATAGACGGAAGGATGGATGGATGGATGGATGGATGATGGATGGATGGATGATGGATGGATGGATGGATGGATAGATGGACGGATAGACGGATGGATGGATGGATGGATGATAGATGATAGACAGATGGATGGATGATGGATAGATGGATAGACGGATGGATGGATGGATGATGGATGGATAGATAGATAGATAAATGGATGGATAGATGGATTGACTGATTGATGGATGGACGGATGGATGGATAGATAGATAGATGGATGGAATGATGATGGATGGATGGATGGATGGATGGCTGGATGGATGGATGGATGATGGATGGATGGATAGACGGATGGATGGATGGATGGATGGATGGATGGATGGATGGATGGACGGACGGATGGATGGATGGATTGATGATGGATGGATGGATAAATGGATGGATGGATGGATGGATGGATGGATGGATGATGGATGGATGGATAAATGGATGGATGGGCGGATGGATTGATGATGGATGGATGGATGGAAGGATGGATGGATGATGGATGGATAGACAGATGGATGGATGATGGATGGATGGATGGATGGATAGACCGATAGACGGATGGATGGATGATGGATGGATAGATAGACGGATAGACGGATGGATGGATGATGGATGGATAGATAGACGGATGGATGTATAAATAGACGGATAAACGGATGGATGATGGATGGATGGACGGACGGACAGACGGATGGATGATGGATGGATAGACCGATGGATGGATGGACGGATAGACGGAAGGATGGATGGATGATGGATGGATAGACAAATGGATGGATGGATGATGGATGGATAGACAGATGGATGGATGGATGGATGGATAGACGGATGGATGGATGGACGGATGGACGGATGGATGATGGATGGATAGACAGATGGATGGATGGATGATGGATGGATAGATAGACGGATGGATGGATAAATAGACAGATAAACAGATGGATGGATGGATTGACTGATGGATGGACGGACGGATGGATGGATAGACAGATGGAATGATGGAATGATGGATGGATGGATGGATGGATAAATAGATGGATGGACGGATGGACGGACGGACGGACGGACGGACGGATGGATGGATGGATGGATGGACCAACAGACAGACAGACGGACGGATGGATTGATGATGGATGGATGGATAGATGGATGATAGACAAATGGATGGATAATGGATGGGTGGATAGACAGATAGATGGATGGATGGATGATTGATGGATAGATAGACGGATGGATGGATGGATTGATGATGGATGGATGGATGGATGATGGATGGATGGATAAACGGATGGATGGATGGACTGATGGACGGACGGACGGATGGATGGATGGATGGATGGATGAACGGACAGACGGACGGATGGATTGATGATGGATGGATGGATGGATGATGGATGGATAGACAAATGGATGGATAATGGATGGGTGGATAGACGGATAGACGGATGATTGATGGATAGATAGATGGATTGATGATGGATGGATGGATGGATGATGGATGGATGGATGGATAAACGGATGGATGGATGGATGGATGATGGATGGATGGATGGATGATGGATGGATGGATGGATAAACGGATGGATGGATGGACTGATGGACGGACGGACGGATGGATGGATGGATGGATGAACGGACAGACGGACGGATGGATTGATGATGGATGGATGGATGGATGATGGATGGATAGACAAATGGATGGATAATGAATGGGTGGATAGACGGATAGACGGATGATTGATGGATAGATAGACGGATGGATGGATGGATTGATGATGGATGGATGATGGATGGATGGATAAATAAACGGATGGATGGATGGACTGATGGATGGACTGATGGACGGACAGACGGACGGATGGATGGACGGATGGATGGACGGATAGCTAGATAGAAGGATAGATGGATATAACTATATATATATATATATATATATATATATATAATACATATTTGTGAGTGTGTGTATATATATATATATATATATATATATATATCATTAATATATAAATATATATATAATGTATTATTAATGTATTATTATAAAACAAATATTCTCTCTCTCTCTCTCTCTCTCTCTATATATATATATATATATATACATTAACCTGTATTGTTTTTCAATATCATAGGCCAATTATTGAATTTCATTTGTTTATATGCGTCTCAAAAGACTGAAGGATCATTAAAGAGTCAGTGTTAACACGTTTTGCAGTAATTGTTTTAAATGAGTGGAACTGTATTTCTAAATAGCTCTTCTTCAATAAGACTAAAAGATTAATGTCTACCGGAAGCAGAGCTGGAATGGTTCGGTTTCCCTCTCTAGTGGGCGGTCCGTGGGCTTTCACAAACACAAAGGCCTTTAGAAAACAGAGCAGCCTTCATTTGTGACATCGAATCAGAAGTGTTTTCTGACCTCTAATCCTCCTCTGGCTCGTAACCCCGATCTAACGATACACGTCCCGCAGCCGGAGCATCAAAGCCGGCCGCAAACAGCCCTTCCTTCCACTCATTTCAGAAGTTCCTTTTGAAGTAAAAGTTCACTCAGCAGCGATTTTATACAACTTATTTGCTATCTGTTTCCTATCGATTCTTCGTGTCATCTTCTGACAGAAAAGAAGAAGAAAGTCAGAAGGGTGCAGAAAGACGGATCAATGGCGGCGTGACCTCCCGCAGGGGTATCGGACTGGCGCTTCACAGCGATCATTAACCAATCCCACACTGTCGTTGATCCCAGCAAAAAGTACTCACATCGCTTCTCATCGTTCTTGTCCTCGCATATTCCCTAGGCTAATTTATATGCAATTTGCTTAGTTTTTTTCCCCTCACTAGCGTATTGAATTCATAAACGCTGGGACTGTAAGATATCGTCCATTATTTCAAATCATTGCGAGACATCAATATCTGAGCGCAGAGCGACACAAAGACAAGAAAGTGTCTAGACTCACACTCTTCCTGCATGTTCCTCTTCTCCCCATAAGCCTCTGTGTTTCCCTCATTCTGAAACAGTTAAATCAGATCTATTGATCAACTAAATGAACAACAATTAGACGTCTGGTGGACGCAGGACAAAATGAGTCTGTTCTGAGCAACTTTTCCACTTTGAAATGAATCACTAAACACACATGAAGCATTGTATTACCACATCTCCTCAGACCATAACGCAATACTTCAAGTCGATTACTATATATTACTCTTAAGTATTTATTTGAAAGATGGAATTAATATTTATGTTTCTCTTAAGCGTAATACATATTTTAATCTACATGGAGTGTTGCGTTATTGTCTGAGGAGAGGTTGTTTTAGAGGAAGTGAGTGATCATTTAATATTACTAAAATGGTTCACTCTTTTGTAAGGTTTCCCTGCTCTTATTTCTCAACAGTGTCTTTACGAAAACATTTATAAAACCAGGCGATATCAAAGTCTGTCTTTACATATTTTACGTGCTGATGAGTTCAAACGGGGGGGGGTATTTTAGGTATATATTTTATGTAAATAATAATAAGCGGAGTGGCCGTTACACCTCAGGTGTGCATTATTTTTCAATAATTCAATGGACCAGAGTCAGTTATTCGGCTTATACTACGTTTACCACGCCTCAAAACATTGTTCAGATGTTGTATTTCAAGACATTTGTCAGGTTTTTGTCTTTAAAACGCTCTGATTTCTTACGCATCTCATCCCACGCCTCCGTTGATAATTCCAAAACATAATTTTAGAGCTCGTAATAGAGACTTGAGCTATTGATATGCAGACTAATGCAGTTATTAATACAGTTATTAATGCAGTTATTACAGAGAGAGAGATTAAGCGTGTGTGAATTAGTGTGTGTGTCTCTCAGTGTTCGGCTCCAGCGTCTCTAATAATGAAACTGTAAGTTTATCTGCTTCAAGAACAGCGCCGTTATTCCCTCGCTAGTGAGAAATATCATGTAGCTTTTAAGTTGCTAAACTTATTTACTGATAAAATCATCAGAGCGGCGCCGACAACACGTGTCTGTGCGAGTGTGTGTCTGTACTGTACGTGTGTGTGCGTTTGAGTAGGAGTATAGTGTAAATTTTGTGGCAAAAACATGCAAATAATGTGTGGTTTTGATCCTATTGTTTACTATATTTCTTTGCTTGGTCAGTGTCATTGTGGGTTTTGGTTCTTTTGCTGTTGTCGGCTGTAAGGACCTTTGAAATAACTGAAATCATTTGGCGGAGTGATATGGAACTGTAATGCGGTCAAAACCTGCTGGAACTACTTTAGCCGTGCGTTTCCCTGAAAATTATTGCACACCTTAGAAAGTATGTCAACCAATCAGATTCAAGCATTCAACAGCCCTGTAGTATGAATTTATATTTTCTCTGTGACAATCGTGATATGTCAGCACTGTCACCAAATTGTAAATAAATAAATAAATAATAATTGTTTGAGATTTTTAGATCATTTTCCTCATTTTATGTTTGGTCCGCTAGCAACATCAGAAAAACAAAATGTAATGTATTTTTAATATTCAAAATATGATTTTTATTATATTTTTAAATTTTATTTTATTAAAGTAGTATATTAATATTTATTATAATTTAATTTGAATTTTGTTATTTATTATTTTATCAAAATGTTTATCATAATTATATTTTTATGATATTGTCATCGCCATCAGCTCTCAACTGCATCAGATTTTCATCAATAGATGGAGCTGACAGTTATTTTGAAATCATGGTGTTATTCATAATTCCTAATCAAAAGTTGAATACTAGATTTACCGATATTCATAATAAATATTTGACATGACATTTTTATATCTGACAATGCTGACACATTAAGTGACAGGTGAGGAATAGTGTTGCACTTATTTTAATCAACTTTGTGCTTGTATTTTCATAAAGTCACTATTATAGTAAACGTGCAATTGTGGCTTGCATTTTGTGCAAGTGTTTGTTTCGTCAAACGAGGTCACTTAATAAACACTTTATATTTATCATCAATAAATACGGTTTCTTTCAATCTTTTACATTTGAACTAATTGAATATCGCTTGATAAACCACATTTAACCATGTTCATTTTCACAATAAACATTTATTCTGAATTCTGATTCTAAGCTATTTCAATAAATGCATTTTAAAAATGAATATTTAAATCAAATAGATGCAAAGAGTAAATAATAAACTATGGCATGATTTTTTCCCCCAGAAATCTTAACCCTTTCTTTCCTGCGTTTTCCTCATTCATGTATGACTAACAAATATGCATCACATTAAGTTTATTAGTTTCTTTATGCTAAAACTGTGTAATCCAAACGGATGGACGTTTTATATGCTAAATTTAGATTTTACATAAACTCTTATGTCACAGTCCAAGTACTCAAGAATCAACAGTCCTCGCTATGAACTTTCAGTATGAACCCTAAAGGCAAGCGTAAAGCCAGTTAATGCTCGACACTATTTGATCAAACCCTCCGTTCGGAATCGGCGACTCCCTACGGAAGCTGCTCCCAAATTCTGCACTGTAGGCGGACTGTATTGACTTCTCTTCCCCCTTTCACCTCTTCCTTGGCTTTGGCCAAGCGTGCAAATGGCAAATGGACAGCGCGAGTCCCCGTGGCCCAGACAGCCCATGTCTTATTCATGAACGCCGGCCTCTCGTGTCACACTCCATATGAAAGGACAAGCTCGGGCCTGAGCGAGACTCCCACGGCTGTCCTCCATGACATTTTTTGCTTTATGCGCCGCCGTGCTCCCGTTCTGCCAGGGCCCGGAGTAATAATAATAATGGCCAAGCAAGACGGGAAAACATGGCTCTGTTGCTGCTTTCTCCCAAGATGCATCCACTGTATGCGTAGCTGTCCGCATTGACATGGCGGGGTAATTGGTGTGCATCCCTGACTGCTCCCAATCCGAGTGCGCTGCACTGCTGTTCACCGACTACACTGAAATTGAACCTCATGAGCGACTGACACAGGCATCATAGCATTCCTCATGTGGAGACTCAACTCAAAAGTTGATTTGCAATGCTGCTGAGATAATGATGCAATACACTCTTAAAAATAAAGAGGGCTTTTGCACCAATACAACAGAAGAACCATTTTTGGTACCTTTCAGTGATCACTTCTCAAAATAACCACATTTTTTAACATTTTAATACCCCGAATCACCTTTAAAGAACCTTGAATGGTAAGATCCCATTGATGTTAAAGGTTCTTCATCGAAACCATTGCATGCATAATATTTCACACGATATTGAACTATTTTACTGATACTTTTTTAGTGTTGAATGAATTGCATGTATAATTGACATTTAACTTTTTTTTATGCCATCTTAGATGCATGTTTGAAATGCACTGTGGTATTCAAAAATGCATTGATAATTCCTTTTAAATTCCAATTCAGAACTGAGGTTGCAAACATGGAAGCAGAACTGTAATTTGAGTCATTTTTAACTAGGCCTACACTTTTAATTTAACTAAACCAATTTTAACTAAACTTTTAATTAGAAAGCCTTCGAGGTTTAAAGGTTTATTAGGTGCATGTAGGCTTATTGCATGTAGTTAAATATATTCCTTCATATATGGCTGGAAGATTAAACAATTATTGTTGATCTAATTTATTTTTATTTTATATTATTTATGTAAGTGTGTGTGTACACAATATATGTATGTATATATGCATACATACACATATACAGGTGAAATTCGAAAAATTAGAATATCGTGCAAAATTTAGTAATTCAACTTAAAAGGTGAAACTAATATATAGAGTCATTACATGCAAAGTGAGATATTTCAAGCCTTTATTTGTTAAAATTTTGATGATTATGGCTTACAGCTTATGAAAACCCCAAATTCAAAATCTCAGAAAATTAGAATATTACATGAAATCAATAAAAAAAAAAAAAAGGATTTTAAATACAGAAATGTCGGCCCTCTGAAAAGTATAATCATACACATGTACTCAGTACTTGGTTTGGGCCCCTTTTGCATGAATTTGGCATGGATGCTATCAGCCTGTGGCACTGCTGAGGTGTTATGGAAGACCAGGATGCTTCAGTAGCGGCCTTCAGCTCTTCTGCATTGTTCGGTCTCATGTCTCTCATCTTTCCATAGATTCTCTATGGGGTTCAGGTCAGGCGAGCTTGCTGGCCAATCAAGCACAGTAGTCCCATGGTCATTGAACTAGTTTTTGATACTTTTGGCAGTGTGGGCAGGTGCCAAGTCCTGCTGGAAAATGAAGTCAGCATCTCCATAAAGCTTGTCTGCTGAAGGAAGCATGAAGTGCTCTAAAATATCCTGGTAGACGGCTGCGTTGACTCTGGACTTAATAAAGCACAGTGGAACAGCACTCCCCAAACCAACACAGACTGTGGAAACTTCACACTGGACTTCAAGCATCTTAGATTGTGTGCCTCTCCATTCTTCCTCCAGACTCTGGGACCTTGGTTTCCAAATGAGATGCAAAATTTGCTCTCATCAGAAGACAGGACTTTGGACCACTGAGCAACAGACCAGTTCTTTTTTTCTTTAGGCTTGACAAGAGGAATACGACATTTGAAGCCCATGTCCAGGATCCGTCTGTGTGTGATGGCTCTTGATGCAGTAACTCCAGCCTCACTCCTTGTGAAGCTCGCCCACACATTTGAATGGCCTTTTCCTGACAATCCTCTCCAGGCTGTGGTCATCCCTGCTGCTTGTGCACCTTTTTCTTCCACACTTTTCCCTTCCACTTAACTTTCTATGAATGTGCTTTGATACAGCACTTTAAGAACATCCAACTTCTTTTGCAATTACCTGTTGAGGCTTTCCCTCCTTGTGGAGGGTGTCAGTGATGGTTTTCTGCACAACTGTCAGGTCAGCAGTCTTCCCCATGATTGTGAATTGTACTGAACCAGACTGAGAGACCATTTAAAGGCTCAGGAACCCTTTGCAGGTGTTTTGGATTAATAAACTGATTAGAGTTTGACACTTTGAGCCTACAATACTGAACCTTTTCACAATATTCTAATTTTCTGAGATTTTGAATTTGGGGTTTTCATAAGCTGTAAGCCATAATCATCAAAATTATAACAAATAAAGGCTTGAAATATTTCACTTTGCATGTAATGAGTCTATATAATATATTAGTTTCACCTTTTAAGTTGAATTACTGAAATAAATGAACTTTTGCACGATATTCTAATTTTTCGAGTTTCACCTGTATGTATGTGTATATATATATAGTAGTTCTGTCAAATCAATTAATCGCAATTAATCGATTCGAAAATAAAAGTTTGTGTTAATATGTGTGTATATATATGATTATATATACACATACACTCACCTAAAGGATTATTAGGAACACCATACTAATACTGTGTTTGACCCCCTTTCGCCTTCAGAACTGCCTTAATTCTACGTGGCATTGATTCAACAAGGTGCTGAAAGCATTCTTTAGAAATGTTGGCCCATATTGATAGGATAGCATCTTGCAGTTGATGGAGATTTGTGGGATGCACATCCAGGGCACGAAGCTCCCGTTCCACCACATCCCAAAGATGCTCTATTGGGTTGAGATCTGGTGACTGTGGGGGCCATTTTAGTACAGTGAACTCATTGTCATGTTCAAGAAACCAATTTGAAATGATTCGAGCTTTGTGACATGGTGCATTATCCTGCTGGAAGTAGCCATCAGAGGATGGGTACATGGTGGTCATAAAGGGATGGACATGGTCAGAAACAATGCTCAGGTAGGCCGTGGCATTTAAACGATGCCCAATTGGCACTAAGGGGCCTAAAGTGTGCCAAGAAAACATCCCCCACACCATTACACCACCACCACCAGCCTGCACAGTGGTAACAAGGCATGATGGATCCATGTTCTCATTCTGTTTACGCCAAATTCTGACTCTACCATCTGAATGTCTCAACAGAAATCGAGACTCATCAGACCAGGCAACATTTTTCCAGTCTTCAACTGTCCAATTTTGGTGAGCTCGTGCAAATTGTAGCCTCTTTTTCCTATTTGTAGTGGAGATGAGTGGTACCCGGTGGGGTCTTCTGCTGTTGTAGCCCATCCGCCTCAAGGTTGTGCGTGTTGTGGCTTCACAAATGCTTTGCTGCATACCTCGGTTGTAACGAGTGGTTATTTCAGTCAAAGTTGCTCTTCTATCAGCTTGAATCAGTCGGCCCATTCTCCTCTGACCTCTAGCATCAACAAGGCATTTTCGCCCACAGGACTGCCGCATACTGGATGTTTTTCCCTTTTCACACCATTCTTTGTAAACTCTAGAAATGGTTGTGCGTGAAAATCCCAGTAACTGAGCAGATTGTGAAATACTCAGACCGGCCCGTCTGGCACCAACAACCATGCCACGCTCAAAATTGCTTAAATCACCTTTCTTTCCCATTCTGACATTCAGTTTGGAGTTCAGGAGATTGTCTTGACCAGGACCACACCCCTAAATGCATTGAAGCAACTGCCATGTGATTGGTTGATTAGATAATTGCATTAATGAGAAATTGAACAGGTGTTCCTAATAATCCTTTAGGTGAGTGTATATTGTATGTGTGTGTATATATATATATAAATTAGTTTTACATTTACATATATATCATTTTTTTACATTTAGTTTTAATTTGCTGTTCAAGGAGTTAAAGTTCAAGGAAATCCACAGTTAAAAAGACAATTTTTTAAAAATTCAATAAATGTACGATGTATTTGCCAAAATCGAGCAGCCCTACATTCATATTTAACAAATTCACTTTTGACCAGGATGGAAGAACACTTAATTTCCCAGAATGCATTACAGTACATTCCTGTTCTTGTCACTCCAATTCAAATTCCTGTGTGCTGTGGTCAATTCCATGTAAAAATTCAAATTCTTCAGTTCTGAGTTTTGCTCAACCCTGCTTCTCACAAAGGATACACAGTGCTTTCTTTAAAATTGGCCATAACGTGTCTGTAGTGTGCTTATGTTGGCTTAAAGTGCAGTCTATGTAGGCAGCTCACTCGCTTTTAGACTAGAAGACCAGCTGATATCCGCAGATAAGCATCCAACCGGGCAGCTGGGATGAATGAAGACGTGTCTGCATGGTTTAGTGCTGATGGAACTTCTGAATATTATGGTGATTTATGTGAGGGAGAACATGAATGGGGAATAAGGAGTAGCTCACTCAAAAATGACAATTCTGGCTTTATTTACTTTGCCTTAAGTCATTTATTCTGTGGAACACAAAATGAGAAATTATAAAGAATTACGATAGAAACAAAGTTATATGAGTTTGAAAGAACATTTTATTTTTTGGGTGAACTATTCCTTTAACCGATCATTGTCTGAGAGCCGTTGACTCAATGAATTCTCTCAGACGGAAAGATTTGCATGAAATAATCTCTATGAAACTGTCATCACTAACGTACACGTGCATCCCTGATGTGCAGTTTTGAGCAGACGCACGCACAGGTCACGAGTCGCTCGAATCGCTGCAGGTTCATCAAGCGTAAACTGATTGATCAGGTTTTAATGGGATCCTGATTTGTGATCGGACTGATTTAGAGCTTCAATCCATCATTGGCATTATTCTTTTTCTCTTCTCATTAACTTGCTTGGTCTATTGCTTCTCTCCCATTTAACTGCGTTAGGAAAGGGAAATTATGCCTTTATTAAAATTTAATTGCAGGCAATTTGACTCTTTCCTTCTCAAAAAGGCTTTAGCTATTTACAGATAAAACTTTAGTATGTTTGTAAAGCGTTTTAGCATTATGATTCTCTATGATAATTACATTAAGATCTAATTCATTCTCAATTTATCCTTATTTAAAACCTTGTGATTTTTATTTAAGAGGTTCAGGATTTGGGGGTTTTTTAACCCAAGGGCTGTGTAAATATAGGACAGAACACATGTTGGGTTAATTTTACCCAGCAAAGTTGATTTTTTTTTTTTTTTTTTTTTTTTTTTTACTTCATTCATGTATTAATGTTTAAGGATTAAATTAAATCCTCTAAACTTTTCTTTGTAAATACTCGACAACCACTGGCTTGCATGATAATTCCTTTATTTTTGATCATATTTTACAGTATAGCATATTTTATATATCGTTTTTAATACATATTGCCTACATTTAAGGTCTTTTATCAAATATTAGAAGTAAAAATTAAACATTTAGAAGTAATTCAAGTGTAATCGACCGGTCTTTGTTGTCCCGTTTCCACCGTAACGGCGCTGGATCTCGTGCCGGAGCTTGTGTCGTGTTCAGCGGGAGAACTTCTGACTTCAGACCGCCGCCCTGCGTTTCACTCGTAGCCGAAATATGCGGTGACTGACTCCATAACCTGTCCATAATCAGTGTACAGTTCTGAGAACATATTTTAACATCATAAGTATTTGTATTCTGCATCTTTTTTAATAAAATCATACAATTTTATGCAATTTCTATGCAATCTTTTACTGAAGACATGCACCAATTTGACAGAGCGGCACTGCTCTCTCTTGAAAAGGTCACAAAAAGCCCGCGATAAATAACTCAACCCCTGGGTTGTTACGGCTGACCCAGGATCAGGGTAACACAAAAACTACCCAAACACTGGGTTGTTACGTCTGACCCAGGATCTGGGTTACACAAAAACTACCCAAACACTGGGTTGTTACGTCTGACCCAGGATCTGGGTAACACAAAAACTACCCAAACACTGGGTTGATACGTCTGACCCAGGATCTGGGTTACACAAAAACTACCCAAACACTGGGTTGTTACGTCTGACCCAGGATCAGGGTAACACAAAAACTACCCAAACACTGGGTTGTTACGTCTGACCCAGGATCTGGGTAACACAAAAACTACCCAAACACTGGGTTGTTACGTCTGACCCAGGATCTGGGTTACACAAAATCTACCCAAACACTGGGTTGTTACGTCTGACCCAGGATCTGGGTAACACAAAAACTACCCAAACACTGGGTTGTTACGTCTGACCCAGGATCTGGGTTACACAAAATCTACCCAAACACTGGGTTGTTACGTCTGACCCAGGATCTGGGTTACACAAAAACTACCCAAACACTGGGTTGTTACGTCTGACCCAGGATTAGGGTAACACAAAAACTACCCAAACACTGGGTTGATACGTCTGACCCAGGATCAGGGTAACACAAAAACTACCCAAACACTGGGCTGTTACGTCTGACCCAGGATCTGGGTTACACAAAAACTACCCAAACACTGGGTTGTTACGTCTGACCCAGGATCTGGGTAACACAAAAACTACCCAGACACTGGGTTGTTACGTCTGACCCAGGATTAGGGTAACACAAAAACTACCCAAACACTGGGTTGATACGTCTGTCCCAGGATCAGGGTAACACAAAAACTACCCAAACACTGGGTTGTTACGTCTGACCCAGGATCTGGGTTACACAAAATCTACCCAAACACTGGGTTGTTACGTCTGACCCAGGATCTGGGTAACACAAAAACTACCCAAACACTGGGTTGTTACGTCTGACCCAGGATCTGGGTTACACAAAATCTACCCAAACACTGGGTTGTTACGTCTGACCCAGGATCTGGGTTACACAAAAACTACCCAAACACTGGGTTGATACGTCTGACCCAGGATTAGGGTAACACAAAAACTACCCAAACACTGGGTTGTTACGTCTGACCCAGGATCAGGGTAACACAAAAACTACCCAAACACTGGGTTGTTACGTCTGACCCAGGATCAGGGTAACACAAAAACTACCCAAACACTGGGTTGTTACGTCTGACCCAGGATCTGGGTTACACAAAAACTACCCAAACACTGGGTTGTTACGTCTGACCCAGGATCAGGGTAACACAAAAACTACCCAAACACTGGGTTGTTACGTCTGACCCAGGATCTGGGTTACACAAAAACTACCCAAACACTGGATTGTTACGTCTGACCCAGGATCAGGGTAACACAAAAACTACCCAAACACTGGGTTGTTACGTCTGACCCAGGATCTGGGTAACACAAAAACTACCCAAATACTGAAAAAATAACCCAAGATTTTTTTAGAATGTGTATATATTTAAAGGCTATGAAATGCAAATGATTTCCGCAGTGTAGTGGGAGGGACATTCTCATTCTTGAGAGCATTTGATTGGACAAACAATTGTACACACCTCTGTCTGAGTGCATGAGGATTTCAGCAATATTTTGGACCAAAGACTGTAAAATGCACTGGCTCAACCAATGGCAGATCTGTTTGGAAAAACCTGCTTGAAAACGGATTATTTTTGCAGCTGTGTTTGGCAATGCAAGTGATGCAGAAAGATGTAAATGTCAAAATCTACAGAAAGCAAATGCTATGTAAATGTGATTCTGTTGAAAATTTGTGCAAACCAAACAAAGTGTGTAGAAACACACTGGGCCAAAAGTAAAGATTTGACATTAATATGATATGCACCAACTACACTAAGACATTTGCGTATGGGTGACTGGTTCATAATGATTTTACGGGACCGCAGTGCACATACACGTATACATGAGAGGAAATAGCCTGTGCATGAAAGTATGTGTGTGTGTTTATGTGCATATACACATGCTCATGTGAGTAATGGGCACTGCAGTGTTCTGGTGCAATGGGTCCGTGGAGAAATCTCTGAAGGGCTCAGATGACATGGTCCTTCCTTTGCCCCATATACAGGTTTGTCCAATCTCTGAACAGAGAGAGAGAGAGGAGGGGGACATTGCAGCATCCCTTTTGCTGAGCTTCATAAATCACAGACAACACTCTGGCGGGATTATGTTGTCATGAAAAAAAAACGGCAACCGTCTCAGACAGGTGGAGCGGTATCGACAGGCTATTGTACAGTGTTATTTAAAGAAAAACACTGCGATATGCAGCCTTACATGAAGGAGACAATATGACAGGAAAATAAAGCCTGTCTGCTTCTTCTAATGATACATGAAGAAGACTTTAGAGGTTTTCAAAAATGAAAGCTAGAACAGGGTTAAAAAGAACCAGACAAAAGAAAACCTCTTTTTTTTTTGCAGAGAGTAAGTGTGAGAATCAAGAGGAGACAGAGATATGGCTGGAACAGAAGTGTACAGACATGTTGAGACTAAAGTCTGCAGTTCTCAAGGCCTGATCAATAATTTAAACCATGCAGATTGGCAAAGAAGCCCACAAATGCTGCAATGATGGTTGTTCGTTCCCTTAAAGGGATAAAGTGCCCATTTATATCTGAATTTCAGATTTTGGGTCTTCCTCAGGACTTCATACAGATACGAACAGTAACAATAATGTACTAATTCCAGTGTGAATCCTCATACTTTTGAAGTGCATACATGGATTCGACATGTCGACACACGAACCAAACTCTTCCAGTCTCAGCTACAGCGTTTGAGGGCGGGGCAAAGGAGACGTTGTTCGTGGGCATTATGCAAATTTGTTACATTGTTACGTAGGTATGATTTTTTTTTTTAGGAGACAATAACATTATTTGTCGTCCACTTTGATCTTTAAAACTTTGCAGACCTTTTACATTCACAAACAGCTCTATTACACACTGCATCAAAGGGAGTATCTGAAAAAGCATAATAGGGGCACTTCAAAAGCCTTCAAATATTTGAGACTTTTGACATCAGTGATGCTCAATGCGATTGGTTCTTGCATGTCACATGACCACGTTTGAAAATGCAACTTTCACATTTTAAAGCATGTGTTGTTTCTACAATTGAGAGCAGTAATTTCAGAGAATATCGACTTGAATTTTAGTCTATTTAGTCTACGTATATTGTATGACTCATCCAGAGCTTCTGGCCTAAAACCACCCACTTTGACAGAAAGAAACAGAAAGGTCACCAACTACAGCTCAGTTTTAGGTGTACATTTAAGATTCATGTATTTGAATTGAATATAAAATTTACATTTAACATAAACTAATAAACTTAATGGGTCTCATTCACTAAGCATGCGTACGCACAAATTTGTGTGTGAAATGTGCGTACGAACGATTTTAAGAACAAATCACAATTCACCAAAGATTTCGTAATAATTTTTTTTCTAAATTTACGAAAAAATATAGGAACTGAAACCACAGGTACGCAAAAAGAACTTACTCTGTAGCTATGGCTTTATAATCGTGTTAAGAAGTTCATCCTGACATGACTATAATTACATTGAAGTATATTGCATTAACTGTATTATATAATCCATATATAAAATTATATAATGAAATTATTAAATAATACAATTTAATTTCATCTTAAATACATTCGATCATATACAGTAAAAGAGTAAGAAAAGCTGCATTATAGCTTCAGATGCAAATAACGCAGATATACATGTATGTACAGCTGGCTAATGAGAGCTCTGTAATCTGGGTCTTTATAAAAGGTGTTTATTGTGAGAACTGGTGAAAACACACTTGGCATTGTTCGAGGATCGGGCGAGCGCGCATCTGCAAACAGCGGCAAGTTGGACAAGAGTGACGAAAGGCTGTAAGGAAAGCGTGTGCGGAAAGCCCTTATATGGAGATGTTTGGGTGTGTTTTATGCAAATGACTAACCTCGTGCACGCGGCCGCTCATTTAGGATACTCCAAATTCACTAAAATCAGAACAAAGTTAAGAACAAACTCATGTGCGTACGAACGTGTTGTGAATCAGGCGGAGATTTTTCGTGAGAAGTTCTCCTGTGCGTACAAATACGAAAGAATCCACGCAATTATTAGTGAACGAGACCCAATGTAATGAATAAATGAAACGGGTAAAATTTCTGGTATAGTATAATAAACTTAATGTGTTTAAAAAAATATTTATATATTTGCATATATTTGCAAAATATGCATTTTGAAAGTTTGATTATTTAACTAAAAATCAAATTAATGTTGTCAAAAGTACCGACTTCGGTACCAAGTCAGGACTGAAATTTTAAAAATGTCACGATGCAGCGTTTCCCTCTAGCATTTTGAGCCCTGGATTCATAAACAACTCTGATTGGCCATCATGTTCACGAGCTCAACATATATGTCTCTGATTGGCTACAATGATCAACACTCTTCACCGAGCGCTTACACAGATACACACGGGAGCGTTTGAAAAGCAGGCGTCTTTCAGCGGATCCCTAATATATCCACTGATAGACGCCTGCTTTCAAACGCTCCCGTGTGTATCTGTGTAAGCGCTCAGTGGAGAGCGTCAAAGACGTCTATTTACAACATGTTTTTGAATGACTGATCATTGTAGCCAATCAGAGACATGTATGTTGAGCTCGTGAACATGATGGCCAATCAGAGTTGTTTATGAATTCAGCGCTCAAAATGCTATAGGGAAACGCTGCATCGTCACATTTGAAAAATTTCAGTACCGACTTGGTACCGAAGTCGGTTCTTTTGACAACGCTAAATCAAATAGATGCAAATTGTTAATAATCAACTATGCCATGATGTTTTGAGTTCAGAAATCTTACCTGTTTCATTCATGTATGACTGACAAATAAGCATCACATTAAGTTTATGCTGTTTATGTTTAATCCAAATGGATGGAAATTTCATATGCAAAAATTGTAAATGTACAAAATTTCAGGAAATGTGTGTAGACTTTAGAATTTCTGTCAGTTCAAAAGTAATAAACACAGATAATTTCGCTGATATATTAATATCTAGATTTGAAACCACAAATTTCTTTTTTAAATCCATTAACTAGAAGCATTCATTTGATCTTTTAAACAGGATTTTGTTGCCCAATTTTCTTTAAAATAACCTGTGCACAGCGTCTACCGGAAGTGGCGTGTCTGTTGGGTATAATTTGATTAGGACTTGCAATTTTGAAATGCTGTTGAGTTTTGTGTGCAGATGGACGGCGGGCGGTCTATGGGTGGGCCGACTCATGCAGTGCCAGGAGCGGATGCAAAGAAGCATGAAGACTTAGAAATGTGTTTTGAAATGAATATGAAAAATGGAGGCAGAGAGCAAGAGAGGAAAGCGAGGGGTGTAAAAAGAAACTCTTGATGGATCCTGTAACTGAGGGACGTCCTCTGGGAAGCCTGTTTTTAGACAGCGGAGAGCCGAACAGCACTTTGCAATTAACTAGAGTAACAGGATAAAGGGCTAAGAATGGGCATGAGGGGCAGCCAAGGCCTGACAAAGGGCAGAAAATGGTCCAGAGGGAGAAGCAGATGAAGGTGTGTGTGCGATAATGGAATTGCAGAACGGTCAATTTGATTTTAGTGTGCATCTCTGGCCCAGGGTTTGAAAGACCAGCGAGCTTCCCGGGATTTAATGGCTGCTCGTGATGGAGAGTCCAACCTTGCTAAAAAATAAAGTGGAAACCTGCCTAAGATGGTTTGCTGGTCTGTGCTGATCTGGTTCTTTGGCTTCTTTGGATTTGGGGTTTAAAAGATTATTGATATTTAGTAGGGATGCACCGATATGAAAATGTTGGCCGATAACCGATAATTCTTTATATTTGAAAGCCGATAACCAATATATTGGCCGCTAAATCTAAATCCAAAATTATACAATTATGTACTTTTTGAGAGACTGATTACAAAAACAAAAGGCTCACCATTAAAAGCCATGTCTCAAGCACACAATTATAATGTTCTCATTATAATTTTATGTAGTCTATATGACGGTCTTGCGCTGCACATGTTGCACTGAGCTGTATTTTCCTTTTTGAAGTGATTCCAATCATATTTCAAGCAATTAAAAACCATAATGGTGAACAGCGCATCTGAAGTGTCTCAGCTGAAGGAAATAATACATCGTTTATGATATCAGCCAAATCTTCTTATCAGACTGATAATGATAACATTAAAAATGAACATATATCGGCCGATACCAATATGGTGGCCGATATATCGTGCCAATTGAGTTAAATAATGACTCTATTGTTTTCTGTAGAGCTGCTTTAGCTGAATCGGATTAGTTTCATATTTGATGTACTTTTAGGTAGTGAACTGAACTGACTTAAAGGGGACATATCATGAAAATCTGACTCTTTCCATGTTTAAGTGCTATAATCGTGTCCCCGGTGCATCTACCAACCCAGAAAACGTGAAAAAGGACAACCCAGTAACTTTGTTTTGGTAAGCCTTTTTCTGCAAGCACGTGAAAAAACGAGCCGCTCAGATTTCGCTCCCCTAGTGACGTAGGAAGGGGATCTATTATAATATTACCGCCCCTTAATCTGCATGTTTTCACCCACGGCGCTGACAGACTGTCCCTTATTAGCATAGTTTCCGCCCTCGTCAGTTGTACACTGTCCGCCATTTTCTCCGCGCTCGAGCAGCTGTAGCGACAACAATGTCTTGTAAGCTATGCAGGTGCACTGCCTGAACGAGGGACAATTCAAGGCAGGTTTTGCTAAAAAGTTAAAGCTCAAGGATGGATCAGTACCAACTGTTCGTGATCCAGCTTATAGTCTCCGGAGCGATACTGGTCACGGCAGTAATGAAAGGGAGAGCGTGCACTTTATTACAGTTCATCAGAGTTGTTTTACGGATATAAAGTTTACCAGTTTATTAAGCACCCCCTAAAAAAGCATAAGGTCTGTATATATTTGTTTACTGTTAGTTGTAAGGAGTGTTTTTGTGTAATTCGCTGTGTATGCTGATGATAATGCAAGGGAGAGAGAGAGTTTATGGATAAGACTTTAATGTGCACTTCTTGTACTGTTTTATTCAGCTCTTACTGTGATTTTTCTGGAGTGAAAACAGACGCTTCATCTTTTGTGTGATGTACAATAAACTTCATAAAACTCATCAGTAAAGCTACAGCAGGCTTGTACTAATAGTGGATGTCAAGCAATATGACAACATAAGTTATAACTAATTAATTAAATTAATTAAACTAAAGTATACCTGTTCTATCTCCATATTCTCTGGCTCTGTAGGCATTATTGTCCGAGTCCGGTTCGAACTGAACACCGTTAGTTTCTGACAGGTTCTGTTTTGTTGTTGCATGAGCTCTTGAAGCTCCACCCTCTTCTAGAAAGGGGGCCGGGAGCACCAGCTCATTTGCATTTAAAGGGACACACACAAAAACTGCACATTTTGGTATTTTAACATGCTATAAAAAATGATCTGTGGGGTATTTTGAGCTAAAGCTTCACATACACACTCTGGAGACATCAGAGACTTATTTTACATCTTATAAAAGGGGCATCTGATGTCCCCTTTAAGCTGAATTATGACTCTATTATCTTCTGTAGAGCTGCTTTACAGCAGAGTTTGAATTGGATGAAGATTGCATAGATGATTCTGTTATTTTCCTGTTTATATTGCTTTGAAATAATCGGTATAAAGTGCTATAGAAAAAAAGGTGTGGTTTTAGGCGCTTGTCAGCTGAACTCCACTCTGTAAGAAAAAAATCCATAGAAAAATGGAAAAGGAACTGGTCATTTTTTTCCAGGACATTATCCGGACACAACACAAAGCAATGCATAATTCAAAATGCAGGTAAACGCCGGTGAAAAATCAATACAGAAAATTCCTTCATATTAACACAGTATTTTACACCCTTTTTGCGAGCTAAGGCCACCAAACCAGCTTAGATGATGTTTTACCAGCAGGCAAGTCAAGTCTCAAGTCTTTTAGATCCAAGTGAATTATTTTCGCCATGCTACTGGTTAGTTTTATAGGTTAGATCCAGTTTACAACCGGGTTATTGGCTTTTTTCCATGTTCATCTTTCTTTAGTGTGTAATGTTGCTGTTTGAACATGAAAAAGCTCTGAGTTATTCTCTATATCAGTGTCAGTGTTTCTGAACTCCCTGAAACCTCCATTGTAGTCTTGAGTTTTCTTCCGGGAACGAACACGTCACAATATTCCTCATTTAAATAATTCATACGCAGAATAAAGGGGCGGGGCCTGAGTTAGTTAGTACTGTGTTGAAACTGGCGGTTATGGTAAGGGGCGGGACATTTCCCAAACACGCTGGAAGCGCTTGACCAATCACAACACACTGCTCCAGCCGACCAATCAGAGCACATTGTGCTTTTCAGAAGGAGGGGCTTCATAGAGACAGGAACTAAACAGAGCGTTACTGACAGACTGGGAAGAGAGGAGCCGCAACAATGGAGAATATGGGGAAATAATCAACATTCAAGCATGAAAACCTTTCTAGTAGAGCCCAAATACAAAATCAAGACATTGAAAAAGGGCATAACAGGTCCTCTTTATATTTGTGTCATACAAAACAATTGTATGACTTTTATTTTAAATATAGCGTCATATAGACCACTTTTATGATGCTCTTGTGTCCTTTTTGTTGTTTTTTCATTGTAATTGCATTCTCCTTTTTTGCATGGAAGAAAGGAACTCCTACCGACATGAGGGTTGAAATTTCTATGTGCAACTTCTCATTAACAAACTTCATTAATGGTCTGAAGGCGCGGATACAATGTGATGAAGTTGCCGTCTCTGCAGCGACAAAGAAATGGCAGGAATGAAGGAGGGAGACGAGGCGGTGAGAAAGAAGCCATGAGTCTGAACGCGATCTGGGTGACGGATCTTCAGCACCGTCTTTGAGCCTGTCAGAGACTGACTAAAGATCTGGCTTTGTGTGACACATCGCTACAAAATCTCCATCAGACAGTTCCTGTCGGTCTTTATCTCTGGCCCAGGGGGTCTCGCTCTCTTCTTCTTCTTGTCCTGTCTGTGTGTTCGGTCTGTCTCTCTCTCTCTCTCTCTCTCTGGGGGTCTGAACTGTGAAGGGCTGAGGGAACCGGTTGAACTTGCGCGCTCAGATAAGCCGGGGAATTAGCGGCAGAAGATCAGGCATGCCGTCAGTGATGAGTTCAGGAGTGGATGAGAGAAGCACCGATGTCTGATTATGTGAGCCAGTCGCTCTTTTGGAGTCTTACTTTTACATTTACATTTATGCATTTGGCAGACACTTTTTTCTGAAGCTACTCAAGGTATACATTTTTTATCACTTTTCCTTGGAATCAAACCTAGTGTTACTATTTTCCTCAGTGAATTAATGTTTTAAAGGCCTTGCTTTTTTTTTATAGCCACTCTGGTTTACATTAAGTCTGGCTCATTTTAAACTTTTCCTTTTATATGCCGTTTAACCATATAAAGCCTGCTGTATCATATCTGATATGCACATTTCTAAGGCCTCTAAATAATCATGATCAAAACTTTCTTGAAAAACCTGTTGTATTCAACATGATTCTGTCATCTGATTTTTTTTACCAAGTAAAAAGCATATTTGTAAAAACATCCCCCTATAGCTGAAATCTTTACTTATTTTTATAAAAGTAAACATAAGAATAACTTTGATATTGTCAGTAATTTTTAAAGATGAACACTTACTGAAGCAACTCAGGTTTACTTGATTATAAATACATTATTTTGTAGATAATAAATAATAATAAATAATAAGATAAATAATAATTACTAATAAATAATAAATAAATAATACATTTGGTTAAAATAAATCACATATTGATCCATCAGGTTTATATATATATATATATATATATATATATATATATATATATATATATATATATATATATAATAATAATAATAATAATAATATAATATTTAAATATATAAATATTTATAATATAATGTAATAATTTAAAATAATTATTACATTATTACATGAATAATAATATAATGCTGTTCTTTTGAACTTTCTATTCATCAAAGAATCCTAAAAAAATGTATCATGGTTAAAAATATTTAGCAGCACAACAGTTTTCAACATTGATAATAATCATAAATGTTTCTTGAGCAGCAAATCATCATATGAGAATGATTTCTGAAGGATCATGTGACACTGAAGACTGGAAAAATGATGCTGAAAATTCAGCTTTGATCACAGGAATAAATTACACTTTACTATATATTCACATAGAAAACAGCTATTTTAAATTGTAATAATATTTCACAATTTTTACTGTATTTTTGACGAAATAAAAGCAGCCTTGGTGAGCAGAAGAGACTTTTTTCTAAAACAAAAAAAAATCATAATGATTCCAAACTTTTAACTTGTAGTGTACTTTTTTTTGTGAACGTTTTGCAGAAATGTAGGAAGAGGCGTGATTTTCCAATGAGCCTATATTGCAATGTGCGGAATAAACTGATCAGTATTCAGTAAGGAAGTTTTGTATTGCATTTTGAACTTAGAAGGAGCAGTTTTCAGAAACGAGTCTTAATCACAGCAAGTGTCGTCTGTTTCATTCACAGCTCTCAGTAGCAGTTATTAACATCATCCACTTACACTACAGCACAGCACAGGGCGACACGAACACGGCCCTCGCCGAATCCAGCAGATTTGGGTTTGAGGGAGGCACATCGGAAGACTTAAGAATTGATTAAACGCTCGCAGGCGGCCCTCGGGCTCGTAATATCAGAGTTTAATTGGAGCTGTCAGATGGCAAGTTAATCCGACCTCGCGTAAATCTGTGGAGATATTTCCAATGAAGGACCAACTGATGTATGACAGAACGGTCACATTAGCTCCTCTGCCTCGAGCCAACACCAAAATAAATCACAACATCGTCTGTTGTTAATTTATTTTTAAACCCACACTAACCGCATGGTGCATGCTTGAGGAACTTCTGCGCTCTTGACACTTCTGAAAGCATGCTTGAGTCTCAAGGAACTGTCATTTAGACACATGAAAACAGAGAATTAAAAAGTAAAAAGGGACAAGAATAAAACAGGCTCTCCACAAAAGGAGAATCCTGCTGGTATATTCCTTTTAAAACTTCCTACCTGCAACTAACCCACAAAGTTTTATCCTCCAGAATTCGTGTGCCAGGAGACATCATTGTTGACAGTTGGGGTTTAAAAGACACTTAATATGCAGTAATATTATCAGTTTGACATAAAAAATTATCTGTTTAAACATCAAAACAAGAACTAACTAATAATAGGGAATTAATAATTCACAATTATTCATTCTGAGAGATACACATCTGTAGTGTTTAGTATACACTATATTGCTAAGTTTTGGGACGCCTGCCTTTACATGCACATGAACTTTTATGACATCCCATTCTTAATCTGTATGGTTTAATATGGAGTTGGCCCACCCTTTGCAGCTATAACAGCTTCAACTCTTCGGGAAGGATTTCCCCAAGGTTTAGGAGTGTGTTTATGGGAATTTTTGACCATTCTTCTAGAAGCACATTTGTGAGGTCAGGCACTGATGTTGGACGAGAAGGCCTGGCTCTCAGTCTCCGCTCTAATTCATCCCAAAGGTGTTCTGTCGGGTTGAGGTCAGGACTCTGTGCAGGCCAGTCAAGTTCCTCCACACCAAACTCGCTCATCCATGTCTTTATGGACCTTGCTTTGTGCACTGGTGCGCAGTCATGTTGGAACAGGACGGGGCCATCCCCAAACTGTTCCCACAAAGTTGGGAGCATGAAATTGTCCAAAATGTCTTGGTATGCTGAAGCATTAAGAGTTCCTTTCACTGGAACTAAGGGGCCAAGCCCAACCCCTGAAAAACAACCCCACACCATAATCCCCCCTCCACCAAACTTTACTCTTGGCACAATGCAGTCAGGCAAGTACCGTTCTCCTGGCAACCGCCAAACCCAGACTCGTCCATGGGATTGCCAGACAGAGAAGTGTGATTGGTCACTCCAGAGAACACGTGTCCTCTGCTCTAGAGTCCAGTGGCGGCGTGCTTTACACCACTGCATCCCACGCTTTGCATTGCACTTGATGTAAGGCTTGGATGCAGCTGCTCGGCCATGGAAACCCATTCTATGAAGTTCTCTACGCACTGTTCTTGAGCTAATCTGAAGGCCACACGAAGTTTGGAGGTCTGTAGCTATTGACTCTGCAGAAAGTTGGTGACTTCTGCGCACTGTGCGCCTCAGCATGTTCTGACCCTGAGTTCCCAATTGCTTCCACTTTGTTATAATACCACTAACAGTTGACGGTGGAATATTTAGTAGTGAGGAAATTTCACGAATGGACTTATTGCACAGCTGGCAACCTATCCCGGTACCACGCTTGAATTCACTGAGCTCCTGAGAGCGACCCATTCTTTCACAAATGTTTGTAGAAGCGTCTGCATGCCTAGTGCTTGATTTTATACACCTGTGGCCATGGAAGTGATTGAACACCTGAATTCAAAGATTTGGAGGGGTGTCTCCTATTTTTTTTTATTAAATCTTGCCTAGTTGAATCGAAATTGGTTAAATTATTTTGATGAGTTAAAGCGATGGAAAAACATGTTGTCATGACTTATCGATATGCTTTATAGTTTCATAATTGAGCTGAATAACGAGTTGAATTAAGCTTGTTTCATAATTGAATGAACTTTGCACTATTATTGAACTGAACTGACTTGAGCTGAATATCGACACTATTGTCTTCTGTAAAGCTGCTTTATAGTTGAGTCGCTTCATAACTAATAAACTAATACAACATTCGCACATTCATTGAACTGAGCTGAATCAACATTGAATCAAATTTCGCTGAATAATGACACAATTGTCTTTTTAAATCTGTATGCTTTACAGCTGAAATTGCGTTTGTTTCATAATTGAAAAACTTTGCCATATTAATACTGTTGTTTTCTTGTTTACTTATAAATTAAACATGTCATTATTATATCACACATGCAACTTTAAATGGAACCAGTGGAGCAATTTGATGTTGTGCTTCTTTATATTCAAGCACTGTATTTACAGGATATCATACAAATAAGCAGATAAAAATAAGTATTTACAGGAATCACAGTCATGTGAAACAATGTGTGAGTGTTGATTCTCCGGCTCTTCAGACAGAAAACAAGACATGCAGGGAAGTTAAACGGGTTTGATGTGTCATTTAAAGACTCAAAGAGAAAAACAGAAGTGTTGAAGTACACAAGAAAAAAAAAACATTCAAACATCATATTTTATTAATAACTGCACAATTATAACACCAAAAAACATGCATTTATTTGTTTTATAATATGGCTTGAGCATGCAAATAAAATGAGTTGGGTGAATAAACACTTCTCATTGCACGGCTGATCCACAATCCTGTTCAGATCCTATAGAAAATGAATACAATTTTGTAGAACTGGACTTTATCAAGCATCCACTAATATCACACATTTCAGACTGATGAAAGGAATTAGCCTGATATTTCACAGCCTCTGCTTTGAGATTGATATAAATCATGCATTATTTATTACCATTTCTTTCTTGTTTGTTTTCATTTTTTCCCCTCAAAGTTCTTCAAAAGTTACTTCAAGTGTTTATTTTCTGATGGTAGATGAGACACAACATCACTGTGAAGTTCATGGCTATGTTCAGAATAGCATACTATAGCTCCGCCCATTACCCAGCATGCTTTGCAGCTAGGATATATATCTGACTAGATAACTTGGCCAGTCAGAAAGAGTGTGCAAGACGGGTCTGAGTGAGTTACAGATGCTTGTTTTGCAGGTTTGTAGTGCTCTAATAGTTGTACTGTATTTTATATATAGTATGTATGCATACAATATGTTCATCTTTATATAAATATCTAGATGATTTCCTGGATTTGCCTATATATGCGAAAGATCACACTGCATTGAATGCTGAATGCTGCAATGCAATCCGCTGACTTTGACCTTCTGTTTTCAGTGTGACAAATGAGCTGTACATTTTTAAATGTCTTTATTAACTCAATATTACATTTGTCAGCTAAAAAGGCATTTTACACAAAACTGAATTAAAAATGCATAAAACACAGAGGCACTATAGGAATTATATAGAGCTAGATGAAAGTCAGCAAATCACTTTGCTTTTTACGAGAGAGACGTTTCTCATCAAAACAGTTTGAGGTCTTTATGCAAATAAAGTTCAAAGATTGCATGCTCATAAATCTAACACTTGTAAATTCAGCTCATGTGGTTAATGCATTTGCCTCATTAAACTTTTAATAGATGGGTCTGCAAAATATTAATCGGGTGAATCACTGATTTAATAAATGAATGAGTCATTTGGCCACACCCACTCTCTGCAAAACCCCGCCTCCAAAGGAATCTTTTTCACATTTATTGCAATACAGTACGAACACAAATGCAATAGCATGTCATAAAGCAAGATGACAACATAAGTTATAACCGTAATTAAACTAAACTATACCTGTTCTCTCTTCATGCAGCAGATATTCTCTGGCTCATACAGTTCCCACACCAGCAGTTTATAGATTATCATGACAGAACATGCTAATCAATGACTTGAAGATAGTTAACTCATAAATTCATAAACTATCCATTCAGAAATGTCCTGTCTCATTCTACATGTTGTCACTTCTTCTTGAGTCTCTCCATCATTGTCCGACTCCAGTTTGAACATAAAAGGCTGAACAGTTTTGGACATTTTCAGTGCATGTCTGTGTGAGGTAATCGGAGCTGCTAACATGAGCTTTTGAAGCTCCGCCCTCTTCTAGAAAGGGGGCGGGGAGCACCAGCTCATTTGCATTTAAAGGGACACACACAAAAAGGGCACGTTTTTGCTCACCCTCAAAAAGTGACAATTTTAACATGCTATAAAAATTATTATTTTGAGCTAAAACTTCACATACACACTCTGGGGACATCAGAGACTTATTTTACATCTTGTAAAAAGGGGCATTATAGGACCCCTTTAAAAAAATTACATATAAGAGGGAAGAACAAAACACTAAACTTGGTTAAGGTACTTGGCAAACTACAGTTACACAGGTTTTAATTACTATGCAAAAACATAATCAGTTATTAATATTACATTGGTTCTTGTTTTTGCATGTATTTCTTTGTATGACAGCCTGGCCAAAAATTATGTTGGCACAATTTGTCATGTTTCATTGCGTTATTATCACAAATACAACAACTGACTGCAAGCACAACTACACAATATGATTACAAAATATGAATAATATTTGAATAGAGGGTGAAGATGTCAATATTCCTATAGGCCGGGCATCAATTTTGGCCACTACTGTATGTCCTGTTTTATTCAAATGAACGAATGAAATCTGCCATCCAGAACTTGTTTTTATCAGCAATTGTTTTTATGGTTTAGTGGTGAGTGTTTTTGCATTTTATTTTGTGATTAACTAGAATAACAAGCCGTGGAGCTTCCAATCTGACTTTCTGCATTGATAACAACCGCAACGAACACTCAGCAAAACATTAAAAATAACATATTGAAGTGCATTATTCAATAAAACGCAATGCTTGACAATTGGACACGCTTCCTGTATATTAGATCTGTCCCTGCCGGGAGCTATTTTATAAAGTAATGTGTACAAAATCCCCAGTGATGCACACTATTACACACAATCCATTATCTGTTCTTTGAAACTGTCCGTTTGCAAACGCTGTAGATTTTTGTGTTTCATTAACAGTCCCGCCATGCAATGACATCATCATCCGCGGGTATAGGTGCTCAGATTCCCGTGCAAATCCGCGGCCAGGCTGCGAGACATCGATACGTCTCTTGTCCGAGAGACGGAGGCGGTAGGAATTGTGATCTCTCAATTGCCCAGCCACACTAAGCCAGGTTCTGAGAGCAGATTAAATGGCCCTCCATCGATCGCTGCCCTTTAATGCGCCTTCGCCTCAAAAGCAAAACCCAAAAATATGCCATGGTGTGGCCTCTCGACGGCTGTCTTATGAGGGCCACTTGGCTGAACGGGTGTGCGGGGCTCATCTGAGAAAGTCTGCTTCAGCTAATGCAGTCATTGAGGGAAGCGCACGCTTGTGTAACCGAGCCGCGCTCGCAACGCCAAGTGTTTCGTCTCATCCGTGCAAAACAAAACCGGCAGAAGGCAGAAGCAAACAACAACAACAACAACACAAGTACGTTGTGTGGAAGGCAGCCAGGAAGCTCTCTGCGCTCAGACAGGGTTCTGGAGTGGCAGTGCTTGTGTTTGAAGTTTTATGGAGAGAATTATGTTGAAGATCAACGTTGAACGTTCAGGGTTCAAATTAATATTAGCTTCAAGAGCTTTATTCTGCTCTGGATGGCATGATCAGCAGTGAAAATAACACGCTACTCATGTGGAATGAAAATTAAGTACATGTTTGGAATAGCATACTACTTCTGTTTCTGCGGTATGTAGTATGTATGAACATTTCAATATTGCACACAATTGCAATTTTTTTTTAAATGCAATACATGAAAGAATGCATTTTGAAAAAATGAAAGACATTTAATAAAAAACATTTAAAACAGCAGGATGTGACATTATCATGCTGCATGTTTAATTCAGTCCGGATATCATCTTTTTATTTTGCATTTTTAATGCACTTTTAAAAATATCTTAACCTAGCAGTATGTATAATAAATGAAGCAAAAAATGTTGGAAATCACAATTCTTCTAGTTTGAATGAAAGGTCAATTTGAGCACATTGCATTGTGGGATAAAGTATTGCACAGCACACATTGGGCTCTTTTTTTTTACTGCACATTTTGACAAAAACTGCACATCCTGGTACTTTAAACATACTGAAAATGTGCTTAGTATACACATAATGCATCCTATGTACTGCAGAAAATGTAAGAGTAATATGATAGCATGCTGTCCTGCGGTTGAAAATCATGTCTGATGTCACTTCTGGTTACTGGGAATGGAAGGTCAAGTGAAGAGCATTGCATTTTGGGATGCAGTATTGAGCACTGCTTTTTACTGCATATCATTTCATGCATACAGAAAATTTGTATGCACAGTGTGCATCCTATGCACTGCAGAAATCGTAAGAATTGTATGATAAAATCATGCCTGATATCACTTCTGGTTCAATTTTCATATTGGACATGAAAGGTCATGTCCAATGCATTGCGGGATTTAGTATTGCAAGCATTGAGCTCTTTTTTTTACTGCACATTTTGACAAACACGGCACATCCTGGTACTTTATGCATACTGAAAATGTGCTTAGTATACACAGTATGCATCCTATTTAATGCAGAAAAAGTAAGAGTAGTATGATAGCATGCTGTCCTGATGTCACTTCCGGTTCTTTCAGCATACTGAGAATGGGAGGTCAAGTGGAGAGCATTGCATTGTTAGATGCAGCATTGAGCACTGTTTTTTTTTATATACAGAAAATTTGCTTAGTATGCGCAGTACGCATCCTATGTACTGCAGAAATCGTAAGAATTGTATTATAAAAGAATGTCTGATGTCACTTCTGAATGGGAATGGAAGGTCAAGTGAAGAGCATTGCATTGTGGGATGCAGTATTGCACACATCATGCTCTGAACTGTTTGTGCAGAAATAGTTAGAGCCATATAGTGTTCTATTCTGAAGGCTCTTCGGTTTTTTAATTCTCTTGCATGTTCTTTTCTCGCCGTGTCTTACCGCAGCCTGACAGCGTCCCGCTGCTGCATGCTCCTCACCCCTCCCTTCACCCCTGGAGCGCTCTCTCTCTGTCTCTCTCTTTCCTAAGCAGGTGTTGGTTGGTTTTTTCTCCCTGAGGTAACACAGGTTTTGTTCTTAGTGCCAGTGCTGAATTATACTGACAGAGCAGACTCCTGGGTAGCAGCCCGCATAACCTCCCCCGCCCCGCGCCCTCCGGCCCTCTCGCGTCTCCCCGTCTCTCCTCCTTAAGAAGCGCTCCTCAGCAGCTCCGTGGGCCGTGCCAGATGCCCAGAGCAGGCCGCTGCCTCCCACACTCTCTCCCCCTGTCTGTGACATGGCATTGCACAGACACACACGGTGCATTCAGAATGAGCGTGCCATGCTCTGCATCAGTGTCAGGAAGATAATTCTGAAAGAAAGTTTCATTTATCAATGTCAAAGAGAAGATGCTAGCAGAAGACCCACTGGGACGTGCACACTGTATATTCTGCCTCAGGAAGTGATGTAATGACCAAGAGGTGAGGAAAATGTTGCATATGACTTCAAAGTCAAGATTAAATCATAATGGGATTTATTAACATTGTGCATGTTTGATAATATTTACCAAATATACCTGCAATTGTTTCTGCATATTTTTTTAGATGATCATTTTGTACTAATAGGACAGCAATAGATTTAACCCTTTAAGAGCATTTATTATGAGCTATTTTAGCATTTAAAACTTATTGTGCTCGGTTTTGTGCACATTATTGCAAAATAATTTGTTTTGTACAGTTTTTTAATGTTATTATTTAAAGATGATAAAGAATAGTGATAAAGCTTACCAAATTCTACAAGTAAATCATATTAGTTTGTTTATGAGTAAAATTTAAATAAAAGAAAAATAATAAATTAAAAAATAAATAAATAAATAAAATGCATTCAATCTGAGTGGTTTTCACGTCTTATTAACATTTCCTACACTTACCTGTAATTGTTTCTGCATATTTTAAGATGATAATTTTGTACTAAAAGAACCAATAGATTTAACCCTTTAAGAGCATTTATTATGAGCATTTATATTATTTTAGCATTTAAATACTATTTTGAATTCTTATTGTGCTCAATATGATGCATATTATAGCAAAAAAAAAAATCATAAATTATTTTGTACAGTTTTTTTTTTAAAGTTATTATTTAAAGATTTACCAAATTTACCAAAGCTTACCAAATTCTACAAGTAATAATATTAATTAGTTTGTTTATGAGGCTACATTCTTCATAATTCCCTGCATTAGAATGATAAAATACAAAAGAAAAGCATAAATTACACATGCAATGTTTGCAGTGGTGTTAAAAAAGCATCAGGTTTATTTGATTTATTATATTTGCTAACATAAAACAAAATGAAATAAAAATAACAAATCAAATAATTAAGTTGTTAAATTTTAAAATAAAATAAATGCATTTAATCTGAGTGATTTTCATGTGACATTTTTATTTTTATTCTCTTATTTTATTTTATTTTATTTATTTTTATATCTCTTTTTATTTATCGCCTTTTTTCATAGCACATACTTTAATAATCATCATAAATTAGGTATCATTTGAAAGCTTACAAACCCAAAATTCATCCTGTGAAAACCGTTTTGAAATTGGACGTTGCGTTACAATGGAAACGGCACTCTAATTTCTTTTAGCGGGCTCCTCCCCTAGTGGGTGGTGTCAGGTTTCATATTACAAAATGTAATACAGAACTAATACAGAACTAATTTATAATCAAAATCTTTTCTAATCTTGACGCATATCGTCGAAAAGATCTGAGTCTCAATGTTTTGTGATAGAAGTGAAATTTGGATAGAAATGTATGTTGCAGGAGAATGCATAAAAAAACTGAAATGAAATGTGGATGACACCCGGTGGCTATTTATGGTACAGCGCCTAATCAAAATCTCATGGGAACTTTAATTTTTGTGATATCAACTTCAAATTCGGAACACAACTTGGTTAGACATATGGCTCTAATTATATAGTAATTTTACAGTAATAATTATTTTTGTAAAATATATATTTTTTACAGTAAATGTAAACTTCCATAACTTTTTTACACTTTCATTTTTTGAAGTGCTATCCAAGTTTGGATAGTGCATTTTCACATCTGTTCTCAAAAAGGGGGAGGGGGTGACATTTAAGGAGCATCAATTTTATAATGCTTGCCTAAATACTTATTTACCATAACATGGAGAAAAAAAATATTGCATAATCATTCTGAATGGTTGCCACTCCTCTGTAGCATTTCCTACACTTTTAGACAGCAAGTTTTTCCTCCAAAACAGCAAAAGATTCAATTATTTGGAGGCATGAGTCATTAATAAGCTCATTCCGTTGTGATACACCGCAGCGCTTGTGCAGCATACAGAGATTAAACAAAAAGGCAAATGAGATCTAAATGCCAGCACGAGCACAAATGCACATTTGCTCAAACATTCAATTTGCGTTTTCAGCACTTTGCTTTATCTAATGGTTGGAGAAAAGCCTCTTGTTTTGGTCTGCTACATTTTTCACGTGCATAGGCAGCGTGACTTGGCATGTTCACTTTACCACGAAACACTGTGACTGCGCGTTTAATCCGGCTCTTTTCGACAAATCCGTCAAAATGACCCACATGCGTTTGCACGGTATACCACGGGGCCTGGTCTTTTGGCGGGAGTGTGTGAGGTTTTCTGTGAGGCAAGTAACAGTTTAACTACCGTATTGATCTCGGAGTGTTGTGGGGTTTGGGCTTTTTTCCAAGATAGAAATGGGGGTAAAACTGACATGTCTTAGGGGACGTGGGCCTGCGTTGACAGAGCTGCAAGGTTCGATGGTAAAGATCTCTGCTGGAGTTTATCGAGCCGATGCAGTCTCTCTGCCTCGTGGTGGAGCTGTATATCGACGGATACGTGGAGAGGGAATTTCGTCCGGAGAATTGAGCAGTATGCAAGCATTATATGAACAGAAGACGAGTGGTATAACGCTAAGTGTTTTATAAGTCACCGGTGTGTGATCAGTGTTTACTGTGCGGTTGGTTTAAGCACAATATAGCCTAGTAGGTTACACGTGTAATCAATACAAAACTGTGTGTAAAATGAGGTACAAAATCCCTTAATCTGTTTGCAAACGAAGCCAAATCTGTATCTCATGACACCAGCTAAGTCAATACACGATGTGAACTAAGTGGAATTAATGATCCGTTTAAACAGATTCAGTCCATGAACCACTCCAACCTCTTTTGCATACTTGAAAGAAGTTAAAGTTCCCTTAGATCACAATGTATTCTTGTTTTTGCAGGTCTAGATGGTCACTAGCTGGTCAACCAGAAAATCAAACCATATCGATCATGATAAACAACATGGTGCTACTATACTGTGCATCTTTAGAGTTTATTTTTTGTTTTTGTTTGTATACTCAACTGTTCAAGAGTTAGATTTTTTATTATTATTTTTCAGCATGGGTGCATTAAAATGATCAAAAGTGACAGTAAAGTCTTTTATAATCTTATAATCGCAAATAAATGCTGTTCTTTTGAACTCAAAGAATCCTGGAAAAAATATGAAGCAGCACAACTGTTTTCAACATTGATAATAATCAGAAATGTTTCTCGAGCAGTAAATCATCATATTAGAATGATTTCTGAAGGATCATGTGACACTGAAGACTGGAGTAATGATGCTGAAAATTCAGCTTTGATCACAGGAATAAATTACACTTTACTATATATTCACATAGAAAACAGCTATTTTAAATTGTAATAATATTTCACAATATTTCTATTTTTACTGTATTTTTTTATCAAATAAATGCAGTCTTGGTGAGCAAAAGAAACATTCAAATATATTTAAAAAATCCATCCGACCCCAGACTTTTGAACAGTAGTGTATATAATATTTATTTGCCAATATTGGATATTTAATTCTTTATACAGATGTTGCATATTTATCTGCATATTTTAAGATTTATATTATCATCTAGCACTAAATGGATAATAGATTATGATCTCCAAAACTGCCGCTCTTGTGGGGTGTTCTCGGTCTGCAGTGGTCAGTATCTGTCAAAAGTGCTCCAAGGAAGGAACAGTGGTGAACCGGTGACAGGGTCATGGGCGGCCAAGGCTCATTGATGCACGTGGGGAGCGAAGGCTGGCCCGTGTGGTCCGATCAAACAGACGAGCTACTGTAGCTCAAATTGCTCAAGAAGTTAATGCTGGTTCTGATAGAAAGGTGTCAGAATACACAGTGCATCGCAGTTTGTTGCGTATGGGGCTGCATAGCCGCAGACCAGTCAGGGTGCCCATGCTGACCCCTGTCCACCGCTGAAAGCACCAACAGTGGGCACGTGAGCATCAGAACTGGACCACGGAGCAATGGAAGAAGGTGGCCTGGTCTGATGAATCACGTTTTCTTTTACATCAGGTGGATGGCCGGGTGTGTGTGCGTCGCTTACCTAGGGAACACATGGCACCAGGATGCACTATGGGAAGAAGGCAAGCCGGCCATAATGTTATGCCTGATCGGTGTATAATTGCTATGTATATGTAGTTGCTATGACAATATTTATTTCTGTAGTGGCCATAATTTGAATATTCAGACTATAAAGCATCATTAAAAGTTGTCTGTACAAATGTGTATTCCAGGTCCTCTGAAGTCATATGATAGCTTTGTGTGAGGAACAAACCCAGAATGAATTTGTTTTTCACTGATAATCTTCTGCTTTGCTGTAAATAATGTCAGAATTTGTGTCTGAACTATTCCTTAAGATGGTTAAGCTGTCTAGTTGGCATTGATAGTACCCAGGCCTGCTGGTCTGTTCAGTGAGAAGCTCAAATTTCCCTCCTCTCATGTGAAATACAAAGTGATCCATCTCGTGCTTGAGTAAACGGTGACCAGGTGGTTGAAGTCAGTGGCGTCGCGGTGGTGTGGATGTGACAGGTGGCCAAAGGGCAGGTAGGAAGCGGCGATATGAACTCCACTGTCTCAGAGCAGGAAGAGCGGAGGGAGGGCCGCACGGGGGCTTCACGCAGCCCAGCCGGAGTTAATGGGATCAGACGTGGAAAAACAGGATCTATCTGCCAGTTAATGTTTAATCCTCTCCAGCCTCGGGCTCCAGCCATCTGATAATTCTTGGGCTGCCTCTCTTCATCATCAAGGTGTCAGAAGGAAGTGCCTCTGTAAATATTTAATTGGTTGCAGTGTACCGCCCACTTCTCTTCTTCATCCTCTGTCTCTCCTTCCACAATGTTCTGTTGTAGTCTTTGTCCTTGCCTCCTCATTGACTAGTGGTCAGCTGCAGTATTACAATTCAGTGGCTGCAGAAATTCACAAAATATTGAAACCAATTAAATATTAAAAATAAATAAAAATAAATGAGATAAAGTACTTTTCATTTATGCAATTTAAAACTTGCATTTAAAAATGTATTATTTATTGTTGCATTTAACTATACCAATAAAAGCATTAATTAAATTAACATAAGTATATAACTATATATATTTAGTTGAGAAAAAAAAAACTGAACAAAAGAGGCTGGCAAATACTTTTAACCCTCTTGTGCTACTTGAGTGTAATTTTTTTTAAATTATTATTTCAATGAAATGATTGTACTACAGTTTAGTTCGATAATGTTTTCCTATTTAATATTTAGTATTAGTAGGGGATTTTATTGTACTAAATTATATTTATGCAGCAGTTATAATCCATTTATTCACTTTTTGAGCATATAGACCTGAAAATGAAATGTTCAACTTAAACTGTCATAAATCTTGAATGTTTTGGAGCTTTAATTTGGTCTCTTTTTAAAGAGACATATTATTGCTGAAGTGAAAAAAAGTTTAAAAAAGTGAACTTGAAAAAAAGTTATAAAATGTTACATTTATTGTTATGGAAAAAAATGCACAAAAATACAATTTTAAATTTTTATATGAAACATATATTTTCCAAAACACGTTTTTACTCTAAAACTGTGAGAAAATCAAATCTAATCAAATTTGAGGTTGATATCTCAGAAAATGAGCTTTCAGTCAGATTTTGCTTGTGTGCAGTACCAAACGCTTCCACTAGATGAAATTCGTGTGTGTGTGTGTGTGTGTGTGTGTGTGTGTGTGTGTGTGTGTGTTTCACACAGCAAATGCCAAAACATTTATCAAGTTTCGTACAATTCCGATAAAGTAAAAAATTCTTTATTAAAAAAAAAAATAAGGTGAAAATTTTCGGTCAAAAATGACCAAACAGCACCAGAGGGTTAATAATAAAACAAACAAACAAATGAGTTACTTTTGTTTTTTACTACAGTAAGTAAAAAAATAATACGTATATCATTATCATAATGTTATATTTTTGTTACATCACCCATCCCAACCTTGTGCAACATTGTAACTGGCAATCGGTGGAGGAAAAAATATAATTTCTTCATACTTTTCCTCCCGAGCAGGTTATTGTGACACATTTATTATTTCCTCCAGATCCTCAGCATTCATGATGGTCTGGCTTTCAAAAGTTTCAGTGTTTATTTGATCATCAAGAGCAGCGAGCAATAGATGTGCAGTACAAAGGCGTCGAGGCTCTCCGCCGTCGAACTCCAGCTCGCTTTTGTTAATAACTTTGCGCCAGAAGCAAGTGCAATTACAAACGAGAGCATGTAAAAGTCAAGGGGATACAAATCATGTTTGAATTAATGTCCCACAGGTCTCAGGGAATCAAGCCCCGAAGCCTCTCTGTGGCGAGGCACCAAACGCAGTAAATGATGCATCTGTTTTAGGCCCAGTGAACAGTTAAAGGATGCTGAGGGTGTCTCTAGACACGGGAGACACGCTCTAGGAAGACGTTTAACTTTGAAGGACAGAGCTAAAGAGAGCTTTGAGTTGTTGGACCAAGAGATGAAATATAAGTGCTGTTGAATGAATGCCAGAGCTGCAACATGGTGTTAATGATCTGAAGAAAGTAGCTGCTACAGTGAAACTGCTTTTTCATGCTGTTTCGGCTCCTGTGGATCCACAGTTGTTACAGTGTTGACAGTTTTACTAGGTTTTATCTTGTTTTGTATTGTGTCATTTTTCATTTTAATTGTTCATAAATTCTTATTTTGTATATCTGGATCACTTTGCTGTCACTATGCGATATGCACAAATGAGCTTGTTAATAAATACTTATTTTGCACTTAGTTCCAAATTTGGATAAAAGAAAATTAGTGAAAAGCGTTTCAGTGCAGAGTTCTCCCATACTGTAACGATTCACCAGTGTGAGTGCCCCTGATCACCACCAGAGGGCACTCCAACCCGGACTGTCATTCCATCATAGACTACATCACCCATAATCCTTTGCCCGGACTCATCAGCACTCACTGTTTACACCTGTGTCTCATTACCTCTGCCTATATCTAGCCTGTTCAGTGGCTAAGTCTTGTGTTACGAACTGCTCCGAGACACGAAGGTTGAGCATCCAAATGCAGTATTTATTAGAAGGGTAATCCGCAATCATTGTCAAAAGTACAGGCAAGGTCAAAACACAGGTAGGCAGTCCAAACAGGCAAACAAGGCAGGAGACAGAGGCAAGAAATCCAACAAACCAAGAGACATGAAACCAGTGAGAACGCTCAGAAATGCAGTGTAAGAGCAAAACAAGACTTAGCCAAGAATGACAGGGTGAACAGGTTAGATATAAGCAGAGGTAATGAGACACAGGTGTAAACAGTGAGTGCTGATGAGTCCGGGCAAAGGATTATGGGTGATGTAGTCTATGATGGAATGACAGTCCGGGTTGGAGTGCCCTCTGGTGGTGATCAGGGGCACTCACACTGGTGAATCGTTACACATACAAACCTCAAATCAAATGCCTCATGATTTAAACTAGCTTAAAGCCAGATGAAACAGTGCTGATATTCTCAACAACACTGACTCTGAAAACAGGAGAAATATTGAGCCACAACGATACAGTTAGAAGGCTTTTCAATCCACAAATCACCAGCATTTACTGTAGTAACACTAACTGTAACCATGGGATTGTGGCAGAAATGTGGGCTACTCATCAAATTTGATAATAATGTAGACATTAAATGTATTAAAAGGGTAATGGACTATAATTACAGTATTTGTTTTTGTGCATTTGTATTATACTAAATATGTCTTTAGGCTGCTGTTTTTCATAACAAATATGGTAGAAACAATATAGTTAAGTTTTTACCATGGTAATGAGGAGCAATGCATGGTTTTGCCTGTGGTTAACATGATCAAAATACTATGGAAGACCTCATTTTACCCTATAAAAATGAGAATGTTACAATTTTGACAGATGTTACTGTTTTTGTTAATGAGCATAACTTTACATCTGCATCCCAACTGAAGCTACTATCAAATGTGCATTTATAAGAGACAAAACATGTAATACTAATTTGTGAAACGTTCATGTTTGGCAAGTGTGTCATGATAAAACCATAATTAACTGTCCCGTTACTACAACTTTCACTCAGGATCAAGAATCTGCCTGTAAACTTGAAAGAATGGCTAATATGAGCCAATAAGTGCTCCTCTGCCGCCATCTACTGGTTATAGTGGTAATTTCATGTCTTTTTTTATTTTTAAATAAAAGTGCTTGTTTACCACCAAGTGCTTTAGTTTTACAAATGGGGACAATCTTTGAAGGATGAACAAATAATGTTTTTGGTCATCACATTAAAAATAACATTTAAATTGGATACAAATTAGAGCTTTGAAGTACTGGAAAAAAAGTGTAAAGCACTTGAAAGTTCTTAAAGTGCTTGAATTTCACTCTCAAAAGGTTGTACGTACCCTGAAATGAATAATGTAAAAACATTTGACTGTTTCTGCTACAATACTGTGGTTACAGTTAGCGTTACTACATTAAATCCATGGTGAATGTTGGTGATTTGTGGCCTGAAAAGCCTTCTTTAACTTGTTCATTCATGGCACAATGTATCTTCTGGTATCCACGTCTGTGCTGTTTGATGTGGCCTGCGAGTAAACCTGTTCTGAGCTTGCACTGCGCTATCTATTATTGGTCCGAGCTGATAAACGAGTAGTGTGGTTTCATTCTGCTTTCATTTCATTTGTCGTTTTATGTTTCTTGTAATGGCAGCTCTTATCAGTTGGGCACAGTGGTGGTGGCACCAGTGCGACCTCTAGCAAAATTGAGTTGCACCAGCAGGAAAAAAGGTTGCAAAACGCAACCATTTGGTCGCAGTCTGGAGCCCAGATAATGAACCGTCCAATGCTATTTGTTCTTTTTTTCCCCCGCTGATTTGCTAATGGATAAAAATCAGCTGGCAAATACTTTTTTAAAATGCAATTTAAAAGTTAAAAAAATGAAAAATAGTTTATTATTGTTAAATTTGACTACATTTTTAAACATTAAATTAACACTTTTATATTATGTATATTTACACAATCAATGCAGAAAATGTGTCCTGTATGGGCCACTTCTAACTCCGCTCCATCTGCCTCTGATGACACCTGTGACACTTTTTCAGAAACTGCATCAAGGACCATCTTTGGTTCATGTGGGGTTTTTTTTGTCGCTCTCTGAGGCACTTTTACTTTGTACTGACTCTTTCACAGCTGTTTTCACACACTGTCTTTGGTCCGTAGGGATCGAGATTGAGTTGTGACAGATTTGAGAACGTGAAACTCTGATGTTGTGGATCCTATAGCACATCCTGCAGCCCTTTGCGGTGTTATGAGCCAATGCATTATGGTTATCTGTCTATCTAGAGCATTTTTACATTGCATTGTATTGGGGATATACCGCGTCAAGATGTTTGTGCCCCCAATCCGATCTGATACTTTGAATATTGAGTGTCTGCCGATACCAAGTCCCGATCCGATACTTGTATTTTCCCAGTGTTTGGTGCATTCTTCAAGTTATTAAAATCAATCCAATGTATACAGGGATGTGCAGAGAGTTTCTCAGGGGCAGGGACTCAAATGTAAAAAAGTAGCAATTATCACTACTAAGTAATTCCAATATATTTTCAGTAGATAGTCAACCAAATTGCCTGTTACCACCAGGTGTACCTCCGCCAGGAGGCCACAGCTTTAAATACAACCCAGTCACATGACACTTGTTCGCAAATTCACCACCAGGTGGTGCAAAGCAATGGTTTGCAACATTGCTCAGTGAAGCCCCAAGTATACTTTGTTTTTTTTACACACAGTTGAAATGCCAGCCTTGCAAAGTATACTTCATTTGACTAGTATGCATACACAAGCTTTCGACGCATGTGCAGTTTTGAGCAATCTCAAAACTGCGTTACTACACGCGTTACAACCCATGTAAATACTGCAAAAAAAATTAAATGCGCATGTGCGACCTGTGCATACAAAGTACGCGTGGTAACAAAAATCTGCTGTTGCTCTTCTGATGACGAAATTCGCGTCGCGCACTGTACGCTGCCCCGATTCTCACGGTGTCAGAATGCCAGTCAGTCAAGTCCAAAGTAAGACGCAATCCATAGCAGTGCATTATGGCAATGACGTCTCAGACAGTAGATAAACAATAAATGAATGACTTTCGAGTGATTCGTTACAAAAGTGTGCATCAAATATTCTAAACACAGACTTCTTTTCCTTTTAACTCTTTCCCGCCAAACACAGAATTTTCACTTTTATACGGTAGGGGGCGCTATTACACATCTTCTGAAAGAGTACTGAATCTCTGGGTCAAAACACATGCGAAGAAGCAGCAGAAACAAGCAATATCATATGCAACATATGCATATGTAAAATAATGAGATCATTAACATTAAACAGCATATAAATCAAAACTGCCTAATGTTACTGAATGAAATGTCGACCCAGGACGAGCTGTAGGACTGTGAAGCTTTGGGGGTGTTGATGGACTCAGTCTACTCCATCTGTGTTTTGAATATCGTTTTGAATCTCATCCAGATACGATTGGCCCCAATACGGATCCTTGAGGTCAACTCGGGACATCCCTACATGGCATGTATATCCGGTACGTTTGGGAAGGGAATAGTTATTCACCCTCGTGTCTGTGGCAACCTGATATTAAACTTAATTTGATTTTAACATAATTAAAAAAAAATCGTATTATTAATTGCCCTGTCTGTTTTGTTTTATTATCAGGTGCATTTCTCACTGCCCCCAAATATTATTTTACTCCAGTAAGCAAACCTGGTGCATCATCTCATTTCTGCTGGGATCAGCCTGGGAAAAGACCGATGTGGTTTGCACAACAGAGCGAAAATAGAATGGAGCACTTCATAATCAAGCATATTTGTGCATGCGGCATGGGAGTGTTGACCCAGCTAGAGATATAACAAGCCAAGCTGGGGAGCAGAACCTGCCAGGTATTAAAATCTGAGGTGCCAATTGAGCTGTGAAGATAAGAATTGAAAAGGGAATTGGGAATAGCCTCCTCTGTTTTATACCCATCCCCATAATGCACTGGGACTTTACCTTGTGCATGCATCATCCGCTTGATGCAAAGTATTTGAAGAAATGGAAGTAAGTAAAACGAGGAGATTTTAGAATTGAATTACCCTCGATGCTTTAAGTTTAAGGCTTGGTTCATTGAACTGTGCTGTTATTTGTCAGGACGTCTGCAAGGTTGTTTCATACATCAAGAACAAAGCGCAACAGCAGAAGGAACCTTGGCTTTTTAGAGAGTAGGAGGAAAAAGCATCCTGCATCTGGACTGCCCTGAAGCGCATAGCAACTAAATTTGCTTTAAAGCCAGAGAATTTCAGGGATGTTCACAATGCAATACTTGCGTGCTGATAACATCATACTGCACAGTGTATACTATGCATTGCCTGCTGTTTATTAAAAAAAATATGCAGTGGAAAATGTAGTATGCTACATTGTTGCCACAAGTTACATGTTTAATTTTAGTTGTCCTGCCATCTTGGAAATAAATATGGTTATTTTGCATTTAAATGTCTTAACTTTTGGCAGTCTGAACAAATAATACGTCAAGATGATGTTAAAGGGGACCTATCAAAGTCTTGATTTTGTTTTTTGTGCTCTACTATAATAGGTTTTCATGATTAAATGTTCAAAAAATACCTTATTTTCCACATATTCTCCATTGTTGCAGCTCCTCTCTTCCCAGTCTGTCAGTAACGTTCTGGGTTGAGTTTCCTGTACAGGAAACTCAAACTATGGTTCTGGAAACACCGACTCGTTGAACTATGCTGATAACGACGGCACTTGCGACCATAGTTGGCGAATGATGCTTTCGGCAAACGCACCGCTGTTTAGTTCCTGTCTCTATGAAGCCCCTCCTTTTGAGCACTCTCACTGTGCTCTGATTGGTCGGCTGGACCAGTGTGTTGTGATTGGTCAAGTGCTTCGAGCGTGTTTGGGAAATGTCCCACCCCTTACCATAACCGCCAGTTTCAACACACTACTAACTCAACCAGGCCCGCTCCTTTATTCTGCGTATTAATTATTTAAATGAGGAATATTGTGACGTGTTCATTCCCGGAAGAAAACTCAAGACTACAATAGAGGCGTTTCAGGGAGTTCAGAAACACTGACACTGATATAGAAAAGAACTCCCGCTGGAGGGACTGCAACTTTGCAGAGCTTTTTCATGCTCAAACAGCAACATTACACACTAAAGAACATGCAAAACCCCTTTTAAAATGCTGCTGTAAAAATCTGACTCATTCATCACACTGGAATTGGAAGGTCACATTGGGTGCGTTGCACTGTAGAATACAGCAGTGTACATTAGTGTACAGAATAAATTATCAAATTTTCAATTCATAAGCAGCCAGAGATATTATCTTTGATTCATCTTGTTTAGTTTAATGTAATGCAAAGTGTGTCTTGGGCCCCAAATCTCCATCAGCATTCGTCTTTTTGCTGGTATTTTATTTTTACTTGATTGGCAAGTAGATTTAAAAAAGCAATTTAAAACTTGCATTTAAAATTGTTTCATTGTTGCATTTAACTATATATTTATATATGAATCAAGCACTGTACATTTACATTTTTCGTTTTTTTAAGTTGATAATTGATTCATTTTATTTTTTAAGTGCCACTCCTAGGCTGTGTTTGAAATTGCACATCAATATACGTTTCAGTACTCTATATAGTACAGATATTATGCACAGCACACAGAATTTCTGTATGCAATATACACCGATCAGGCATAATATTATGACCACTGACAGGTGAAGTAAATGACACTGATTATCTCTTCATCACGACACCTGTTAGTGGCTGGGATATATTAGGCAGCAAGTGAACATTTTGTCCTTAAAGTTGATGTGTTAGAAGCAGGAAAAATGGGCAAGCGTAAGGATTTGAGCGAGTTTGACAAAGGCCAAATTGTGATGGCTAGACGACTGGGTCAGAGCATCTCCAAAACTGCAGCTCTTGTGGGGTGTTCCCGGTCTGCAGTGGTCAGTATCTATCAAAAGTGCTCCAAGGAAGGAACAGTGGTGAACCGGCGACAGGGTCATGGCTCATTGATGCACGTGGGGAGTGATCAAACAGACGAGCTACTGTAGCTCAAATTGCTAATGAAAATTGCTCAAGAAGTTAATGCTGGTTCTGATAGAAAGGTGTCAGAATACACAGTGCATCGCAGTTTGTTGCGTATGGGGCTGCATAGCCGCAGACCAGTCAGGGTGCCCATGCTGACCCCTGTCCACCGCCGAAAGCACCAACAGTGGGCACGTGAGCATCAGAACTGGACAATGGACCAATGGAAGAAGGTGGCCTGGTCTGATTAATCACGTTTTCTTTTATATCACATGGATGGCCGGGTGCGTGTGCGTCGCTTACCTGGGGAACACATGGCACCAGGATGCACTATGGGAAGAAGGCAAGCCGGCACACCTTCAGGGATCTAGTGGAGTCCATGCCTCGATGGGTCAGGGCTGTTTTGGCAGCAAAAGGGGGACCAACACAATATTAGGACATAATGTTATGCCTGATCAGTGTATAACTCACAATCCAATGCACTTAAGTAATATTAACCACCATTTTTAAGTGGGCATTCCATGCAAAGCAAACAGAACATTTTGTGCGCAGTATACATTCTGCAAAAATCATTCTAGCTCATATATGCAAAGACACATGCACAGAAGCGCTTTTCTTCAAAAAGAATGATTAATAATGAAAATAATGAAAGATGATTAAGCAATTACTCTGATTTAAATCAGTCCGTGCCCTTGTGTGCCGCAAGTCGAGAAAACTTAATTTAGCAATGTCACTGCTGGTCACTTCAGCGGATAATGCAAAGCAGCTTTATGCAATTTGTGTACGATAGCATGACGTGCATGACAATGCAGCCCACGCTTCTTTTCATTACTCGGAGCAATTTGGGGCGCCTCCGCCGTGGCTCCCTCTCAAATTAAAAAAGCCCAGCGCTTGGCCATCACATGCCGCTCTGCTTAAAACCCACCGTCTCCTTTTGTCTTCCTCCCTTACTCTCTCCAATCACACTTGGCAAGCTGTCGGTTCACTGGCTTCGCGTGCACGTTAAACACCACGGACCTTCCGGGTGCTTCTTAACTCTTGACTGCACTTGTGTCTCGTATATTAAACCTCGAAGGCAGGATGACCAAATATTGGCCGGCAGATATTAAGGACAGTGGCGGTTATGACGGGGATTATGAGCAGAGCTAGAAGACGCTGGCATTTGGCAGCATTGACGTGGCCAGCGACAGAGCCACGCCGGGGGAGAGAGGCCTCTGTTCCGATAGCGCGCTAATCTCTATTTGCAGAGGAAATTGGAGCGTATTTTGCACATTGAATAGATAAGAACAAGAATGGCGTTTGAAAACTAAAAAGGAATTTGACGTTGTTTTTGCCACCTGCAAACAGCCCGAGCAAATTCACATTTCCTCTGATGTCCTGCTCGCTTTGTATCACAGTATGATTTCCGTGTGTGGTTTTATTTGTGCATATGAAAACGCGCGTGTTTGTACACAAGTGACAGCGTTCGTGCACGAGTGCGTGTGTGTGTGTTCCCATTGTCAGCCAAATGCATATAAAGGTGATATTATGATAGATAAATTCTCATTTACCATAAATAAATTTGCAGTTGTGAGATATAAAGACACCTTGTGAGATATTAAGTGATAATTATGAGAAATAAAGTGCTAGTTGTGAGATAATAAGAAATGGTCTCAATTGTGCGATATGAAGTCCTATAGCTGACACATACAGTGGTACAGTAAAGCACCTGAAATTGATTGTTTTCTTATGATCATCACAAGTATGGAAGCTTGTTTCCACCACAGACTAAAACAATTTAAAAGACAATTGCGAGTTTATATTTTGCAATTCTGACTTTATAACTTGCAATTGCGACTTGTTATATAGCAATTCTGACTATTTCATGCAATTTCTGACTTTATAACTCACAATTGCGACTTTTTATCTCGCAATTCTGACTTTTTCCTTATAATTCTGACTTTTGTCTTGCAATTGCGGGTTTATATCTCGCAATTCTGAATTTTTCTTGCATTTGCGACTTTATTTCATGCAATTTCTGACTTTATAACTTGCAGTTGCGACTTTTTATCTCGCAATTCTGACTTCTTTCTTACAATTCTGACCTTTTCTCGCAATTGCGACTTTATCTTGCAATTCTGACTTAGCTTGAAATTGCGACTTTATATCACGCAATTCTGACTATATATCTCGCGATTGCGAGTTTATATCTTAATTATATAGGTTATAACATAATAAAAATATAATATAAAATATATATATATATATATATATATATATATATATATATATATATATTAAAATAAAAGCATTTGGCAGCATTGACGCGGCAGCAATGATAGCACACTAATCTATATTTGCACAGGAAATTGGAGTGTATTTTGCAAAACCTCAATAGATAAGAACAAGAATGGCGTTTTTAAAACTAAAAAGGACTTGGTGCTACCTGCAAACAACCCGAGCAAATTCACATTTCCTCTGATGTCCTGCTCGGTTCGTATCCCAGTATGATTTCTGTGTGTAGTTTTATTTGTGCATATGAAAACGCACGTGTATGTGTTTGTACACAAGTGACTGCGTTCGAGCGAGTGTGTGTGTGAGTGTGTGTACGTTCCCATTGCAGCGGCGGTCCCTTCATTTCACGCTCTGCCGCTTCCGTGCGAATCCTCTTCCCCGGGCTCATTATCAGGTCTGTTCGACGAGTGCACGGCCAGGCGGCGCGCGGGGCAGAGCCCAATCATTATTCAAGCCCGCTGACGGTCAGCGCCGACGGCTCCATGCTGTCGTTTTGCGGTCTTATTATTCTCTCCTCACAAATAACTAAGCAAAACCACAAAAACAAATCCTGCCTGACCAGGATCAATGAGGTCTTCAGTACCCGCCATGCCGCCCGGGGAACTCGGGGATCGAGTGGACCTTCTGTTGTTGGAGTAACTGCTGTATGCTCACTGTCTCTCCTCTCGTTTTCTTTGGCAGGGCCCACCGGTGCTCAGGCGGCCGAGTTCGGACACTTGCCCGACAACATTACCGTGCTGGAAGGAGAAAGCGTCATTTTGAGGTGACTTCACATCACACCTGCATCCTTGTGTGTTATATGATTCAAAGACACTTTCTAAGTTTTTTGGCTTTTAGTATGAATATGTTAGCCTGTTATCTATAAGCTAGTGTGCTCCAAAACAATAACAAAATTCACATTTAGACATTATAAGCATTCAAAACTTAGTCTTTCACTTCCTCCAATATGGATCAGTGATATTGATGACATCACTCTGCACTTCAGCTTCTCATCAGATTTTCTGCCCAATCAAATGCTCTCTAGAATCTGAAGCCCCGCCCCCTATATTATAAACAGAGGCTGAAGCTGCAGCTGAAATCAGTCACTTGTTCACACATTTACTATTTTCTACATGGTGAATGGCACATAGTGCACTATATAGGGGATAGGGAACAATCAGACAGTGTAAGGCCCTGATCAAACAGAACACCTTTTTTGCAGTGAGAGGCGCCTTTTTAAAATAGTTTTCTATTGGCAGAGAGCGTTATGCGCGCTTTAGCCATTTTAGCCACCTGCTGTGCCTTGCGGTTTTGTAGGAGCGCTCTGAGCGCATGAAGTTGAAAAAAAAATCAACATTTTTTTTCCATTGTCCAATCGAATGAATGGAGAGGCGGGCTTTCTGTTGTGGTGATGGTTACCTTGATTAGACTGACAGGACAGCTGATTCGGGGGTCGCCTAGCAACATAAAAAAAACGCAGCACACTGCTCTTTTCTGAATTAAATAATGTCAAACAAAAAAAGGCAGTACGGTGCGCCTCGCATTTTCAAACCTGAAAAACGCATTCTGTCTGATCGGGGCCTAAATATGCTTTCCATTGGGGCGAATGAAGTCTGGTTTCATGTTAATGTCACGTGAACCGCCGCAGCTACGGTCCAGAGACACAGAGCGGATCATGTGATCGAGTCGGCACAGACCAGAAAACATATCGGACCCGTTTGAATTTTGCACAGAATGCTGTATTTTAAAGCGATATGAAGGAGATCAGGAGGAGAAACGGAGGAAACTGCGGCTTTGCCGAGCTCAACGGCTCCGGTCGAGCTGTGATTATAAACTAAACGCTATTGGCTATTTTAAAAAAGGGGAGGAGCTGTTCGATATGTCCCGCCCTGCCTTCCTGTTTCAGTGGAAATTATCAACAAATAATTCTGTGCGTTTCAAGGCACTTCATTGGGCCTTTAAGTAGTAAAACAGTGATGTTAAAAGACCAAATTCAATAAACTAATGCATATTATGTACAGGCAAGCAGAAAAACCTAGAATATAAATGCAACACAGTTTCTCGTTAAGCATTTCCCCATAGAAAAGCCTTAAAAAAGAAAACACTTAAAGCCACAATATGTAATTTTTCACCGCTAGAGGTCCATGTTCAAAACAAAGGTGTAGCTTGATGACGACTGTATTTTGTGGAGCTTTTATTCTGCCGCAGACGAGCGCTTCCGCTTCTTCCGCTCGTGTATGTGGTGTGTATATTACACACATCTGAGTCTGTTGAAAGTTATGTTATAATGCTACTCTGTGCGTTCACTCGGCGGCTACTATGAGACACTTGTTCACACTGCAGTAGATCGATATTAGGCATGGTAAAACATGGTACTCGCGGTAAATCAAGAAAAACAGATTTAAACAATAAGACTAACTGTGTTGAGCTGTATAACAATGATTAGTTTTCTGTCCATGAATGTATCCAAACAGTGTCTAATAAAACACATCATATATTAAAGCGTCTTTGGTGTTTCCATGGTTTCTACAAAATAAAACCGAAATGGAGGGTAACGCGGGTATGATGTCATTGATAGGCGATGCATAGGTCTGTGTCCTGGTTAAAATTGCTTATTTCTCTAGATTTAAACATTCTTGGATACATTTGGGATAAAGTACACAAGTCAACAAAATATATAACACTGTTCTAGTGGTTTTTGGATATTTTAATCCAAAAATCTTACATATTGTGCCTTTAACCATTTAGCATGTTGTTCATATTCTGGGCTCATCTCCTCACCTGTATATAGTATGCATCATCAATAAGGTGTATACTGAATTGATCTTTCACTGTTTTATCACATAAGGGCCTTTTAAGTGTTTTTCATGTTTACGTTCCTCTGTTTGTATTGATTGTAATACTGCAGCAGGTGCTGTATATGGATCACAAGTGCACAGAACTTGCATCATGTTCACATATTTTTGAGATGGTAAATTTGACAGTCAGTTGTATGGATGTTTTGCCCTCCAGGTCTCTGCACCAGTCACGTGACTAGGCACATGCTCATAAATCGCCTGTTTCAGCAAAAGAGAAGCTTTAAGGGCTCATTGCGGATAACAAATGAAAATCATGGTTTAACATCTGAAAATGAAGAAATTAAGACTATTAGTATTGGTTGTACTATATTGTACTTTTGAATTGTTTTCGAGCTAAAACTGAACTGATTGTGAGATATTAAGTCATAATTAAGAAAAATGAAGTGGGAGTTGTGAGAAATAAAGTCACAGCTGTGCGATATATAGCCGATACACAGAACGATGAATCAATTGAATTTTATGAAGTTTGCTGTTAGTCACATCAGTGTTGTTATTGTTAACTAAAACTTTTTAAATGTATTTTTGTTTTGTTTTAATTTTTTACTATAAAGTGTTGGTAACACTTTACTTAAAGCCTTTATGTATAATGCATTATAAAAATATTTTTAATGCATTATGACTTTTAATGCACCTTATAATGCATTGCATGGTCTCATGAATAATTGTAACCGCAGTTATAATACTTATGCCAAGCCTTTGAAAGTATAATGCATTAAAACACATGACAAACAACCAATTTCAGATGTAACAAGGAATTTGCAAATATTATAATGCATTTTACAGATATGTATGAAAAGATATATTACATTATAACGTAATGCATTATACATAAAGACTTTAAGAAATGTGTTACCAAACTGTTTTTATTGAAATAAAGCTGAAATCAGATAAAATATAAATATTAGATAAAAAATAAAATAAGTTGAAGTATTAAAATGACTAAAACTGGGATAAAAATAACTAATAAAATTACAAAAATATATTATTAATATAATTAATAATACAAAATATTAATAAGTGAGGATTTCCAGTCAGGATTTAGACCGTATCATAGTACTGAGACTGCTCTCAATAGAGTTACAAATGATTTGCTCTTATCATCCAATCGTGGTTGTATCTCTCTGTTAGTGTTACTCGATCTTAGCGCTGCATTCGATACTATCGACCACAACATTCTTTTGAATAGACTCGAAAATTATGTTGGCATTAGTGGAATTTCATTGGCATGGTTTAAATCATACTTATCTGACCGTTATCAGTTTGTAGCAGTAAATGAAGAGATGTCACACCGATCACAAGTTCAGTATGGAGTACCGCAGGGCTCAGTGCTAGGACCGTTGCTTTTCACCCTGTACATGCTACCACTGGGAGATATTATTAGGAAGCATGGCGTTAATTTTCATTGTTATGCTGACGATACTCAGCTCTATATTTCTTCACGCCCTGACGAAATTTACCAATTCACAAGATTAACAGAATGCATAGCTGATATAAAAAATTGGATGACTAGTAATTTCCTGCAACTTAATTCAGAAAAAACAGAATTTTTAATCATTGGACAAAAAAACTCCACAAGTAGTAACCTAGAATACTGTCTAACACTCGATGGCTGCTCTGTCAAGTCCTCGTCATCAGTTAGGAACCTGGGTGTGCTCTTTGATACCAATCTCTCATTTGAAAGCCACGTTTCTAGCATCTGTAAAACTGCATTCTACCATCTTAAAAATATATCTAAATTACGGCACATGCTTTCAATGCAAAATGCTGAACAGTTAGTTCATGCGTTCATGACCTCAAGGCTAGATTATTGTAATGCTCTACTGGGTGGTTGTCCTGCTCGCTTAATAAATAAACTGCAGCTTGTCCAAAACGCAGCAGCTAGAGTTCTTACTAGAACCAGGAAGTATGACCATATTAGCCCGGTTCTGGCAACACTGCATTTGCTCCCTATTAAACATCGTATACATTTTAAAATCTTGCTGATTACTTACAAAGCACTAAATGGTTTAGCGCCCCAGTACTTGAGCGAGCTCTTAACGCATTATACTCCATCACGTCTATTGCGGTCTCAAAATTCTGGCCAGTTGATAATACCTAGAATATCAAAATCAACTGCAGGCGGTCGATCCTTTTCCTATTTAGCACCTAAACTCTGGAACAGTCTTCCTAGCATTGTTCGGGAAGCAGACACACTCTGTCAGTTTAAATCTAGACTAAAAACACATCTCTTTACTATGGCATACACATAAAACATTTTTAATTTATATTCAAATCAGTTAAATGATTGTTTTAGGCTGCATTAACTAGGTCAGCCGGAACCGGGAACACTTCCCATAACACCTGATGTACTTGTTACATCATAAGAAGAATGGCATCTACGCTAATGTTAGTCTCTCTGTTTATCCCGAATTTTACTGCAGTCGGCCGGATCCGGGCCGTATCCAGACCAGATGGTGGACCTTAGCCTGGACATGACAAACGCATCCCTGAAGTGTCTGTAGAGACCGTGTCAATTAAACTCCCCCCTGTAAATGCCGCATCGACACGACATCCTCATTAAACCCGTCCTCGGCGTGACGACTCCAATCTTTCGAATAATCCTACGAATATCTATTGATCTAATATGACTTCTGACCTGTAATGTTGCCAGAATCATAATCATACACTATTTGTTCGTCGGCCAGAGGAGAACTGGCACACCGACTGAGCCTGGTTTCTCCCAAGGTTTTTTTCTCCATTCTGGCCCTGAAGGAGTTTTGGTTCCTTGCCACCATCACCTTTGGCTTTTGGCTTGCTCATTTGGGGACACTTAAATTTCAACTATATTACTGATCTGCCCGCATTGACACTATATGATAATTGAAATGAGCTGGATGACATCACCGTTTTCACCAGAGCCGAATCAAATTCTGTTGCATTATTTTCCTGTTACCACTGTGAAGCTGCTTTGAAACAATTGCCATTGTAAAAAGCGCTATATAAATAAAGGTGATTTGATTTGATAAGTACTATAATGGAATGTAAATAATACTAAAATAACGCTGTGTCTTTGTGACCAACAATCACTCCTTAACATTGTAACATTGCATTTATTTCACATATGTTTTTCCATGTGTGTGTGTGTGTGTGTGTCATATCGCCCAGCCCTACAGGTTTTATCATACTCACCTGCCGGAGGATGCATTTTTTAACACTTTAATTTCTCTCTCTCTGTAGTTTAGTTGTTAGTCAGTTTCCAGGCAGAAAGGTTTCAGTCTATCAGCCAGCAATTGAACTCCTGAACCTGCTGTCATGGGTTCATATTCTCAAAAGCACCGTATTATTATTCCACACAACTACACCGGGAATGTGAATTGATGTGATATCACAGTTTGATATGCTGAAAGTTAAAGCTGACATGAATGTGAGTGATATTTAAGCCTTAAATGTGTCACGATTTTCCCTTTTAAAGAGCAGAGCAAAGCAGTGGCATCTAGAGGTGAACTGTGGTTACTACATGTCACCAGACCAATGGCATTACACGACTGGTGCTCTTCAGGAGTGCTGAAGTGCAGCTGTCAGTTATTAATGGCAACTTCAGTTGTTTAATCCATTTATTTATTATGGCATCTTCCCCACATCTGCTTCTAAAACATTGGCGATACTTCATGCAAATAATTGACTAAGCTCAGAATTGCATTTTTGCGTTATTTACAAATGCCAGCAGGCAAAGGATGAGATTATGAGCACAGAACTAAATGTGCTTTGACAGACTTTGCTCCAGACTCTGAGCGCTGTGCTGTGTGTGTACAGCAGTGTTTTTAATTTCAAGTGCTGTCAGTCATCTACATCACTGTCAGTTTGTTGTATAAAGAAGCTTCTAAAGTACTTAAATGCAAGCCTCACTTTCCAATAAACAATCTGGTGATTTGGTGCAAATGGTGTTCATGATGCTTTCATAGATTCCCAGCGTCCAGACGGGACCCAGAATGAGATGTTTAGGGCTTTTTGTCCAGTGAACATTGATCTTTGCAGCACTGAAATCAATGTATTTATAGACCCCATTGAAGCCGGCCGTGCATTTACTGACTCCAGCGGACATATTCAATTAGGAGAGGACAGATTAGGTCACTGAATGAGCAGTGGAAGAGTGCTGTGATATTTTACACTTTCTCACAAAATATTTGAAAGTGATCTAGAATGATATTTAACCCTCTGTTGCATGCATTATGGGGAAAAAATGGTTTAAAAATCAGATTCTCATGCATAAGAAAAGTTATATTTGAATTGGGAGGACTTTAAAAAAAGTAAAATAAATACTGAGAATAACTTGTATGGATAAATTGATTTTAAAAATATAAATAGATAAATATATTTTCTAAAATGTAAATAAAAAAACTTAATAACTTCAATATTTATACAAAATAAAAATAAAAAACATTAATTTCGGAGAGAAGGCTGTGAGATATTTTACACTTTTTTCAATAAATTATTGAAAAGTACCTAGAATGATATTTAACCCTCTTGCATAAATTACAAAAAACAGTTCAAAACATGTTTGATTCAGTTTTTATGCATAAGAAACGTTATTTTCGGGAATTGGGAGGACTTTTTAATGTAAAGTAAATAATGAAAAATAATTAATATGGTTAAATGGATCATTTAAAAAATGTAAATACAAATATAGAAAAAAATATATAAATAAAAACATATGATAACTGCAATATTCTTCAACAAACATATTCATTTAGGAGAGAGCATTGTGTGATATTTTACACTTTTTTTTTTATTTTTTCATTTTTTATTTTTTTTATTTTTATTATTTAAAAGTACCTAGAATGATATTTAACCATGAATCATGAATTATGAAAAAAGAAGTTTAAAATATGTTTGATAAGAAAAGTTATTTTGGGGAATTTAATGTAAATTAAATACTGAAAAATAATTAATATGTATAAATGGATCATTTAAAAAATCTAAATAAATACAAATCTAAATAAAAACATAATTCTTCAACAGAAATATTAATTCAGGAGAGAGTGTTGTGTGATATTTTACACTTTTTCATGCATAATAAAAGTTATTTTTGGGAATTGGGAGGATTTTTTTTTCTGTAAAGTAAATACGGAAAAATAATTTATGGATAAATGGATAATTTAAAAATATAAATACATATAAACAATTAAAATTAAAACATTTTAAATAATTAAAAAATATATAAATAAAAACATGATAACTGCAATATTCTTCAACAAACATATTAATTTAGGAGAGTGTGTTGTGCATGTGATATTTTACACTTTTTCAGTAAATTATTTAAAAATACCTAGAATGATATTTTACTCTATTGCATGAATTACGAAAAAAATAGTTTAAAATATGTTTGATTCAGTTTAAGAAATGCTATATTTGAATTCGGAGGACTTTAAAAAAAAAAAAAAAAAAAAAAAGTAAAGTAAATACTGAAAAATAATTAACATGGATAAATGGATATTTTAAAAAAAAATCTAAATAAAATATATTTTAAAAATCTAGAGAGAGAATAAAATGAAAATAAAAATAGAAAAATGAAAATTTAAAAATATAAATAATTAAAAGCAATCTAAATAAAAACATGATATCTGCAATATTCTTCAACAAACATATTCATTTAGGAGAGAGCGCTGTATGATATTTTACAATTTTTTTTAAATTATTTTTTTACTAAATTATTTAAAAGTACCTAGAATGATATTTAACCATGAAACAAAGTTTAAATTATGTTTGATTCAGTTTTAATGCATAAAAGTTGAAGAGTTGGGAATTGTGAGGATTTTTTAATGTAAAGTAAATACTAAAAAATAATTAATATGGATAAATGGATAATTTAAAAATATAAATAAATATTAAAAAAAATAAAAATTTAAAAATATAAATAAATATTAAAAAAAATAAAAATTTAAAAATATAAATAATTAAAAGAAATCTAAATAAAAACATGATAACTGCAATATTCTTCAACAAACATATTAATTTAGGAGAGTGTGTTGTGTGATATTTTACACTTTTTCTCTAAATTATTTAAAAGTACCACTCTTGCATGAATTATGAAAAAAATGGTTTAAAAAAATGTTTGATTCAGTTTTTAAAGTTATATTTGGGAACTGGGAGGACTTTCAGTAAAGAAATACTAAAAAATAATTAACACGGATAAATGCATAATTATTTTTTTTTAAAAATGTAAATAAAAAATGCATGATAACTGCAATATTCTCTATCGTGGCTGCATCCGTATCCGTTCCACTCCCACACGATCCTACAAACATATTTCCTCATGACAAATACTTTATATGACTAAATGTTTTTAAAATGGGGTTTACTCACTAACAAATGTGAATCATATTCTGGATGAAGGAAAAAAGCTTTTTCTGAGGGCAGATCTCCAGAGCATCCTCCGCATGATGAACAGTGCCAGAAAAAAAGATTTCTGACTGCCAGGGACAAAGAAAAGCTTTTTATTGGTTTATTCAAAACCATTTATTGCCATCTTATGCGTTTGTAAAGCATGTGTTCCTCTTCGGCATCATGCAGTAGAGGGTTAATGTGTGTATATCGATTATTTGTGCATAGATAAACATCACACCACTTTTTTAGATGCCCATTTGGGTCACGGCTTGTGTTTTCTGGCACTGTGCAGTCCTAAAGCAATCACCACCGGTCTTATTAGTCAGCTTAATGATCTAGTTAATGACCCGGACCTTATGAGCGAGTTGTAACGATTCAGAGAAAGTTTCATGCAGAGTTTCATACTAGCACTCATTCAATGACATCCCAGTAATTGGCTATGGAGCTCAGTCTGTAAACGCCATATTTTATTTAAAACAAGGCATTGAGGGAGAGAGACGTACAGTGCAGAAAGTGTGCACAGTGCACAAATAAATGTCATTTGCCTTGTTTTTATTCACGTCAAATGAGTCAGTTCTGTCTGCCACAAACTTGTTCTTTTCAATCTCCTCTCTTTCTCAGATGCAAGATAGATGAGGAGGTCACTCACAAGGCGTGGTTGAACCGCTCCAACATCTTATTCACGGGCACAGATAAGTGGTCCCTGGACTCCCGCGTCTCCCTGGTGAACAACAACAACAGCGACTTCTCCATTAAGATTGAGAGAGTGATGGTGGCAGACGAGGGACCCTACACGTGCAGTTTCCAGGCCAGAAACCAGCCCCGAACGGCCCACGTCTACCTTATCGTTCAGGGTACGTCCATCTGTGCGCCGCTTAAAGGAGATATTCATAGTAGTGGCCAAAAGAGTTTGTTTTTAATGACCCTACAAGTTAGATTTATGCTATTTTAAAGGCTCCTGATTTTGTTTTGGCGTCTCCTACAACAGGTTTACATGCATTAAAGGTCGAAAAACACTTTCATTTTCTCATAACATACATTGCATATCACCACAATGTTCAATGATTCTCAAACGACTCGATGGATGAATCAGTCTCTCTAAATCCCTCCTTTCCACGAGCTACTCTGCTCTGATTGGCCAGACGGCCCAGTCTGTTGTGATTGGTCTACCGCGTACAGCCCATTACCATAAACTTCAGCTCCGGAGGCATCCTAAAGCTCAGCGATTGTACACACTGTGAAGACAGTAAAGATGGCGTCGATTTTAACATATGAATCCGAACACGAGTCCGAATCGATGATGAACCATTGGAAGAATTAGTTATTAAACCCAAACCTCCATCGCAAGGACGATTTGAGCAGGACGTTTCTCAGTGATACGCTACTCATTTTGAGATGTTGCAACTGTAATTCACTATCAGCATTAACAAGAGTACGTCCATCAACAAACCCATGTGTATATTTCTAATTTATTGCCGTGCAACTATCAATAACAGCGCATACGTTAGCCGAGCACTAACGTGAATGACAGATGGAACATTAACGCTTGTAAAACAAATCTTGCTCCATCCTTTACCTTTACTCAAAGCAGTAAGAACGACAGACAATCTGCAGTAGACTCAGTTTTAGGTAATAGTGGCCCATGGATGATTAGCAGAAGTATTTCAGTAAGACAGTAATAACGTGAGTTAGCTGGAAACTTACACAATATAAAACACAAAACTACGTATTTTAAACACCCGGTAGAAAATATATACATCAATAATTATTCATACTTACAGGTTGTGATTCTGAGGAGCTGGTCCAAATAAACCGACCCATCAAGAGCAAGTGTTTTGCGAATCCCACATTGAACTCGGGTCAATTATGCATATGTCTTTTCTAGTGGGATTCGAACAAAAAACGACTCATTTAGGCGCTTCAGAGCCGATTCTTTCTTTTGGGAGACGATAACTTTATTTATCGTGCACTTTCAACTTTACAACGTTTCCATTCACAAACAGCTCTATTACACACTGCATGAAAGGGAATATTTGAAAAACCATAATAGGGGCACTTTAAACCATCAAAATATGAGGAAAATGTATAACTACAGCTACAGGCTTTATTTTACTTTGCAAAAGAAAATGCATAGGAAAACAATGAACAAGCATACATTGACTACAACATAATCATTTATTAATATTTCGTTGGTTCTCTCTTGTGCATAATTTCTTTGTATGACAGCCTGGCCAAAAATTGTGTCGGCTCAATTTGGCATGTTTCATGTTTCAAATCGACTCCAAGCACAACTTTAACACTTTTTTTTTTTTTTTTTTTTTTATCATATTTGAACAAAATGGGTGAAGATGTCAGTTTTCCTATAGGCTGGATGTCACTTTTGGCCACTACTGTTATGTCACTAATGAACACAAAAAATTGCAAAAATATTAATGTTTTCTAAACCTGTTTAAGTTTTTCATTATGTTTTCATTATGTGTGTAAAGTTTGTGATCAGTATTTCTATGGAAGTCTGTAGAAATAAAAAATATAAAGAAACTTTATATCTCACAGTTCTGACTTTTAGTTTGAACGAATCACACTTGTGACTTTATAGTACTTTATATCACACAATGCAATAAATAATTGTATATCTTGCAGTGAAAATTTAAATCTCACAGTGTAACATTATATCTTAAAATTGCGACACTGTATCTTTAAAAGTTTGGGGTCAGATAGATTTTTTTAATGTTTTTGAATGAAGTCTCTTCTGCTCACCAAGGCTGCATTTATTTGATCAAAAAACAGCAATAATGTGAAATGTTATTACAATTTAAAACAGCTGTTTTCTATGTGAATATATAGTAAAGTGTAATTTATTCCTGTGATCAAAGCTGAATTTTTAGCATCATTACTCCAGTCTTCAGCGTCACATGATCCTTCAGAAATCATTCTAATATGAGGATTTGATGCTCAAGAAACATTTATGATTATTATCGATGTTGAAAACTGCTTGATATTTTTGTGGAAACTGTGATATTTTTTTTCTTTTCATGAATAGAAAGTTATAACAGCATTTATTTGACATGAATCTTTTTGTAACATTATAAATGTCTTTACTGTCACTTTTGATTCACATTCAATCATTTAGCAGACACTTTTTTCCAAAGCAACTTACAAATGAGGAGAGCAATAGAAGCAGTTGAACCAACAAAAGAGCAACAATATGTAAGTACTGTGACAAGTCCCAGTACATGTAGCAAAGCTTTGTATCATATATATATATATATAATAAATAAAAAGCCTTGTATCATGTACTGGGACTTGTATAGATCAATTCAACATAGATCGATATAATGCATCCTCACTGAATAAAAGTATTCATTTCTTTAAAAAAAAAAAAAAACTTTCTGACTACAAACTTTTGAACGGTAGTGTAAATTCACTGCCGTGAGGAGAAAAAAAATCAAAGTTGTGAGATATAAAGTCACAATTACCTTTTTAAACGTTTTATAGGCAGATATGGGCTTCCATAGATTTCTGTCCATCCAAAAGAAAAACAATACAAATTGAGACATGCATTGAAACAGACCCTTCTCCTCATGAATATCTAGTTCATTTGCTTCTATATATTGCTTTTAGGGTACCTTTGACATATCCAGTGGCTATTACTTCCTTGAAAATGCTTATTTATTTTACTGATCAATATGCATAGACTGAACAGACTGCCGGTGTGCCATCAAAGATACAAATGGTTTACTTTCAGTCATCTATGCACATTCAACTTAATGAGTTTAACATCAATTTTAACATCAAAAAGCTCATTTCTGATTTAAGTGCTTCTCTTAAAGGGAAAGTAAATACTTCTATCTCAAATTCTGTCATTTGATTTTATTTCTGCTGTGGAACAAAAACGAAGCAATTGCACAAGATTCATATGAGCAATTCCTTTAACTCTTTCCCCGCCAGTATTTTATTTTTAAGTTGTCAGCCAGCAACAGAATATTTTGCCATGCAGGCGCCCAGAATATTTTGTTGTATGAATATGTAAACAGTCAATATATCAAAAATAAGAACAGAGCATTATTCTAGCTTCATTCATTCTTTTTTTTTTATCAACACTTGAATGTGAATAAGTTCAAAAACAACATTTCGAACAAAAAGCTGAGAATATCACATATTTGTCAAAGACTTCATCCGGATTGGATTTAGAAGATGATCAAAACATAGCAGTTTTGATTTCTATGCTATTGAATGTTTGGTGATCATGTTATCTTAAGTCAAGTCAAGTCACCTTCATTTATATAGTGCTTTTTACAATACAGATTGCTTCAAAGCAGCTTTACAGTGATAACAGGAGATTGTTTTGGCAGTACAGCAGCTCTAGAAAAAAGTTATTGTCCAGCTAAAGTACGTTTTTGATTGATGCGTAATAGCGCCCCCTACCGTATAACTGTTTTAACTGAAAGCATATCTTAAAGGGCACCTATTATGCAGTTTTTTACAAGATGTAAAATAAGTCTCTAATGTCGCTTTTTACAGCATTTTAAAATTGCCACTTTTTGGGGGCGAGCAAAAACGCGCCGTTTTTGTGTGCGTCCCTTTAAATGCAAATGAGCTGCTGCTCCCCGCCCCCTTACAAGAAAAGGGCGGTGCTTCAAGAGCTCATGTTCCGGTGTCAGGACAATCTCATCTCACGGAATGAAAATGTCAGAACAGAAACTGTACTAGCGGTGTTCAGTTCGGACCGGAGTCGGACAATAATGCCTACAGAGCCAAAGAATAAATGCTGTATGGAGACAGAACAGGTATAGTTTAGTTTAATTACGGTTATAACTTATTTGTCATCTTGCTTTTATCCACTATTAGTACAAGCCTGTTGTAGCGGACCCTGTCTGAATGATGGCCAAAAGTTTATTGTACTCCACACAAAAGATGAAGCGTCTGTTTTCACTCCAGAAAATCACAGTAAGAGCTGAATAAAACAGTACAAGAAGTGCACATTAAAGTCTTATCCATAAACTAACTCTCTCCCTTGCATTATCATCAGCATACACAGCGAATTACACAAAAACACCTGAATCTGCGAACAGTTTGTTCTGAGACAGTGCTTATGATTTATGGGGATTTTTATCATAGTGTGGTTGTGTTCACACACTGCCAACACACATTTATGTTCAAACACCATGTAAAAGTGGATTTTGCATAATAGGTGCCCTTTAAAATATGTCAGTGCCATTGTTTTGTCTCAAGATGCACACTGGTAATGTTTTTTTCTATGGCACATTTATAAAAGCTTCTTAAATGTCCTAATTGAACCTAATCCTGACTTAATCTAAGCCCTGTCTGTGAAACCAGGCCGTTGTGTCATAAATGATGGAAAATCTCATCAATGGTGGGGAAAGAGTTAATGGCAGTAAGACAACAAGAGGGCTTGACACAGATGTAATGAGGATCAGAGGGGTGGTTATGCTCCGTAATCTTTAGGTTGACCGGCCGTGAGGGGCGGGAACGGGCCGTGCCGACTGTCACGTCAACAGCAACATGAGTAAGAGTTCCAGCGATCCTGACTGACGTGATTTATTGGCAGCAGACCCTTCCACTGATGGATTGCTAGCATCCCTCCCTTTACTTCAACCCCAACCGAATCCCGCCGGCTGAAAGTTGTCAATTATTATGTATATCACACCGTGCGTTTTCCTGTTGCACAAGATTGAAAATATCAAAATAGGGCTGCACAATATTGGAAAAAACTGACATTGAGGTTTTCTCCGTATGAAAAAATACAGGAAGTTTCAACAGATGACTTAAATAGCTGTATTAGGAGAGAATGAATCATTCTAGAATGATTAGGGTGGTTTTGCCCCAGAAGTGAAACTATGGAAACTTGTTTCTGCCACGGAAACAAAAATAAGAACGGCAACTACAACTTTTTAAAGTCTGTATTGTGAGCCATAAACTCGCAATTGCAAGAAAAAAAGTCAGAATTGTGAGATAAAAAGTCGCAATTACCTTAATTTTATTTATTATTTTTATTTACCATATTTTATTTACCTTTTTTTTTTTTTTTTTTTTTTTTTATTTTGAAGACTTTTTCAAGTGTGAAATCCTTTTAGGGATGAACAATTTGGGAAAAACTTGTGTTTTCATAATTTACGGACCAACTCAAACCATAAAATTAAATTATTATTTTTATAAAAATGTCTTTCCATTTGAGTTTTCATAGGCCACATTCATACTGTTTTTGACCAATTCAATATATGACTATAAAATAATAGTAATTATGATTTTATTTTAATTATTTTTAAATACATTAAACAAAATAATACTATTGTACTGTAAAATAAAACTAAAATTACAATACTAATATTTAGGTCTTCAGCGTTTTTTAACAAATCTCTTGAATGAATGATTCAATGACTCCTTGATAAATACTTCTTGTTTAATTACTGGATGAATCAGCGTTTTTTGAACAAATCTCATGAATGAATGATTCAGTGACTCACTCATAAAGACTTAACTTGTTTCATTAAAGGATGAATCACCATTTTTGAACAAATCTCATGAATGAATGATTCAATGACTCACTCATAAAGACTTTATAGTTTCATTACAGGATGAATCAGCGTTTTTTTAACAAATCCCTTGAATTAATGATTCAATGACTCATTAAAAAACGACTTGTTTCATTAAAGGATGAATCAGTGTTTTTTAACAAATCTCTTGAATGAATGATTCAATGACTCACTAAAAAATGACTTTACTTGTTTCATTACTGGATGAATCAGTGTTTTTAAACAAATCTCTTGAATGAATGATTCAATGACTCATTAAAAAACGACTTGTTTCATTAAAGGATGAATCAGCGTTTTTTAACAAATCTCTTGAATGAATGATTCAATGACTCACTCATAAAGACTTCATAGTTTCATTACAGGATGAATCAGCGTTTTTTTTTTTAACAAATCTCTTGAATGAATGATTCAATGACTCACTCATAAAGACTTCATAGTTTCATTAAAGGATGAATCAGCGTTTTTTTTTTTAACAAATCTCTTGAATGAATGATTCAATGACTCACTAAAAAATGACTTTACTTGTTTCATTACTGGATGAATCAGTGTTTTTTAACAAATCTCTTGAATGAATGATTCAATGACTCACTAAAAAACGACTTTACTTGTTTCATTAAAGGATGAATCAGCGTTTTTGAAACAAATTTTAACAGTCACTTGTCGCTACCTACTGGTGTAACGATGTAGTGACACAATCGTTATTTGAAGCTCCATGTTACTTTCTAAAGGTGATTTACTCTATTTTGATCACTTCCGTAGACGTCAGTGTTTATATCCCAACTATAAACTTTTATCCCAGTTCTTCTGTGATAATATGAATGTTTGCAACACAGAAATAACAATACTGTGTGGTTGAAAAGACAACTGACATCTGCTCTCTCTGGCTCAACATCAGCGCAAACGCAGATCTCAACGTTCCGGTGTGATTTTCTCAAAGGTTTAATAGACCGTTTAGGAATGAGATTGCATGGGTGTTTGAATCGAGATCGCAACCTTTTAACAATTAATCGTGCAGCTCTAGCTCACAGTAAATGAACCAAGCCATTCAGAGACTGAAACGCTGTATCATGAACTACATGTGTGTAAATGATGTGCAGCCCTAAAGTGAAGACTCTTCGATAGAAGGCTACATGGATGCAGGGGGAGCGTGTTCAAAATGCATCTCGAGCACAGTGTTGGCTGACCGGCAGGCCAGAACCATCTCACCAAACACAGGCTTTTTTATCTGCCACACGGAGCTTTGCAGACAGATGACCGTATTTGCTTGATACCATTGTGCCCTCAATTTTAGTCTTAGTGCGATATGAGCGAAAATAATTACACCCCCCAGTCACTCCTCCAACAGGAAGGGGTCCAATCTTAAGTTTATCGTAGGAAGTATTTCGCCCTGTTAGAAAACTGAGAAATGGACTGCTTGAGAATGCCTCGCAGGCCAAATCTTTGGCCATCTTCATTAAAGCTCTGATCATGGGCTATTTAAATTCAAGGACCGGCTCATTATCCGTCCGGCATTATGCACTGCCCTCTGCTTTGGGAATTTAGTCCAAAACAGCTGATTGGAATCATTTATAAACCCTGAAACAAACAACCGTCTCGAGCAAATTTATTCGGCTTGCTTTTTTAAAACTAAGGTTGATTTTTGACATCAGTTAAGCCATGGCATATTCACTCTGTTCATTAATCGTAATTAAAAACTTCTGTTTTGCAGTGCCGGCCCGGATAGTGAACATCTCACAGGATAAATCCGTGAATGAAGGCGATGACGTGAACCTCTTTTGCCTGGCGGTGGGCAGACCGGAGCCCACTGTGACCTGGAAGGACTTCAGATGTGAGTATTACTGCGGTCATTTTGCTCATTTGTCATACTGTAAATGAAGGGCAAGTTTCTACTACACGTTTTGACTTTGTTGTATGGGTAGTTCATGCATAAAATGTGCGTACTACACACAATATACTGCAGAAATACTAGGAGTTGCATGCAATTGTGAATGTAGTGATTTACAGCTCAGATTTCATTATAGATAATTACAGCCACAGCGGGGTGATAATTGTCAACATGTGCCATCATCCTCTTTGTCACCATTATAGCTGTGGCACAATATTAGTAATTATGGTTATCATTAACATACTATTTATAACTTTCATTACCGTTGATATTAGCTGCATTCATTTCGAGTGGTCGTGAGGAAATGCATAACAGCACAGGCATTTTTGTTTAATCTTTTCACGATATGATTACAGGACACGGTAGGGATCATCATTTACCGTCATTTATTTTTCAATTGATCCTTAGTCCTTTGAAATCAACTCAAGAGTCGCTCCGCCTGGAAACAGAGCAGCTTCACATGAATAGACCAGCTGAGCTCAGAAACTAAACCTCTAGTGTGTCCGTGTAATGTACACTGAAGTGAGCCGGTCACAAATGGTCAGCCGAGCCGATCGCAGAAAGTATTTGCATACGTCTCAAATCCGTCCAGTTATGATTCATCAAGGGGAGGGTCTTTGATTTCATGACTATGTGAGTGAAAGCTGTTGAGAACATGTTTCATATTTTACTTCAAAATCAAAAGAATATAGTTACATTTATGCATTTGCCAGACAAAAATTACCGTGCATTTGGGATACAGATTTTATCATTGGGAATCGAACCCATGATTGTTAGCATCGTGCTTTATGCATTTGTTTTTGTTTCTGCAACAGGTAATTTTCATCACAATTAAGCTTTTTCACCCTGTACATTCTTACTTAATACCATAATGTAAAAAATTATACATTATTTAAACTTAAATGTATGCATTATGATTGAATCCCTTAATTTATGCTGATAAAAAAATCATATTACTGAAGAGCCGCACTGTTCTGGATAAATTGAGAATCACAATTTTTTTTGTTTGTTTAAAATAGAGATTTTTTTGTTTAATTAATATAAATGAATTATTTTTTAAAAAAATTGTTTGAATGAATGATTCAATGACTCACTCAGAAAGACTTCACTTGTTTCATTACAGGATGAATCACTGTTTTTTGAACGAATCTCTTGAATGAATGATTCATTGACTCACTCATAAAGATTTCACTTGTTTTATTACAGGATGATTCAGCGTTTTTGAACAAATCTCTTGAATGAATGATTCAGTGACTCACTCATAAAGGCTTCAGGCTTGTTCGAGATGCATCGGCGCTGCACAAATGACTCCTTAATGCTTTTGAATCGCTCTCGCAGTACTTTGATGTCATACTCTGATCGGTCTGCGCAGCGCCGATGCATCTCGAACAAGCCTTTCACTTGTTTTATTACAGGATGATTCAGTGTTTTTGAACAAATCTCTTGAATGAATGATTCAATGACTCACTCATAAAAATTACCGGATGAATCCATGGGCATCGGTATTTTACTGGAGTAGATGCCATTTACATTAATTGCAAATAGCCGGCCTTGTCAACTAAACGTCTGGTTGGGTCAGACAAAATTAAAGAAGACACCAAATTATTAACAGTGGCAATAGTGTAGGGGTAAAGCACACGGCACAAAGTTTTGACGCAAATCAATCGAAGGTTCGAATCCGCCTATTGCCGAACTCGCTCTACTCCCTTTTCCCATCACAATCAGATCAGAAAGGCATTTATTTTCAATAAAAATGAAGAAAATATTTGAAAAGTGGAAATAAAGCGTCTGTTTAATAATAAAGTGTTTATCAGTTAGGGGTAGGTGAACATACATGCGCTGAATTAGAGACGGTAAAAGTAAGTGGGTCCAATATCATTGGTCTTAAAAAGTGTGTGGATCTTGTCCCACCCACATACAATGGTTCCGACGCCCATGGATGAATCGCTGTTTTTGAACGAATCTCTTAAATGAATGATTCAATGACTCACTCATAAAAATTTCACTTGTTTGATACTGGATGAATCAGCGTTTTTTGAAAGAATCTCTTGAATGAATGATTCAATGACAAATAAATTTTTAACAGTCACTTGTCGCCACCTACTGGTGTAACAATGTAATTGACACCATTTTTATTTGAAGCATCAAGTTACATTCAAAAGGTGATTTACTCAATTTTGATCGCTTCCATAGACATCAATATTTATGTCCAAAGTATAAACTTTTATCCCAGTACTTCTGTGATCATTTGAATTATTGTGACACAGATATATTGATACTGTGTTTGAAAAGATTGTTTGTGTAGCTGTTTCATGGCAACGGCTCTCTCTGGCTCAGCGGCAGCGTCAACACAGATCTGAATGTTATGGTATGATCGTATATGTCAAAGGTTTAATAGGCAAGGCAAGGCAAGTTTATTTATATAGCACATTTCATACACAATGGTAATTCAAAGTGCTTTACATAGAAAATGAATTAAAATAGTGATAACATATGCATAAGAAATAAGAATATCATGTATAAGAATTCAAAATAAAAACAAGATAATTAAAAGAGTTGTAAAGAGAATTAAAAAAATAAGAATAAAATGGTGATGAATAGATCCCTAACTCTAAATTCTCTAAATTCAGGGTACCCCTATCTGAGATGGAAAAGATGGAGCAGGTTGTCTCCTGGACCTTACAAGACGGGCTCCTGTAGGGGACGTTACCTATGCCCCGCAGGGCCTCCCCTTTCTTGAGTCCGCTTCTTTGCACTGTCTGCTACCGTTATACCTATGCCTTTAGCACGTAACGACGCTATCAGCGACTTTTTATACCATTAACCCTTAGTATAATTATGCCTCACTCTTCACAAGCGGAATGAAGCGAAGCACACTACTCCCCTTTTCCAATCTCTTCCAGTCAGACAGCCCTAACCAAAAATTATAATAAACAGATGCATAAGAAATAGAAATAAACAGTTGTAAAGAGAATTAAAAAGAATAAAATGATGATATATAGATAAAATAACAATAACCAAAGGTAAACTAAAACAGTTATAAAAAGAATAAAAAGATGATACATAGATAAGGTGCAATCAGTCGGACGTACAGCGGCACAGTGCTCATTCAGTAAATGCACAGCTGAACAGAGTCTGGATTTGAATGTGGCTACTGTTGGAGCACATCTGATCTGTTCAGGAAGCTGGTTCCAACTGCGGCTGGCATAATAGCTAAACGCAGACTCTCCTTGCTTTGAGTGAACCCTTGGTATTTCTAATTGACTTGATCCTGATGATCTGAGTGATCTGTTGGGTTTGTATTTAATCAGCATATCTGCAATGTATTGAGGTCCTAGGCCATTGGGTGATTTATAAACAAGTAACAGTACTTCAAATTCAATTCTAAATGTAACTGGAAGCCAGTGTAAAGACCTGAGGACTGGTGTGATATGGTCATATTTTCTGGTTCTGCTCAGAATCCTGGCAGCAGCGTTCTGTATGAGCTGCAGCTGTCTAATGGTCTTTTTGGGAAGGCCGGTGAGAAGACCATTACAATAGTCCACCCTGCTGGTGATGAAAGCATGAACAAGTTTCTCTAAGTCTTGCCTGGAAACAAAGCATCTAATTCTTGCGATATTTTTTAGATGATAGTATGCTGATTTAGTTATTGCTTTGACATGACAACTGAAACTCAGGTCTGAGTCCAAAATCACACCAAGATTCCTGACTTGATTTTTTGTTTTTAGACCTTTAGCCTCAAGATATGCGTTCACCTTGAGAATTTCCTCTTTATTTCCAAATGTAGTGATTTCAGTTTTGTCTTTGTTTAACTGAAGATAGTTTTGTCACATCCAATTGTTAACTTCATCAATGCATTTGCACAGGGAGTCGATGGGGCTGAAGTCATTAGGTGATAGTGCTAAGTAGATCTGGGTGTCGTCTGCATAGCTGTGGTAAGCAATTTTGTTATTTTTCATTATTTGGCTCAGTGGCAGCATATACAGGTTGAATAGGAGTGGTGCAAGAATTGACCCTTGTGGGACTCTGCATGTCATGGATGTCCACTCAGACTTATGGTCACCTATACTCACATAATAACCTCTCCCTTCTAAGTATGACCTGAACCATTTAAGGACCATCCCAGAAAGCCGACCCAGTTTTCCAGCCTGTCAAGAAGTATGTTGTGGTCAAAATAGATGTAATAGACAGTCGAATCGTTGTCAATTAGGTATAACATCGCGTAGGTGTTTGAATCGAGATTGCAATATTTAACAGATTAATCGTGCAGCTCTAATATATATTTAAACAAAAATTTTGCATATATCACTATATTTGCCCACATACATCATTGTTCTTGGACATGCCGTTGTGTAATTGTGTGCATGTATATGTAGGGGGAGTGGTGGATACTTGAAGTACTTGAAAGCCATTCTTGAGTTAAAGTATAGATATCTTACCAGAAAATGACTTTGGTAGAAGTTAAAGTCACTGTTTAGAATATTACTTGAGTAAAAGTTTTAAAGTATGTGATATTTATTGTAGGCTACTTAAGTATGAAAAGTTTTTTTTTTTTTATATATATATTAAATGTACTTAAGTATTGAAAGTAAAAGTAAATGCAAAATACAAAAGGAGCACAGTTTGAGCAGCAAGATTGTGTTCAGTTTTAACTCTCTTCCATTTTGATTTCTTTGAATTAAAAAAAATGACAAAATGTTTATTGTAAGTTTCGAATATAAAAAATACTAATATATTAATTCTTGATCATTCATGTTAATTCATAGTACAGTAACTAATGTAAGAGACAACTTTTAAAATGTTAAAATGTATTAGTAAATGTTGAAATTAACAATGAACAATACTGTTATTAACCTTATTTAATGTTACAAATGGACTTGTAAAGTGTTACCAATTCATTAAAGCATAGCATTGAAATTATACACATATGTAAATTATATGTATACTTTCACGTTATTTGCTTCTATTTTAGAACACTTGATAATTATGTAATCAAAATATGTGTTACAATGCCGATTAAAAAAAAAAACTGAAATCAAATGACTTTCTGATATGTTATGTTTCTGTCGGCTGCATGATAAGGATACAGTTTAAATATGCAATTTCGCTAGATAACGAATGCATAAAAGCGAACAAATGGATAAAAACTAATGCATATAGATGGTAACAATCGTGACATTAAACAGTTGGGTCAGATTTGCGTGTTTTTGTCACATTGTTTTAACCGCTTGAGGTACTACTAATGTTCCTCTCAGCCTCGGCGGCAAACACACTGCTGTTCCCCACTAATGCAGCATTTAGTCAACAAACTAATTACTTTATATTGATATGAAAACATATAGCGAACTGTATAACATACCATTTTATTGTCTATGTTTTAAATCCGTTTTGAAGTGTCCCGCTCTCTACAGCGCACAGCCTCACGTCACGTGTCAAAACAAACTCCACGAGGATCAGTGAGTTTTTATTTGGCCTCTAGAGGCCGCTCTCGTGCTGTATAATGAAAGAGGACACTTCTCAGCCGCTCCAGCAACGGACGCATCCCGAAAATGAAATCAACCCCGGTTGTGCGAGCACTTGTTTGCACATGCTTGCTTGCAGTCTGTGTTCTTCCGACTTTATTTTGTAGTAAGTAACGCAAATGCTTTGGGGGTATGTAGTGGAGTTAAAGTAAAAGTTGACAGAAATATAAAAACTCAAGTAAAGTACAGATTCTCCCAAAAAATACTCAAGTACTGTAACGAAGTATTATTACTTCGTTACATTACACCACTGTGTAGGGGTGTGTGCTATATATCGTCTACGATAATATAGTTGTTGTTTTAACGATGTGTGATCTGACATTATCGCGCATATCCCTCACTTTACAAAAACAAATCTAGAGAGCGCACGCACACACTACATGATGTAGTCTAGAACTGTTTTGCGTCTCTGAGCAAAACACAACGAGTGAACGAATCATTTAAGTGAATGATTGAATGACTCACTCATTAAGACAGTCAAATGCTTCGTTCCTGAATGAATAAGCCATTTGAATGAATCGTTTGAAACTCACTCATTAACAGTGACTTGCTGCCACCTACTAGCGTTTTTAATTTCACATTTAAAGTACCTTTTCATTTTTTAAAATAATTTCAAAATATCAATATTCAACGTTTCATGTTCAAAACATTATTTCTGCATTTGTAACTGCAGGTTAAATGCATTTATGTCCCTCTGAGCTGCATTAAACAGTCTGTGTAAATGATTTAAATGCCACTTCAGATGCATCTTTTGTTTCCTCTGCAGTGCAAAGATGAATTTTGTTGATACTGATTTAATTTGATTGGTAATAGCCCTATTGTGTCTTATTATTCTAATTGAATTTATTGATTAAATATAAGAATTTGATGCATACATTTAATTAGGTTAAAAATGGCTTTATAAAGGTAAAAATGCCCATAAAAAGTAAAAATCAATTGGAAAAGATCATTTTCTGAACTGACCACCACACAGAATATGAAGAATATCAAAAACTTTAGGAGTCTCTGTCCACAGCAGTCCTAAACCTGACAAGGTACCAACACAATAAACACACAAAATATTGTCTAATTATCGTTATCGATAAAATCCCAGAAAATATCGAGATATCAATTTTTGTCAATATCGCACACCCCTATGTATATGTACAGCCTTTTCCAATTTGTCCTGTATTCTTTTAAAACTCATTTTAGGCACAGTGATAATGGGTGGGATCTTATGCTTTCAAAGCAGTCTTGCTATTGATAGCCTCTCCAGAATTGCCTACCCTATAGCTTCAATCAGATCACTCGAGATGAAGGTTATTATTAGGTGTAAACAAGGTCAAGGTGATCTAGTCATGACAGTAGGAATGTCACGTTGCTTTATAATATCTAGTTAAAAATAATTTTGTTTCAATTCTTATGAATAATCCAATCTATTGGTTTGTGTCCAAGTTTAAAATAAAAAGAGATTTTAAAAATCTAAAAAATGGGAATGTATTTTTTTAAATGTATTATATTATTTTAATTATATATTATTGCATATATTATCCCCCCCCCCATGTCATCAGTAAATATAACCACATTGTGGTATATACCGTTATCATGCTATAAAATTACTCCTACTCTGCATAAAATTGTAGTCGAAGCTCCTGTGGTCCTTGCCTGCAGATCTCTCGGTCTCCGCTTTTCCCCACTCAGCACTTCCTCCACACCTCATAACCCACCGGCACAGCAGAAATAAAGAGAGGGGCGTAAAGCGCGACAGAAAGAGGCGCATTGTTATTCAGTGCGAGTCACTGCAGTGGAGCTATTGGTTGCCAGCAGCAGGGCGAGAAATTGGGCGTGTAGATTAGGCCAGAGAAACAGAAAGCCATCTGGACCTGTACATCACACTGTAGGGAAGCAGACACGGTGCGATGACATCACAATCACATACCTGTCCGTCGCTGACAGATGACACGCCCACTGCGTCCACACACTGTAGCGATGAGTGACTAACCAGGAGCTTACATCGTACATGCACGTCCAAACGGATTGAAACCGCCATTACTCGCGCCTTCGACGGGTCAGTTTCATTTATCAGACTGACCACCCACACACATTCTGTCCAGTACATTTTAACTAGCTGTACATCTCAGTGTTTTGTGAGTAACAACCGTGTTTAGATGCAAGCTAAATTATAGAATCACTCCTGAAATTGTGAAGGCTGACATAGTGACTTATTAACATACACTCTTAGGCTGCGTCTGAAATCACATACTCTCTTGAGTAGGTACTTGTTTTGAATAAGTAATTACTTCACGACTGCTAAAAAAGCATGTTCTATATAGTATGAATGTGTGTGGTATGAATGTAATCTGGACGTACTACATCCGCCATGTTGTCATTATCATGTGACCTGCCAGCATCAGTTGTGTCGCTTCACTGCCATTCATAAATCCTCTCCCGTGGCCTCATGGGATAGTAAAGTGTTCATCGTATGCACACTTCAGTATTTGGTCGGGAGTAGTAGGTCATCCGGGTACTTTTTGCCTACTCTTTATGAGTAGGGGAGAGTGGGGTAAGATGAGCCATTTTTTACTTATGTGGTGCTCAAGATAAGATAAAATAAGGCAGAAGTTTAATGAAAGTATCTAAAGTAATTTCAGGATGTTTTCTATAATTTTAAATTATCAGAATGCATCTTTGACAAAGGGTTCTGAAAAATATAGCTTTTTATAAAAAAAAGTGTTCCTGAGGCTCAATTTACCCCAGGTTAGGGGTAAGTTGATCCAAGTCAGTGGGTAAGTGGCACCATCTGGGTGTAAACGGACCATCTGATTGAATCTGAATAAAACCTATGTGAAATTGTAAAGATAATTTACCTCTTTTAAAAACACCTTCAATAATCAAATTTCCTTTAACAAATAGTTATATTTCTTTTCTTAAAGCTAATTTAAACAACATAAAACCAACCAAATGTAGTTGACATTTCAATATCTTTGTTTGCATTTCTGAAACAATATGTTGAACACCAAATTTGTAACCTTTCCAAAAACAGACTAAACAGTGTTTGTTGAGTACAATTAAATAAAAATTAAAATAAAAACTGAATGAGAATGAATGAATGTCATTGAAACTAATAAACATTTTAGTCAAAAGGTTCTTGGCATGGTAGTTTTTCTGCAATATTGAAGGGACTACAGGTGGAGAGATATATATGATTAATCATCTTCTGTGTCTTATCAGAGAAGGACTTGGTGTACTTGTACATTCTTCCTTTCAAATAAACTCAAACTAATTTTTTTTTAAGAAAATGATAAACTAAACAGTTGTGTAACATTACATTGAAATTATACCAGTTTATACTTCAGGGATTTAACTTAACTACAGTGCCTTATGGAGGGGTAAGTTAAAACGCTGGCTCAATTTACCCCACAGCATTTGTCTCACTTTGCCCCATGGCTGCCATTTTGGATAAAACTAGCTAGCTTACCAATTCAGGCTAATATTTAGCTAAATGATTTGCATAGCTTTATACATTGCTAAATCACCAATATGGATCATAAATATTTTAGACCTGGACAAATTTGCTTTGATGTAACAGCCATTACATCTGTTATGCTCAAATTTTACTTTGACAAGCCAAAAACAGTTTTTAAAGTAAATGGGTGCCTTCCACTCCTCCCATGTGTTTCTCATTTTCACAGTCTGGCAGAAATGACGAGTGGTTCCAAAACATATGGTCACATGGCAATAAAAGTGTACAGTTGCCAAGATAAAGGGGGTGGGTCAACTTACCCACTGGCTCATCTTACCCCACTCTCCCCTACTGTGAATTCAGACATAAACATACTGTTTTTCAAAAATATGGATTTCGATTTCGGACGCAGCCTTAAAGTCAGCATGAAACAGAAGTTGCGATTAGTCTTTGGCTACGTTCACACTGTCCGATTATTTGTGTATCCGATTGGAATCTGATCTAAAATTATTGACGTCCACATTGTGTATCGCAACTGTTCAGATCTGATTTGTGTGCCCATGCCGCTCGTTCGTTTTCCAGGATATCTGCATTGGTTTCTATGGCAATGATGTTGAGTTGAGGGGTTTGCAATACAGATGTTGTCTTATTTATAACATGACATTGTGTAGCCGTCGCGTGCTGGACAACTGCGTTATGATGAGGCAACGGCAGAACCGTAAGCTTTATTCCTTGCTGTCGTCTCCGCCGAGGAAAAAAACATGTCAAAAACATGTCTCCATTATAGGCTATTGTTATTCTGCTTGTCCGGGCCCGGCACTTTGCAACAACACAACCTCGTTTCTGCAGCGACTTAAAGCATGTTTTCTATAACAACGTCTGACGTCCACACAAAATCTGATCAGAGCGGTCAGACTGAAACGGATTTGAATAGGATTTCAAACATGAATGTAGCTAGAAACGGATTTGTAAACCATCCAATCAATTCCCCACGGACAAAAACAAGCCCCGCCCTACATTTGTTCTTGTTCCAGAAGCCGTTTCACTCAGATATACGGCACAACAGGGAAGAAAAGACTATCGCAACTTCCGTTTCATGCCGACTCAAGCTCATTTTTACCATAATGTAAATATTATTTAAACTTAAATTTATACGTTATGGCTAAATCCCTTAATTTTATTATATATAACAGCATTTTTTACTGTAAATAAAAAAAAGTTTTATTTTGGTGGAAGTGCTAATTGGCTAATTGGAAGTGCACAGGCCGAGAGATCTGCAGACAAGGACCACAGGAGCTGTGACTACAATTTTATGCAGAGTAGGAGTAATTTTATATCATGATAACAGTATATACCACAATCGTGTTATTTTTGCTGATGCAATGGGGGAAAAAAATTGTATGCAATTATATAATATACCGTTTTTAACATTATTTGCAGCATGCAAGCATGAAAAAAAAAAACATTTTTGTTTCTGAAATGATTATGCATATTTACATTAAATTATGGTATCATTATTTGTATTATTTAACATTGATCTGGATCCAGTAGGAATCCCTGTTTGATTCCATCTAGTTGTTTGAATGCAATTCTAAAGCTGATTTTGTCGTTTTGCTGACATTTTCCAGCTGGAGCAAAAATGCATCTGGCCTCATGGGAATGTGCTTGCCACAACTGTGAGAAATAAATACAAATAGCGTCTTATAAGTAAACATCTCAGCTCAAAGTGTGCCAGACGTGTGTCTTTTTACCTGTAAACCCTTTTTGTAAGGATAAGATTATATTTTCCTCCCCAGCGGGTTGAAATAGGTGCTCAGACGGCCTGACGGAGATGTCGCAGTGGAACGATATTTATTACGCTAATGGAAAGAGTGAATAACATTGCTGTAAACCCCAGCGTGTGCTCAGTCGGGTGGCGTCGGCAGCTGCAAATAATCCTCTCCAGTTCAGTAGCTGTGCTAATAATCCCCAGGAATAATCTTCAATTAGAAAAGGTGCCGAATGTGTGGCATAAAGTCCCGGTGGTTGTGAATTAAAAGGTGTGCGGTTGCCTTTGTGATTGGCTGAAGCCAGAGAGAGACTACTAAGAAGTGGATTATTCTGGTTGACACCCAGATTTTTGTGTGCCGTACAGCAGTCTGACTATTATAGTTGAAAAAGAACAAAGTATGCTTGCACGAATCCGTTCTCGCTTCATTGTTGCACTAATAACATCCACTTTGATCACACAGAAGCAAATCCACCTTTGTCCCTGTAACTAGAGATTTCTGCTGTTGTCTGTTTCGTCTCGCTAAAGGGAAAGAAGTGCCTTAGAGATGCGAGACAGTCTTTTTGTACAGTTCACAATGGCCGGTAAATAAAGCTCAGTGACGCATTACCCGACACACGTTCTGTGATGTTTATCTGAGGGCGACGCAGACATGAGTTTCTTATCAAAGCCTTTCAGTTTATTCCATGGACCGTTTGTCACTCGCCTCCTCTTTTCATCGCTCTTGTTAAATAAATAAATTTTATTCTGTTGAAATTAATTTTAATTAAGGTGAGGTGTGCGATTTCTGCTCCACTAGAAGCACCAAACAGAATTGCAAACATAGCTAGAAAACAAAATGTTCATCGCATGAATTTTAGTTTGAAGTCTGAAGGTTATATCATTTTCAGTACTTCCTTAGTTTGAAGAGAGGAGTGAAGTGTGAAGGTTATATAATATCCGTGGAGATATATTGTTTCTTGAGGTGCACTTTAAGGGCTGGGCGGTATATCGAGTTTGTACAATATATCGATATATTTTTTAGAGACGATATGGAAAGAGGCAATACCGTTTATATCGATATACAGTAGATTGATACGAGCGCATCTGAAAAATAGCGGAGTACGCAGAGTGAGCTGATGCAGGGAAAGTGCATGATACAACTTGTCCTCAACATGACACATGCTTTATATTAAGGGCTTCAAAATAACTGGTAAGATATAGGTAACACGTAAAGTTTAAAGCAGCTTGCCCTGTCAGATGCTCTGAGAGATTTTGTGCTGACTGACAGATAAATACTTGCGGTGTTTAATGCGTTTGAGATGTGGTGCTTTCCTCAGTGCATAACTTACATTTCACAGGTATATTCTCCATCTGTAAATCTTAGAAAGTCATGCAAATATGTCCATTTTGCTGTCAGGAGAGGACGAGCCTTCTGCATGTGAATCTCCACTAAAATTCAGGCTTCCGTGAATGAGCGCCGCCGCGTGCATGCGCGGCAAACAGACGGAGCACAATAGAATAGGAACTCAATAATTCTGACTAAAGTATACATATTTCTAAAATATTTGTTGTTGGACAATAAATGTGCCATATGTGGAATTTTAAACCTTCAAGTAAGTATATTTTTATGAAAGTGACCATTATAATGGGGTAATCAAATATAGGCTATATGCTTTTGTTTTTATTTTCATTTTTAGTTTAGTGAATTTAAAAACAAAATTATTAATTTTGTTTTTAGATTGTAACCCCCTTTTTGCACATAATATATTGCATAGCCTACATTACGAGCACTGTATTTGTTTATAGCCTTCAATATCAACATTGTTTTTAGGACATCATTGGGCAGGATGTGAAATAAAATTAATTATTATTAAAATAAATACAGATTTTTTTTTTTTTTTTTTATCCAAATAGAAAAAACGTAGAAAGTGCACTTATAATTTTAGTATGATTTTTACATAAAAAAAGGCATTTTTTCCTACCCTGATTTGTTTGAAGGGGTGTATCTGCTGTGATACTTCAGAGTAAACGCCCACTGCTGTGATTGGCTGCTGTGAGACTTCAGTGTAAACGCCCACTGCTGTGATTGGCTGCCGTGAGACTTCAGTGTAAATGCCCACTGCTGTGATTGGCTAACATCTTTGCATATGAAATAGCTAGTATTACATGTGGAACTCTCTCTAAAACTTTTAGCTCGATTTTACTATTAAAGCTCTCAAGGTTAACTAATCATGAAAAGTGTTGATTATAGCATTATATTTAGATCTATAACATTATATTCAGATTGTGGCATGAAAGGTTGCAGTGATGAGCATTGTAGCCGATCACAGACATGCTAAGCGCATGAATGCAGTGATCTCGTCATTGCAACTTGATTTCTACACACTAACGAATGCTTTCATCATAACTAACAGTGCAAACACAATGTAAATAAGAGATTCGTTGATTAATACGGGAGTTTTGGTGCGATTCCAGAACTCAGTGACTGATAAACTCACACTGTTTGATTGACAGCTCCAGCGATTGTAAAGGGAGCTTTCTTTGATCGCTTTCTATATATAATTTAATCACAGATTATTTTCATCCTACTAAGAGAAACAATGTGAAGTTGAGCATTTAGTCACTGTAACATAGACAAAGAACATCTGACTGTACATGAATCATTACATATCAGAAATCACTGGTCCCAGATCAGGCATTAGAATTAACACGGTTACTGACATGTTGCTGTCGAGTCCATATCGTAAAAGTCTGTTTGCAAAGCCTGCGCCGAAATTGTGACTGATTTACCAAAGAATCCACAGTGAAATGTACCGAATTCAATAATAAATAATGCTCAACTGAGACATTCACATTGTTGAAAATAAATAAGCACATTCCTAACATTAGGATCCTTTGGAAGGTGATGTTATTTTTAGTCCAGTGATCCTGTATCGCTCTTCTCTCTTCGTCATCTCACTAACACGCCAGTGGGCGGGGCCAAAGTTGCAATGATGAAGTAGGCGTTGATCTTCTTCTGCAGAGGCGGTCTTTCACCGATTCCACAACGAGTCGTTCTCTGGGCATGGTTACAATAAAAGCTGTTTTTGGACTAACAAGGAAGTTTTCAGTTCTGAAACTTACAGGATATTCTTATAGTATGATGACCTCTTATATGTAAGGAAAAGTTGATTTCTCAATTCATGACCCCTTTAAAGGTGTTGTATGTAATTTTTTTGATTGTACTAAAGCATAAACACCATAATACCATACTAAAAATACCATAATATGTTTGCAGATATTTAGGAAACATGCTGAGTTCACATACTCATTTCTCTGAAAAACAATGCTACAGCCAGTTCTACTTGAAATGTGTGTTCCGTGTTCGAATGTCTGTTTTTGTTTTGATCTGCGTGATCCCGCCCACTGCCAATTCACCCAATAGTATTTCGACACACCGGGTTGCCAGTTAGAGGAAAACACAGCGTATGGTATCCATGGAAGACCTCAAACAAACTAGGTTAGAGATGACAGATTCTACCCGACTTAAAAAGCCTTGGCTTCCTCTAGATATCTCTATGAACGGGAGCATATTAAGTAAGGGAAAATGTACATCCAGACGGTTGTTATCACAGAATAAACCTGACAGGGTGATCAGGCATCACCCTTGCATCACCCTGAATGGGTTTATTCTGCGATAACAACCGGCTTGATGTACATTATCCAGCTTATTATACGGCTACTTGCCACATAAGTAAATAATTAGACATGAAATATTAATGAAATATTTTATTATCTCTTTAAACACAAAGCTTCTGCAGAGAAAGCAGTTGCTAGCAAGTGGCAAGTTCAAACTAGACGGACATTTAAAGGTGCTGTATGTATGTTTTTGACTTTACTAAAGCATAAAATTACAATAATATGTTTGCAGATATTTAGGAAACATGCTGAGTTCACATACTCCTTTCTCTGAAAAACAAATGTTACAGCCAGTTATTTTAATTTGAAATGTGCGTTCTGTGTCGGAATGTCTGTTTTTGTTTTGGTCTGTGGATAATGCACGTTGCCAGTTTACCCAATAGTATTTCGACAGCACAGCTTGCCAGTTGGCGGACCCATTTCAACCACTAGCTGTCATTCCTACATAGAGCACCTTTAAGGGATACTTATTACACTGCATTTCGCCACATAAATAATTATGGGCAGAGCCGGCCCAAGGCATAAGCGAACTAAGCGGCTGCTTAGGGCCCCTTGACCACCAGGGGGCCCCCAAGAGCACATTAAATGACATACTTTATGATGATTGAAATCGCGAAATGGCCTTAAACAATTACTAAATAAACTGCGAAATGTTAAGTTTTCTAATATATGCACGGATCTGCACGAGCTCGCAGCGCCATCGACTGCTTGTTAGCCAGGGTTCAAAGTGCAAAGTGCATAAAAAATCTGCACTGAAGGTGCTACTCGTCAGTTGCCCGGTAACCTTTTTATGAATGGATGGATTTGAGTGATATGGTTTAGTGCGAATATCTTATCTGACGTGCTGCATGTTTTGACGGAGTACAGCATAGCTTTCAGTTTCTCAGTAAATGCTTCTCTGCAAGTGCTATATGTTTGAGTCGCTTAAAATGATCATTTGGGAACGCAACATGCGTCAAACATCTTCCCAAATTCGTAATGAGAATCATTTATAAATCTGTTGTTGTCAACAAAAAGAAGCACTAAGGTCTTCCTGCGTAGTTCCGCCAAAATAAAAGCTCTGTTTAACATTTGAAAGAAATCCATCAACATTTCTTGTTTTTCTCTTCTGCTCACCAAGGCTGCATTCATTTGATCAAAAATACAGTAAAAAGTTATATTGTGAAATATTATTCCAATGTAAAACAGCTGTTTTCTATGTGAATATATAGTAAAGTGTAATTTATTCCTGTGATCAAAGCTGAATTACTCCAGTCTTCAGTGTCACATGATCCTTCAGAAATCATCTAATATGATGATTTGCTGCTCAACAAACATTTCTGATTATTATCAAGTTGTGTAAACATTTTTTTAGGATTCTTTGAAAGCTTTCTATTTCAGATAAATGCTGTTCTTTTGAACCTTCTATTCATCAAAGAATCCTGGGGGAAAATTGTGAGCATATTCAGCATAAGAGACTTCTTTTAAAACCATTTTTAAAAAATTGTACATATCCCAGTCTGAACTGTAGTACTGTAAGACTTTGAATATTAAAGTGCAAATTAACACCTGACAGAGCCGTGTAATAAAAAGTGTAAGTCTCCTCACTTTCCATTGTCTATTGTGCTCGCTCTTGTTGCGTTTCCTCAATCTGGCAACGTGTAGGAGTGTCAAGACTGAGGAGGAGGGGGTGGGAGAAACGACTCTCTCCAATACTTTGAATTTGGACTGCAGTACCCATTTCAACCACTAGCTGTCAATATTACATACTGCACCTTTAAAGTATTTTGAGAGGATATTAGGGATCTGTTTTAAATATCGGTGTCTATTGGCCTTGTTGGCAGAGGCTATTTACACTAACTCTGCCCACTGACGTCTGATTGGACGAGACAAAATTACGGAAGATGCTGGATTGTCAACAGTAGCAATAGTGTAGGGGTAAGGCGCGTGGCAGAAAATTTTGTCGCAAAACGAACCGTGTTCAAATCCGATTGCTGAACTCGCTTTACTCCCTTTTCCCATCACGTCAGATCGGAAAGGCATTTATTTTCAATAAAAATGAAGAAAATATTCGAAAAGTAGAAATAAAGTGTGTTTAATAATAAAGTGTTTATTTAGGGGTGTTTATTTAGTGGTTAAGGGTGTAGGGCAGGCTTTATTGTCCCAATAAGGCGGCATTAATGTCATAATTTTAATAAATATGTTGTGTAATGTACAACAACACTGAGGTGCAAAGAGTATCTGCCACTATTTATAAGTATAAATAGCATCTAACTACTATTTACACTTATTGCAAAGAAAATACTGCTGTTTTTACATAGCGTAAATAGTCTATCACTATTTTCACTTAGTGTAAATAGCCGCTGCCTTTAAAAATAAATGTGTATATATATTTACAGTCAAACCAAAATTTATTCAGACACCTTCAACATTTTCTCACATTATCTCAGTTTATTCGCTATAGTTTAGAAAATGGTAATAAAATATGACAAGAACTCAGAGTTAAACTGTGTCAGAACAAATTCATCTTGATAATGTCAGATAACTTTGATAGAAAGGTATGTAATGGATTACAATCAACCAATCAGCGGTTAAATTTAAGTACACAATTAAATAATACCAATTTAGGTCAACCAATAACCAAGCAATGCAAAAAATTTTGTTTCTGTGGTGTCAAAGGTCGCATTAGCAATTAAAGAATTGCTAATTTCAGCAAAACATGGTCAGGTCAAAGTGTCTGAATAATTTTGGTCCCAAATTTTTATCAATTTTACTGGTAGTCACTGTATGAAGAATTTTTGGGTATGTCACAGTTTACTTTATTTAGCTATCCTCATTTACATAAATGAACTATAGTGTCCTGTACCCACTAGTAAAAAATTATATCTGGTGTCTGAATCATTTTTGTTTGACTGTGTGTATATTATATATATATCATCAAGGCTTTTATCAAGGTTTTTATTTGTGAACAATTAAAGGTGCAGTGTGTAGATTTTAGCAGCATCTAGTGGTGAGGTTGTGAATTGCAACCGCTCACCTCTCACCCCTCCCTTTCAAAGCACATAGAGAAGCTACGGTGGCCGACACAGGACAAAGATGTCGTCGTTGGCGAGAACAGAGAGTGACTAGCGCTCTGTAGAGCAGTTTGTCCATTTAGAGCTAGTGTAGAAACATGATGGCGCAAAAAGGCGACTTCACTGTAAGGGGACCTGCGGTGTATGGAGATAGAAATGGCTCATTCTATGGTAATAGCAACACATTATGTAAGGTCTTTATACACCACTGAAAATTATAGTTATGTATATTATATTGCATTTCTGTCAATAGATCCTCATAAATACTACACACTGCACCTTTAATGCTACAGGACACAGCTGATCACTTAGAAACACATGAGTCAATTTGCCCAATGCTTATGCTCACATTAGATAGGGGGATAAACGTGCTGTTCCTCTTACTTGGTAAAACATGAATGTGTTGAAACAGCCAATAATAAAATGTGACATTTTGTATGTTTGCCTCATATTCATCTTTTAATCATATTTACAGATGTCTTGACTCCACAGCGAGCACGGTTCACCTTGAACACTGTTGAAATAAACTTACAGTGGGGAGAACAAGTATTTGATACACTGCCGATTTTGCAGGTTTGCCCACTTACAAAGGATGTAGAAGTCTGTAATTTTTATCATAGGTACTCTTCAACTGTGAGAGACGGAATCTAAAACAAATATCCAGAAAATCACATTGTATGATTTTTAAGTAATTAATTTGCATTTTATTGCATGATATAAGTATTTGATACATCAGAAAAGTAGAACTTAATATTTGGTACAGAAACCTTTGTTTGCAATTACAGAGATCATACGTTTCCTGTAGTTCTTGACCAGGTTTGCACACACTGCAGCAGGGATTTTGGCCCACTCCTCCATACAGACCTTCTCCAGATCCTTCAGGTTTCGGGCTGTCGCTGGGCAATACGGACTTTCAGCTCCCTCCAAAGATTTTCTATTGGGTTCAGGTCTGGAGACTGGCTAGGCCACTCCAGGACCTTGAGATGCTTCTTACGGAGCCACTCCATAGTTGCCCTGGCTGTGTGTTTCGGGTCGTTGTCATGCTGGAAGACCCAGCCACGACCCATCTTCAATGCTCTTACTGAGGGAAGGAGGTTGTTGGCCAAGATCTCGCGATACATGGCCCCATCCATCCTCCCCTCAATACAGTGCAGTCGTCCTGTCCCCTTTGCAGAAAAGCATCCCCAAAGAATGATGTTTCCACCTCCATGCTTCACGGTTGGGATGGTGTTCTTGGGGTTGTACTCATCCTTCTTCTTCCTCCAAACACGGCGATTGGAGTTTAGACCAAAAAGCTCTATTTTTGTCTCATCAGACCACATGACCTTCTCCCATTCCTCCTCTGGATCATCCAGATGGTCATTGGCAAACTTCAGACGAGCCTGGACATGCGCTGGCTTGAGCAGGGGGACCTTGCGTGCACTGCAGAATTTTAATTCATGACGGCGTAGTGTGTTACTAATGGTTTTCTTTGAGACTGTGGTCCCAGCTCTCTTCAGGTCATTGACCAGGCCCTGCCGTGTAGTTCTGGGCTGATCCCTCACCTTCCTCATGATCATTGATGCCCCACGAGGTGAGATCTTGCATGGTGCCCCAGACTGAGGGAGATTGACCGTCATCTTGAACTTCTTCCATTTTCTAATAATTGCGGCAACAGTTGTTGCCTTCTCACCAAGCTGCTTGCCTATTGTCCTGTAGCCCATCCCAGCCTTGTGCAGGTCTACAATTTTATCCCTGATGTCCTTACACAGCTCTCTGGTCTTGGCCATTGTGGAGAGGTTGGAGTCTGTTTGATTGAGTGTGTGGACAGGTGTCTTTTATACAGGTAACGAGTTCAAACAGGTGCAGTTAATACAGGTAATGAGTGGAGAACAGGAGGGCTTCTTAAAGAAAAACTAACAGGTCTGTGAGAGCCGGAACTCTTACTGGTTGGTAGGTGATCAAATACTTATGTCATGCAATAAAATGCTAATTAATTATTTAAAAATCATACAATGTGATTTTCTGGATTTTTGTTTTAGATTCCGTCTCTCACATTTGAAGTGTACCTATGATAAAAATTACAGACTTCTACATGCTTTGTAAGTAGGAAAACCTGCAAAATCGGCAGTGTATCAAATACTTGTTCTCCCCACTGTATAGGGATAGGGTGAAATGGTTTAGTCATTTTAGAGTAGTGGTTAAAGAGCGGGTTTAAATCTGTGAATTCCCGCGTCACCATTGGGCTCCAGGGCAAGACATTCAACAGCTGGTTACTCCGGAGAACCGTCCCATGTGGTACGCCGACCGAGAGTCGCCTCGGATAAGTCGTTCTCCATGCTCCCTGCTCCATGTCCTCAGGCCTTTTTTTGTTTAATATGACCGTCTGGAACAATGATCCTGGTGCACCTACTCTCCCAATTACACTCACGTATGACATTGTGCGCCATGGCGGCGTGTATTCAATCACCTTCTCGTCTTTTGTCTTCACAGACGGTCTCCTGAGCGAAGGCGAATTTCTGGAAATCACAGAAATCAAGCGGCATCAAGCAGAGGAATTTGAATGCATCACCAATAACGGCGTGGCGCCGCCAGACACACGCCGCGTCAAGGTCACAGTCAACTGTAAGTCGAGTTGTCAGGAACACACATTGACATCCTAATGAGATCGTTGAGACTGTTTCAGAACACTCTGTGATGGTGTAATGGAAACATAAATTGAATTGCTGTCAGCCGTCTATAGAATTAAACTATCTTTTCATCATATCCACAGGGTTGTAAAGAACTTGAGTAATAGTACTTCATTACTGTACTTAAACCCCCCCTGTTTTAGCACTGGTCGTTCACACCTCAGATTTGAATAAGACTCAAGAAATGGGCGTGTAAAGCTGTGGAAAAGTGTGAGTAGGCTATAGATAAAAATAAAACACAGATCTACAACACACTCATTATACAGACAAATGAATATTAAAATATGAGCGAAGGAACAAACAGATTTGGGGGCACCTTGATGTATTTTTTAAAATATAACCCTATCATTAATAACTATCAGGAACAAATTAAATACGTTTTGATCAATTATTCTTTTACATATCAATAAATCCGCATTATAACTGATGAGGGGGGAAAAACTAATATATATACTAACTAATAATAATATTTTCATTACGTTTACAAGCACTACAATCTCAGAACAAATGACATGCATCAGTTTAACACAGAAAGAATAAAGGCATAGTTACTTTTTTGTCCACTCTTCTTTAAATTTTAGGTCTACATTGTCTGTTGTGGGTATCAGAATAATTTATTGTCATTGCATTCATGATCAGACGTAACTACCGCTGTATAGTCCTTATTTGCATTTGAAGAACACCTGATGAAATATGTGTGCATACACAGTGCTGGTTCGTGTTTGGAGCAGCAGAGCAGTGGTTCACAACCCCCCCATAAAATAAATGATAATGAAGAAAAATATCATTTATTTTATCAGCTCAATGAATAATCCTAGATTCCTTATTATCCGGATTGTTTATATTTTTAGAATGCACATAAAATTTTCCATTAACTTGTTAAAGTTTACAACAGTGCATAAAAATGTGGTCTGAGTTTCACAAACAAATACCGCAGACAGACTGAATGAAAATGTAAATCCACTCTCTGGCCCTGTTTACACATGTGCGTTTTCGTTTTAACACAGCGTTTTTAAAATTAAACCGATCTTCGTAAATACTTGCGTTTCCATTCCATCTCAGTCCACAATACACGCCCGAAAACGCATGTCACATGACCATTCATGCACACTGCATGCGCATACAAGTGTAAACATTTGCCAATTGCTCTAATAATAGCTTTTCTCTTGCGCATGTAGGCAGCTGCAGTATTATAAAATGCAGAGTTTAACTGCACAATGGCTGCTAAAAAGGACAATAAAGTCAGCAAAGCATGCAGTTCCGTCTAGAGATGCACCGATCGATCGGCCAGGGATCGGAATCGGCCGATTTCCCTCATGATCGTCCCGGATTGGTGATCGGCCGATCAGTCTCACTTCTTACCGATTCCGAGCCGATCCGTTTTGTTACCAGTGGCACAGGCAATAACGTCAGCTGCGCGTTCTCGCTCTCTTCTCTGTCACGGTGAAGTGACACACATCCGCATGGGCGCCTCCTCTCTCTCACTCGTCTCATTCGCTCCGGTTAAATAGTGCTTGTATTGCGCATAATTTTAGTCATTCCCGCAGGTTTCGCGCTCACACCAAAAGCATGCGCACCACTGATCTATATAAGTGAAGCGAACAAGCCACGCTCAGTCTCAAACAGAGACAGAAGTCAAACAGAGTCACAAGTACCTAAATGAGTGGCTTACTGCGCTTAAACTGTCAAATACATACAAACCCGAATTCCAAAAAAGTTGGGACACTGTACAAATTGTGAATAAAAAAGGAATGCAATAATTTACAAATCTCATAAACTTATATTTTATTCACAATAGAATATAGATAACATATCAAATGTTGAAAGTGAGACATTTTGAAATGTCATACCAAATATTGGCTCATTTTGGATTTCATGAGAGCTACACATTCCAAAAAAGTTGGGACAGGTAGCAATAAGAGGCCGGAAAAGTTAAATGTACATATAAGGAACAGCTGGAGGACCAATTTGCAACTTATTAGGTCAACTGGCAACATGATTGGGTATAAAAAGAGCCTCTCAGAGTGGCAGTGTCTCTCAGAAGTCAAGATGGGCAGAGGATCACCAATTCCCCCAATGTTGCGGCGAAAAATAGTGGAGCAATATCAGAAAGGAGTTTCTCAGAGAAAAATTACAAAGAGTTTGAAGTTATCATCATCTACAGTGCATAATATCATCCGAAGATTCAGAGAATCTGGAACAATCTCTGTGCGTAAGGGTCAAGGCCGGAAAACCATACTGGATGCCCGTGATCTTCGGGCCCTTAGACGGCACTGCATCACATACAGGAATGCTACTGTAATGGAAATCACAACATGGGCTCAGGAATACTTCCAGAAAACATTGTTGGTGAACACAATCCACCGTGCCATTCGCCGTTGCCGGCTAAAACTCTATAGGTCAAAAAAGAAGCCATATCTAAACATGATCCAGAAGCGCAGGCGTTTTCTCTGGGCCAAGGCTCATTTAAAATGGACTGTGGCAAAGTGGAAAACTGTTCTGTGATCAGACGAATCAAAATTTGAAGTTCTTTTTGGAAAACTGGGACACCATGTCATCCGGACTAAAGAGGACAAGGACAACCCAAGTTGTCATCAGCGCTCAGTTCAGAAGCCTGCATCTCTGATGGTATGGGGTTGCATGAGTGCGTGTGGCATGGGCAGCTTACACATCTGGAAAGGCACCATCAATGCTGAAAGGTATATCCAAGTTCTAGAACAACATATGCTCCCATCCAGACGTCGTCTCTTTCAGGGAAGACCTTGCATTTTCCAACATGACAATGCCAGACCACATACTGCATCAATTACAACATCATGGCTGTGTAGAAGAAGGATCCGGGTACTGAAATGGCCAGCCTGCAGTCCAGATCTTTCACCCATAGAAAACATTTGCCGCATCATAAAGAGGAAGATGCGACAAAGAAGACCTAAGACAGTTGAGCAACTAGAAGCCTGTATTAGACAAGAATGGGACAACATTCCTATTCCTAAACTTGAGCAACTTGTCTCCTCAGTCCCCAGACGTTTGCAGACTGTTATAAAAAGAAGAGGGGATGCCACACAGTGGTAAACATGGCCTTGTCCCAACTTTTTTGAGATGTGTTGATGCCATGAAATTTAAAATCAACTTATTTTTCCCTTAAAATGATACATTTTCTCAGTTTAAACATTTGATATGTCATCTATGATGTATTCTGAATAAAATATTGAAATTTGAAGCTTCCACATCATTGCATTCTGTTTTTATTCACAATTTGTACAGTGTCCCAACTTTTTTGGAATCGGGTTTGTACAAAAGTATGTCAAAACCAGTGGCACAGGCAATCTTGGCGAGTATTCAGATAAACAGTCAGTTTTAAATCTTTAAATAGCTAAGAAAGTGAACTCATGTTGTGTGTAACAGTATTGGTTCCGTTGAACACCGTTCATAAACTCTTAAAGGGACAGCAGTCCAATATTCCTGCTGCTGTCTGTCATGTTAATCAAAGAACAAAAGACAAAAAAAAATCACTTTCTGCTCTTGACTGAATACGTTTTATAACTTTAATGGTAAGAATTGATCTGTATTAATATTTACAATAAAGACTACAGAAATTAAGGTAACCAATGTAAAATAACAGTAAATGTCTATTTCTTACCTGAATAGAAACCCAGTTAACCTGAAAAACTTAGTTTCATAGCTCTCTTTATTGTATTGCATTTATTTGAGCTGTTTATATTTTATTACTGACTTTTTACTTGTGTTTTTTTTATGAAAATAAAACTTTGCGTTGAAGAAAAGTAGATTTTTGTTTGTATATGTTGTCAATTATAGTTCTTAGAAAGAAAATCGGAATTGGCAAAAATCGGTATCGGCAGATCACACTAACAAAAAATCGGAAATCGGAATCGGCAAGAAAATTGCAATCGGTGCATCTCTAGTTCTGTCTTCAAGTTATTGTTTACATGGTCGTCGAGGCTGGTCTGTTACAGAGCCGTTGAGAGAGACGGCTCTGGTCTGTTATTGCTGTGTTCCGGTAGCGTAATGTCGTTTTAAAAGTCTCAGTTTTGGTCCGTTTACACTGAAACGCAACCCTGGAGTTTTCAAACTAAAATGGGTCTGCAGCATTTCCAAAAGTCTCAGTTTTCGAGGGTCGAAAACTCCGGAGTAGTGCAAACGACAGGCATAACCGTAGCAAAAGTTATGTATTTTAAAATGAAAATGCATTCGTGTAAACAGGGCCTCTGTCAGTAGGTAGCGCTTATGGAACAGCAGAAATAGAGCTGTTTCCATGGCAACCTCTGTTAACTAGGGGTGTTCCATTCCAGGTTTTTTGGAGTCGACTCCAACTCCCGACTAGCACTGTAGGAGTCGATGTAATCCTCCTCGACTCCATTTACTTTACATCAAAACAGGGTCATAAATAATACAAGATTGCAGTCGTTACACACTTATTTTTTTCCCCTGACACGAAGCCTTAAAATCCCCTTATTAAAACAACACACATTTAGCATCACTGTCCAAATTAGTCCAATTTAGCGATGACCCGATGAGTAGCTATCAACGTTTCTGTCTAGCTGTTGCCGATACAAAGGAGGGTGATTGGCACAAATATCGATTTCGATCTTGATTCAGTATTAACTCATATGTATATAGCCTACTGTACATATAAGGAAAAATAAGTTTGCCTTTTTAGCACTATTTTAAACTTTTCTTGGGTTAAATTATATTTGCTCGCATTCATTAATATTCACTTATGTGTGCTTATATAAGAATCATTAAAAATATTAGGATGTAAGTTATTAACGTTTTAAAATTTCACATTTAAACAAATCTAGTGTTTGATCATGTCTAAATATTTATTCAAATGCAAAACCTAAAAATAAGTAAGCAGTTATGATCTGCAATACTTTTTTGAGCAACTAGACTAGATGTATATTTATTAAAGAGCCATACAGGCACCTAGTGGGTAATGGCATTACAAATGAAAATTATTATTTTTCCAGCCACAAAATCTCTAATTTGCCTCTTTGCATTGGAATTCTCTATTTTAACCTTAATTACTATACTAATTGTAATATAAATAATAAAAATATTAGAAGAAAAATATTTTAAATGGTCATTAATGGACCATAATTATTGCACAAATAGTATTTAGTACCAAAAGATCTCCTCAAAATATTCAATAAATATTATTGAACTAAAATATAGAACATTTATTTAATTGAAAAATAGTTTGTGTATGGTCACATTTGACCACCAATGAGTATGAGTGTGACCAATTAGTAAGGAATACCTGAGGGGTAAATACAAGAAAAACATTAACGTTAATGTTAACAATGTTGCATCTCCATCACTCTCCAGAATAAAATGATACTGTAAATGTGGTTGACGTAATAATCAATGCACACTATGCTGTACTGTTTACCAAAAATTGCTGCAAATACCTGTATAGTGAAGCTGTTGTCTATTCAAATGTATTGACAGCGCTGGTTTGTTTAGAACTATTGAGAGCTCCATGAACCACGTGACCGCGCGCCGCCGCAGGGAGATGAAAGCATGTCGCAACTCTGTTTTTCAACGGCTCTGGCTTTAACTGTTATGCCACATTAACTCTTTCCCCGCCAGCGTTTTAAAAAAAAGTTGCCAGCCACCGCCAGAGTTTTTGATCATTTTCACAAAAATGTAATGGCCCATAGAATATTTTGTTGTATGAATATCTGAGCATGCAATATATCAAAAGAAAGAGCAGACCCTCTGCTTTTAAACAAAAAAAACGTTTTATTGTAGTTTCATGCAATCCTTTTTTATCAACACTTAAATATGGGTAAGTTTAATAAAACAAGCAACATTTTGAACAAAAAGCTGAGAAAATCACGTTTTTGTCAAAGACTACATCCAGATCAGATGCAGAGCGATGATCAAACACAGATGGAGTAGATCGAGTCCATCAACACCCCCAAAGCTTCACAGTCCTATAGCTTGTTCTGGGTCGACATTTCATTGAGTAACATTAGGCAGTTTTGACGTACAGTGGGGAGAACAAGTATTTGATACACTGCCGATTTTGCAGGTTTGCCCACTTACAAAGCATGTAGAGGTCTGTAATTTTTATCATAGGTACTCTTCAACTGTGAGAGACGGAATCTAAAACAAAAATCCAGAAAATAACATTGTATGATTTTTAAATAATTCATTTGCATTTTATTGCATGACATAAGTATTTGATCACCTACCAACCAGTAAGAATTCCGGCTCTCACAGACCTGTTAGTTTTTCTTAAAGAAGCCCTCCTGTTCTCCACTCATTACCTGTATTAACTGCACCTGTTTGAACTTGTTACCTGTATAAAAGACACCTGTCCACACACTCAATCAAACAGACTCCAACCTCTCCACAATGGCCAAGACCAGAGAGTTGTGTAAGGACATCAGGGATAAAATTGTAGACCTGCACAAGGCTGGGATGGTCTACAGGACAATGGGCAAGCAGCTTGGTGAGAAGGCAACAACTGTTGGCGCAATTATTAGAAAATGGAAGAAGTTCAAGATGACGGTCAATCTCCCTCGGTCTGGGGCACCATGCAAGATCTCACCTCGTGGGGCATCATTGATCATGAGGAAGGTGAGGGATCAGCCCAGAACTACACGGCAGGACCTGGTCAATGACCTGAAGAGAGCTGGGACCACAGTCTCAAAGAAAACCATTAGTAACACACTACGCCATCATGGATTAAAATCCTGCAGCGCACGCAAGGTCCCCCTGCTCAAGCCAGTGCATGTCCAGGCCCGTCTGAAGTTTGCCAATGACCATCTGGATGATCCAGAGGAGGAATGGGAGAAGGTCATGTGGTCTGATGAGACAAAAATAGAGCTTTTTGGTCTAAATTCCACTCGCCGTGTTTGGAGGAAGAAGGATGAGTACAACCCCAAGAACACCATCCCAACTGTGAAGCATGGAGGTGGAAACATCATTCTTTGGGGATGCTTTTCTGCAAAGGGGACAGGACGACTGCACCGTATTGAGGGGAGGATGGATGGGGCCATGTATCCCGAGATCTCAGTAAGAGCATTGAAGATGGGTCGTGGCTGGGTCTTCCAGCATGACAACGACCCGAAACACATAGCCAGGGCAACTAAGGAGTGGCTCCGTAAGAAGCATCTCAAGGACCTGGAGTGGCCTAGCCAGTCTCCAGACCTGAACCCAATAGAAAATCTTTGGAGGGAGCTGAAAGTCCGTATTGCCCAGCGACAGCCCCAAAACCTGAAGGATCTGGAGAAGGTCTGTATGGAGGAGTGGGCCAAAATCCCTGCTGCAGTGTGTGCAAACCTGGTCAAGAACTACAGGAAACGTATGATCTCTGTAATTGCAAACAAAGGTTTCTGTACCAAATATTAAGTTCTGCTTTTCTGATGTATCAAATACTTATGTCATGCAATAAAATGCTAATTAATTACTTAAAAATCATACAATGTGATTTTCTGGATTTTTGTTTTAGATTCCGTCACTCACAGTTGAAGAGTACCTATGATAAAAGGAGATTCTGTACTCATTCAGAAGATGCGTAACAGTGCCCCCCTAGCGTATAACAGTGGAAACACGGAAAATTCTGTGTTTGGCGGGGAAAGAGTTAAGTGCGCCAACACAGTATTATTGTTTGAATTTCGTATTAAAACTTAAAAAAAATTTAAAAGCTTAGCAATTTTTTCATATCAAAAGCAGGTTTGACAATTAGGCGTGAGATTTACTTGGGCAGAGTGAGAGCGTGAGACAGAGCCTGAAAGCATGTGTCTCACGCCAAATGCGTGAGAGTTAGCAACCCTGCCTAACCCTCAAACAAGAGTGAGGTTGGTGACCCCTCTTAAATCTTTAGCGACCCTCAGGTTGGGAAACAGTGCACTATAGTATGTCCATAAAATCTTGAAACACTGGTCCGGATATGAACTGTGATCCGTGTTGTGAGTGTTGTTAAACTCATCGCAGAAACCGCTCTCATGCACGCTCCTACATATTAAATTTTGTTACAGTCATATTTTACAGTGTTGGTTGTCAAACTCCAGCTCTGAATTCATTGTGGGCAAAATGCAAACAACACTTTTGTGCAACTGTACTGAGGAAGCATACACTTATGACGTGTCAGAACGCAAAGCTGAACAGGCAGAGGTGAACGAACAGCGCTGAAACGATCTTTCGCGTCAGCACAGTGATTGGATTAAAAGAGTTCATTCTTATGAATAATGCAGAGAAAAGCTCAGAAACTGATGATGTAGACGTACTTTCCAGCCAATCACAACTCATAATTAACACGTATACCTCTTTTTTCATGACGTTGGCTTTTGCTTTTTAAACCGGAAGAACGAAATAGCTCCGAAAAAGAAAAAAATAACCTGTTTTTTTTCCCTTAAAGGCACAATATGTAAGATTTTTGGCTTAAAATATCCAAAAAACCACTAAAACAATGTTATATATTTTGTTGACTTGTGTACTTACATTATATCAATTGTTTCCAAGAATGTTTAAATCCAGAGAAATAAGCAATTTTAACCAGGACACGGACCCTGTCAATGACATCATACCCGCATTACCCTCGATTTCCGGTTTTATTTTGTAGAAACCATAATATATTATGTGTTTTATTAGACAGGTGAGCAACTGTTTGGATCATTCATGGACAGAAAACTAATCATTGTTATACAGCTCAACACAGTTAGTCTTATTGTTTGAATCTGGTTTTCTTGATTTACCGCGAGTACCATGTTTTACCATGCCTAATATCGATCTACTGCAGTGTGAACAAGTGTCTCATAGTAGCCGCCGAGTGAACGCACAGAGTAGCATTATAACATAACTTTCAACACACTCAAATGTATGTAATATAATAAAACAGCGCTGCGTTGCCACACATACGCATGAGCGGAAGAAGCAGAAGCGCTCGTCTGCGGCAGAATAAAAGCTCCACTGCTCTCGAGCCGTGTGTCACACTCGTCTCTCATTAACAATCGCTCCAGCGGCCTCGTTCAGCTCCACCCTGCTTCATACTACAGTAACGTTAATAAATCTGCAATACATTAGCTCATCCATGATTCTTTTCCACCGGCTGTAGAGGTGACGACAACAACTCCCATGATCCAGCGAAATCCAGGCGTCATCAAGCTGCGCCTTTGTTTTGAATAAGCAACCTCTAGCGGCGAAATATTACATATTGTACCTTTAATAATAGATGTGCAACTTTTGTTTGCAATTACAGAGATCATACGTTTCCTGTAGTTCTTGACCAGGTTTGCACACACTGCAGCAGGGATTTTGGCCCACTCCTCCATACAGACCTTCTCCAGATCCTTCAGGTTTCGGGGCTGTCGCTGGGCAATACGGACTTTCAGCTCCCTCCAAAGATTTTCTATTGGGTTCAGGTCTGGAGACTGGCTAGGCCACTCCAGGACCTTGAGATGCTTCTTACGGAGCTACTCCTTAGTTGCCCTGGCTGTGTGTTTCGAGTCGTTGTCATGCTGGAAGACCCAGCCACGACCCATCTTCAATGCTCTTACTGAGGGAAGGAGGTTGTTGGCCAAGATCTCGCGATACATGGCCCCACCCTGCTTCATACTACAGTAACGTTAATAAATCTGCAATACATTAGCTCATCCATGATTCTTTTCCACCAGCTGTAGAGGTGAAGACAACAACTCCCATGATCCAGCGAAATCCAGGCGTCATCAAGCTGCGCCTTTGTTTTGAATAAGCGACCTCTAGCGGCGAAATATTACATATTGTACCTTTAATAATAGATGTGCAACTTGTCTCTTTTAACATCTCAAAAAATGTGTTTTAGGGTTGCATGACACTTTAAGTGTTATTTCAGTGAATTTGTGCTGTTCTGAGTACCATAGAAACTCAATTACCATGACAAAAATCATTCTTGTACTATTTTTATGACCTTCAAAGTGCATACACTACCATTCAAAAGTTTGGGGTCAGTAAGATGTTTGTTTTTTTTTTAAAGAAAAATAACTTATATTCAGCAAGGACTCTTAATCAAAAGTGCCAGTAAATACATTTATAATGTTACAAAAGATTTCTATTTCAAATAAATGCTGTTCTTTTGAACTTTCTGTTCATAAAAAGGTATTGAAAAGCGCATCACGGTTTCCACAAAAATATGAAGCAGCTGTTTTCAACATTGATAATTAATAATCAGCATATTAGAATGATTTAGAAGGATTATGTGACACTGAAGACTGGAGTAGTCATATACTTATTCATAAATACTTATAACTTATTCAATTTTATAGGACACATGCTTAAAAATAAATGATAATAATAGTAAAATAAAAAACAATAGAATAAGAAAGTATTAAAAATTACTATTTTGAAGTGTCAAACAACTATAAAATCAGCTTCTGCTGAAGAGTCACAGTACAATAATAATAAATAATAATAATGCATGAATAATGCATAACGTTTGTGCATCACAGTTTAATGAGAAAATCTCCTCTACTGTACATCTTGGTTTTCATCAATTTATAAACAAATTTTTATTGCAGTACAATATAAGTACCATTAAAAATGACTTTATTTTTTTAGCTTCATAAATTTTAATATAATACATTTTTTAAAGGAATGTGTAGATAGGGAAAAAATAAAAGCTTTCAGGTCTGAAATGGCATGATGCTAAGTAGAGCACATCATTCTCATTTTTGGGTGAATTATTCCTTTAATTGAATAACAAGTGCTTGTACTTTAACTTCTGTACACTGTCTGCTTTTGTCTTTAGATCCACCGATAATTACAGACGTGAAGAACATGCCCGCCCAGCTGGGGAAAACTGCAATCCTGCGCTGTGAAGCTATGGCGGTGCCCACCGCGTCCTTTGAATGGTACCGGGATGACCGAAGGTACGGTAACATTAACAAAGCGAGTGAAAGAGACGCTGTGAACCATGAGAAGCAGCACATACTGGGTTACATGACAACTCGGCTACCCTAACGTGTGATCTTTCGTATTGCTTCTTTCTCAGGCCAGTAGAGAGCGATAACACGCTGAAGATTAAAAACGAGAAAACACGTTCCCTGCTGCTCTTCACCAACGTCACAGAAAAACACTTTGGCAACTACACCTGTTTCGCCTCCAACCGCCTCGGGGCTTCCAATGCCAGCATGTTACTCTTCAGTGAGTACTCTATTGCAGACACACTCGCACTCAAACTCTGAAGCACTGTTTTGTACTCTCGAAACATTCGGAAATATACAAAGGCATAAAGTCAAGGATAAATAAACACCCTGCAGGAAGTGACTTTCCACTGTACAGAATAAACAAATGTGCAATTCTCGCTCCCCAAGGCTAGTTTTCCGTAGACGGATAATGGCGATGTGTCCATTGATGGTACTTGAAAGCAAATGGTCTGGTACCGTAAACTCAGCAAAGTGCATCGTTTTCACCCTTTTTAATAATGCATTACTTGAGCAAACTCCAGTTGCAGCATGAAGCATTTAAAAGAGTTTGTGACACAACAGCACAATTCCCATGCATAAGCTCGGAAGTCCCTGAAGGTTTGAAGGGATTTTGATTGGGAATAAGTGACAATTACATATTTATTTTTCTCTTTTTTACTTATTGATAAAGCTTGTTTAGCAGCAATACATCGAAAAACGATGTGCATTGGGTGTGAAATTCATGCTTGTATTGTAAAGTGCCTCTGTTATGCTGTTTTAAAGGGGTCATGAACTTTTATTGTTTTATAATGTTGCCTGGGGTGCTCTTATAATGTTAGTATACTTTTTACATCAAAAAATTGTCATAATTTAGAAATAAAAGGCATGTTTCCTACCCTGATTTGTTTTAAGGGGTGTGTCTGCTGTGAGACTTCAGTGTAAACACCTACTGCTGTGATTGGCTGCTGTGAGACTTCAGTGTAAACGCCCACTGCTGTGATTGGCTGGTGTGAGACTTCAGTGTAAACGCCCACTGCTGTGATTGGCTGATATATTTGCAACTCCAGTGAATTTAAAGGGAGCGTTCTTTGATCACTTTCTATACATAATTTAATCACAGTTTTAATAACAGATTATTTTCATCCTACTGAGAGAAACAATGTGAAGTTGAGCATTTAGTCACTGGTTTGACTTACTGACACACAGACAAAGAACATCTGACTGTACATGAATCATTACATATCAGAAATCACTGGTCTCAGATCAGGCGTTAGAATTAACACGGTTACTGACATGTTGTGGCATTACTGTCGAGTCCATATCGTAAAAGTCTGTTTGCAAAGCCTGCGCTGAAACTGCGACTGATTTGCCAAAGAATCCACAGTGAAATGTACCGAGTACAAATAAATAATGCTCAACTGAGACATTCACATTGTTGAAAATAAATAAGCACATTCCTAACATTAGGATCCTTTGGAAGGTGATGTTATTTTTAGTCCAGTGATCCTGTATCGCTCTTCTCTCCTCGTCATCTCACTAACATGCCAGTGGGCGGGGCCAAATTTGCGATGATGAAGTAGGCGTTGATCTTCTTCTGCAGAGGCGGTCTTTCACCATCTATTACAGGCCCATTCAACAACGTGTCACTCTCTGGGCTTGGTTACAATAAAAGCTGTTTTTGGACTAACAAGGACGTTTTTTAGTTCTGAAACTTACAGGATATTCTTATAGTATGATGATCTCTTATACAGTGGGGAGAACAAGTATTTGATACACTGCCAATTTTGCAGGTTTGCCCACTTACAAAGCATGTAGAAGTCTGTAATTTTTATCTTTGGCACACTTCAACTGTGAGTGACGGAATCTAAAACAAAAATCCAGAAAATCACATTGTATGATTTTTAAGTAATTAATTTGCATTTTATTGCATGACATAAGTATTTGATACATCAGAAAAGCTTAATATTTGGTACAGAAACCTTTGTTTGCAATTACAGAGATCATACGTTTCCTGTAGTTCTTGACCAGGTTTGCACACACTGCAGCAGGGATTTTGGCCCACTCCTCCATACAGACCTTCTCCAGATCCTTCAGGTTTCAGGGCTGTCGCTGGGCAATACGGACTTTCAGCTCCCTCCAAAAATTTTCTATTGGGTTCAGGTCCGGAGACTGGCTAGGCCACTCCAGGACCTTGAGATGCTTCTTACGGAGCCACTCCTTAGTTGCCCTGGCTGTGTATTTCGGGTCGTTGTCATGCTGGAAGACCCAGCCACGACCCATCTTCAATGCTCTTACTGAGGGAAGGAGGTTGTTGGCCAAGATCTCACGATACATGGCCCCATCCATCCTCCCCTCAATACGGTGCAGTCGTCCTGTCCCCTTTGCAGAAAAGCATCCCCAAAGAATGATGTTTCCACCTCCATGCTTCACGGTTGGGATGGTGTTCATGGGGTTGTACTCATCCTTCTTCTTCCTCCAAACACGGCGAGTGGAGTTTAGACCAAAAAGCTCTATTTTTGTCTCATCAGACCACATGACCTTCCTCCTCTGGATCATCCAGATGGTCATTGGCAAACTTCAGATGGGCCTGGACATGCGCTGGCTTGAGCAGGGGGACCTTGCATGCGCTGCAGGATTTTAATCCATGATGGCGTAGTGTGTTACTAATGGTTTTCTTTCAGACTGTGGGCCCAGCTCTCTTCAGGTCATTGACCAGGTCCTGCCGTGTAGTTCTGGGCTGATCCCTCACCTTCCTCATGATCATTGATGCCCCACGAGGTGAGATCTTGCATGGTGCCCCAGACCGATGGAGATTGACCGTCATCTTGAACTTCTTCCATTTTCTAATAATTGCGCCAACAGTTGTTGCCTTCTCACCAAGCTGCTTGCCTATTGTCCTGTAGCCCATCCCAGCCTTGTGCAGGTCTACAATTTTATCCCTGATGTCCTTACACAGCTCTCTGGTCTTGGCCATTGTGGAGAGGTTGGAGTCTGTTTGATTGAGTGTGTGGACAGGTGTCTTTTATACAGGTAACAAGTTCAAACAGGTGCAGTTAATACAGGTAATGAGTGGAGAACAGGAGGGCTTCTTAAAGAAAAACTAACAGGTCTGTGAGAGCCGGAATTCTTACTGGTTGGTAGGTGATCAAATACTTATGTCATGCAATAAAATGCAAATTAATTACTTAAAAATCATACAATGTGATTTTCTGGATTTTTGTTTTAGATTCCGTCTCTCACAGTTGAAGAGTACCTATGATAAAAATTACAGACCTCTACATGCTTTGTAAGTAGGAAAACCTGCAAAATCTGCAGTGTATCAAATACTTGTTCTCCCCACTGTATGTCAAAGGCTCAAGGAAATTTTGATTTCTCAAATCATGACCCCTTTAAGGGCTCTCTAATGTTGCTTTGGAGTCTCCTACAATAGATTTACAAAAAACACTAATTAAATTTTCTCATAATATACATTGCAGCATCAGCTCTTTTCTCACAGTGTCTGAAACGGTTCGATCAATGATTTAGTCTCTCTAAACTCCTTTCCGAGAGCCTGCTCTGCTCTGATTGGTCAGACGGCCCAGTCTATTGTGATTGGTCGAGCTCTTACAGCCAGTGCCGTACCTACCATTGGGGTCTCCTGTATTTTTCCAAGGTGTATATAATAAAGGTTGTGAAATAATTGCCTAATATTAACTCTGGTGCTGCACGGATATATTGCATAACAGCAAGATAACCGACCTTCTCACCTGAGCTGTCAGTGGTCAAATGTTTGAGATGACCAATCAAATCAAAGTAGGAGGGCTTCGTGTTCACAGAAGCTGCTAAATTCTGATCACAAATTCAGTAAGCGAGATAAAAATCAACATTTAATATTTGTCAGCTGTTCTACAATAGAAATGATCAACAGAAATATTTAGGGATGCAAACTAATAAACTTTCGTTTAATTTTGCTATTTTTAATTGAAAATATAGGCTATAATTTACGTGATTCATTGCAATTCGTAACTGTCAATGAAAAATTAACAAAGCCGTTTTCATCAGGCGTAAGTTTAATAATGAATGTGCATGCGCTCTCTGAAGCAAGCCCAACAAGTGAAGGGTTGGGGTTAGGGTTAGGGTTAGGTAGATGGCGCTTATGGAACAACAGAAATGCAGCTGTTATGTAGTAAACAAAGCAGCTGTGCTAATAACTCGATTTGTTTCTAAACAGCATTTAAATATTTCAAACAGCCAAGCATACCCTTGAACCCCCCTAGCAAACTCTATTTTGTGACCTCTGTAATTATGAAACCCTACGTACGGCCCTGCTTACAGCATGTGTCAGAAACCAAACGCCCATTACCATATGTGATCCTGGACCACAAAACCATAAGTCACACGGGTATATTTGTGGCAATAGCCAACAATACATTGTATGGGTCAAAATTATCGATTTTTCTTTTATGCCAAAAATCATTAGGATATTGAGGATATCCATGAAGATATTTTGTAAATTTCCTACTGTAAATATATCAAAAATGTATTATTAGTAGTAATATGCATTGCTAAGGACTTCATTTGGACAACTTTAAAGGAGATTTTCTCAATATTTAGATTTTCTTGCACCCTCAGATTCCAGATTTTCAAATAGTTGTATCTCGGTCAAATATTGTCCTAACAAACCATACATCAATGGAAAGCTTATTTATTCAGCTTTCAGATGATGTATAAATCTCAAGTTCAAAAAATTGACCCCTACTGGTTACAGGGTCACATATCTGAGTTTCAGCTCCTCCTCAGCGCTCACACAGTGATACGAACAGTAATGATGCCATTGGTTTTACCGTATCAATCTCATCCTTTGGATGTGCATCAAAGTAGATTTGCTTTGGCAGCAGAACATGAACTTCTCGACATGAACAACACGAACCAAACACTTCCAGTCTCAACTACAACTACAGTGTTTGTAGGAAGTGAGACTGGAATTGCTGACGGCTCGTTTCAGACAGTTAAGAATCGATCTAGGAGACAATAACTCCATTTAATCTGCACTTTGATCTTTAAAACTTTGCAGACCTTTTACATTCACAAACAGCTCTATTACACACTGCATGAAAGGGAACATCCGAATAAGCATAATAGGGGCACTTTAACATTGTCATGCTAACACAGAGAATTGTGGGAAATGTAGTTATTCTTAAGCTCACAAAATGCGTACATAAATTGCACAGCCAACATTCAAAATTTAAAATGAATTTTGTTTGTTGAAGTTTGTTGAAGTTTGTTGTGCCCGAAGTCTTTGTTAACTGAATTAAAGTTTTGTTACAGCAAATATTTTGTCCACTCCAGGACATCAGTGTCTTGAATAATAGAGGATTCCTATAAAGCATTGTACTGTTGTGGGAAATGTGCTTTGAGCGTTTAACGAAAGCTTTCATTGTCTGACTGTAAATAGTCCCTGTCTTATACTGTAGCTCTGCTTTATTGAACAATAACCTCAGGCATTTTTAAAAACCCAGGGCTGAATGAAACAAGGACACAATAACAAATCATATCAACACTATAGAGGTTTCCTTCGGACTAGCGATTTTTCACTGGAGTTTTCTAAATAATATATATATAATTTTTTTTATAGACAGGGAGACTGTTTGGTTAGTGCACTAGTAGCATCAATCTAGTGATAAAGAAGGGAATCTCATGAAAACATTTCACCCTAAGCACGAAAGAAAGAAATAACTTATATTGTGCATAAAGAAAGTGTAGCATTTGCATTATTTTCATGACAGTTAAGCAGGTTTTCCCCCACAGTTTTCATTACTGTTAATGCAGCTGGTTGTTTTGCTTTTGAACTCCCATTATTCTCTATGGTGATTCTCATTACTGTAATACAATGATTTTTCTATTTAAATGAGCATGAATTCAAGAGAGTATAACAAATATGTACTAACACTTAAATATTATTATTATTATTTCATATCAGAGTGGCAGAATTATGATATTGACAATTTGTGGGTATATTGTCAGTGCAAAAAAGATTATTTATACTTAATGCAAAACATATTTTTTCTCTCCTTCTTTCTTTTAGTCTTGGTGGTGAAAAAAGACCTGGACATATTCTTGACCGGTTTTGTATGATTCCTTACTGTTGTAAAAACAAACTATTTAAACCAGCCCACGGTGGTTTTCTGTTTTTGTTGGATGTTTTAGCTGGTTTTTCCAGGCAGACCTGCTGAAAACTATCAAACAAAACCAGCTTTGGCTGACCAGCTAACCCTTACGAAAAAGAAGTTTATTCAAGTGTGCTATTAGTATACTTCTTTTAAACTAAAAATAAGAAAGTATACTTTTTATGTACTTTTCAGAAATATACTTAAAATTGCACTTAACTTGACTTAAACTGACAGAAAAAATCAAAGTATATTTGGACTATATAAAAAAAAGGATGCATGAAGCTAGAATAAAATGCTTTTAAAATGGAAAGAGTAAAGGTACAGTTAAAGGTACACCGTAAACCCGAATAAGTTGGCAAAACTCAAAAAAATTACATCAAATTTTTTTAAGTTAAGAAATGTAAAGTTTAAGCAAGCAAAACTTGCAGGTTTTTATTTTGTAATCATACATTTTAATTGCTCTTAACTTCAAATATTTGATTTAAATAAAAATTATCAACTTAAATATTTTTAGTAGTGGAAACTTTGCTAGCTTTAACTAGCTAATTCAATAAATGCTACCTTGCTAAATGGTAGCACAATGCTTTGATAGCATTAGCATAGCATAGCACTTGCTGAATGAGTACAGCAAAATAAAACATTTATCTGTTCTCAAACTATGGTAACCCCCCAAATAACAGAATATAACAGAACAGAAACTCTTCTAAACTAGCATAAAAAACATTAAACACTACTAAATCTCCACCTTAACATGAATCTTGCACAAAATAACATTATATAACTCTTCATTTTAGCATTTACTCTCCATTTCGAGTGAATATTTCAGTCCTTTAAGTCTCTTTCTTAGCGGAGGGTAATTTACCGCAGCGATTTACTTCTTTTCTGTAGCAGTTGGCTCCTGATTTCTCTTACATACTTAATGATGAAATGTTTTCAAACTGTTTGGACTGTACATCTATAGCCAAATGAACTGCACGGAGCATAAACAACCAATTAGCGAGGCACATATGTCAGTTCTGCCATTGCAATCATTGCAGAAATGATCAGCATTAGTATTTCACATAGTGCTGTGTGATTTCCGTTCAGCCGCTGTGTCGTATACTTACACATCATTACTTTCTTAAATCTGCTTTATGAGATCCTAAAATGCTTTTGCCAATTCTACTAATAAAGAAAGGTTTCCAATTAAACAAATCTTTCTCTGTTCTCCCAGAAACATACTTTATCTTTTTAAATATGCAAAATTCAGTTAAGTTGCTTAATTGCTGTATTAAAATATTTAAGTAGCTCCTCTGATGATGCATTTCCTATTGAAAAAGGCTTTTAAAGGCTTCCGATATCCATCTCTAGTTTCTGGTGATAAATTATGTCTCAGCTCTTCCTGAGAACTTCCATTTGAGGGTCACGCTCTTTCTAGCCCTCAGGGTCAACCTATAAAGGCGCCGCTAAACACAAAAACAAAAGCAGCACCGAGTCAACTCCTGTACGTAATAACATAACATCAGAGTTTGACCGCGCTCTGGACCGAGCAGGCGGCAGATCTCTCAGTGGAAAAGTTTGCTGTTTCTGGAAGATTCAATGCAGAGCAAAACTGAGAGAGGAGGAGGAACAGGTCACGGCAAAACCTGTGTTTATGGGAAGGAGCCAAAACATTGTTACATCGAGTAATTGAGCATATAGTGCTGCACAACAGCGAAAGACGTTTGTTCCAGTTTTTCATACCATGCACGACTGCTTCTGATTTTGGCATAAATTAATGGACAAAACTCTCAAACCTCCAATGTTTTTGCTAAACTATTAGGGCTGTGTTATATTTTTGTTCACTATAGGACTATATATCTCAGTACTTTAGAGCCCTTTGCCAATATTCAATATATATCTCGTATTTATCAATATTATGCTCTGAAATTGTTTAATGCAACAAGTAATGTTTTTTAATCATTTTTATTTTCTTGCATGTTATATTTTATTTTATTTTTATTTCAATAATTTAACGAGAATGAAATGTGCATGCACAAAAATAACTACATAGCAAAACTTATTTTTTATTATTACATCACCTACATTAATTTGTGACAAATGGCACACATAGACTATTTATAAATGATTATTATAAGTAATTATACATTTTTATAAATTAAATTGTGAATTATTATTGTAAATAAATGTTTTTATTTTTTATATTATATATTTTTTATATTATAATATTATGTTATATTTGTATTGTTATATATTGTATTATATATATTTTTTAGGTATATATTTATTTAAAATATAGTAAATATTCATGATTGATGATGCAAACAAATCATAGAATGAATATGGAGGGTAAGGTTTGGCTGGGAGAACAACTATACAGTATAGTCTCCAGAATACTGTGATTGACCAATCAGAATGATTAATTTATGGCGGGCTGTACATTATTGCTTATAATGCTTTTATCGCTCATTAGCAATATACAGTAGGTCCTTCGCACAACTAGTATTATTAAAACTGCCATACAGCATCATAATGGTCCATACCCATGTCATCTGTTTTTTTGCCGTTTCTTCCCTCCGTTCCGTTCCACCCTTCTTTTCCATTCTCCGGCCCATTATGTCGGAGCGCTCCTCTCCTCTCCTCTGGTTTGTTCCCGCTCTGTTGTGTCCTGTAACCCCAGGAAGTCATCAGTGGCTTCTCTCGCGCCATTCTTCACATTTCAGTCCCCAGTGAGTGATTCCTGTTCTGTTCATGCCGTTTCCCCCCTCATGCTTTACCATTGTAAGCGAGTCCTCCATCTCTCCCTCCACTGTCTCATTCGGTCTCCCATTATCTCCGTGAGTTTTTCCGTGATGAGTCACCTGCCCTCAGTTCCATACGTCTCCTCTCCACACCGGCGTCTGGCCTTGACTCTCACTTTTCCATCAAATGTGCTGCGACCTTTATCTTCATCCTTGAGAGAATAAACATCTATCCCACCTCTGTCTGTTTTATGAAAATCCTGCAATTATTTATTCATCCTCATGTCGTTCCAAACCCATATGCTGTTATTTTCTATAATTTTCTATAAAACACTTTTATGTATTTTTCTTCTGCTGTTTAGCAATAATAGTATCTACAGTGCCTTCCACTAATATTGGCACCCCTGGTAAATATGATCAAAAATGGCTGTGAAAATAAATCTTCATTGTTTATCCTTTTGATCTTTCATTAAAAAAATTCACAAAATTCTAACCTTTCATTGAAGTAAAACAATTAAAAGTGGGGGGAAAATCTCATAATGAAATAAATGTTTTTCTCTAGGTCACATTGGCCATAATTATTGGCACCCAATTATTGCAACGTCCGTTTCCCAAGACCTGAGATTTCTCCTATAATACCTGATGAGTTTGGAGATCAGAGGCCATTTCTCCATACAGAATCTCTCCAGATCCTTCAGATTCGCTGCTCTTCTCTTCAGTTCACCCACTCATTTTCTATAGGGTTCAGGTCAGGGAACTGGGACGGCCATGGCAGAAGCTTCATTTTGTGTTCAGTGACACATTTTTGTGTTGATTTTGATGTTTGTTTTGGATTGTTGTCCTGATGGAAGATCCAACCACGGCCTATTATAAGATTTCTAGCAGAAGCCATCAGGTTTTGATTTTTTATCTGTTGGTATTTGCTAGAATCCATGATACCATGTATCTGAACAAGAAGTCCGGGACCTCCAACAAAAAAATAGGCCTACACCATTAAAGATCCAGTGGTATATTTAACTGTGGGAATGGGTACTTTTTATCCCTGTTTGCACCAAACCCATCTGGGGCCCTATCATACACGCGACGCAAGTGTTTTTTGCTAGTTTCAGCCCAACGCAGTTATCATTTTCACATCCAGCGCCTCGTTGTTTAAATAGCAAATGCACTCACACGCATCTGTTTGCCCATGGGTGTCTGGTTTGAAAACCAGGTGTGTTCAGGCGCATTGTTGGCGCGTTGCTATTTTGAGGAACTGAAAACGACTGCGCCATTGACCAACACAAACCTGCTCTAAAGTCAATAGCGCAGTATTTTTTGTGTTATTTAAAGGGCGCATTAGTAATATGCGCCTATAGGCGGGTGCACAACGTACACTCTGCTTATTACACACACAGGGACACGCAGCAGCACACACACATTTTTAAATATTAAAAATAAAAGGATTCCTCTCTGAAGAAGTGTTCAGTCTTTCCGCTCGCAAATTTCTCCATGTAAATAGCGAATCCGCCATGATGCAAGCACAACTGGCTTTTAAAGGGAATGGGAGATGAGACTCTGATTGGTTTATTGCGCTTTACGCCCAAAACACACCCATTACTCATTAAGAGACTAGGGACAACCCTTTTGGACACCCTTTTTGTTAAACTTGCAAAAGTGGATTCGGACACGCCCTAAGTGCACCTGCGCCGTGCGCTTCAGACCATGAGCTCAGATCATTAAAATAGGGCCCCTGGTTGGTTTGCTGCCAAAAAGCTCTTTTTTAGTTTCATCTGAACACAGAACCAGGTCCCTTTTGAAGTTCCAGTCGGATTTTTCTTGAAACCCTCTCAAACAACTTGTGGTGATGTAGGTGCTGCTTGATATTTTTTTTTTTTAGGCTTTCTGACCCCAAGACTCAACTGATCTCTGCAATTCTCCATCTGTGATCCTTGGAGAGTCTTTGTCCACTCAAACTCTCCTCCTCTCGTGCATTAGGATGATATAGACACACGTCCTCTTCCAGGCAGATCCGTAACATCTTTAGTTGATTGGAACTTCTTAATTATTGTAATAGCTAAAGCATTGAAAATCCCCATTTCCACGATGGTGGAAATGGGGATTTTCAATGCTTTAGCTATTTTCCTACAGCCACTTTCTATTTTGTGAAGCTCAGCAATCTTTTGCTGCACATGAGAACTATATTCTGTGGTTTTACTCATTGTGGTGAATGATTAAGGGAATTTGGCTTTTGTGTTTCCTCATATTTATACTCCTGTGAAACATGAAGTCATAGCTGGACAATTTCATGTTCCTAGTCGCCCTGGTGTGCTAAAAAAAAAGCTAAAAAAATATGAATGGGAATACACTTGAGATATTTTACTCATAAGAATTTCTAGGGGTGCCAATAATTGTGGCAACATGCATTGGAGAAAAACCTTTATTTCATAATGTGAGTTTCCCCCACTTTCAATTGTTTTACTTCAATGAAAGGTTAGAATTTTGTGAATTTTTTGAATGAAAGATCAAAAGGATAAATTGCATTAATTTATTTTCACAGCCGCCTTTGCTCATATTTAACAAGGGTGCCAATATTAGTGGAGGGCACTGTAACTTCCTTCTCCTCTGAATGCTTTCACAATGTTTTCATAAATATATAAGTTGGCTCAAAGATCAGTCATGATATGATTGTTTTAAAGTGAATATCAGTCAAACTAACTAAAATAATGTGCTGTTAAAAATATACCATATACACAACCCTATTGTTTATTCTAAAAAATATATTTTAAATTTTATTTATTTTGATCATTTTTACTGTATTTTATTTCTTGCATTTTATTTTTAATATTTGATATATGTAAATATTTTACATTTTAATACAATAATTGTAATTATTTTTTAAGTTATTTTAATTTTATTTTAATTGAATTTATAATTATAATTTAATATTTAAATGCACTGTATACAGATACAGTATTCAGATTTATCAAGCCTTTACAAAACCCTTCAAAATTAGGTTACAGTCTATAATTTGCGATCCTTTTAACTTGCATTTCTAGTTTAAATGTCTTGTGACATCAGCCAAACAGGGACAGTTGTTTTAGAAGTGGTGCAAATTATTTAATAAAAAATAATATATATAAAAAAAATATTATTCAATGAAATATTAAAAAAATGATTTGTTGATCATGCACAAGTGCAATTAATACATGCACTCACTACGATCAGAAATGTGCATTTTGAAAATAAATAGTCCATTGTGATTTCATATTGACCACCTTTGTGTCTGGTTTCCCCTGTTGACGTCTGCTTCTCTCTGCTCTCGCAGGGCCCGGGGCTGTGTACGGCGGAGGGTCGTCTCTGAACGGCCGTTTATCAGGAGTCGGTCTGTGGTTCTGCCTCTCCATCTCTGTTCTGATGAAGGTCTAAAACTTTCCCGCTTCGGAAGGAGTCTTTAAATACGAACCCATCACTGTGAACAAAAAGAAATTATGCATTAATCCAGGAGCCATCGCTACATCACTCGGTCATTCCTTCTCTTCCTATTTCCATTCACGCCCGGCCGCATATCACCGCTTCATTTCCCCCTTCCGTCGCCAACGACGGTCACCTTTTAACGTCCAAACCTGATATGTGATGCAAATGATGTGAACGACAAAGGTAACGGTTCGGTGTCTCATGATGTGCGTGCTGGACATGCTGGTCGTAAAGTGACGGTGTTGACGACGATGGTTGCGATGTTCGGGGTGACCCTCTCGAAGCTGTTTCACCAGCGGGCCCGTCGGCCGTTGACCCTCGGATCCGAACGCAGAGATCTGAGCTGAACGGCGGTGCATTCTGACATACGTAGCTACTATGAATGATGTCAAACCACGCGTTTTCCTTTCTAGCAAGGGTTAGCAGGAGGGTCGCGTCATCTCGGCCCCTCGTTTGCGTTCGTTTGGGCTCTCGACCCAAAGTGAACACCTGACCCGCGTCCAGCCCTCATATTGTCCTCAAGTCTGTCCATCACTCAGATCGTCCTCAGTGTAAATATATATGCAGTAGAGGCCACTCATGTCACCATTTCCCATCAGCCTCTCTGTTTCAGCCTTTTGGCTTGGACGATATTGCTGCCTTTAAGTCACGATGGAATGATCGTATTTACGAGATGAGCATGCATTCGCCACCATAATGTCATTATTAGAGGAGAATCACATTTAGAAGTGCTTAAACATTTGAAATTGAAATACTTTTCAAAATGAGTTTTGTTAGATTGCGACGTTATAGTGTTGGAAACGAAGAGTGTGGACACTTTCTGGTTGTCGAACTTTAGTTAATAAAATAAAAATCACAGCTGTAGACTTCATTCATGTACTAAAAACATTTGCAAACGTGATGCAAAGAGTGAAAGAAATATGAAAGTGTTTGCTCTGAAAATAGTTTTGAATGCATCATAATAACGTACAAACTCGTAAGTAGGAACTTTCCACAAGGACTTGAAGGCAGCAGAAGTTTCCGGCGTCTCCTGCCCTGAAACAGTTCATCGACTTCTTGTTGCTTGTGGATAGCATGTACCGGTTAGAAATGTCCCTCTTGTGACCTCACTTCCTGCACCGACCCCGTTTTAACCCCCTGCACTGTGTACATTTTAATCTGCAAGGTTAACTGCTATTACTTTTTTGGTGTTAATAATGATGATGATGATGATGATAATAATGATGATGACAATGTTAATAAGTATTTGAATAAATATGATAGTAATTCCATGTGAGAAAAAAACGTCAGAGCTGATCGCAAGCCATGTGTGTGAAAATATTTTGTACTAAAAATCACTGAATTCATCAAACAGCAAAAAAAAAGAACAAAAAAAAGGACTTTTTGAAGTATTGTGCTCTGTTTTACCATGATTAACTTTTTTAAAATGGAAGTAATTTGACCAAGTACGTAAAAGAGAGCAATCAGTGAAATGTGAGGGCGTTTACACACTAGGCGAATCATAGTGTCAGCCCAGATCCAGCCCACATCTGGTGCGCGTTGAATCCACATGTACCAGATGTGGCCCGGATCTGGGCCGACACTATTGCTGCGTCCGAAATCGAACTTCTTTACTATATAGTATGTGAAATACTGTACGCCAACTGAGTAGTATGTCCAAATTCATAGTATTTGAAAAACACCAGTTGACAGTTGGGGAAAAGTCCCCGGATGATCTACTACTTCTGGCGAGATTCTGAAGTGTGCATTTGATGGACACTTTACTATCCTATGAGGCCACGGGAGAGGGTTTATGAATGGAGGTGAAGGGACGCAACTGACGCTGGTGTGTCACATGATAACGACAACATGGCGGATGTAGTATGTCCAGATTACATTCATACTACACTCATGCATACTATATAGAACGTACTTTTTTAATGGTCGCGAAGTAAGTTCAAATTCAAATGTAGTACCTACTCGCATAGTACGCGATTTTAGACGCAGCTTATGTTGCTGTCTGGGATCCATTTTGAGCATGAGAACACAAATATACAGTGCGAAGTGCAGCGTCACCTTTCCAAACCATCGCATTTGTCCTTCTCCATTGACCTCAATGCATTTGCATTGTAAACTCTAGCGTGTAGGCGCCCTAATATCATTTCAAATGTGTATTGTATGTATTGCGATTTTTATTTCTCCATGCTGTTGATGACTGTAATGTATGATATATTCTGCCGTAATGATGTAATGCTCATGTCTGCCTCGATGACATAACCACAAGCCTCAGTATCCTGCGGTTATGTACACATCAACATGCTGCGTTCCATTCAAAGGCGATTCTTCCGGCCATAAATGCATGCATTTACTTCATGCATTATGCTTGGGAAATTACATATAATGAAGCAATGCAATGCTAGCATTTGTTCTGTAGGTGTGCAGGTTACACAGGATCATAGTGTTTTATGCACATTTGCTTAACATTTATTCATCATCACAGTGCATTATTTATCCTGCATATCTGCGTGTGAATTTCTGCATATATTTTACAATCACTATGTTGCATTCGATTGCACTTTTCCAAGTTGAATGGAACGCAGTGTTAGATTCTGTTCGCTGCCTCTTTTTTCCGTTCAGAATCAGATTAGCGGGAGATAAAGATGTAATTAGCCGGCGACTGTGACTCGCTAAAGCAAGCAGGCCGTCGTGTTCTCTCCGTCCCCCATCTGGTGAGCGGCATAGCTCATAAATCAAGCTCAGTCCAGGCGCTGACAGAATCCTCTTCAAGGACAGCTGTGCCTTTGAGTCTCGAGCCCGATGTGGAGTCCGATCCCCTACAGGCTAATTAACCGCCACTTAAGAGCACACGGCGAAGAGGCTTTGACGTAAAGCAGCGGTGCGCGACTTAACGCGCTGCGGCCGCTGCGGTGCTTTATGCAACCCTTCACAATGACCCCCGCATGAGCGCTAACCGTTCAGTTTGCAATGCTAATGCTGTATATACTATAATAGGATAATGCTGCGCTCCCTGAATATGTGCTCCATTATTGCATTTCAGCCAGCAATAACCCCGGAATAAAACCGAAACCTATTTAAAGTTCAATTTAAAGTCTGACGGCCACTCTACCATTATTAATGAACGCTGTGCATTCGTACATTGTGCACTAATTGAAGATACTGCATACTACTTAGTATTGCACACAGTGGCCGCAAAAAAAGTATTTGGACATTTAAACGACACTTGATTGTCTTTGCGTTATATATCATACCTTAAATATCAAACCATTTGTTTTTAAGAGAAACAGAGTGTGCAAAGTGTGCAACAATAAAAAAAAGTGTTGGAAATTAAGATTTTAAAAACAATTGGACACTTTCTGTTTGTCAAACGTTAAACTACAGCTGAAGTTAATCTAGTAAAAAATCATTGCAAAAGTGAGACATTTATTGCAATTGACATTCAGACATTTCCCAGACAGCAACATAGTATTGGCCCAAATCCAGGCCACATCTGGTACATGTGGATTCAACGCGTACCAGATGTGGGCCGTATCTGGGCCGACACTGTTGCTATCTGGGTTTATCGTGAATTAAATGTCGAAATACTTTTCCGCCACTGTATGAGGGTTCGATTTCAAGCACAAAAGCAGGTGATTTTTCTTATCTCTCTAACTTTATATCCCGCTGTCAGTCTGCTTCACGCTTTTCCTACCATACTCATCATGTTAGCATCGCCCTCGAGTACCGCCGATCCATCTCTGTGTACATGTATTCTCCTCAAATATAAGTAAACAAAAGAAAAAAAAAAAGTATGAAATGTCGTTGCAATTCTCGGTGTGGGTATAACGCATGTAAATGTCTGTTTTGGGTGGAGTTTATATGGGTGTGTGGTTATCGTGATGGAGCAATGTTTCGGGCTGGGATCATTTCCCCTCGTGATTCCCACGCTAAACTGCAGAGGTTGGGATTGAGAGGGGACTGAGATAGAGGTCTGGCATGGAGGACAGATGGGAACAGCTCGGATCGGACAGGGAAACCTGCAAAACAAGCAGTGTGTCAAAGGCATACTCAGTGTTTGTGTAACACAGTGTACTAAGTAAGACGGAAACTAGCTGCGAACTAAAATAAAACTGTTCACAACAAACCCCACTTGTAAATGCATTTTCTGTCCAGTTCCCAAACACTTCCTCCGTCCCTATTTACAAACGGCTTACTTATCATTGTTTGTGCATATTAAACTGCGATAGAAGGAAGTAGTTTAGCAGTTCACCTTTAAATATTCACCAAGTGCAAACAGCCTGCCTTGTTAGCAGAGGCTATTTACACTAACTCCACCCACTGATATAGATGTGGTGGATAAAGATGACTATACGGTCTGTTTATTCTAAGTGCGCGTTTATGTTGGCAGTCGTTGTCTGTCGCTTTAAATGCTCAAGCTCTTTAAAGCAGGATGGATTTTGATGTGCTGTCAATGTTAGCTGGATAAAATCGCTCTGAAAGTGATTCCAACGATATTGTTTCTTTTACGATATAGTTGTGGTGTGAATTTGCTATTTTATATTTAGAACAATTTATATCTTTATGGTTATCTTTATAGTCAGAGGGGGTTAGGGTTAGGGGTCCTGACCTATCAGTAAGCCCCTCCCCTCAAATGCAGATGAGCCAATGGCAGTTGAGTATCAGTTGCACGGGGACCGGAACTCGGACATCTTTAGGTTTCAGTGCCATAGAGAAACATTGGAAGATCCGAAGCTCTCTTGATGGTGTTTATGCTACAAAAATGGTAAAACGATGAGCCTGGGGTACTTGTAACACTAATTCCAGGTATCCTGGTTGTCATACTCTCATTAAAGGTGCAGTGTGTAGTATTTATGAGGATATATTGAAAGAAATGCAATATGATATACATAACTATGTTTCCAGTGGTGTATAAAGACCTTACACAATGTACCGTTATGTTTTTATTACCTTAGAATGAGCCATTTCTATCTACACACACCGCGGGTCCCCTTACAGTGAAGTCGCCATTTTGCGCCATTTCTACAGTAGCCCTAAACGGACAAACTGCTCTACAGAGCGCTAGCTAGACGACGACATCTTTGTCCTGTGTCGGCCACCGTAGCTTCGAAAGGGAGGGGTGGGCGGTTGCAATTCACAACCTCACCACTAGATGGTGCTAAAATTTACACACTGCACTTTTAAGTTACAATTAAAGTTAGTGAGTCCATGCTAACGTACAAATAGCTAACTGTTCTCACATCATGTACAGTGTAGGTCAAAAACACACAAACGAAGGTCTACATTTCAGTGCCTCTCCATATTAAACGGGTTAAATGTAAATGAATGTAATCTTACCCTGCGGTACATGAACAGTGTTGATCCTGGATGTTGTCATCTGCAATGGTGACGAGCGTAACATGAGGCTTCTCCTGCTTGCATTGTGATCTGTAAACCCTCGCTTCCAAATCTTAATCTTGTTACCCACCATATTTATTTTAAAATCTTTTATATATCCCTCCATGGCATATTTAAGTCCCACTAGAATGCTCCTGGACGAGAGGTGGTGTCCAAAAACATCTTGGGACAAGGTTTTCACACTGACAGCTGTCATTGTAAGACAGTTAGCAACTCTGTTTGTTTGTCCAAGTTCGCAACTTAGTAACTGGGGGGGCGGGGCTTACCAATAGGTCAATTCAGAGGAACAGTTGGAGGACCCCCATCATTCAATTGAACGATTCGTTAAAAACGCGTAACGAAATATCACATGTTGCTTGGAGACACACAATGGCTCTGTGGATTTGTTTGGAACTATTTTCATTGCCGAAATATAATGCAAAATAGACCACTAAAATGAAAGTCACCTAATATGAACTTCTTGTTTATTGAACTGTTGTATGAAATCAATAGGCTATCACATTTTTGCAATCGTGCTGATATGTGGGAAAACTGCACTATATGGCCTGTTCTGAATATTTAAAACAAGAGCTCATACCAAGGAAATTTGACCCATGTATCTTGAATTTTGGGGCATTTTTATTAATTTTAGTGGCATGTTTGCCCCTAGCCCCCGTTCATTTCCGCGTGATCTACTGATGACGCGCAAATTAAAGAACACAGACGCAGCCGGATCATTTCCATAATGACCAACACAATCTACCAAGAGCAGCGCAAATTAGCGTCTGGTTTAAGACATGCTTTTTTTGGGTGGTAAATAATGGCTCAAACACCAGTAAATTGACGAGCGCAAACCTTAGTAAATCACCTTGTGTGATTCATTTAAATACTCTCCTCCCATACATTTTTGTTCCTGAAAGGGAAATTCCTACAAATGCATATGCAATAAGATCAGCCACAAAAATAACCCTGTCCACGCCTTTTCGGCGCTCATTTTTCACTCAGTGTCTTAAATCCTGACAGTGTTTTTTTAATGACAAAAGAGGGTTTGTGCTGGTTCATGCTGTTAATAAATCTGGCTCTTGGTGTGACCAAGCCTTAACTCTCTCGAGTTTGTTCTAGATCAAAGTCATCATGTTTTTTAATCTGCTGCTCATGTCTATAGATCTAACAGTGAACTTTTTCCTGATTAGACCCAAATACTGCACATTGTTGACTAATTATCATTTATCATAGTGTGAATTAACAGTGAAAGTTAAACCTGCTTCATTGGGCCACGAGATGGCAGTGCCAAATCACACAGCATGATGCCTTTAGTACATTTCTTTTTAATTCACAAGAAAGTGCATAAATAGTCTTGAAACCATGAGAGCGTCATTTATATGTTTAGGAACAGAAAATGACTATGCTGAGCTTTTTGTCCATCAGCACATTTTCCCTGTTTAAAAGGTGGTTTGTTGTTTTTTACTGTTTGACCAGCTGACAAATTGCCTCTCTAAAACCATCAGACTAGACCAGCCTGACATGAAAAAACAGCTCTGTGGCCACTTTAAGATGTTGCTTTCAGTATTGCACGTGCTTTTGTTTTTGTTGCACTAGCCAGTGTTACATAAATAACCAAAATATGAAAGTCAGTGCCTATTGATACTGTGTATCTGGAGACTAAATATTAAGACAGTTTGCATGTAGATAATAGAACAGGGCGAATGTTAGATAGTCCCACCGTTGGTAGTCAAATTTAGATGAAAAGAAAATAAATTGTGCGAGTATAAGCGGGCAGATGCTTGTTATCGGTACTATGTATCACTGATGTCACAAGATTGTTCTCATTACAAATGCAGGAGTAATTTAAAACGGCTTTAGGCCACAAACAAATGCAGATGTGAATGCTTGGAACTTGTCTATAAATGCCAGCAGTTTCTCAATAGGATTGCTGCATCATGAAAGAGAAAACTGACCGTAGAAGACGTGATTTGTGCTAATGATATTGTGTCGTGTCCTGCGACATAGACGTTGCGTTTCAAAGAAACGTGTGTGTGCACGTTGTTGTGCTGACGTCTTTGACCGTTGCGTCACATCTTGCTGTTTTTCAGCATCTTGTGTGATTAGGGCATTTGAAGTTTAGCTCAAAATAATTGCATTCTTAAAAACACGTCTTTAGACCATTTTGAGAGAGTTTTGAGTCAAAGAAGTCAAAAGCAGGCATTTTGCCTAAACGAACTCTCAAAAAAAAATATGTAGGCCTAAATTTAAGATTTATGTCTGAATTGCATATAAAATGTCCATTTATTTGGATTACATCGTTTTAATATAAGCGTTTTTAATACACAATAACCAGGTTTATATATTTATCATCAATAAATCCATTTTTTCAATCTCATACATTTGAACTATTTTAATATTTCTTGTTCCACAGCTAGTCATTTTTTAACCAAGTTCATATGTTTTAGCTGAATAAATGTAATTGTTTTCACAATCAACAGATTTATGCTGATTGTAAGCAATTTAAATAAATGCATTTTAAAAACATGATTATTTAAACCAAATCAAATAGATTGCACAAATCTTTCCCATTTAATTTGTGACTGACAAATATACATCACGTTAAGTTTAGTTGTAATTCAAATACATAAATCTCAAATTTAGGCCTAAATATTTTTTGGTGTAAATTTGATAATGCATGACAATATGATGCATGTGCTTTGATAGATAGATAGATAGATAGATAGATAGATAGATAGATAGATAGATAGATAGATAGATAGATAGATAGATAGATGTTCATTGTAATTTGCGAGAGGGATTTATAAGAAACAGATGGTTTTATGTCAATCATTTGCACATGTTTGAATAAGAATTCACTATAATGTGCATAATTAGGACAAATTAAGTTGTCAGAACAGCACAGAGGCATTAAGAAGACATAACAGGGCCAGTTTCTCTAAAATCAGCAGGGGATCGACCCTCCGCGGTGCATTTCAATAAGAGCTTTATCCTGAGCCTCGCCGAATGTCAACAACACATGCTGTTTTTGCGCAGAACGTGACGTCTGTCCTGTCAGTCACGCGGTAAATACGCACCATTAGCCTGTGTCACTTTCAACTGGTTTCTGAAGGAGTTAGTGGCCTTTTCCTGATCCAAGCATCCTGTCGCGCCGTGTCCTCCAGACCTCCACCTCAGTATTTCTGTAATATAGCCGTTTGTTTGTTTGTGTGTGTGTGTGTCTGTGTGTGTGTGTGTCTGTGTGTGTGTGTGTGTGTGTGAGAGTGTGTGTGTGTGTGTGTGTGTGTGTGTGTGAGTGAGTGAGAGAGAGAGTGTGTGTCTGTACATTCTCTGGCCTTCTTACGGCAGGCATGCTGGGTCGTGATTCTGTTTCAGACAAATGGATTTTATCCCCCTGTAATTGTCAACTGTCTTAAAGAAATCAATGAAGAACAGCGGAAAATAACAGAACGTTGTCTTCCACAACGACACATTCTGTGCTGTGATGTAACGTTTCTTTCAACGTCATTTGTTTTACAGTTTTCCCTGTCCTTTGTTTTTAGGTGTGTGTAAATTTTTTTAATCCACAAAGAGGAGAAAAAAAGTCAAGAATTTAAATGGAAGGTGAAAAATAAAACAGAATTTTGTTTTTAACATACTTCTGAGAGTCTGTGTTTTTATTTCTCTAGAAGCATCCAGGGAAACAGACAAGATTCTGTGACATTGTATATGTTTCTGTGCGTTTTTGTGTGTTTGTTGTCTTCTGAGGTCAAGGACAAACACTTGAACATGTAGCATTAGATTCATATATTTATAATGAAACTATCCTATTTAAAGTCCCCCTGTGTTAAAAATCAAGTTTTTAATGTAGTTCATATGTCTGTGTGGTGTTTCAGACAAACCATGTGCAAATTCATAAGTCAACACCATTGCTGAGTATTTTCTCCTTAAAACTGCAGTGAACCAAAGACTGTCTCGGTTTGAAATCGCTGGTGTTTCTGACATCACAAACTACCTTGTAACCAATCACGTCAATGTGTGGGCGGGGCTTTAGCATATCATTAACTATTCTCTAAAGCAGGCGAGTCTCAAGAAAAGCAGCTTATCCCGGTATATATTTTCTGTTGATATGAAAAATCACACTGACTCTGCACACTTTGCCTTCTTCCCATAGTGCATCCTGATGCCATGTGTTCCACAGGTAAGAAACGCACACAGACCACACGGGCCAGCCTTCGCTCCCCACGTGCATCAATGAGCCTTGGCTGCCCATGACCCTGTCTCCGGTTCTCCACTGTTCCTTCCTTGGACCACTTTTGATAGATACTGACCACTGCAGACCGGGAACACCCCACAAGAGCTGCAGTTTTGGAGATGCTCTGACCCAGTCGTCTAGCCATCACAATTTGGCCCTTGTCAAACTTGCTCAAATCCTTACGCGTGCCCGTTTTTCCTGCTTCAAACACATCAACTTTGAGGACAAAATGTTCACTTGCTGCCTAATATATCCCACCCACTAACAGGTGCCGTGATGAAGAGATAATCAGTGTTATTCACTTCACCTGTCAGTGGTCATAATGCTTTGCCTGATCAGTGTATATTATGTATATTACAATGTTATGATGAACTATATTGTAACTGTAGGGCTGCCCAATTGTCCCAATGAAGGCTTACGATTGGTGGGTGAAGGTTTCTTGCGCGTTCGGTCTTTTCAGCTGGGCAAAGGGATTTAATTCCAATTTAGTTTTATCCGACTCCATTTTATCAATGACCTCGAATTTAGGTTAGAATGCCAGTTGGTTATTTGGTCATTTATATTTAATAGTTTAACTACACATTTAATTATTCAGTTTAACCCTTTGTTGAAATTATACCCGTTCATAATCTACTAGAGATAGTCAATAATTCCAGAGTAAATCAGAATAAATTAGTGGAACAATTTATTATTAGTCAGGTAAATGTATCATGCCAATTACATAATCAATTCAAAGATAATCCATACATAACATCAAATACTCTGAAGTAAAGAATAAAATATGGATACCTGACTTCTAAAAATTACATAACGGGCTGACCGATGTAAAGGTTCGCGCCCTGACCTCTTTGCAACATCTCCTTAAATACCAGACCAAGATGCAAAACTCTTTCAAATGTAAACATGTGTTAACAATGGGAATTTGCATTAATCAAGTCCTATAGACCTGTATTGACGACAGGAGGTAAAGACCAATTGGCCGAAGACACACCCATCACACATTAAGCAAAATATCTCTAAACTCTTAAAACCTTTGTTACCTTTTGGTTTACTTTTGTGGGGATGAGACCTTTTTACCAGTCGCACTGAGACATTTCCAATTATATCAAACATGTATAATACTGTATCATACTTGTTCACATTAAACCATATAGATTTTGGGTGAATTCTGGAGGAGAGATGGGGGTAGAGGCAGTGAAGGGAAAGACATGTAAATTAAGGTGATCTTTCGATGATTAACTTGGTGTGATGTCATCTCGGATGGAGACGCTAAATGCACAAGAGTGAGTTCAGATGTTAATTTCCTTTGTTTTCTCAGGGAGTCCTTGTTCCTCAATCAGACAGTCTGGCTTCTACTAGTTATTCTAGCCTTACATAACCAATCACGTCAATGTGTGATCGTCAATGAGTGGATCTCTGAGCTGGTGTGAGTAAGTGGAGGTGGGGCTCATTTGCATATTCAGAGTTACATTTGTAGAGTTACATTCAAGCTATTTTAAGGCATGAATAACAAAAAAATTCACAAGAAAAAGTTTAAATATGTCATTTTGGTGATCAAAGATGAGTTTTAAGGGATAAAATGATTGACTACAGGGGGGCTTTAAAAATATGATATTAATATCATTCAATACAATACCATATTTATTTGTTACTACTGTAAAGCTATGTTAAATTATTATAGGATCTCTTTCAATGCTTTCAGAATCTTTTTAATCATTTTATTTCTGAACAGGTCCCCTGTAGTCATAATTGTATCCCTTAAAACTCATCTTTGATCACCAAAATGACATATTTAAACGTTTTTTCCTTGAAAAATTTTTTTTCATGCCTTAAAATAGCTTGACTGTAACTCTACACTCTTGCCTCATTTAGTATATGCAATTCTATGAATATGCAAATTAGCCCCGCCTCCACTCACTCGCACCAGCTCAGAGATCCACTCCTTGATGTGATTGGTAGTTTGTGACATCAGAAACACCAGCGATTTCAAACCGTGTTTTTGAGACTGTCTTTGGTTTACTGCGGTTTTAAGGAGAAAATATTCAGCAATGGTGTTGAGTTATGAATTTGCACCTGGTTTGTCTGAAAGCATATTAAAAACACCACATATAAAGACATATAAACTACATTAAAAACTTTATTTTCACCACAGGGGGACTTTAATGACATTTTTAATAAACCGAAAATAGTACAAACTTTGCTAAAGTGATTGTTTTGAACAAGTATTAACTTATTTTATCTCAAGTATTTGTATCAGTACTGTGTGTCTTTTGCCCCATGTGTCTGGGGGGGTAAAAGGCCCACCTTGCCACCTCATACATTCATAAGATTTTTAAATAAACAAACTACTTTTATGATTTATTTTCACACAAAATCTGTTGCTTCATCAATGTTCAATACAAACATTTTTTTTCTGCAATCATACACTATGGGAGTAGTGAAAAGCACATTTTTCTTAAGGTGTGCCTTCAGCCCCGTGTCAGCTTGAGCTCTTTCCATCTAAACTGGTTATATCTCTTAAGATTAGCAGTGAATGTTTTATAAGCAGTAGAATAAACATATTCATCCACACAGTCACGCAGAGCCAAAGCACAACCAGAACAATCTTCTTGATGTTTTGTTTTTTAACGGCTTTTTAAGTTGCTGCCTTAAATTTGGATGTTTAAGTCATTTCAACTTAAATTACAAGTGACTGATTTAAAAAAATGGGTTGAATCTTGTATAACTTATTTGAAAAAAGTTGCTTAACTTTTGATGAGTTAAAGCAATGTAAAATCACATGTTGTCATAATTATTGATCATATAATTTTTTACAGTGATAAAATGTCAATAAATATATTAGGAAAATCCATGGTTTCTCTGAAAGAAATCATAAAATAATTAATTTAATAATTATATTATATACATATACAAATTATTTCTAGACTAATTAGCAATAATAAATATAATCACAATTAATACATTTTTAATAATTAACCATTTTTAACATTTAATAATTAATAAATGTTTTTGGGGGTGTGTGATTGAAGAAACTTTAAACAAAACCAAGTGTTGTTTTTAAAATAACTTTTGTGTGTTTTTACTTCTCTTTCTTTAGTCTGTATGTGTTGTCAATGCAGGAAGAAAGGCTATTTAAAGATCTCTGTGGCTTCGATGTATTTCTGCGGAGTTTCCTCCAACACACAAGACGCACTTCTCGCATTAAACCGATAAATAAGAGCCGTAGAGAAGGGCTTTGTGCTAGTTGAACACATACAGTATGATTCAGCCTTATAAAGTTCGCACAGAAATCACAGTTCATGCTCAGTTCAGTCATCACTGACTCATGAAACTTGGCTATCTTTAACTAGATAATTCAGTAAATGCTACCTTGCTAATTGGTAGCACAATGCTTTGATAGCATTAGCATAGCATAGCACTTGTTGAATGAGGACAGCAATATAAAACATTTAACATTTATCTGTTCTCAAACTATGGTAACCCTTCAAAAAAAAAACAACGTAAAAGAAACTCTTCTAAACATAAAAATAAATCTCCCATTTAACGTTAATCTTGCACCAACCTTATATTAATTTTAGCATTTACTCTCCCTTTTGAGTTTCATGGCAAAGCATGCTGGGAAATAGAAATCCTATCCCAGTTTCAGTTAAATTTAAGTTAGTCTAAATTAAAAGAAACAAGTTCATAAAACTCAAAACAATGAAACAATTCAGATTACTTAAAATGTGTCAGTTTTGTGAACTCAAAAGAAAAAGAAAGTTCTAAATACTCATAAAAGTTGATTTGATTGAACTCATTTGTTTCATTTGAGTTGGCTCTACTCAAACCAATTTATTATTTTGAGCGTTAGGGTTTACAGTAAATGTAAAAAAAAACGAGTCTTTAAAGATTACGGAGGAAAAAATCAGTCCTTCTACTTAAAATTTTCACTTTTAACTAAATGTGTTACTTGAAGATTCTTTGTAATTATTTGTCAATTTCTGAGTGAAAATAATTTGGTATAAAAAAAATTGTTTACAATTTAGCATTATTCAATGTGTTGACTTAATTAGTGAAACAGGAAGACAGGGCGGGACATATGGAACAGCCTTTTTTAAAATAGCCAATAGCGTTTAGTTTATATCACAGCTCGACCGGATCCGTTGAGCTCGGTAAAGTCACAGTTTCCTCCTAATCTTTAACCGTTTCTCCTCCTAATCTCCTCCATATCGCTTTAAAATACAGCATTCTGCGCAGAATTCAAACGGGTCGATACGTTCCATTTATAGTGTAGGGGGCGGGGCTTCAGATTCTAGAGAGCATTTGATTGGACAGAAAATCTGATGAGAAGCTGAAGTGCAGAGTGATGTCATCAAAATCATTGATCCCTATTGGCAGAAGTGAGAGACTGTAAGTTTTGAATGTTTATATCTTCTAAGTGTGAATTGTGTTATTGTTTTGGAGCACACTAGCTTATAGATAACAGTAAGGCTGACAGGAAGGCATTCATACTAAGAGCCAAAAAACTTCCATTTTGATTTCATGGGGACTTTAAAAGCAGCACAGTTTCTCTTTTCAGGACGTCAAACTTAAGGCCCGTTCACAGCAAGAACAATAACTATAAAGATAACTATATTAGCGTCCACACCAGCGGATGATATCATTCTGTTTATTAAGCACACGGTGTACTTTTGTCGTCTGTCACTTTAAATGCGTGAGCTCATTAAAGCAGGATGGATTCTGATTGGCTGTCAATGTTTTTAACGTTCATCAGCAGGAAAAAATCATTATTTAAGTGATTCCAACATTATAGTTGTGATGTGGACTATATATTTTAGAACTATATCTTTATTGTTATCATTAGTTATCGCTCAACAGATGTGAGAAAGTGTTTTAACATCTAACATTACGTTTCTATAAATGCTGTGTGTAAGGTCTGTAATGTTATTTCAGCCAGTGATTCTATAAAAGAGAATTATTTTCTCTCTCCGTGTTGTTTCCCCCCTTCTTTCTTTCTTCTGTTTTTATCTCTTCCTCAAAGTATAGGGTTGTGGGTTTATTTGCATTTTCTCACATCAGCTTCAGTCGTTTCCTGATACCATCTTTATTTGTATTGCTAGCAGCCATTTGGGGAAAATATTGCATGAGCATAATATTGTCCAATTATGTTCAAAAGCCTATGTTCATAACATTCAGTTCAAATATATTTGTCCAAATATGTTTTAGCGACTTTATTTAAATGCATGAGTTATTCAGATTTGGGTCAATAAGGTCAAATAGGCAACTTGTAACTTTCAAAATTTAGAGTTTAGTAGTCAACTTTATATATTGTAATTAACAACTTTTTTTGTACATTGGTTAATGTCAAGGTTTGCACTAATGACATGGGTATTTTATTAATACGTTTTCACAGGAGATTCATTCAGCAACTTGGTTGAACAGTGACACAATTCATCTTGTTTTTAATGACTGTAAATTCATGAAAAGCCATCCATCCTCTCCAGCCTTGAGACATCATTTGTTGAGAAGAGAACTGGCAGACACTGGCATTTTCTAGTTGCAGTTCTTTGAAACATGCAGGGAATGGCTCATTAAAGAAAACAGACCTGCTTCCGTGACATTTTACGTGTCGTTTGTGTTCGTCTGAGGGAAGACACGTCAATGCCAAACACCTGGAGATGAACGAGTGAAGCATTAGATATAGTCCATGTGACCTATTAAGAAATTCCTGCTATACTTGATTGAACAAGATGCTGAGAAAGAGCTTTCTAATTTTAATATCAAGATTTTAGGTGTCTATAGATATGTTTGGAAAAATATCTATATTATTTAATTAATAATTTGCATTTCATCAACTCACATATCCTAGTTTGGGAAATTCCCAAACTAGGATATGTGAGTTGATGAAATGCAAATTATTAATTAAATAATATAATAATATATAATATAATTATTTTAATATTTATATGTAATTTAATAATAATAATAATAATAATAATAATACATAATAATTAATAAAAAAAAAAAAAAGATATCCAAATGGGGTAAAATATATCCAAATAAAAAACTTAATCCATATAACAATTAATTTAATATTTATATTTAATTTAATAATTATACTATGTACATATTATAATTTAATAATAATAACAATTCAATAATTCAACAATAATAATTAATTTTAATAATAAATTATTTAAAAATTAAATTAAAGCTAAATAAAGCACTTTATTTGGATTGTTAGTAATCAATATAACAATGAATCTAATATTTATATTAATAATAATATTATGTACATACAACAATTGATCAATAATATTAATACATATAATAATTTAAAACTTCAAATAAAGCATTGGGATTGGTAACAATTAATTTAATATTTATATTTAATAATTATAGTATGTACATATATAATTCATTAATCAACAATAATCATTAATAAATAATTAACTTGAATAATAAATAATTTAAAAATGCACTTAATTTGGATTGTTAATAATCCATATAACAATTCATTTAATATTTATATTACATGTAATAATGATAGTATGTACACATATAATAATTAATTGATCAATATAATAAATAATTAATAATAAATAATAAAAAATGTAAAACTATCCAAATAAAGCACTTTTTTGGGATTGGTATTAATAAATACAACAATTTATTTAATATTTATATTTAATTTAATAATTATATTATGTATATATATATATATATATATATATATAATTTAAAAATTAAAACTCTAAATAAAGCACTTTATTTGGATTGTTAATAATCCATATAACATATAATTTTAAATTATATACATTTTTATAATATAATAATAATATTAATTTTAGTGCATATAATGATTAATTAATAATCAATAATAATAATGATAAATAATTACAAAATTAAAACTATCCAAATAAATCACGTTTTATTGGTAATAATACATATTATGTACATAATTAATTCATTATTAATAATAAAAATAAATAAATAATTTACAAATGAAAACAAATCAAATAAAACACATGAAAAATATCAAATATTTTGTTTGTTTACCTGCATGTAATGTGACATGAACCAACATGAGAGAACTGTAAGCATGTGAATGTGTTATTAAATGATTGAAATATTTAAAATTGCAGGGTTAATTCAAGTACATTAGGTCAGAGGGGTTCGGCTGACAAAAAAAGAGGCTGTATTGAAAGTTAAAGGCACTGTATATGTGTCTGATGTATAGACACGGTGTTTTTCCCAGCAGCCAAAATAAACTATACATCGATGGTGTATACCGTAAATATGTTGTGCACAAACCTCAAAGCGACCACCATCAAAAATAAAACCCACTAAATTGCTTTTAGTTCTCTATTTCGACAGAAACTGAAGATCAACCCGGAATAATCCAGACTGTCCCAAGAGGGGAAGTGAAACGACACAGAAACACTGGCCTGAATGTGCTTGAATGGACGTGGATCTGATTGCTACATTCAGCTGCTTCAGCAAAACCATGAGCGCTTCCGTCAGAATGATTTACCGTCAGGTCAGTGACAGTGATGCTGTGAGGTGTGTGTGACCTCTGTCACATCTGCTCTCCGAGCATTTCTTTCATGTCATCTCATTATTCTACATAAAAAGAAAGAAAAACACCAAACAGCATCACTATCATCTCATTGATTATTTTATTGCCAAAGCAAATGGCATGTGAACATTTCATATTTGAAATATCCTTTTTCATTTCCAGTGTTCGAATTGTGTCAATTGTGCCCCCCCCCCAGTTTGCTGGGGGGGTTCGAGAAAATTTTGATTCCCCCAGTGTAAATATGTGCATTTTAAGACGTTTGAGGGCCAAAAAATTGGATAACAATAGCTTTAACACCATGTCAGTATAGCTTACATTATTTGTCAAGCACATCCTGATAACAGATACTTCAACATGAGAATCAGGTTAATGATCCACAATACAAACTAGAAATACAGAAGAAACAGTTTAATTCTATTGATATTGGTGAAATATCAGCATTCTTGGAACTATAATGAACAGTTGGAAACACTTTACAATAAGGTCCCATTAGGTAATGTTTGTTAACAATGAGCAATGAGCAATGCATTTTTACAATAGTTATTATTCTTTGTTAATATTAGTGCAAATCTAATTTGGAGTAGGCCTAGCTTCTTATGAAATTGGGCGCGGCAGCGGAGCAATTAGTTATATTACGTATATATTACGTTATATATTGTGTTTCTAGTATTCTAGTTTAATGTATAACCAGGGGACCCCCAAGGTCATGTTTTTGGGCCTTATGGGAGGTCCGGGACCCCCCAGCCCCCCCTCAAGTTCTATGATTTTCTTGGAAATGGGGTTAATTCATATTGTACTTTTACATCCTTTGCTCTTCATTATATCGTACTGTAAGTGTTAACAAGCTTCCTGCTTTTGTTGGGATTGGGAAGTGAATGAAATTGCCCAATGTGTCACATCAACATCTCTGGAAACCGTGTGTTCGTGAGGGAAAATCAATTTAAATATGGTACAATGGAGCCGAGAGACTGAAAGCATTATCAAATTAGCCAAGATATTTAATCAACAGTTTCATAAGTGGTGTTTTTTCCCCGCTGTCTATGGGCTGGTGTTTATCTTTGGCTTGTTCCAGATGACTCCTCTGCAGGTTCCCTGTAATCCAAACACAGCTGAATGGAGTCTGCTCAATGTCATCCTGCCGACAAAAGACTCCGCCGGACGTCTCGTTGCTTACTGAGGTCTGTCAGTGGACAGGATGGCAAAGCCCAGATCCACCGTCCACACAGAAAGAGTTTGACCCTCATAACACAACTGCATATCCTAGGAAATACATGTAGTGTTCTCGCTCATATGCAACCATTAGCTCCCCTTTTATTTCACAGTAACTGTATATATTGAATTACTTTATTGTTTAAATTGTAATACTTCATTTAAATTGTAAAAAAATATATTTATAAATATAATAATAATTTTAATTACATATGAATATATTTAATTATTTATTTAGATTTAATTATTACCTTTTTATCATTAAAGTACCTGTATATATAGTACTTTATTGACAAAAAGGTAATAATTAAATCAAAATAAATAATAATTAAATATTAATTTTATATTTATAGCTAATTTAATAATTATATAAAATGCAATAATGATAATAATTTTAATAATAGTGCATGTATGTTTAATTATTTATAAATGATAATATAATACATTATTTATAAATAAATCAATATAAATGAAAAATAAATAATAATCTTATATTTAATAATTATATACACATAATTAAGAATGTATAAATATAATCATTTTAATTATATATATATAATATTCAATTAATTATTTTGATTTAATTATTACCTTTTTAATCAATAAAAAACTTCTATATATAGTACTTTATTGATAAAAAGGTAATAAGTAAATCAAAATAAATAATAATTACATAATTTTATATCTAATTTAATAATTATATACAAGAAACTTTAATATTAAAAATAAAATAATGACAATAATAATTGTAATAATAATAAATAATTATTTATAATATAATTTTATATTTAATAATTATATACACATAATAATAATTAAAAAATGATATGTATAAATATCAGAATAATTTTAATTATATATATATTGTTTAAATTTTTTATTAATTATTTATTTTCATTTAATTATTACCTTTTATCATATGTGTTTTTAAATTATTGAAGTAATAATTATCTCAGGGTAAATTCAAGTAAATATTTGATGTCAAAGGGGTTTGGCTGACAAAAAGAGATTGTGGGTCCCTGATCTAACAGATCACCATTTCTATTAAGACAACTTTGTTGGTTACAATGGGAACAACTGAGAGTTAAACACTGTATGTATCTGGTGCAGATACAACATTATACTTTTATAATGCACTAGGGTGGACGCTAAGACCAAAACATCGTCACATTTTATTACAGTAATTGTAGTAATTCATTGTAGTTTTTTGTGTTTCTTAGCTAACCTGTGATGACTCATGGAAAATCATTGTTCCATATGCACATGATTATTAAGTCACTCTTTCATCTGAGAGACCTTCACACATTCAGGCCTTGATTTTATTTTTTCTTTCTTTAGAAGCAAAACCCAGTGAAGTGACTGGATGCTTGAATATTCCTAAAACTGCAGTCATTTCCTGTGCGAGTGTATTTATTACTGCAGGTGGGCAGGTAATGGTGGTGATGGTAGTCGCGAGAAAATGGAAATCGTTTATATGATGTATAGTGGTTAGATCCTGAAATAAAGTTAATAGCATTATGAATCTTGTGCGATGCAGAAATGTTACGAAAATTAGAACTGGTGTAGAATGAGATCCAAGATAAGTTCAATCAGATGTTTAAAACTTTTTATAACTTCAAGGTGTGCACACTTATGTTCTAGAGCCAGATTGATGAAAATCCTCATAGATTTACATGTATTAATTTAGCAGATGGGTATATCTAAAATATTCTTAGGTTACAAAACAAGAAAATAGCAGTTAAGGAGATTTTTATTAGGAATATTCTGTGAATCTGATCCCTCAGGGGCGTCACTAGACCCATTTTAGGAGGGATTTAGCCTCCCTAAATTTCCACCCAGCCCTCCTAAAAGTTTGCCATTATCTCTGTAATCTGTACACTAATTCATGATCGCCTCGGCCCCCTTTAAAACTCATATGAAACCGGCGGCAGGCTTCATCCCTGTATTTTAGTCTGCATTATCCAGCGTGTTCTTCAATCCGTAGCAGTGCAGCACTAGCGTCAAAAGCAGTTTTTTGTTTTTTTTTACAGGTGTTTTACCTGTATTTTGAATTATGCATTGCATTAGGTTGTGTTTTAAAGGATTAGTTCACTTCAAAATGAAAATTTCCTGATAATTTCCTCACCCCCATCTCATCCAAGATGTTCATGTCTTTCTTTCTTCAGTCGAAAAGAAATTAAGTTTTTTGAGGAAAACATTCCAGGATTTTTCTCCACATAATGGACTTCAATGGCAACCGACGGGTTGAAGGTCCAAATCAATGCAGTTTCAAAGGAAGGGCTTCAGAGGCTCTGCACGATCCCAGACGAGGAATAGGGTCTTATCTAGACAAACCATCGGTCATTTAAAAAAAAAAAAAACATTTATATACTTTTTAACCTCAAATGCACCACTTCTGTGTTGTTCTTCTTCACTGCGTATGACGTCATGGTATGTTTTCCTCAAAAAACGTATTTTCTTTTCGACTGAAGAAAGAAAGACATGAACATCTTGGATGAGATGCGGGTGAGTAAATTATCAGGAAATTTTCATTTTGAAGTGAACTAATCCTTTAGGGCTTAACGGAAATTTCCGGAAATGATAATGTCCTGGCAGAAAATTACCAGTACATTTTCCGTTTTTATTTTTTAAAGTGTATTTAATAATTATATAATAGGGCATTATATAATTATAATACAGGGCAAGGTGTGTGCATTTATTGATAGATTTTTATTTTTATATCTGTGTAGTTCTTTGTCATGAATGCAGTTTACTTAATATGATGCAGGAGCAAATCAAGATGGTTTCCTATCCAAATAATTCCCTTATATTTTATGAAATTTCTTTCATCTAAATGACATTAGACTTTGTGATTTTTCCTTCTCTTGCTATACTTCTTACTTAAGTGCAATAAAATTGCTAAAAAATTGTTATAATATTCATTTGATAATAAATCCAAAAGCAAAACACATAAAAGGGAGTGGAAATGGCAAATGAGCTAATGAGTGGTCCTCTGCTGCCATCTACTGGTTATAGTGGTAATTTCATATCATTTTCATGTTAAAAGTGTTTGTTTTCCACCAGGTGACAGAAATCCTCCACTAAAGCATGACATATTTTCCATGTTATCTCCATGACGGAAATTATAAATGTAGATCTTTAAAGTTACATGTTTTACAAAAATATTTTACCCACATATTGTCAATCTAGAAAATGACAGTAATATAAAGTTTTTTCTATATTCTTAATAAATATTAGCTGGTTATTTAAAATGATTAGAAATTAATTCAGTATTCAGGGATTTACTTGATATATTAATAGTTTTTTAATCATACCCTCATTGGGGGCTGAGCCCCCCTAATATTGAAATCCTAGAATCGCTCCTGTGATCCCTTATGTTTTGTACAGGAAACATCCAAAAGTAACTGGATTTGTTCAAATCTCTAAAAGGGCTTCAAACCTTTGAAAGACACTCAAAATGTGTTTGAAGCTTTAAGAGGGAAATAAACTAAAGAATATTCCTCAAAATTGGGTCAAATATGGACAAACCCAGCCGTTGGGTTACATTTTTAACCCAATGGTTGGGTTTGTCCATATTTGACCCAAATGTGGGTTAAAACAACCCAGCATTTTTTAGAGTGCAGATGCATGGAAATTCTGATCATAATTTCCATGACATTTGTTGGTGGAGACTGACATATTTTGGCCTGAATGAGCTCTAATATGGGCCAGAATTTATGTCGACAGTCAAGCGTCTGGCTATTGTGAAACTAACTGAACTGAAATGAGAGGAAACCAGAGCACATGTGTATATGTGATGAGTCAAACATCCTTCCGCCTCACTCTTTATTATTACACAATTTGCCTCTGAACTGGAGTAATAACTGTGTATATCAACATGTTTCCTGAATGATGCTCTATAAGGAACTAAGCCAAGCATTTTCCACACGTGCTCCTGGATCTGTACATACACTCCTTCCCAGCACGGTAGTCAGAGACAATAACCCTTAGCAAATATTTGTCTGGTTTATTACAGAGACATGAGATTAGTGGTTAATAGTTATTATGGACTGAGAGGAAATATGCCATAAAGTTTTTATGATATAAGCCTGGATGAAGAAGGACTCCAGATGATTCAAACGTTCTGGCACAGTCGTGCTCTGATCTGAAATACAATGTTTTATTTAATGACACTTCTTTACAGGTTCTTTAGAGGACCTGGTTTTCATCAATATGTACAATAATAATAATACATTTACATTTTATTTACATATATAAATAATGCATTTAAAGGTGAAGTGTGTATGTTTTGTGCCACTAGTGGTGCCAAGTGGAATTGCAAAAACAATAAAGATACTTTAAAACAAACCATTTTATTTCAATGGTCCACTTTAGAAATGTAACTTTGGTACACTTTATTTTAATGCTCCCTAACTGACTATAACTTTGCAACTACATGTCAACTAACTCTCATTAGAGTATTAGTAGAGTGTTAGGTTAGGGTTCGGGGTTAGTAGAAAAGGTTGACATGTACTTGCAAAGTTACTTATAGTCAGTTAGGGAGCATCAAAATAAAGTGTTAGCAGATATTAATAATACATCTGCTAACACTTTATTTGATGCTCCCCAACTGACTATAAGTAACTTTGCAAGTAGCCTACATGTCAACTTTTTCTACTAACCCGAACCCCAGTCTACTAATACTCTAATGAGAGTTAGTTGACATGTAGTACTGTGAATAGTCAGTTAGGGAGCATCAAAATAAAGTGTTAGCAGATATTAATCAGTCTACTAATACTTTAATGACTGCTAGATGACATGGAGTTGCAAAGTTACTTATAGTTAGTAGAATGTCTAAAGTAGAGTAACAAAAGTGTAACCAGTTTTCCTCAAAAACTCAGGATACGTTTTGAATGCACCACAAAATCAGTCTTAATCTATAGACTGGCTTATTTTAACATCAAATAAAGACACACTTCAGCTTTAAATCAATCGGACCAATAACTGTACAGAGCTTAATTTCTTAATTTCTACACTCTTAGAAGAAAAGGTTCTATTCTATCATTTACACTCTAAAAAATCTTGGGTTATTTTTTCTACCCAAATCCTGTGTTGAGCCTTTTTGGGGTTATTTTTTCAGTATTTAGGTGAGTCAGACATAACTGGGATAATTGCGTTATTTATCGCTGGCTTTTTGCGACCTTTTCAGGAGAGAGCAGTGTAGCTCCGTCAAATTGGTGCATGTCTTCGGTAAAATACAGGTATTTAAAGTATTATACAATCATTTCTCCTTATATTGAACCATTTTGGCATAAAGCGTTCTTTAAAATTGAGTCAAGAGTCCTAGGGTTCTAAATAGAACCCCACTGAACCTTGAACAAGAGTGTATCATTTCATCATTAATTTCTGTGGTGCAAGTTCCTGGACTTCCTGGACACCAAAAATGAAGAAGTTTCTGTAGTGCACCTTCAATCAAACACGTATACACAAACCATCAGAAAACCACAGTGTCAGTTCCCAGACAAGCATCGGCCTCAAAAGTGAAACCCTTCAAATATTTACGTGACAGTGTTTGAGCGCTGCTCTTCTGTTGACCTTCATATGGCTGGCGACTGTGGCTTCTTTATCCCAGTGATCAATGTCCTCATACTGCGTTCTGTTTATATTTAATAAAGTCAATAATGACAAGTTTGTTATTAGGATGAGCTCACACTATAAACACTCTAAGGAAGTTGATCCTCTGTTTGCCGACACTTAATTTTGTCCCTTTATGTACACCATGTATTTCACCACCGTGTTTTCCTCTTCTTACTAAGATAACACTCTACACGTGAGTTATGTTGTTTTGGCATTCCCCGTAATCTTACAAGGAAGTAGAGCAACGCTTACCCAGTGTGCATTTGTGTACAAAAAAAATAATTGCACAGTCTGGCCTAAATAAAACTGTTGGTCAAAGTGCGTTTGAGATCTCCTGTGGTTTCGGGAGGCTGTTTTTCTCAGTTTCAGGAGGTTCCTTCTTGGAGCTCCATAGGATTTGTGGGCATTGGCACCAGAATCTACCCCAAATGCCCCTTGTCATCACACTAAGTGTGTTTCTAACGGCCGCGGAGGTGAAGTAAAAAATAAACGGGTCCAAGCAAGCATTGAACGTGCTGAGAAGAAGGGCTTTGTCTCTCCAAGATGGGTTTTTCTTTGTTATGAAGCCAACCACATGGGAGACGTTGTAGGGTCCAAAACAGAGCGCAAAGACCAACAACGTCCCCAAAGCCAATCCGATTGCTCTCAACTTTCTCCGCCGGCCGATGTTCGGCAGTCTTGAGAGGATGCGGATGAAGTTTATGTAGCAGAAGCTGCAAATAAGGAAGGGAACGCAGAAGAGGACAATGCACAACTCCAAACGCACAGGCAGGAGGATCTCGAGCTGAGCGTCGGTGAATCCCTCGTAGCAGACGTTGCGGGATGGCGGTACCGTCCCGGACGGGTTGTAGTAGGGCACGATGTAGACGATGCTGAGGTGAAGGATGGAAAACACCCACATGAAGATGCTGGCGAACACGGCGTATATGGGTCTTCTCCGTAGAGAGTGCTGGATCGGGAACGCCACTCCAAGATAGCGCTCCATGCTCACCGCGGTCAAGACAAAGGTGCTGTTGTAGATGGTCATGTAGAAGACAAAACCAGATAGTGGACACAGGAAGTAGTGAATATTCCATTCCATGTTATTGGCCACTTCTTGCATTTTGAAGGGCAAGAAGATAAGGAAGAGCAAGTCTGAGATGGTGAGGTTGAGGAGGAGGATGTCGATGGGAGCCGGCTTCCTCCAAACTTTGCGGCTGAGCGTGTAGAAGGCCAAGACGTTGGCCGGGAAGCCAGTGATGAAGGTGAAGATGTAGACGGTGAGACACAGATGATAATCACACTCTTGCATGGTTGCTCTGTTCCATACGGTCCACGGGAGGAGGCCTCAGTATAGAGCTGGATGTCTTAGTCCTGGAAATTTGATATTTTTTATATTTTTATATTGTAATAATTTCACAGTTACTCTCCAAATTAATGTAGAAACAGCTTAAAGACAGTATATTTTAAATATTTGTTGTAATGGCATCTTTATGAATGAAGGCCAGTATCACTGATACTACTGATACTGATGTCTCTATGAAACATTAATTATAGACATTTAACATTACAGTACAATTGAAAGCTATATCAATTTCAACATTTATTAGGCTTTAAAAAATAACTTTTAATTTAAGTGAACTTAAAACAATCTTCACATAAACCCATTATTATGAGTGTCATATTTACCTGAGACATTCCTACCTGTCTAACAGAAATACAGAAATTGAATAAAGTTATCAAACACTTTACAGTCTTAACTGCATAAATTACAAATTAAATATAGATTAATCCTTATTAAAGCTACAATTTTCTCTGTTCCCTTTGTTCTTTGATGAACATCAATGACAGACATCATTAGTGGCTGCTGTCACTTTAAGATCTGCCGCTGCCGAACATGACGCGGATCTGACGCGCTGTTACGCGCATCTCATTTTCTCAAGTTCATTTAAGACGTTATTTAACTCATTTAAGACGGCTTTTATGAGGATACTCGACAAAACTGGCATTTTGGCGTAATTCTGTGTTGTTGTTGTGAAAGCGAACTGGATACTGACGAGCTGTCTGTGCGCACGATACTGGCACGATTCTTTCTTTGCGTCGTGTGTGTGTCACATAGTAAGGACATTCACAGACAGTGCGTTCTCTATTGTCTTGTCGCGCTTGAATGGTTTAAAAGCATTTGCATGAATAAGAGCGTGATCATATAATGTAACGCTAGCTAAAGGATGACAGAAAAGCAGGTGCTGCGTTAATTGCGTTAAATATGTTTAACGTGTTAAATTGAAAAAGATAATCGCATGTATTAACACGCTGATTTTGACAGCACTAATATATGTGACCCTGGACCACAAAACCAGTCATAAGGGTCAATTTTTTGAAATTGAGATTTATACATCATCTGAAAGCTGAATAAATAAGCTTTCCATTGATGTATGGTTTGTTAGGAAAGGCCGAGATACAACTATTTGAAAACCTGGAATCTGAGGGTGCAAAAAAATCTAAATATTGAGTATTTATATTAATATATAAAAGTTATATTAAAGTTGTCCAAATGAAGTCCTTGGCAATGCATATTACTACTAATAATACATTTTTTGGATATTTATGGTAGGAAATTTACAAAATATCTTCATGGAACATGATCTTTACTTAATATCCTAATGATTTTTGACATAAAAAAAATCTTTTTGGCCCATACAACGTATTGTTGTCTATTGCCACAAATACACCCCTGTGATTTATGACTGGTTTTGTGGTCAAGGGTCACATTGATCTATACTCTAATCCAGAAGGGGGCGCACGGGGTAATGCAATGCTGTTTGCAACCGCAACAACAGGAAAAAGAGCAGAAGAAGAAGAGATGGTCTATGCACCAACCCAAAATATCCCTGCATCCCAATGTCCATACTATCCATCATAAATTCTATATGAGATTAGAATAAGTGTGTCCCAAAGCATAGCATGTTGAAAAGAGTATGTCAAAAGTCCCTGGATGGTCTACTATTTCTGTTAGAAATAACACAGGAGAAATAACTTCTTGTTTCACAGGAGTATAAATATGAGGAAACACAAAAGCCAAATTCCCTTAATCATTCACCACAATGAGTAAAACCACAGAATATAGTTCTCATGTGCAGCAAAAGATTGCTGAGCTTCACAAAATAGAAAGTGGCTGTAGGAAAATAGCTAAAGCATTGAAAATCCCCATTTCCACCATCAGGGCAATAATTAAGAAGTTCCAATCAACTAAAGATGTTACGGATCTGCCTGGAAGAGGACGTGTGTGTATATCATCCTAATGCACGGCGAAGAGGAGAGTTTGAGTAGATAAAGACTCCAAGGATCACAGATGGAGAATTGCAGAGATCAGTTGAGTCTTGGGGTCAGAAAGCCTAAAAAAAATCAAACAACCCCTACAACTCCACAAGTCGTTTGGGAGGGTTTCAAGAAAAATCCTCCTCGCTCATCCAGAAAGAAACTCCAGCATATTCAGTTGTCAGACACGACTGGAGCTTCAGATGGGACCGGATTTTATGGTCAGAAGAAACTAAAAAAATAGCTTTTTGGCAGCAAAACCAGATGGTTTGGTAAAAAGTACCCATTCCCACAGTTAAATATACCACTGGATCTTTAATGGTGTAGGCCTATTTTTTTGTTGGAGGTCCCGGACTTCTTGTTCAGATACATGGTATCATGGATTCTAGCAAATACCAACAGATAAAAAAATCAAAACCTGATGGCTTCTGCTAGAAATCTTATAATGGGCCGTGGTTGGATCTTCCATCAGGACAACGATCCAAAACAAACATCAAAATCAACACACAAATGTGTCACTGAACACAAAATGAAGCTTCTGCCATGACCATCCCAGTCCCCTGACCTGAACCCTATAGAGAATGAGTGGGGTGAACTGAAGAGAAGCACCAACATGGATCTGGGAATCTGAAGGATCTGGAGAGATTCTGTATGGAGGAATGGTCTCTGATCTCCAAACTCATCAGGTATTATAGGAGAAATCTCAGAGCTGTTATCTTGGGAAAAGTTTGCAAAAAGTATTTAATAAAAGGGTGCCAATAATTGTGGCCAACGTGTTTTGGAGAAAAGCATTTATTTCATTATGTGATTTTTTTCCCCCTCACTTTTAATTCTTTTACTTCATTGAAAGGTTAGAATTTTGATCATATTTACCAGGGGTGCCAATAATTCTGACTACAGCTGTATATCCAACTTTATATAAAGATCTGTGCAGTTTAAATTAATAAGTCAGTAACATAGATCAGGGGTGTCCAATCCTGCTTCTGTAGGACCGATATCATGCACAGTTTAGCTCCAACACACATGCCTGCTAGTTTCCAGTAATCCTGAAGACTTTTATTAGCAGGTTCAGGTGTGTTTAATTAGGATCACAAAACAGTGGATCTCCAGGAACAAGATTTGACACCCACACGTAGATCAAACAGAGTATAAGAACTGTAAAATAATAACTAGACTCCATAAAACTATTGTATATGATGACCAGGCCCAAAAGGAATCTGCACCCACAGAAAACTCAGCCAAAAGATCAACAAACCCCCTATTCCTTGCATAAATATTTTGCTGAATTTGGATGATTTAAAAGGGTAGCACTCTTAGCTCCATTTAACATGTTTTGCTATGTTTAAATTACATTGCATTACACAAATTTTCTAAAGATTATCCTCACAAATAACGACACACTGCTACCAGAATTAGCAGTTATTACTGGAAATAGTCTACAGGAAGTATTCAGACATTCACTGCTTCATGAAAATGGAAAAACAAAGTTACACAAGCATCAAAAAGTGACAATCACGCAATAAGGGAACAACTTAAAACAATCCCTGCTTTTTACGTTGAGACAAAAAGACAAACTCACCGCAGAGCACAGCAGACCTCTCGGCTGTGCTTCTGTATTGACTCTCTTTTGCTTTTCAATAGAGACTAGGGTCTATGTGCTGACGTCTTCTGCACCAGCTGTTTGCTTTCCATTTTCAATATTGAACACTGATAAGGGAAAATTATTAAATGAGGACTGGATCCAACCCGGCGTGCTCATCGCGCAGTCTCTGGCGCTCTATGTGTACATGTGAGCAAGTCTATGCACTCTTATCGGGATTTATACTCCTTCAGGGAGTGTGGGAGATGTGTTTAAAGATGATGGGTGTGCGCTTGCATACGTGAGTGTCATTGGGAGGGTAATGAATCAGTCGGGCCTCTCCTTCACTTTAACGCTAACCTATAGCCTCTCAAAGCTAACCATGTGACTGCATTTACAATCCCAATACATCCCCAGAAATCGAAAAAGATAAGGCTGGGAATAATGCTGTACTCCATCTAAAGTTGGATGTGGATATCCCTGCCTGCTTTTATTGGTTCCATTGAGAACCTTAAACATGGAACCTTTCTGTTTCACAAAAGTTCTTCAGATTACTAAAATGTTCTTCACACTAAGAAAAACGGTTCTTTTTAAGGATTTGTTCACTGAAAGGTTCTACAATGGCTCTTCTATACTCTTAAAAATAAAGGTTCCAAAAGGGTGTTTACTCAGAGATGCCATAGAAGAACCTTTCAGTAAACAGCTCTTAAAGCTCTTAGATCTTAATAATCTAAAAAACTCTTTCCCCCACTATAAAGAACCCTTTGTGCAATGGAAAGCTTCCAGGGATAGGTTCTTCATGGAACCATAGATGCCACACAGCAACATAGTGTCGGCCCAGATCCGGCCCACATCTGGTATGCGTTGAATCCACATGTACCAGATGTGGCCCGGATCTGGGCCGACACTATGTTGCTGTCTGGGATGCCAACTTTTATTTTTAAGAGTAATACCATTAAGATATTTTTATTTAAACAGATTTAAACTTTTCAAAATACATACACTCTTAGAAGAAAAGGTTCTATATAGAATGTTCTATATAATGGGTTCTTTCAGGCACTTCATATATAGAACCTTTTATGAGTTCCCATCATGGAATTAATTTATGGATTTAGCTTTAATCGAATTTTGTCATTAAATACACTTTATGAATCAAACAGCTCATAACATATTTTATCACTAGAAAAAAAAAACCTGTTAAACAAATTTTTTTAATGCAATTTCTCCTTATAGAACCTTTTTTGGAATAAAGGGTTCTTTAAAATTAAGTCAAGAACACTAGGGTTCTATTTTATGGAAGAATAAAAAAGGTAATTGTTACCTTTTTATCTCATAATGCTGACCTTTTTCTCGCAATTGCGAGTTTACATCTTGCAATTCAGACTTTTTATCTCAGAATTGCATGATATAAAGTCACAATTGCGAGTTATAAAGTCCAATCCATGAGGAAAAAAAAAAAAATCACACAATTCTTACTTCATAACACGCAATTGCGAGATATAAAGTCGCAATTCTGAGAAAAAAAGTATTTTTTTCCCCTCAGAATTGTACTTTATAACTCGCGATTACAAGTTTATATCTCACTATTCTGATAAATAAAGTCAGAATTGCAATTGCAAGAAAAAAGTCAGAAATTATCTTTTAAAATGTTTTATTCTGTGGTGGAAACAAGCTTCCATACTTTTTAGAACCTCACTGAAGAGTGTATGTTGCTTTAAATCAGCAATACATGTGACGTTAGTTTTGCAGGTGTTCAAATGTCAACAAAGATGTCTCCTAGCAATAAAACTGTGATGGATAAACGATGCTGTTCAATGCAAGCATTTATTCTACAGGTGTTCGTTTATCACCAGAGGATTGTTTATAGTGTTTTACACTCCTGGCTCTGCAAACGTTTGCTAAACTGCTTTTATTATCATCTGCTTTGACTGACCGGGGTAGTTTTATTGCTTAAAAGTGAACACTTATCATCGGCTATATCAATCTCCCTGGGTGCCGCCATGTTTGCATGACGTTATACTTTGCAATCTTGGTGAAATCAGCTTTTTCTGTCAGAGTTTGCAAATTGGAAGCATTTAATTGTACTTTTCCAAGTACGAATTAAGAAATCTCAGTTGTCCAGGTTGAATGGAATACAGCAGAAGTTCACTATTAACAAGTATTTCAGGTCTATTCATTATTCAGCAGGCAAAATCATGGAAAATCCCTTTTGTCAGCATGGAACCCCCCTGAAGTAGGAAATTCTGTCCTTTCACAATGACGTGCAATACACTGTACTGCACATAACAATGTTGCGATTCATAGCAAAAAGTTTGATTGCGTAATGATCTGAAAGCACGCGCTAGTTCCCTTATTCATTATTAGCTTTATTGGGAAGGAATGAGCAAAAACTGAGTCAGCAAACGTAAACACTTAAGTAAATATAGCTCATCCTAGCTGGTCAGAGTTCAACTAGATTATCATTCACCCCTAATGCATTGATTAAATCATCAAAATATCATTTAATTAGACACATAAATGTCATCATCCACCAGATTATCATTATTAAATTATTTAAACACCAAAAGGCATGAAACAGTACACATTAATTGCTGAATAATGGTCAGAAATGAAACATACCTTCATAAACCCAGGGTCGACGTGGGACGCTGCCTCCACACAACACATACGCACTCCACATTTTGGCCAGTTTCACGGAATTGCGCCTGCTCTCCTTTTCCCAGAGCAGCTCCTTGTGCTTTACTCTGTCCTCACTTCACTCTCACTTCAGCACCAAAGGATAAGTGGTCTGTCTGTAAAAAAAAAAGTATTTGCATGCCAAAAAAAAAAGAGAGAGATGGATGATAAAAAAGCAATTGTTATCATTGGTACGAGACAAGGAATGCTGTGACAAGGGAGGCTGACTAAAGCCAACTGACTCTCGTGAATTATAGCCATGGCCCTGCACATGCCTGATATACACTATATTGCCAAAAGTATTGGGACACCCCTCCAAATCTTTGAATTCAGGTGTTCAATCACTTCCATGGCCACAGGTGTATAAAATCAAGCACTAGGCATGCAGACGCTTCTACAAACATTTATGAAAGAATGGGTCGCTCTCAGGAGCTCAGTGAATTCAAGCGTGGTACCGTGATAGGTTGCCACCTGTGCAATAAGTCCATTCGTGAAATTTCCTCACTACTAAATATTCCACGCTCAACTGTTAGTGGTATTATAACAAAGTGGAAGCAATTGGGAACAACAGCAACTCAGCCACGAAGTGGTAGGCCACGTAAAATCACAGAGCGGGGTCAGCGCATGCTGAGGCACACAGTGTGCAGAAGTCGCCAACTTTCTGCAGAGTCAATAGCTACAGACCTCCAAACTTTGTGTGGCCTTCAGATTAGCTCAAGAACAGTGTGTAGAGAACTTCATGGAATGGGTTTCCATGGCTGAGCATCTCATCCAAGCCTTACATCACTGGACTCTAGAGCAGTGGAGATGTGTTCTCTGGAGTGACCAATCACGCTTCTCTGTCTCGCAGTCCGATGGATGAGTTTGGGTTTGGTGGTTGCCAGGAGAACGGTACTTGCCTGACTGCATTGTGCCAAGAGTAAAGTTTAGTGGAGGGGGGATTATGGTGTGGGGTTGTTTTTCAGGGGTTGGGCTTCGCCCCTTAGTTCCAGTGAAAGGAACTCTTAATGCTTCAGCATACCAAGACATTTTGGACAATTTCATGCTCCCAACTTTGTGGGAACTGTTTGGGGATGGCCCCTTCCTGTTCCAACATGACTGCGCACCAGTGCACAAAGCAAGGTCCATAAAGACATGGATGAGCAAGTTTGGTGTGGAGGAACTTGACTGGCCTGCACAGAGTCCTGACCTCAACCCGATAGAACACCTTTGGGATGAATTAGAGTGGAGACTGCGAGCCAGGCCTTCTCGTCCAACATCAGTGCCTGACCTCACAAATGCGCTTCTACAAACCCGATTCCAAAAAAGTTGGGACGCTGTACAAATTGTGAATAAAAAAGGAATGCAATAATTTACAAATCTCATAAACTTATATTTTATTCACAATAGAATATAGATAACATATCAAATGTTGAAAGTGAGACATTTTGAAATGTCATGCCAAATATTGGCTCATTTTGGATTTCATGAGAGCTACACATTCCAAAAAAGTTCGGACAGGTAGCAATAAGAGGCCAGAAAAGTTAAATGTACATATAAGGAACAGCTGGAGGACCAATTTGCAACTTATTAGGTCAATTGGCAACATGATTGGGTATAAAAAGAGCCTCTCAGAGTGGCAGTGTCTCTCAGAAGTCCAAGATGGGCAGAGGATCACCAATTCCCCCAATGCTGCGGCGAAAAATAGTGGAGCAATATCAGAAAGGAGTTTCTCAGAGAAAAACTGCAAATAGTTTGAAGTTATCATCATCTACAGTGCATAATATCATCCAAAGATTCAGAGAATCTGGAACAATCTCTGTGCGTAAGGGTCAAGGCCGGAAAACCATACTGGATGCCCGTGATCTTCGGGCCCTTAGACGGCACTGCATCACATACAGGAATGCTACTGTAATGGAAATCACAACATGGGCTCAGGAATACTTCCAGAAAACATTGTCGGTGAACACAATCCACCGTGCCATTCGCCGTTGCCAGCTAAAACTCTATAGGTCAAAAAAGAAGCCATATCTAAACATGATCCAGAAGCGCAGGCGTTTTCTCTGGGCCAAGGCTCATTTAAAATGGACTGTGGCAAAGTGGAAAACTGTTCTGTGGTCAGACGAATCAAAATTTGTAGTTCTTTTTGGAAAACTGGGACGCCATGTCATCCGGACTAAAGAGGACAAGGACAACCCAAGTTGTCATCAGCGCTCAGTTCAGAAGCCTGCATCTCTGATGGTATGGGGTTGCATGAGTGCGTGTGGCATGGGCAGCTTACACATCTGGAAAGGCACCATCAATGCTGAAAGGTATATCCAAGTTCTAGAACAACATATGCTCCCATCCAGACGTCGTCTCTTTCAGGGAAGACCTTGCATTTTCCAACATGACAATGCCAGACCACATACTGCATCAATTACAACATCATGGCTGCGTAGAAGAAGGATCCGGGTACTGAAATGGCCAGCCTGCAGTCCAGATCTTTCACCCATAGAAAACATTTGGCGCATCATAAAGAGGTCTTCTTTGTCGCATCTTCCTAAGACAGTTGAGCAACTAGAAGCCTGTATTAGACAAGAATGGGACAACATCCCTATTCCTAAACTTGAGCAACTTGTCTCCTCAGTCCCCAGACGTTTGCAGACTGTTATAAAAAGAAGAGGGGATGCCACACAGTGGTAAACATGGCCTTGTCCCAACTTTTTTGAGATGTGTTGATGCCATGAAATTTAAAATCAACTTATTTTTCCCTTAAAATTATGAATTTTCTCAGTTGAAACATTTATGTCATCTATGTTGTATTCTGAATAAAATATTGAAATTTGAAACTTCCACATCATTGCATTCTGTTTTTATTCACAATTTGTACAGTGTCCCAACTTTTCTGGAATCGGGTTTGTAGAAGAATGGTCAAAAGTTCCCATAAACACACTCCTAAATCTTGTGGAAAGCCTTCTCAGAAGAGTTGAAGCTGTTATAGTTGCAAAGGGTGGGCCAACTCCATATGAAACCCTACGGATTAAGAATGGGATGTCATTAAAGTTCATGTGCATGTATAGGCAGACGTCCCAAAACGTTTGGCAATATAGTGTACATCCACTGACAATGACATATACCAGCGAGCAGCCCATTGACAACCACTTGCTGAACATTTATTTTCTAGCAAGGCTTAAATATTATGTTGAATGTTTAGCATGATTTAGGATTACACATATGCATGTTTAACAATGCCACGAATTGTTCTGTCCTTTAAACTGGAACGATGTAAACACAGCATGCATAGACTGTTAAAACAAACCTTATTTAAATAATTCCAGTGTTAGTGCATCTGTTCAGACTTCATATTCTTGTTTAAACAAAGTGACACTTAAATATGTGTATTTTTTTTTTAAACTTGATGGTTTGGTTAAAGGTGCTGCATGCATCAGTGAAACGGGTGTCTTGAGAAATCACAGAACTAGACTGAAAGTGATGATGACATCATTATTGTTTAGCCAGTCAGAGGACTTTGAGGCGCTTTCTGCCTGTCATTCATGTTCAGGTGAGATTTGGACGGATTGGTGGAAGTCAGCAATATGGCTAACATCACTCACAGCACCTTTAATGTAGCCACACACTGTAAAAAATAGTTTCAACTTAAAAAAAAGTATGTGTTCGTGCTGCCTTAAAATTTTAAAGGGGTCATTAACTTTTTTTTTTTATACTGTTGTCTGAGGTCAATTTATGATGTTCGCATGGTTTTTACATTCAAAAACATCATAAATGAATAAGTAATAGGCTATTTTCTACCCTGGTTTTGAGCCTAGCTCCTGAAACTCTCATTTTTTATGGGTGCGCCACATTGAAGACTTGGAAGTAAACGCCCACTGCTATGATTGGATAACAGTTTTGCATATTATAATGAGTTTTGACTCTCCCGTCAGTACACGTGGGGAATTGTTTTGAAAACTTCCAATGTGGAAAAATGGCTACCGGAATGATTCGCCCATACATGTTCGACCCAGAGTCTGATCCTGAATCGCAGGACAATGAACCAACAACACCTCAAATACAAAGGATACTCCAGCCTGTGACAGCGTGGTAATTTAACGTAAATTGTTTAGTTAGACACGTACACATAATCAGTAGGTTTCAAACGATCTGTAACAATGCAATACTATCACATATAAAAAAACATTTTTTACTCACATAAGTGTGTTGCACCATTCCTGACAGATCGTTTTTTAATCTCACTCTATCTGCAAATCCAGTCTCGACCTGTCTTGTTTTCAAAAGAATCCGCGGTGAAATGAAGCGAACAAACGTGCAATGTCTTGCCCACGTGAGCTGCATCTTCATTAAAAATAAAGTTCAACCACATTCCTAATATTGGAATCCAAAGGAAGCTTATGCAGCGACTGTGTTCTTCCACAACAGGCACTGCACAATATTTTGTAATCTTCAACGGCATGTTTATTGCTTGGTAGCTCGATCTGGTTTAGCGCCATGTTATTTACCTATTTATGTCATGCGTGAATCAGTGGGCGGGGCTACAGAATTAGGCATTGGTCTTCTTCTGTTGAGGCGGCATTTCGCTGCTTTCTGACGTCACAGGGAGGCAAATTCGCAGATCCCTCGTTTTGATGAGCCAGCTGTCAATAAAAGCTTTTATTTGACTAACAAAGAAGTTTTCAGCTCCGGAACTTACAGGATATTCTTATATTACGATGACCTTTTATATATCAAAAGCTCAAGGAAAAGTTGATTTCTCAATACGTGACCCCTTTAAGTTTAGTCAAATTGTAATGTGAAGTTATAGTGACAACTTGGAAATTTGAGTTGACTAAACTTAAAATTAAGGAAGCAAGAACGAACACTTAAAAAAAATAAGTTTTAATTTTTTTTTTTCAGTATACAGCACAAAATGTATTACATGAATACAGAACACTCATGAGTTATATTTGTAGAAAGCAAGCTTATTTATTTATTTTTTTGCATATTTTTATTCAGTAGAAATGACACATGAAGGCATTTTCTAACCCGTCTCCTACAAAAAGTGCCTAGGCCGCAGCTATAAGCTTATCTGTTCTTGCATAAAATATAGAACAACTTAATTACATATTTACATACAAATAACATTAATATAAACATATCAAAAATATTTAATTTCTTAAAAAGAACACACCATTTAAATATTTACATGCAAAAAATAAAAAAGTATTCTCCTTATTAAATCATTCAAGGTGTGAACATAAAAAGAAAAAATATCAATAAAATTGTACAGAATAACAAAAATGCTTAAATGACATAGTGTCAGAAAAAAAGTTAATAAAATGTATTTTATTAGCACTCACTGCACTTTTCAGCAACTTATTCATGCAGTGTTTATACAGAACCAATTAAAAAAAAAAAACATTCACTTGGCTTACAATCAGACTGAACTGTACAAATGGGCAGGATGCAACATTGGCTCAGCCAATGGTGTGAATTTGGGGGCAGGGCTACCTGCTGCAATGGAAGACATGGGCGTGTTTGAAATGCCAAATCACACTCTTCACATTGAATGCCCAGAAATTGTTAAAAGACAACACAAACCCCAGAAGGTGCCTGATAATGATACTGATCCTGACGGAAACAAGCAACCCTCCTGAGCATTTGCTGTTACACCATGTCCTAACCAGACACGCTCAATGTCGTAACAAGCGATAAAAGGAGTCTTTTTCATGTTAATTTAGAGTTTTTGTCCTCCTAACCAGCCGTGACAGTGACTATGATAATTTCAGGTACTGATTATGTGCTTTATTTAATGTTAAAAGGGTCTAATGTGAGTTTGAACATTATTTTGCGTGAAAGCGAAAATGGATAATTTACCTCAGATCTTGAAAATAAAGGAAACAAGTACATTCAAATCGTGAACTCCGTGTGAACAAACAAATGTATTAAATGACAAAATTGTATCATTCATGTATTTTTAATAATGTTAAAATGGTGTAATATGTATGAATTTGATTATGTACTGAGTGCAGTGTGCTTACAAAGAGACTCCGCCCACATGCTCTTCTGGCTGTGATATTTTGATTGATGTCACAAATTGCATGTCGCTGAAATCTTGTCGCATCGTGTATAGTTAGGACACAGTGTGGATCAATATCGGACAGTGCATTAAAAAAACATGGTGCCCGTTCTAGGCTGCTTCACCAGGAAGACTACCGAGGTCAACCAGCTTTTCTAGAAAGTCCAAGTTAAGGGCACGTTGAACCCCAATAGATGCAAAAGTAATATTATAATACAAGTTATAAACTCAAGTCAACAGTGCAACAGTCAGGTTCTGAAAGTTTAAAACAAAATCCTCTCATTTTCTCCATTGGGAAATTGATTTAAAACAACCTTTAAAGACAGACCTGCTGTGAGATACAAGGTTGTTAATCGGTGGCATATGCTTTTGATGAAACCATCCGTTCACATTATTTCAACAGATTTTTAAAATAATTGTGTTTAACAGCTACATTGGGTGAAAAACTACATTACCCATGATGCTATACAGAAAATTGCACCAATCAAAGCTATAAAATGGTGCCAAAAGAGCTTGCCATATATACAGTATATACATTTTTGCATTGCACTTAAAAAATGTTTTTCAACAACTTTAAGTTAATAGTTTTACATTTTTCCATTGCTTTTAATTCGACTATATCATTTTCAGTGCTTCATAGTTTCTTGTATCTTTGACTTTTTGTCTGATTTTCAAATACGTTTTTGCTTGAAATACAAAGTTTGTAATGCTGTGATTCACCTCATAGCTTGATTGCTTTAACCAAGACATTTCTAAAATCCCTATGGAAAACTTGAATGGAAAAAATATAAATAATGGAAAATTCCGGAAGGTTAAAAAGTGGGCGGGTACCAATGCACTCTATAGTGATATTGTTCCATTATACAAGTCCATTAAGCTGCTGCCGCAGTGGCACATCAGAATTACAGTCTATTGCTTTGGACTGATCAGCATGTGCTGACATCGCTTGACTTCATTCAGAAGAAAATACAGAAAAACACTGGCCCATATGACACTCTTCTTCAGTAGATACCTCAAAGATTGAGTCTCACATTCATGCATTTAGCAGGGAAACAACATCCTAGTTTATGGTGTTACAGGGAGCTGTCGGTTGTGCTCTGAGTTTTCTCGTCTGTACTCGAACAGTTCAAGAGAGGGCAGTAGATAACCGAGCGGCAACAGGGCATGAGCAGCCGCCTCATCAACTCCTGCAAGACATTCTTAAATGTTCCTCTGAGAGCCGAAGACGAGAAGTAGAATATGAAAGGATCGAGGCATGCGTTAAATGTGCTGGTGAGCAGAGCGTACACCCGCCAGTCGGGGCTGTAGTTGCCTACGTATCCAACCACATGTGAGATGTTGTAGGGCATGAAACAGATAATGAAGACCAGAAGCGTTCCCAACGCCATCCCGATGGCTCTATACCGCCTCTTGGCGTTGATGTTTGGCAGATTGGAGAGGATGTGGATGAATCGGATGTAGCAGAAGCAGCAGATGAGGAATGGCGTGAGGAAGAGCACTGCAAAAAGCTCCAGGCGAACCGGCAGGAGGATCTTGAGCTGTTCGACGCTGAATTCTTCATAACAGGTGTTACGCATGGATGGATCAGTGAAGTTGGGGTTTGAATGATCGTGGTATTGCATGATGTAGACGATGCTGCAGTGCGCCATGGAAATCACCCAGAATATGATGCTGGCTATCACAGCATTACGAGGGTTGCGTTTCAGTTTGTATTTAATGGGGAAAGCTACACCCAGGTATCGCTCCACGCTGATGGCCGTCAGATGGAAGGTGCTGTTGTAGATGGTGGAGTAGAAGATGAATCCCGACAGCGGGCAGAGAAAGTACGGCATCGTCCATTTCATGTTGGCCGCCTCCACCATGCGAAATGGCAGGAAAAAGAGGAAGATCAGGTCAGAGATGGTTAAACTGAGTAACAGGACGTCCATCGGGGTGGGGCGCTGGCGGACCTTCTGGAAGAAGGTGTAAAAAGCCAAGATGTTGGCGGGAAGGCCTGTGATCAACGTGAATCCGTAGACCGCTAACACCAGGTTACTGAGAGCCACCGTCCACACCATTGTCACTGTAGATGCCAAGTATGCAAACCTGTGCAAGAAATAGAAAGATTTAATGCAAGATAAGCATTTTAACCATGCATACAATATCAAAAGCACACTAAAATAAAACCGTTGACCGTTTTAACTGTGCATAATTACAAAATTAAGACTCCCACGACCTGTGCACCACTCAAATTTGCATCACCACAAAAATATTTTTATTAGTAATATTTCTGTCAATCCAAAAAATACCTCTTTCCAAATACAAACACCTGTTGCATGCTCACGAGAAACTATTGAGTGCTCAAGAGAAACTATTGAGTGCTCACAAGAAACTATTGCGTGCTCACGAGAAACTATTGAGTGCTCACGAAAAACTATTGAGTGCTCACGAGAAACTATTGCGTGCTCACGAGAAACTATTGAGTGCTCACGAGAAACTATTGCGTGCTCACGAGAAACTATTGAGTGCTCACGAGAAACTATTGAGTGCTCACGAGAAACTATTGAGTGCTCACGAGAAACTATTGCGTGCTCACGAGAAACTATTGAGTGATCACGAGAAACTATTGAGTGATCACGAGAAACTATTGCGCGATCACGAGAAACTGTTGCGCGCTCACGAGAAACTGTTGCGCGCTCACGAGAAACTGTTGCGTGCTCACGAGAAACTATTGAGTGCTCAAGAGAAACTATTGAGTGCTCACGAGAAACTATTGAGTGCTCACGAGAAACTATTGCGTGCTCACGAGAAACTGAGTGCTCACGAGAAACTATTGAGTGCTCAACAGAAACTATTGAGTGCTCAAGAGAAACTATTGAGTGCTCAAGAGAAACTATTGCGTGCTCATGAGAAACTATTGCGTGCTCACGAGAAACTATTGAGTGCTCAACAGAAACTATTGAGTGCTCAACAGAAACTATTGTGTGTTCACGAGAAACTGTTGAGTGCTCACGAGAAACTGTTGAGTGCTCAAGAGAAACTATTGAGAAACTGTTGCGTGCTCACGAGAAACTGTTGCGTGCTCACGAGAAACTGTTGAGTGCTCACGAGAAACTGTTGAGTGCTCAAGAGAAACTGTTGAGTGCTCAACAGAAACTGTTGCGTGCTCACGAGAAACTGTTGCGTGCTCACGAGAAACTGTTGAGTGCTCACGAGAAACTGTTGAGTGCTCACGAGAAACTATTGAGTGCTCACGAGAAACTGTTGCGTGCTCACGAGAAACTGTTGCGTGCTCACAAGAAACTGTTGCGTGCTCAACAGAAACTATTGAGTACTCACGAGAAACTATTGAGTGCTCAACAGAAACTATTGAGTGCTCACGAGAAACTGTGGCGTGCTCACGAGAAACTGTTGCGTGCTCACGAGAAACTGTTGAGTGCTCACGAGAAACTGTTGCGTGCTCACGAGAAACTGTTGAGTGCTCACGAGAAACTGTTGAGTGTTCACGAGAAACTGTTGCGTGCTCACGAGAAACTGTTGCGTGCTCACGAGAAACAGTTGCGTGCTCACAAGAAACTATCGAGTGATCACGAGAAACTATCGAGCGCTCACGAGAAACTATCGAGCGCTCACGAGAAACTATCGAGCGCTCACGAGAAACTATCGAGCGCTCACGAGAAACTTTCGCGTGTTCACGAGAAACTATTGCGTGCTTGTTTGAGCTGCGCCCTCTACTGTACAGGCGTGAATTTACATTTCCTTCAGCCTGAGGCTTATACATTTCACTTTTGGGGCCAGATTTACTATCAGCTTGCACCAGCTCAAACCCTTATTTGGCCTTAAAAAAACACTGTCAGGATTAACTAAAGACACGCAGCAAAAAAATATTGCTGAAAAAGCGTGGACAAGGTTATTTTTGCGGCTGACCTTATTGCATATGCATTTGTAGAAGTTTCCCTTTCAGATGCAAAATTTGTGGGAGGAGAGTATTTAAATGGAGTATTTAAATTCACAAGGTGATTTACTAAGGTTTGCGCTCGTCAATTTACTGGTGTTTACACCATTATTTACCACCCAAAAAAGCACGTCTTAAACCAGACGCTAACTGGTAGATTGTGTTGGTCATTATGGAAATGATCCGGCTGCGTCTGTGTTCTTTAATTTGTGTGTCATCAGTAGATCACACACATAACTTTCCACTCCCATCGGCACTTTTTTGGAATTGTGCTCTCACGCTAATTTGCCCTGTTTAGTAAATCTGGCCCCTGGTGTGAAAGAGCTTTTACATTTGCCAAAAATAAAACTTTTTTTGTTTTTAAAAAAACAAACAAGCAAGCCCAGACCACATGAGAAAAAGTAACACAAAAGTAACGCAATGCATTATTTTCCATAAAAAGTAATGAAATTAGTTAATTTTTAGGGAGTAATGCAATATTGTAATGTATTACTTTTAAAAGTTAAAAGTTAGCTTTCACCAACACTGATTACAATTTATTTCTTATTTAATTATTATTATTATTTTATGGTCAAATTAAGTGAGTGAAAAACAGTAGGAATGTGGCCTAAGGAAGAAAAAAAAAAATATCTCGCTCTCAGATAAATTTTGAACTTTAATTTATGGTTACTGAAAGAGGTTTGATATGGTTCTTGTGAAGAGTAAACGCAAGTATGACATTTTCATGTTTTTCCCAAATTGTTTAGCCCTAAAAGGATATCTGGAAAAATGCCCAAAATACTGCATGTCATTTTTTCCCCAGTATCATGCAGATCTAATTGAATGTAGTTGTGAAGTTTTTATAAGTGATTAAGTTGACCTAACTCTAACTTCCAGAGCCAGACTCTTAGCTGGTCAAAATTATGCACTACAAAAAAGTCACAATTTTGAAAGTCATAATTATGATGTGATGGGTGTTAAGTTGATTTTTGTCAGAAAAAAATGGCAATATCATATTAGACAAGCAACAGGCTTTTAACATTTATGCAACAAAATGGAGAGCAGATTAATGAGAAAAGGATGCAGATTAGATGTTTAACTGATGATTTATCTATGCATTTTATCCTTCCCATGAGTCATGTCGCCCCAGAGAATCATGAGACATGCAAACTTGAACATACAAAATGACTAAATGAATTCTAGCAGGTCCAAAGCCTGATCTGACTGCTAAACTGAACAGCTCGTATGGTTTTCATGATCTGAGCTATAGGGGCATTTTCTGTGTTTAACAGGACAAACACCTCTCTGTGAACTCTAGATACAGATCAACATACCTTTGAACATTTAAAATGTTTGTGTTAGCCTTAGAAAATTATTTCTGTTGATTCATTTCAGAAGTATCATGCTACCATTTTAAAGTCGGCGAAGGAATGACAAACTACAATCTCAAACTAAACTACTAAAAAAAAAGAAGAAATAGAATTATTTCATACCTTAATTTAGTCCACTACCACAGACTCAGACGTGACAGTGTCCCCTTCTCTCTCACACAATGCTTCTTATAATGAGGTCGTTGTGACGCACACCTATAATGACACAACAAGAAAGAAGCAATGCTTCCTCTTTTAATCCAAGCAAGTGTAATCATTATACATTCACTTTTGCTTATACAAATACAAGACATATAGTCATAAATTAATAATGATTAATAATGAAAAAAAAAAAGACATTATGCGTCAGAGAAACAAGCGCACAGCCATCTTTAGAATCTCTGTATATTTCTATGGCATCGCTGTTGAAGAGTAATTAGCTGGTGAAGTGAATTTACTTATTGTAGAGTTAATGAAAGATATCATGAGCATTGTAATGTTTAAAGTGGATGTCATAACATATGTCAGTAGACACAGAAGATTTTTTTAAATGAGCGGTTCATTCATAAATTGTGGAAATACAAACCGGCTGAAAAGAGGCGGGGCTATGATAACATACACTATATTGCCAAAAGTATTGGGACACCCCTCCAAATCATTGAATTCAGGTGTTCAATCACTTCCATGGCCACAGGTGTATAAAATCAAGCACTAGACATGCAGACGCTTCTACAAACATTTGTGAAAGAATGGGTCGCTCTCAGGAGCTCAGTGAATTCAAGCGTGGTACCGTGATAGGTTGCCACCTGTGCAATAAGTCAATTCGTGAAATTTCCTCACTACTAAATATTCCACCGTCAACTGTTAGTGGTGTTATAACAAAGTGGAAGCAATTGGGAACAACAGCAACTCAGCCACGAAGTGGTAGACCACGTAAAATCACAGAGCGGGGTCAGCGCATGCTGAGGCGCACAGTGCGCAGAAGTCGCCAACTTTCTGCAGAGTCAATAGCTACAGACCTCCAAACTTCGTGTGGCCTTCAGATTAGCTCAAGAACAGTGCGTAGAGAACTTCATGGAATGGGTTTCCATGGCCGAGCAGCTCATCCAAGCCTTACATCACCAAGTGCAATGCAAAGCGTGGGATGCAGTGGGGTAAAGCATGCCGCCACTGGACTCTAGAGCAGTGGAGACGTGTTCTCTGGAGTGACCAATCACGCTTCTCTGTTTGGCAATCCCATGGACGAGTCTGGGTTTGGCGGTTGCCAGGAGAACGGTACTTGCCTGACTGCATTGTGCCAAGTGTAAAGTTTGGTGGAGGGGGGATTATGGTGTGGGGTTGTTTTTCAGGGGTTGGGCTTGGCCTCTTAGTTCCAGTGAAAGGAACTCTTAATGCTTCAGCATACCAAGACATTTTGGACAATTTCATGCTCCCAACATTGTGGGAACAGTTTGGGGATGGCCCCTTCCTGTTCCAACATGACTGCGCACCAGTGCACAAAGCAAGGTCCATAAAGACATGGATGAGCGAGTTTGGTGTGGAGAAACTTGACTGGCCTGCACAGAGTCCTGACCTCAACCCGATAGAACACCTTTGGGATGAATTAGAGCGGAGCCAGGCCTTCTCGTCCAACATCAGTGTCTGACCTCACAAATGCGCTTCTAGAAGAATGGTCAAAAATTCCCATAAACACACTCCTAAACCTTGTGGAAAGCCTTCCCAGAAGAGTTGAAGCTGTTATAGCTGCTAAGGGTGGGCCAACTCCATATGAAACCCTACAGATTAAGAATGGGATGTCATTAAAGTTCATGTGCATGTAAAGGCAGACGTCCCAAAACTGGGTTGCTATGGTTGCTAAAGTGTTTTGGTTGGTTATTTACTTGCAAAAGAAAGAAGACTGTCTCTTTACGCTACAGAGACAGTATTATTTATGCCTTATGGTAATAGTGCTGTAGTACTTTAGGCTATTTTTAGGTTTAATTTATCTACCAACCTAATAAATAACAATAAAAGATGTCTGAAGTTCTCAAATATGACTAAGCAGTTCCCTAATGTAACAAGAAAGCGTTTTGAGACGTGATGGGACACTCCTTTGCTTTACACATTTCCTCTTTTGCAAAACTCAAGATTTTACAATAGAGGCCAACTCGGGATTGTGTAATACTGTACAATGAAATATTTTACATTTTCAATATATATGACTTGTACTTTCACTTTTGAAAACTACTGAAACTATTTAAGTCGAACCAATATTTTTTTAGAGAAATGACTCGCATTCAAGCTCATGTTCAAGAAGTAGTTAGACAGGTCATTATTTACTCACTAATGTCGTTCCAAGCCCGCATAACGTCCGTTCTTCTGCGTAAAACAAAAGGAAGAGTTAGGCTGAATGATTACACTCTCCGTACAATGAAATGAGGATTGAATCTGGACAACAATACATCATAAACGAACCATAAAAGTGCTTCATATGACTCATGCTCTACATTCCAAGTCTCCTCAACTCATATGATATTGCTTTATGTGAGGAACAGTTAATATTAACTTCAAACCATTCCTTCCATACAATCTCATTCCTGCATGCACATATTCAAATTTTGCAAGTGTGAAGGAGATTTTTGCTCCTTACACTTGTGTTATTGTTAACTAAAACTGAAATAAATATACATTAAAGCTAAATAGAATTTTTTTTTATTTTTAAAAACTATTTAAAAAAAATAAATAATCAAAATTAAACTAAAATTAAATTGAGAAAATATAAAAACAAAAGCCAATGCAAATTTTAATAAATACTAATAGAATATAAATAATACTAAAATAATACGGGTTCCTTAAATAAAAAAAAAGGGTACGAATGGGTAAATAAGAGTACATTATAGGCCTGTCACAATCATGAATTTTGTGCTGATGATTAATTGTTATACAAATAATTATTGTATTAAAGATTTAATTCTGTTTTGTTTGCCTGTTTTCTGTTGTATAATATAACACAACATATAACATAACATAACATACTCAGGCCTGTGCCTACTGACTATATTTAAAGCATTTTACTTTTCATCTTCAATCACTAGATAATAATGATGAATATAGTCTCAACCTGGGTCTTACTGAGAGAAAGTATCTAATCAGTATGTTTTGGGAAAGTTTCTTGGTCAGAGCTGCTCGACCAAATCCAACCTTGAAGAAGCTGTGTGTGTGTGTGTGTGTGTCAGCACTCTTTTGTTACAGGACCTGACATTCATGAGTTGAACAACTGGCATGCAGGGGAGGTGAAATAACCATCTGTCATCCAGATAATCAATGGAGATATTCTTCTGACAAACAGCCATGTGGAAACGTTCTAAGTTTATCTGTGTCTTAACCAATCAGAATCATTCAGCCTGACATGATGACGTAGCTTAATGACCTGTGTGGAGTTTAATTGCTGTTGTTTTGAGAATGTCACATACAGTGGGGAGAACAAGTATTTGATACACTGCCGATTTTGCAGGTTTTTCTACTTACAAAGCATGTAGAAGTCTGTAATTTTTATCATAGGTACACTTCAACTGTGAGAGACGGAATCTAAAACAAAAATCCAGAAAATCACATTGTATGATTTTTAAATAATTAATTTGCATTTTATTGCATGACATAAGTATTTGATCACCTACCAACCAGTAAGAATTCCGGCTCTCAAAGACCTGTTAGTTTTTCTTTAAAAAGCCCTCCTGTTCTCCACTCATTACCTGTATTAACTGCACCTGTTTGAACTCGTTACCTGTATAAAAGACACCTGTCCACACACTCAATCAAACAGACTCCAACCTCTCCACAATGGCCAAGACCAGAGAGCTGTGTAAGGACATCAGGGATAAAATTGTAGACCTGCACAAGGCTGGGATGGGCTACAGGACAATAGGCAAGCAGCTTGGTGAGAAGGCAACAACTGTTGGTGCAATTATTAGAAAATGGAAGAAGTTCAAGATGATGGTCAATCTCCCTCGGTCTGGGGCACCATGCAAGATCTCACCTCGTGGGGCATCAATGATCATGAGGAAGGTGAGGGATCAGCCCAGAACTACACGGCAGGACCTGGTTAATGACCTGAAGAGAGCTGGGACCACAGTCTCAAAGAAAACCATTAGTAACACACTACGCCGTCATGGATTAAAATCCTGCAGCGCACGCAAGGTCCCCCTCCTCAATGACCATCTGGATGATCCACAGGAGGAATGGGAGAAGGTCATGTGGTCTGATGAGACAAAATAGAGCTTTTTGGTCTAAACTCCACTCGCCGTGTTTGGAGAAAGAGGAAGGATGAGTACAACCCCAAGAACACCATCCCAACCGTGAAGCATGGAGGTGGAAACATCATTCTTTGGGGATGCTTTTCTGCAAAGAGGACAGGACGACTGCACTGTATTGAGGGGAGGATGGATGGGGCTATGTATCGTGAGATCTTGGCCAACAACCTCCTTCCCTCAGTAATAGCATTGAAGATGGGTCGGGGCTGGGTCTTCCAGCATGACAACGACCCAAAACACAGCCAGGGCAACTAAGGAGTGGCTCCGTAAGAAGCATCTCAAGGTCCTGGAGTGGCCTAGCCAGTCTCCAGACCTGAACCCAATAGAAAATCTTTGGAGGGAGCTGAAAGTCCATATTGCCCAGCGACAGCCCCGAAACCTGAAGGATCTGGAGAAGGTCTGTATGGAGGAGTGGGCCAAAATCCCTGCTGCAGTGTGTGCAAACCTGGTCAAGAACTACAGGAAACGTATGATCTCTGTAATTGCAAACAAAGGTTTCTGTACCAAAGATTAAGTTCTGCTTTTCTGATGTATCAAATACTTATGTCATGCAATAAAATGCTAATTAATTATTTAAAAATCATACAATGTGATTTTCTGGATTTTTGTTTTAGATTCCGTCTCTCACAGTTGAAGAGTGCCTATGATAAAAATTACAGACTTTTACATGCTTTGTAAGTGGGCAAACCTGCAAAATCGGCAGTGTATCAAATACTTGTTCTCCCCACTGTAATACACTGTCTGGCCAAAAAAAAGGCCATATTCCAGGATGACAATGCCAAGACCCATCAGGCTCAAATTGTGAGAGAATGGTTGGGAGGGAGCATGAAGAATCATTTTCACAGATGAATTGGCACCTCGGAGTCCTTAAATTTATTGAAAGTCTTTGGGATGTGCTGGAGGAGACTTTACAGAGTGCTGGTCTCTTGCATTGTCAATACAAGATCTTGAGCAAAAATTGATGCACCTCTTGATGGAAATAACATCACAACATACACCGACCAGGCATAACATTATGACCTTAATATTGTGTTGGTCCCCCTTTTGCTGCCAAAACAGCCCTGACCCGTCGAGGCATGGACTCCACTAGACCCCTGAAGGTGTGCTGTGGTATTTCACACCAAGTTGTTAGCAGCAGATCCTTTAAGTCCTGTAAGTTGCGAGGTGGGGCCTCCATGGATCGGAATTGTTTGTTCAGCACATCCCACAGATACTCGACTGGATTGAGATCTGGGGAATTTATAGGCCAAGTCAACACCTCAAACTCGTTGTGCTCTTCAAACCATTCCTAAACCATTTTTGCTTTGTGGCAGGGCGCATTATCCTGCTGAAAGAGGCCACAGCCACCAGGGAATACCGTTTCCATGAAAGGGTGTACATGGTCTGCAACAATGCTTAGGTAGATGGTATGTGTCAAAGTAACATCCACATGGACCCAAGGTTTCCCAGCAGAACATTGCCCAAAGCATCACACTGCTTCTACCGGCTTGCCTTCTTCCCACAGTGCATCCTGGTGCCATGTGTTCCTCAGGTAAGCGACGCACACGCACCCGGCCATCCACGTGATATAAAAGAAAACGTGATTCATCAGACAAGGCCACCTTCTTCCATTGCTCCATGGTCCAGTTCTGATGCTCACGTGCCCACTGTTGGTGCTTTCGGCGGTGGACAGGGGTCAGCATGGGCACCCTGACTGGTCTGCGGCTATGCCGCCCCATACGCAACAAACTGATGCACTGTGTATTCTGACACCGTTCTATCAGAACCAGCATTAACTTCTTGAGCAATTTGAGCTACAGTAGCTCGTCTGTTTGATCGGACCACACGGGCCAGCCTTCGCTCCCCACGTGCATCAATGAGCCTTGGCCGCCCATGACCCTGGTGCCGTGATGAAGAGATAATCAGTGTTGTTCACTTCACCTGTCATAATGTTATGCCTGATCGGTGTGTATTGACAATGCAAGAGTCAAGCACTCTGTAAAGTTGTCTTGACATTGTCATCCTGGAATATGGCCATGATGTGTCTTCCTACATGGTTGTTTAAGAAATTAAAAGCTGCACACTCCATCAATTAAGGTTAGAAGAACTGTTGCCAAACATATAACATGCTAGAAACATAATAATCACTGCAATAATGATCCAATAATAGACTCTTAAGCATTTGCCTATTTATATCCAAACAGCGACCTTTTTTAATGCTGTGAAAATTAATATTTTTAAAATTAATTTACAATGTAAGATGATATAACATAACATAACATATAATATGCAAGTATTATTTACATTTTAATGCTGCACTGTAAAAAAATATTGTTGGTTTAACTTAAAAAAGTAAGTTACCTGGTTGCCTTAAAACTTTGAGTTCATTGAAATTAAAAATTTGAGTTAATACAACATAGAAGATTGGTTTAATAAATAGAAACTCAAAATATTATGTTATCTGAACCACATTAATTATCTAAGTTGATTTGACAAATGATAAAAAGTTTTCATGAAAAACAAATGAAAATTATTTTTTACAGTGTGTGAAAATGTATATTTTTACAATTAATGTATAATAATATAATATAATAATGCAGTTTGATTAAACCCACAACGCCTTAATTTCATATGAAGGAAGACCTTTGACTATCTTTGTGTATTTTTTAAATATTATTTATGGCATCTCTTTAAGCACTTACATTTCTCTTATTTGGATGACAAAATATGATAAAAAAATTTAAACGACAATTATTGTGGTTGAGATTAGCTAGAACGGACAGTTTTCATTTTAAATTTCGGGTTAGTTCCCCACACAAGGCTTCAAATAACTTAGAATAAGTGCACAAGTTGTATGGATATTTTTTTTTTATTACACTTTATTTAGATGGCCCACTTTAGACATTGTACTATAAGTTGAATAAGTTGACATGTAGTTGCAAAGTTACTTATAGTTAGTAGAATGTCTAAAGTGGACCATTGAAATAAAGTGTCACTTTTTGGAGCTTGACAGCACTATATGTTTTTATTGCACAAGAAAAAGTCTTCAGAATGTCTTCTTTTGTGTGTTCTACAGAAGAAATTAAAATCATAGGTTTGAAATATCCAAATTTTCATCGCCAATCATGAAAATTCCCACAGAACTTCTCTGAAGGCAAGTGATGAGACATCCAGCAGAAGCACTTCATGTCACGCAGACTAGAAAAAGCCACTGAGAGCCTCTTCAGAAACGAAGGTGAAGGTGAGAGGAAGTTAAATGTGACAGGCTCATCATGTCACAATGAATAGCTGCCTTCCGTTTAATCAGAGATGGTGGCAATCAGCACCGCCTCCTCTGACATTTCAGCTCTGTCAGCTGCTCTGTCCCGTCTGCTGAAAGATGAATCTATGTGATAATTAGACTGTCCTGTTCTGCATCTCACCCTATAATTACCCGGAGATCTGCTGTGTGTGGGTCTGTAAACGAACAGGACCATGTTTATCAAAAACATGTCGGAATGGCATTTACCTGCGCGCCGCGTGGACTTCTGATTGATCCCATGATGATTGTGCATCAGCAAAACCGCCTCATCAATCAGGACATCACCAATAGAGGAGAGTGGGGTATAGTGAAGGTATCTAAAGTAATTTCAGGATGTTTCCTATTTCTTTTCTTAAAGATAATTTAAAAAACATAATGCCAACCAAATGAAGTTGAAATTTCAATATCTTTGCATATTTTTGCATTTTTGCATTTCTGAAACAATATGTTGAACACCATAGTTGTAACCTTCCCAAAAACAGAGTAAACAGAGAGTTTGTTCAGTAAAATTAAATAAGAACTGAATTCGAATGAATGAATAAATGTCACTGAAACTAATAAACATTTTAAAGATTCTTGGCATGGTAGTTTTTCTGCAATGTCGAACATTTTAGGCCATTAGGGACTACAGGTGGAAAGATATATATCAGAGAAGGATTTTGTGTACTTGTACATTGTTCCTATCAAATAAACTAAAAAAAAAAAATTATAAACTTAAGCAGTTGTGTAATATTACATTGAAATAATACCAGTTTATATTTTATACTAGTTTATACAGTTTATAGATTTAACTTAACTAGTGCCTTATGGTGGGGTAAGTTAAAATGCTGGCTCAATTTGCCCCATTGCTGCCATTTTGGACAAAACTAGCTAGCTTACCAATTCAGGCTAATATTTAGCTAAATGATTTGCATGGTTTTATATATTGCTAAATCCCCAATATGGATCATAAATATTTTAGACCTGGACAAATTTGCTTTGATGCAACAGCCATTACATCTGTTATGCTCAAATTTTACTTTGACAAGCCAAAAACAGTTTTTAAAGTAAATGGGTGCCTTGCGCTCCTCTTATTTGCTTCTCCTTTTCACAGTCTGGCAGAAATGACGAGTGGTTCCAAAACATATGGTCACGTGACAATAAAAGTGTACGATTGCCAAGATAAAGGGGGTGGGTCAACTTACCCTCTGGCTCATCTTACCCCACTCTCCCCCTGTGCAACAACCGTCTCATTAGGCATGTTTGTATTTTTAGTGATGTTTGCTTAAAGCTGCAGTCTGTAAGTTTTGCCTCTTTATCGCCATCTCTGTTTGAAACCTGCAATTGCAGTTATTTGTGGAATTATCATCTTTACGTGAGTTGTGCATCGGCACGGATGAATCTAATGTTGTGATGTATGGCTGTCATTCATTCACCGCACCGGTGTGGATACTGTACTTCAGAATCACAGATTCTGTCTTGGAAGTATGACCAAAATAAAAAATTTCACCGGAAAATCACCTGAACAAGTAAGTAAAATGTCTGCTAAAGAAAAAAAGCATTACAATAAATCGCCCTACCAACAGTGATTAAATATAATGATCGCTTAGCTCATATCACATCAAACCGTGCAAATTATTATTATTGTTATACTTTGCTCTCAAGTTGTTAATGTTAACAACATCAGCATACGTGTATTTAGTAGTGTTACCTTTAGATGTCAATTTCTGTACAGTCTAATCATTTGCTTTTGACTACGGGTGAATCTCCAGTTGTCACTGATGATTGTCATTTGGGCCTTTCTGTATTACAATACGCCATCAAAATGAGAAGTTTAATTATTCCAGCTGCTGTGAGAAAAGGCTATAAATGATCCGCCACCTGCAGCATCCTCACATGTGATAGCCTACTAGCCGGACTCTTTCTTTATGTGTACAGACGTAATGACGCAAAGACATGCTTGAATTTCCCGCGGAAATCCACCAGTACCACTCAAATTATAACACATTATTACAAGCTTACCGTTGTGAATCGGGCCAAGGTAAGGAGATAGTTTTGAAAACTGGCTGGTTTAGTACTTGCTCAAAAATTGATTTTGGATATTTTTTTTACCAAAAAAAGTAACGGACTGCAGCTTTAAGTTTAAACAAGCGCCTTACACAAATGGGGAAAATGTAATAGGCTATCAAACCAAGGCCCGTTCAAACCAAGAACCATACATAAAGATAACTATATAACTGCACGATATTGCTCTGTTTATTATAAATACGCGCCTCTTTAAATGCTCGAGCTTGTTAAAGCAGCAGGATGGATTCTCATTGGCTCAATGTTTTTATCGTTCAACAGCAGGAAAAAAATCCAAGGATATTCCTCTATGTCGTTATTGTTGTAGTTGTGGTGTGGACATGGCCGTAGCCAGCTATGAGGTCACCGACGTGTATATAATAAATGTTGTGAAATAATTGCCTAATATTGTATTAACACTACTTCAGTGCTGCATGAATATTGCACAGCACCAAGATCTTCTCAACTGAGCTTCCTCTTTGGTCTGTCACCGCTCGTCAATGTCAAAATATTGAGATGACCAATCAAATCCAAGAAGGCGGCTTTATGTTTTCAAGCTTAATGGTCATAAAGTGCGAGATGTAAGCAGCTAAGCTAAACATTTCATATTTGACAGCGGGTTTAGGATAGAAATGTTAAATGACTGACAAAAATAATCAGATAAACTAATAAACTTTTGTCTAATTTTGCCATTTTGAGTCGAAAATAGGCCTAAATGTGATTAATAATTAGTAACTCTCAATTTGAGGGGACAAGGAACATTAACGAAGCCGTCTTCATCCCTTATGAAAATTAACAATGGTTTTATTATAGTAATAGTGAATGTGTACATATTGTGAATGAATTTAATAAACTTATTTACCTAGCGTTCGTAGCCTTCAGTAAATTAACTTGTCTAAGAAAATGATTCATAAAACATAGGCTAAATATCAGTTGACCCTATGTTTACTTTCTTCACTGACACAGATGAAAATGAAGTCAAAGCTCAGCTTTAGGAGGGGAAGAGACCGGGCAAGATAAGGAGACTAAGAGAAAAATAAAGAGTGATGGAGATGATGGAGAGAGCAGGTATTGACAAATAATCTACTGTCCACTGACTTATCTTTTTTTTGGCCTTCAAACGTCTTGAAATGCACATATGTAGATCAGAGAAATCCAAATGTTCTCGGGGAACCCCCTAACTACCTCGAATTTGGGACCATGGGCGATTATAAACGGCCCTGGGTGTGGAATCTGCTATTCTTTTACATTTAGAACAATTTTTAAAACTACATCGTTATTGTTAAGGCTCGTTCACACCAAGAATGTTAACTATAAAGAACTATAACAATAATAAGTATATTAGTGTCCGCATGACAGTTGCCCTGTCCAAATACCCACACATAGCCTACTCATCTTTGCACCAATAAAATGTGCAACACTTTGCTCCGAAGCGGTATTCGAGAGTGTGGATTTAGGCACTGCACTTTTAAGACAGGGGACAGTCTTATGCACTTACTTCCTGTTGCGTGCACACACTCTCAAGTGGCCAAACCGCAAGTGTGGGTATTTGGACGGCAATTGTTCTGTGTATTCTAAGTATGCGCTGCGACTTAAATGCTCGAGCCATTTAAAGCAGGATGAATTATGATTGGCTGTCAATGTTTTTATCGTTCATCAGCTGGAAAAAAAATCGTTCAGAAACTGATTCCAACTACATCGTTCTTCTGTGCAGTTATCGTTATAGTAAGTTATAGTGTGGACTCATATTCTTTTAAATTTAGAATGATATGTTTAAAACTATGTCTTTGTTATAGTTAAGGGCTGTTCATAACAAGGATAACTATATTAGTTACCACACCTGCATTAAAGCAGATACTGTACCATCCAGAACGCTCTAGCAATCCACAACCACCAAGAAACATCTTAACAAACACCCACTGCAACTGCATAGCAATGTTCTTGCAACCACCCAAAACAACATAGCACCTGCTTAGCAAAAACCACCTTATATGTCCTAGCAACCTGCCTAATAAACACTCATAATCCCTTAATAGTTGCCAAGCGGCAGCACATTTAGCTTGGGAAAGCACCACTCTTAGCACCTTCAGAAAATGTTCCTATCTAGTTCTTTCTGTTTACTCTTTCAAAACAAAACCATTGTTTCCTCACTAGATGAGTAGATAACGTCATTGAACTCATGCTGAGCTGTTAGAGGACATAATACTACATCTACTACATCATCTAAAAGATACATATCTACAAATTATAGATTGTGTGGAAAATGTAAAGGTTTCTTGAGCTATTTTATTCACAATAACTTATATATGGCACCATCTTGTGGCTTCTTTTGATATATATCAAAGGTTAAAACCATGCAATTTTTCTCTTAAAGGCATAGTTTACCCAAAAATATAAATTATTTTACTCACCAATTTTTACTTCTTTCCAAACCCATATGACCTTCTTTATGTCTTTTTTTTTTTTTGAAGAACATCCAAACAAGATTGGACCCACTAAAACAACATCTGAGTAATTAAATCTGATAGGATAAATTAAGTTTAATGGTCGTTTTGCATTTTATTAGATTTACAATTTAATGTATTTAAAATACCTTTATGTGTTTATCAGTCACTCCTGGAAATTTCTGTTTCAAGGTCTATATGTGTTTGAGGAAGCATTGAAGTGTAATATCTGTACTGTGCAGTGGAGATCTTTATCTTTATGCCTCTGAAACATACTTTCAAATGGCAATGAAAAATTATCAGAAAGTGTCCCACATATGTGGATTCCCCCTGTATCATACAACAGGAAAGTGTGTTGTTTCAGACGCCTCTGCCACAGGAAAGACAGATGAGCTCTTTTAGATATTGTCACAAAGAGCATGGGCTAAAAAAAGATGCAGCTTTTGCTGAAGTGGATTAGGGCAGAAAAGACACAAACTCATGTTAAAAGTTGGTACTCAGGATAACACAGTAGCAGCAATAAATACACATGCATGCACACTGCACAAAAAACGATTTTGTTTAAGCAAAACAGTGTGCAATATTTAGACTTGTTAAAAGGTACACTAATGTAACTTTTGGTCCTGTAGAGCTTAAAAAACAAAACTGCATGCATTTTGCGGAAGAACATTGTTTTGGTTGTGCTTCGTCTCTGCGTAATAAATATGGTTCCCTTTCGAGAACGGTCTCTCGACATTGCGTTACAGCTGATGCTATGGGGAAACTCCTTTTCTCCGAAAATTAATAATAGACAATGGCGCTCGAGCGAGGAGTTTCAGAATGGAGGAATAAAAAATGGAAGCATAATCACAAATTTTATTGACAAATTTTTAACAGTTTCACAAAGTTGTGTCAAAATATCTTTGTCTAATTGACGTTTATAGCAATACTGCACATTAATTTTAATGTTAGATTTTGCACTGTAATTTTTGCAAACTTTGTGCAGACTTTTTTTCTCACAATTGCGCGATATAAAGTCACAATTCTGACTAAGAAAAGTCAGAATTGTGACTTTATATCACGCAATTGGAAGTTTATATCTCAGAATTCTGACTTTATAACTTGTAATTGTAAAAATTGTAAAAGTCGCAATTATTTTTCGGGCTTCCATACAATACTGCATATTAATTTGAATGTTAGAATTTGCACTGTAATTTGTTCACTAACTGGTTAATCTCTTTATTTCACTGTGAATAAAATGCGCTGCTGCAAAGATTTCAGTAAAATATTAGTGCAATCAGAATGTGCACACTTGATTTTCTCTTCCAAAAACCATTTTAAGCTGCTCCTCTTCGGTCCATCCATAAAGCATTGGGTCACGGTGGCGTAATAGAATGACATGCATTGAAGACGCATATGCAGGCAACGCAAAGCACATCAATCAGTGCAAAACCGGGCGTGATATGTTATCAGAGCTCTGTGTTCTCTCCTCTGGTTTCCTGCGGTTGAATAAAGGGCAGAGGAGAGCCGAGCGGCAACTAGGAGGGAGCAGCCGCCTCACCAGCTCCTGCAACACGTTCTTCAAAGTCTCTCTGAGTGCTGAAGAAGAGAAGTAGAATACGAAAGGGTCGAGACATGCATTCAGCGTGCTGGTGAGCAGAGCATGTGTTCTCCATTCATTGCTGTAGCCGCCCACAAATCCCTCCACATGTGAGAGCAAAGGGCATGAAGCAGATGACAAAGACCAGAAGCGTTCCCAACGCCATCCCGATGGCTCTATACCGTTTCTTGGCGTGAACTTTGGATAGACGGGAAAGTATACAGATGCACTTAATGTAGCAGAAGCAGCAGATGAGGAAATGAATGAGGAAGAAAACAACAGAAAGCTCCAGGCGAACCGGCAGGAGGATCTTGAGCTGTTCGGCGGTGAATTCTTCATAACAGGTGTTACGCTTGGATGGATCGGTGATGTTGGGGTTCAAATAGTTGTGGTCAGGCCCGTCGCAAGGGGGGTGCGAGGCCCTGTGCGAACGTGATGTGCGAGGCCCGGGGGTGGGGGGTATATTTACGGGGGTCTACTGTTGCTATAGTGACGAACAATTTGTTGTTTATGTGGATATTTAAGAAAAAAATCGTATATTCAGTTTAACAGTATTTCAAGAAGTTACACTGTATAACTGAACTGCTTAGTGCGCATATTTTGACGCCTAAATTATGTTCTAAATTATGAATGGTTCATGAATCCACTTGAACTAGTTTGGACTGCTCTCTCACTGAATCATCTGAAGCGATTTCTCTTTCAGTGAAATAAACAGACAGTATTGAGTGAACAACCAGCGCTGTTTTTCGATGACAATTTCAAAAGTTGATGTCTGACAATTTTGTTGCTTTTTGCAGTTTGGAACACGCACCCAATCCCCCACTTTAAAATCGGGACTGCATTAACATCAGTGTATGCATTCATTTTCTTTTGTTTCAAATTTTCTTCGCTTCCAGAACAGCAGACTGAATGCAGCTTTTCAGCACGCGATGAAAACGTTCTACAGCTCCATTCGCAGCTGGGTGATACAAAGAAGTAATTATGTGTCGAATGTCTCTCTCTTTCAGAAATTTAGAAAAATCAGCTGACGTGAATTGGGTCCCGTTATCAGACACAATAGTACATGGGTTGCCGTATCTGCTAAACACAGATGACAGAAAGGTGATAACACTTTGCGTAGTGATGGAAGCGGTGAAAGCGACTTCAGGCCACTTACTGTGATAGTCGATCAATGTCAGCGTATAACGACAGTCCCACACAGCGGTTTCAAATGGGCCCACCACATCAATAGCTACCTTGTCCCACGGTACAGACGGAAAAGGCACCGGCTGCAGCGGCGCAGCTGAGGTGTTGGCAGTTTTGTCAGAGGACAGACACATTTGACAGGTCTGGATGTGCTCTTTAACTAGGCAATCAATGCCTGGCCACCAGAGTACAGTTCACGAAGCCGCTGTTTTGTGCGTACAATTCCCTGGTGACCTTCGTGAGCCAACTTCACCAATGTGTGCCGTAGCGCGATAGGTACAACAAGACGTAATCCTCTGAACACATAATCCTGCTGCACACTCAGTTCGTCACGTAGTTGAAAGTATGGACGTAGAATATTATCCACAGAAGTTGAAGAGGAAGGCCAACCGCGAGCTATTTGTGCGCGCAATGCACTCAGTTCAGGGCATGAAGCAAACTCAGCCGCTGACAGAGCTGACATCTCAGAAGACAGAAACGCCACAAACTCAGTTTCAGCATCTAAGCAGTCTTCATCTGAAGCAGGGAAAGGCAGACGAGAAAGACAGTCGGCTGTGTTATTTTGAGCCCCAGGCCGGTAAATAACATCATAATTGAAGCACAGTAACCGCGCTGCCCAGCGCGCAATGTGCATTCCGGCGCGATCACTTCCTTTGGATGAGAGGAGCACAGTTAAGTCCTGGTGATCCGTGCGCAGGAGGACTTTACGACCCCACAAGTAAGTTCGCCACTTTTCAATGGCCCAGACACAAGCAAGTGCCTCCTTTTCAATGGTCAAGTACTTGCGTTCAGCAGGAGACAATGTCCGGGACGCAAAAGCGACAATGCGCTCCGTCTTATCCTCGTGAACTTGGGCAAGAACAGCGCCCAGGCCATAGGCAGAAGCATCTGTAGATACCACTGTAGGCAAATCTGGGTCGAATGCAGGGCTATGAATCAGCAATTTTTTTACAGTATCAAAACATTGCTGTGCCTTCTCTGACCAGACGAAATCTGAGCCCTGTCTGATGCATTTCTGAAAGGCGGAGGGTGCTGAAGCAAGTCCATACGGTACACGGCAAAATCTGAAAAGTCCTTCGTGAGTAATGAAGGCGGTCAGATCGCGGCTCTCCTCATGTAATGGCAACTGAAAATAAGCACTCTCCAAATCGATTGTGGGAAAATACAGTCGCTCCCCTTAACAAAGACAACAGTTCCTCAATGTGTGGTAGTGGATAGCTATCCGTAACTACAGCCTTGTTGGGTTCTCGCAAATCCACACACATTCGAATAGCACCCGACTTCTTCTGTACTACTACTATCGGGGAGACCCACGGCGAAGCGTCCACTCTCTCGATAACGCCCACATCAAGAAGGCGATGGATTTCCTCACTGACCGCGTCTCTAACCGAAAAAGGGCGGAGTTTCTGGCGCACAGGAGCGACAGCTTAAGTAGTCTTTACTCTGTGCACAAAGCCTTTTGCGCATCCCAAAGCAGCTGAAGGCGTCAAAGTAGACAATCGCAATACAGGAGTTGAAGTCTGTGCTGGCAAAACTGCATTACCTTCGAAACGGAGATGTAATCCATTAATAAGATCCATCCCAAGCAAAGCTGTACCCGATTCAACCACGAAGAACGACGTGGAGCAGGTGATGTCCTCCTTAGAGACAGGTAAGCATCCAAGTACAGGAATCGGAGCACAAGAGTATGTCACCAGTTTCAATGAAGGAGGCAGCAAAGCGTCTTTCTTGAAGTGTGTTTCATACACAATCTTCGGCAAGATAGAAACAGATGACCCAGAATCCACTGTTGGCTCGATAGGCACAGATGTAGTTGCTGTCGTTGATGCAGCAGGACAGCTACGGTCATTCGCAAGGTGTTTCTTAGATCCACAACGATAACACTCATGGGACGACGAAACAGGTGCAGCAGATGAAGGCTTTGGAGAACGCGCTGTAGACGGTGGCTTTGGAGGCGGTCTACGGCGGTGACGTGCTGCTGCAGGAGGAGGCTTTGCATGTATCGCTTGCACTGGTACTGAACGATTACTCGTTAATAATTTGGCTTGTTCACCAGCAGCTTCTGTTTGAGTGGCAATAGTAATGGCTTTTTCAAGAGTCAGTTCAGATTCCAAAAGCAATCTCTCACGAATCCGATGACTGGACACATTCTCCACCAGCTGATCACGTAACATTTCGTCCAGAGTAGCTGCAAAGTCACAAGTAGCCACTAAGTCCTGTAGAGCAGCTACGTACTGAATTATGGTTTCTCCTGGTGCCTGAACACGTTTCCTGAAAGCATGGCGCTCAGCCACTATGTTCCGTCGAGGAGCAAAGTGTGCTTTCAAGGCCGCAATCGCATCTTCCATAGAATCACCTTGATTCCACCTTGTATAAAACAATCTCTGGCCTTCAGTCCCCAGACAATGTAAGAGCAGTGCTCGTCTGCATTCAGCCAGCCATTCATCTCCAGAAGCACCAACAACAAGCAAATAATTCTGGAACATCCGAAGCCACGTGTCGAAGGGATAGCTGGTTCTCCAGGACATGGCAAAAATGGCGTGGGAAACGTAGAAACAGCTGCCATCCTCAAAACAAAAAGTACCTCATCGCCAATTTGTCATATCCTTGATACGAAGCAATGAGGAGGCATTTGTAAAATAAAGAATACTTTAATTAACCAAAGCAAGTAGTATATCTGTACAGCGCGTGCAGCAGCAGGTGGTATCTTGTAGACTCTTACTCTTCTATATTCAATATACCCCTAACACAGACCTCTACCGCCACCTACTGGCCAATATGCACAGAAGAACACAACAAAGACATTGATAGTAGGGCTGTGCATCTTTGGGTAGGCAGCGAATCGATTCGATCCACGATTCATAGGTTTTCGATTCGATTCAAGAACGATTCAATTCGAGAAGATTCAAATTAAAATTTGATGCGATTCGATTAATTAGATTCTGCATTTTTTATATGCATTCATAGGATTATTAAAATGCTTCTCCCAATGTGTCTTAGTCAGGGTGTGAATTACACAGCGGCCTTCAGGGGTCAGAGAGTGGGTAAAAAAAAAACACTTTTGTCCATTGTTAGTGTGTTCATGTTATTACTTTACTATTTTATTATTATTACACACTTTATTTTAATAGCCTATAAAAATTGGCATTTGTAGAAATTTACATAAGGCAAAATTTAGCAAGGCTTTAAAAGTATTGTTAGTTAATGCTAACTATTGTGAAGGATAGTGTTAATGGCTACACAACCTTATTAAAGTGTTCCAGATACATTAAACATGCAGTGCTTCCATGGAGAGACTAGAATATCATGCACTTTTCCAACTAATCCTAAACTAACTTTTTTTCACGGAATAGAAAAAAAAAAGCCCTCTTTGTTCTCTTTATACGGAACATTTTCCTTATTATGATTCTGAAAGAAAACGCGTGGGTGTCTACTGTTGCTATAGTATCGGACGCAACTTTAATGCGCATCTGATGGACAGATAAACCGCGCGCTCTTATTTCAGTGTTGTTAATGTTGTAGTTATTTCAGCAGTTTCCTTCGTACATTCAGCTAAACGACATTAAGTTCAATTTAATTTATCATTCATCAGAACTGTGCGTATGCATTTTAGGCACTTACATTATGTGTTTGCAGCTTCCATGCAATAAATGTGCATCCTTGAATAAGCGGGAGTTTACTTCTCAAATGTGAGAGCTCAAACGTGGGCTGCTCAAAAATGTGTCAGTAGCCCTATTCGGACAGTAATTGTTTCTCACGTGGAGAATAACAATCGTGTTTATAACAATAATCTTGGGGGGTGGACTCATTTAAAGTAATGTAATCGTCAGGTTTTAGCCAGGTTTCTGTCAAACACAGCACATCTAGGTTATGATCTGTAATCATATCATTAACAATAAGCGCTTTTGAGGAAAGGGATTGAATATTCAGCAGCCCGAGCTTTATCATTTGATCATCTGTATTATATCTATTGTTTATTTGTTGGACATCAATTAAATTTTTACCGTTGAATGGTTTTGATGGTTTTTTGTGTTTACTAATTTGTGGAACAGACACAGTCTCTATGTGATAATATCTAAGTGAAAGAGTCTCTATGTGCTGGGATTTATCTGACTTCTGTAAATACAGACAGCACGTTACATGTCCCACCAGAGACAGTAATATACTGGACCACTGTTACACCTCAATAGAGGACGCATATCACTCTGTCCCATGTGCAGCTTTGGGACTCTCTGATCGCTGTCTAGTTTATCTTATACCGATCTACAGGCAGAAACTGAAATCAGCTAAACCTGGAACAAGGACTGTAAAAAGATGGACTAATGAAGCAGAGCAAGATTTACAAGCCTGCTTCGATTGCACTGATTGACTGTTTTTGAAGCTGCAGCCACCGATCTGGGCGAGCTCACAGAGACTGTAACATCAAACATTAGTTTCTGTGAGGATACATGCATTCCTACCAGGACATTCTTATCATTCACTAATGATAAAACATTGTTTACTGGGAAACTCAAACAGATTTGTTACGACAAAGAGGATGCTTACAGAAGTGGGGATAAAATCTTGTATAACCAGGCCAGAAACAGACTAACAAAGGAGATCAGAGTGGCTAAAAGAAGCTACTCTGAAAAGCTGAAAAAACAGTTTTTAGCCAATGATCTGGCATCCGTCTAAACTGGTCTGAGGAATCAACAACTGGCTTGAATCAAGGAATCAACAAATGCATTTTACTGCAGGCTTTGAAAAGTGCAGACTCAACACCCCACACCCACTCTGATCTGCACTTCACACATACACCAACACATCCTGCAACTTCGTCCTCCACTCCTGCCATTCAACTTGTGCTTAAGGTCTGTGTGGAGGACGTGAGCTGGGTCTTCAAAAGAAGAACAGAAGACTAAGAAAGCTCTCACCTGCTTGGTTAAAACCCTGTGCTGACCAACTGGCCACAATCTTCAAGCAGATCTTTAACAGATCACTGGAGCAGTGGGAAGTCCCTAGCTGCTTCAAATGCGCCACCATCATCCCCCAAAAAACCCAAATCATTAGACTTCATGACTACAGACCTGTTGCTTTCATGTCTGTGGTCATGAAGTCATTTGAGAGACTGGTGCTGGCCTAACTGAAGAACATCGCTGGACCCTTATTATGGAAACAAAATATTCCAAGGCACTCACATGGTGAAGTAAACAGCCTTTAATATACTGGGCTAAATCATAAAAACAGTTAAAAGTAGATCTATGCGTTTCGGCAACAAAGCCTTCTTCAGGACACATATCAATTGCTCAAACAAGTATTCTTAAACTAGTGGTGATTAATGGATCATCAAAGAGAGCTGGTTGGTATGTGGGTGTGGCTAAGACAAGCCTCTTAGTAGCATAACACAACTAAAAATCAATGAGAGTGAAAATAAGTGAAAATAATAATGACGGTAAATTAAACAAAATGAAGGGAAAAAAAAAAAAAAAAAAATTCACTGGACCTCCCGCAGTTTGCATACAGAGCTGTGGATGATGCAGTCAACATGGGACTGTATTATATCCTGCAACATCTCAATAGACCTGGGACTTACGCCAGGATCTTATTTGTGAACTTCAGTTCGGCCTTCAATACCATCATACCTGATCTTCTAACAGCCAAACTGTCGCAGCTCTCTATGCCAACCTCAATCTGTCTGTGGATCACCAGCTTCCTGACAGACAGGCAACAGCTTGTGAGACTGGGGAAACTCACATTCAGGACTCTCACTATCAGCACTGGCGCTCCTTAGGGGTGTGTGCTCTTCCCTCTGTTCTTCTCCCTGTAAACGAACGACAGCACTGCAAAAGACCCTTCTGTCAAGCTTCTGACATTTGCAGATGACACAATAGTCATTGGTCTTATCCAAAACGGTGACGAGTCTGCTTACAGACTGGAGGTTGAACAGCTGGCTGTCTGGTTCATTCGTCATAACCTTGAGCTGAACATACTCAAAACAGTGGAGATGACAGTGGACTTCAGGAGAAACCTCCCTTCACTCCCCCCTCTCACCGTCATGAGCAGCACTGTGGAAGCAGTGGAGTCATTCAGGTTCCTGGGCACCACCATCTCTCAGAACCTTAATTGGGACAATCATATAAGCCTCGTTTCCACTGAAATTACCCGGGACAATTTTTCCCAGGAACATTTTTTTCCCCCAGACTTGTTGCTGTCTGCGTTTCCATCGTAGTCTAAAGTGCCATGAAGATTAGTCCAGTGACGTAGGACTGCGCATGACTTTTCAGTTCCTGCTGGATTTTGAGCATGAAATTGTCCAAAATGTCTTGGTATGCTGAAGCATTAAGAGTTCCTTTCACTGGAACTAAGGGGCGAAGCCCAACCCTTGAAAAACAACCCCACACCATAATCCCCCCTCCACCAAACTTTACACTTGGCACAATGCAGTCAGGCAAGTACCGTTCTCTTGGCAACCGCCAAACCCAGACTCGTCCATCAGATTGCCAGACAGAGAAGCGTGATTGGTCACTCCAGAGAACACGTCTTCACTGCTCTAGAGTCCAGTGGCGGCGTGCTTTATGCCTATGCGTGCCTATGCATAAATGTATAGTTCTGTGATTTTGTTACAGGATAATGAAGTAAAAACGTTATTACATATAGTCCCCCACTGGTCTTCATCAAATGTTGAAACTGGAGTATACCGTGTTCTTTCCACTTTCTAAACAGAGATTTTCCAAAAGCGGGCGGCAGGTCTGGATTGGAGGACAGAGGAGCTAAACTAGAAATTCTAGCGAAGGATCCACAAAACCTCTTTACATCTTGCCAGGCCCTAAGCATATTATAAACAACATAAGTTCTTGTCACTGAATGTAATGCATTTATGTTGTTAATAAAAGGCAAAGAGGTCAGAGGCGTAGGAGTGCAAAGGTCTTCTTCAATATCTGTCCAGTGAGCAGTTCTGCGTTCATGTATTCAGCTAATCACACCCTTTATCTGAGCGGCCCAATAGTACAGCTGAAGGTCAGGGAGACCCAGTCCGCCTTTTTCTTTAGTTCTAGTTAATGTTTTGAAGGATATTCTGGGTGCTGAGTTCTTCCACATAAATTAACTTATTAATTTATTTACAGGCTTAAAAAAATCTTTATTAAGGTAGCAGGGTAGTGATTGAAATAAAAAGCTGAGCCGTGGGAGTATATTCATTTTTATCATGTTAATTCTTCCAAGAAGAGAGATAGGAAGCAGGTTCCAATGTTCCAGTTCTTCCTTAATCTTTTTTTAAGAAGTGGGGGGTTATTTAAGTGGAATAAATCTTTGAGCTTGGGAGATACATTCACCCCAAGATATTTCAGTCCAGTCTGAGCCCAAGTAAAGGGCGAAATGTTCTTTAACTTACTGGAAACTGACATATTCAGAGAAAAGGCATTGGACTTGGTTAAATTAATTCTATAACCTGATATCTTCCCAAATTTATTTATTAAATCGAGCACTATTGGTACTGTGTTTTCCGGGTTTGATAAATACAAAATTATGTCGTCCGCGTACAAAGAGACTCCCGTAATCTCTTTACTGGTTCGTATGGCTTCTGCAAGCGCTTCAATAGCTAAATTAAATAAGAGTGGGGACAGAGGGCATCCTTGGCGACAGCCCCTATGTAGGCCAAGTTTCTCAGAAAGATTACCATTTACACATATTTGTGCCTGTGGGTCACTATACATAGATTTTATTCACCCAATGCATCTATCGCTAAAGTTAAGTTTCTTCAACACTGAGAATAGATATGACCACTCGACCCTGTCAAACGCTTTTTCTGCGTCCAGAGATATTACTAACGCTGGTCGATTGTGCAGGGCCAAGTGGTCAATCACATTCAATAACCTCTGAATGTTGTCAGAGACGTTTCTGGCCTTAATAAAAGCAGATTGATCTGGATTGATAAAATGGGGCATTAAATCTTCTAGTCTACGAGCGATTAATTTAGATATTATCTTAAAGTCGACAGGGAGTAGTGAAATTGGACGGAAAGAGGCACAATCAGCAGCATCCTTATTTTTCTTGTGTATCAGTGAGATTACAGCTGTCTTCATTGTTTCAGGAAGAGTTCCATTTTGCACAAAATCTGCAATCATGGGCATTAACAAAGGCTTAATTTGAGGCCAGAAGGTCTTATAAAATTCGACAGAGTATCCGTCTAGGCCTGGCGATTTTCCAGAAGGGAGTGACAAAATTGCTTGAAGCACCTCCTCTGGAGTAAAAGAAGAGTTCAGCTGCTCCCTGTCTTCTTCTGACAATGAGGGTAGAGATATATTTTTTAGAAACAAATTAATGTCTGCCGGAGAAGGATTTTCTGATGTGTACAACTGTGTATAAAAAGCTATGAAAAGAGGACTTAATAGATTGCATGTCATATTTAAGTTGCCCTGACGGGTTACGTATGCATTTTATTGTGCGCTCCGCCTGCTCTCTTTTAAGCTGATAGGCTAAAAGCCTGCTTGGTTTGTTACCATATTCATGATAGTGTTGCCTAGTAAAAGATAGAAGTTTTTTGGTATGTTCCATCTGAAGCAAATTAAGATTGTTTCTGACAGTATTGAGCTTCTTTAAATTTACCTCTGTGGGTGATTGTTTGTGTAGTTTTTCTAAATGAATAAGCTCCTTTTTCAATTGCTCAGTCCATTCAATCATAGATTTTTTCCTTTTAGATGTATATGAGATCAGCTGCCCCCTGATCACCGCTTTGGTCGCGTCCCATATCACTGCAGGAGAAACAGGGGAGGCGGCATTATCCTGCCTATATTGTTCCAGCCATTGTCTGATATTTTTACAGGCATCGCTATCTGCAAGAAGCGAAGAGTTAAATTTCCAGTACCAGGTTGGATATACAGTGGGGAGAACAAGTATTTGATACACTGCCGATTTTGCAGGTTTTCCTACCTACAAAGCATGTAGAAGTCTGTACGTTTTATCATAGGTACTCTTCAACTGTGAGTGATGGAATCTAAAACAAAAATCCAGAAAATCACATTGTATGAATTTTAAATAATTAATTTGCATTTTATTGCATGACATAAGTATTTGATCACCTACCAACCAGTAAGAATTCTTGCTCTCAAAGACCTGTTAGTTTTTCTTTAAGAAGCCCTCCTGTTCTCCACTCATTACCTGTATTAACTGCACCTGTTTGAACTTGTTACCTGTATAAAAGACACCTGTCCACACACTCAATCAATCAGACTCCAACCTCTCCACAATGGCCAAGACCAGAGAGCTGTGTAAGGACATCAGGGATAAAATTGTAGACCTGCACAAGGCTGGGATGGGCTACAGGACAATAGGCAAGCAGCTTGGTGAGAAGGCAACAACTGTTGGCGCAATTATTAGAAAATGGAAGAAGTTCAAGATGACAGTCAATCTCCCTCGGTCTGGGGCACCATGCAAGATCTCACCTTGTGGGGCATCAATGATCATGAGGAAGGTGAGGGATCAGCCCAGAACTACACGGCAGGACCTGGTCAATGACCTGAAGAGAGCTGGGACCACAGTCTCAAAGAAAACCATTAGTAACACACTACGCCGTCATGGATTAAAATCCTGCAGCACACGCAAGGTCCCCCTGCTCAAGCCAGCGCATGTCCAGGCCCGTCTGAAGGTTGCCAATGACCATCTGGATGATCCAGAGGAGGAATGGGAGAAGGTCATGTGGTCTGATGAGACAAAAATAGAGCTTTTTGGTCTAAACTCCACTCGCAGTGTTTGGAGGAAGAAGAAGGATGAGTACAACCCCAAGAACACCATCCCAACCGTGAAATATGGAGGTGGAAACATCATTCTTTGGGGATGCTTTTCTGCAAAGGGGACAGGACGACTGCACTGTATCGAGGGGAGGATGGATGGGGCCATGTATCGCGAGATCTTGGCCAACAACCTCCTTCCCTCAGTAAGAGCATTGAAGATGGGTCGTGGCTGGGTCTTCCAGCATGACAACGACCCGAAACACAGCCAGGGCAACTAAGGAGTGGCTCCATAAGAAGCATCTCAAGGTCCTGGAGTGGCCTAGCCAGTCTCCAGACCTGAACCCAATAGAAAATCTTTGGAGGGAGCTGAAAGTCCGTATTGCCCAGCGACAGCCCCAAAACCTGAAGGATCTGGAGAAGGTCTGTATGGAGGAGTGGGCCAAAATCCCTGCTGCAGTGTGTGCAAACCTGGTCAAGAACTACAGGAAACGTATGATTTCTGTAATTGCAAACAAAGGTTTCTGTACCAAATATTAAGTTCTGCTTTTCTGATGTATCAAAGACTTATGTCATGCAATAAAATGCAAATTAATTACTTAAAAATCATACAATGTGATTTTCTGGATTTTTGTTTTAGATTCCGTCACTCACAGTTGAAGAGTACCTATGATAAAAATTACAGACTTCTACATGCTTTGTAAGTAGGAAAACCTGCAAAATCGGCAGTGTATCAAATACTTGTTCTCCCCACTGTATCTGTTGATGCAGAAATAGCCGGAGATAAATTGGCGCATGGTCTGATATAAGAATCGTACCTATACTGCAGGAGGCGACAGAGGAGAGATAAGCCTGGGGTAAGAGGAAGAAGTCTAATCGAGAGTAGGTCTTATGTCTCGCAGAGTAAAATGTATAGTCCTTAACTGAATGGTTAAACTCCCTCCATACATCAACGAGGCCTGCATCTCTGGAGGCTGTCTTTAAGGCCTTTGATGCATTGGGATTGGATACAGAGGGTGAAGATTTATCTAAGCTGCTATTCATGCAGCAATTGAAATCTCCAGCGATTATCCCAAGATGCGTGTTATATTGAGTAAATAGGGTGATAATTTGTGTCATAAATTTGGGACAATCTGCATTTGGTGCGTAGACATTAAGTAGTACTAGATCTTGACCATAAAGTGTTCCACAAATTAATACGTACCTACCCTCACGGTCATTGTGCTGCTCTTTAAATATAAAAGGAAGATTTTTATGGATAAGTATTGCTGTCCCCCTTTTATTACTTGAAAAACTTGAAAAGTAAACCTGTCCAACCCAGTCCCTCTTAAGCTTCCTATGCTCTTCACTGGACAGATGAGTTTCCTGAAGTAGTGCTACATCAGCCTTTTCTTTTTTCAGAAAAGTAAGGATTCTTTTACGTTTAATTGGATGACCTAAGCCTCTGACATTAAATGATATCACATTAAGTGTGCTGACCATATATAAGTATTGTGTTTGTAACATATGTACTTGTAGACCATAAGTTGGTTAGAAAGGAAAAACAAAAGAAAACAAAAAAAGAACAGGAAAAAAAAGGATATAAGATACATGTAAACATACGGAAACAACCCCCATTCCCTCCCCAAGAACAGCCTGGTCCCCAAACGACCAGACACCCCTATAACAACAGGTATACTCTAAGCCCTTAACTAGTACGGCTGATAGTAAGTACCCTCCCAACAACGCACGTCAAGTTAAGATGTACATACATTTTTATATTTACTTGAAAAGAAAAAAATATATACTTTACAAAAATAAATAAATAATAATAAAAAAAAAAAATAGCTTAACTCCCATTGTATGTATGTAAATATGTTTATAATAGAAAAAAAAATAATAAAGAAAAATAAAATTAATGTCCAATCTGTCCCTGTATGTTGTTGTACATATTTTTCTTCACAGCCGAACGGTTCAGTTGGGAATAATATAAAATAAAGTTTAGGAAGATAAGCTTTTGCATATAACAGTCATATTTCCCCTTTGTTGACAGTAGTTAAATCAAGTCAAACCTGATCGACCATAGTTTATCCGGCACTGGTGTCGCGGTAGAATTCCTTGGCCTCGCGTGGCAACAAGAGCAGCTTGATCTTCTCGTTGTGTAGCACCCTTAGCTTGCACGGAAAGTGATGAAAGCCACGGAAAGTCCCCCTCTCAATAAACAGCTTCTTAACATCACTGAACTCACGTCTCAGTCGGATCGTTTCTGCTGAAAGATCCTGGGCGAAGAACAGTTTGGATCCGTCGTGGATGATATCTCACTGTCTCGCGGAGCGCAAAACAAGCTCCTTATCTTGAAACTTGAGAAAACGAATGAGCACCGCTCTGTTCTGGTTAGGGTTTGCAGGTGCCAACGTGCGGTGAACCCTTTCCAAGGTGAAGGTTCCAACCATTGAGGAAGCATATCATGCATAAAGTCCAGTAAGGAGCGCCTGCCTTCAGCTCCCTCTTTGAGACCGAACACCCGGATGTTCTTTCTTCTCCCATGATTTTCTAGATCGTCCGTCTTACTTTCCAGCTGTGCAATCCGTTTTACCGCCGAGACTAGTGCGGATTCCGTTCTGTCAATCTTGTCCTCCATTGCAGCGATACAGGTCTCGGTTTCGTCTATGCGTTTTTCATTAGCTGACACATCTTGCTTAATATCAATTAAGTTACTCTCCAAAGCTGAGATGGAGCTTGCCATTTCGCCCAGACGGTTGTTTATGCCGTCTAGCTTTGATCCAAATTCTGAGCGCAGCGCTTTTAGCTCGGTTAGCACCTCGGCCATCTATGCTCGGTTAGCATCTACGCTCTCGGCAGACGATACTTTTTTCCCACTCCGAGTACTTGTTTTACGCGCTTTCGAAAATATGTCACATTCTATAATTGAGAGGGGCTTAGACATAATCAAGACAGAGTTAAAAGATCAGGTTTGTAGAAGTTAGGGGTAGTTTATGTGCGAAGTTGTAGAGAGCTCTCACACTACGCAGCCATCTTCGTCAAGGTCACGTGAGCCCCCTACGCACTGTTCTTGAGCTAATCTGAAGGCCACACAAAGTTTGGAGGTCTGTAGCTATTGACTGTGCAGAAAGTTGGCGACTTCTGCACACTGTGCACCTCAGCATGCGCTGACCCCGCTCTGTGATTTTACGTGGCCTACCACTTCGTGGCTGAGTTGCTGTTGTTCCCAATTGCTTCCACTTTGTTATAATACCACTAACAGTTGAGTGTGGAATATTTAGTAGTGAGGAAATTTCACGAATGGACTTATTGCACAGGTGGCAACCTATCACGGTACCACGCTTGAATTCACTGAGCTCCTGAGAGCGACCCATTCTTTCACAAGTGTTTGTACACCTGTGGCCATGGAAGTGATTGGCAAACCTGAATTTAATGATTTGGAGGGGTGTCCCAATACTTTTGGCAATATAGTGTACCAAGTCAGACATCAGGAGACAACAATGTAGGTTACAGTCAGGACAGCTGAGAAGATTATTGGATCCCCCCTGCCCAACCTCTAAGATCTTTACACATTCAGAGAAAAGGGGCTAAGGAAACCACTTTGGACCCCACACACCCAGCCCATTTTCAATGTTGCCCTCTGGCCTGAACAGTTAAAACTCTCATAACTATGCAATGTCTATCATAACTGTCCATTTGTACATATCTTCTTTCTACATTTCTATTAATGTACTATGCTGCATTATTTAATAATACAAAAATATCATTATAGCGTTATATTTCATTTTTATTGTGTAATTTCCATGTATGTCTGCACTATGTCTGTACTTTCCTTCTGCACTGGAAACTTCTGTCACCAAGACAAATTCCTTGTGTGTGTAAACACACTTGGCCATAAAGCTCTTTCGGATTTCTGATTAGAAATCAAACTTGTATCTCCACACAACTCCAAACTGGGAAGGAAGTGACATCACAGGAACAACTTTGTGTTAAAGAGATGGCAAGATAAAAACAAGCAGTTTATATTCGAGTGCAGCGTAGAAAATAAATAAACAGCATTCGTGCGCAGTGAGTGAATGGTTCAGAATGGAGGAATAAAGAACGAAAGCATAATCACACATTTTATTGAAAGATTAGTAAACAGTTTCACAAAGTGGTGTCAAAATATCTTTGTTTAATTGACGTTTATAGCAATAATACATATTTGAATGTTAGATTTTGCACTGTAATTTGTTCACTAACTGGTTAATCTCTTTATTTCACTGTGAATAAAATGCGCTGCTGCAAAGATTTCAGTAAAATATTAGTGCAATCAGAATGTGCACGCTTGATTTTCTCTTCCAAAAACCATTTTAAGCTGCTCCTCTTCGGTCCATCCATAAAGCATTGGGTCACGGTGGCGTAATAGAATGACATGCATTGAAGACGCATATGCAGGCAACGCAAAGCACATCAATCAGTGCAAAACCGGTCGTGATATGTTAGCGGATGCTGTCATCAGAGCTCTGTGTTCTCTCCTCTGGTTTCCTGCGGTTGAATAAAGGGCAGAGGAGAGCCGAGCGGCAACTAGGAGGGAGCAGCCGCCTCACCAGCTCCTGCAACACGTTCTTCAAAGTCTCTCTGAGCGCTGAAGAAGAGAAGTAGAATACGAAAGGGTCAAGACATGCATTCAGCGTGCTGGTGAGCAGAGCATGTGTTCTCCATTCACTGCTGTAGCCGCCCACAAATCCCTCCACATGTGAGATGCCAAAGGGCATGAAGCAGATGACAAAGACCAGAAGCGTTCCCAACGCCATCCCGATGGCTCTATACCGTTTCTTGGCGTGAACTTTGGATAGACGGGAAAGTATACAGATGCACTTAATGTAGCAGAAGCAGCAGATGAGGAAAGGAATGAGGAAGAAAACAACAGAAAGCTCCAGGCGAACCGGCAGGAGGATCTTGAGCTGTTCGGCGGTGAATTCTTCATAACAGGTGTTACGCTTGGATGGATCGGTGATGTTGGGGTTCAAATAGTTGTGGTATTGCATGATGTAGACGATGCTGCAGTGCACCATGGAAATCACCCAGAATAAGACGCTGGCTATCACAGCATTACGAGGGTTGCGTTTCAGCTTGTATTTAATGGGGAAAGCTACACCCAGGTATCGCTCCACGCTGATGGCCGTCAGGTGGAAGGTGCTGTTGTAGATGGTGGAGTAGAAGATGAATCCCGACAGCGGGCAGAGAAAGTACGGCATCGTCCATTTCATGTTGGCCGCCTCCACCATGCGAAATGGCAGGAAAAAGAGGAAGATCAGGTCAGAGATGGTTAAACTGAGTAACAGGACCTCCATCGGGGTGGGGCGCTGGCGGACCTTCTGGAAGAAGGTGTAAAAAGCCAAAATGTTGGCAGGAAGGCCTATGATCAACGTGAATCCGTAGACCGCTAACACCAGGTTACTGAGAGCCACCGTCCACACCATTGTCACTGTAGATGCCAAACCTGTATGAGAAATAGAAATGTCATAATTTTTACTTCAAGCAAGAGCAATACATACAGTGGGGAGAACAAGTATTTGATACACTGCCGATTTTGCAGGTTTTTCTACTTACAAAGCATGCAGAAGTCTGTAATTTTTATCATAGGTACTCTTCAACTGTGAGAGACGGAATCTAAAACAAAAATCCAGAAAATCACATTGTATGATTTTTAAATAATTAATTTGCATTTTATTGCATGACATAAGTATTTGATCACCTACCAACCAGTAAGAATTCCGGCTCTCACAGACCTGTTAGTTTTTCTTTAAGAAGCCCTCCTGTTCTCCACTCATTACCTGTATCAACTGCACCTGTTTGAACTTGTTACCTGTATAAAAGACACCTTTCCACACACTCAGAAGAGACCTGAAGAGAGCTGGGACCACAGTCTCAAAGAAAACCATTAGTAACACACTACGCCGTCATGGATTAAAATCCTGCAGCGCACGCAAGGTCCCCCTGCTCAAGCCAGCGCATGTCCAGGCCCGTCTGAAGTTTGCCAATGACCATCTGGATGATCCAGAGGAGGAATGGGAGAAAGTCATGTGGTCTGATGAGACAAAAATAGAGCTTTTTGGTCTAAACTCCACTCGCCGTGTTTGGAGGAAGAAGAAGGATGAGTACAACCCCAAGAACACCATCCCAACCGTGAAGCATGGAGGTGGAAACATCATTCTTTGGGGATGCTTTTCTGCAAAGGGGACAGGACGACTGCACCGTATTGAGGGGAGGATGGATGGGGCTATGTATCGTGAGATCTTGGCCAACAACCTCCTTCCCTCAGTAAGAGCATTGAAGATGGGCCGTGGCTGGGTCTTCCAGCATGACAACGAGCCGAAACACACAGCCAGGGCAACTAAGGAGTGGCTCTGTAAGAAGCATCTCAAGGTCCTGGAGTGGCCTAGCCAGTCTCCAGACCTGAACCCAATAGAAAATCTTTGGAGGGAGCTGAAAGTCCGTATTGCCCAGCGACAGCCCCAAAACCTGAAGGATCTGGAGAAGGTCTGTATGGAGGAGTGGGCCAAAATACCTGCTGCAGTGTGTGCAAACCTGGTCAAGAACTACAGGAAACGTATGATCTCTGTAATTGCAAACAAAGGTTTCTGTACCAAATATTAAGTTCTGCTTTTCTGATGTATCAAATACTTATGTCATGCAATAAAATGCAAATTAATTACTTAAAAATCATACAATGTGATTTTCTGGATTTTTGTTTTAGATTCCGTCTCTCACAGTTGAAGAGTACCTATGATAAAAATGACAGATTTCGACATGCTTTGTAAGTGGGCAAACCTGCAAAATCGGCAGCGTATCAAATACTTGTTCTCCCCACTGTACATTCCAGAAATCTAATTGGTTCATGGTTAAACACTTAAATAGGGTGTTTAACTGATGTATGTTAAGATCCTCACCACAAATAGAACATAATTTAGACATGACAGAAAGTTGATAAGCATCTCCTCAATAAAAAAAATTGGCAAGTCAAGTCGCCTTATTTATATCACTTATTTATATAGCGCTTTATACAAAACAGATAGTTTCACAGCAGCTGTCGGCTGTTGTTCAGCTGAAGTCAGTTCAGTGTTGATTCAGTTCTGTTGTAAAGATCAGCAATTATTAAATTAGTTAATTTCATCTATAAAGCAGTTCTGCAGAAAAAGGTGATATCATCGTCCAGCTCTGTTCAGTTCTCATACAACAGCATCAGTACAGGCATATCAATAATATTGTTGAATATTAAGTGTCCCCAACTAAGCAAGCCAGAGCGACAATGGCAAGGAACCCAAACTCCATCAGGTGACAGAGCAAGCAAACGTTTTGCAAAGTTTTAACCCCTGTTTTATTGCATTTAATATCAGTAAAATATTGTTTTACAAGGAGTTAGTCTCAATGTAAATTACCACACAATGGAGATTTAGGGTAGTAAAGAATCCTATTTTTGGCAAGTTCGACTTATTAATGACAATAAAAACAGTTCAACACAGATGGGGCTGACTAAACCAAACAACTGTGCTAAATATGCATCTATGCTTGCAATAATAAATAAACATGCAGTATATTTGGGACATTATTAAATACATTTTGAATATATAACACAGGAAATGCATAGGAACATGTCACACGTTCAGGTGTTATTAGAAAAAAAAGGTGATACATTTTCACACCAGGGTATTTGGGGTATCTTTACAACAACAAGCTACTAACAAAATATTATTACTCAAAATGCATTTCCTGGAATACTTCCAAACTGGTCAGCTGCAGATTTCAGCTGTCAAATATTTCAGCTGCATCATGATCATATTTAGTCTATATGTATAAATCAATGTTTACATTTTCAGTTTGCATAACTAGTCAAAGATGGAAAACTTCCTAAAGGGAAATACCAAACTGTGCAATGGAAAATGTAGGCTACAAGTGAGTGACATTTATGACAGGTAAAATATAAACATTATTAGAAAATTAACTAGCACTAACATTTTCAAGACTGAAACAAATACATATATATATTTTATTTAGCAACATCTGTTTCAGAACTATTTCGATTTTAGATATGTAAAAGTAAATTTACAAAATATATCCTTCTCACCAGCAATGAAAAATAAGCCCATAAAATACTTATATCATAAATACGGTGTATACAGTAAATATCAAAACACAGGAGGAACCCATATTTCTATGTGATTTTCTTTACTGAGTTCATGTAATAATGAATTATTAGGATGAAATACAATATATGTTTGTGTATATATAGTATTACATTCTAATAATCCTTATTACATAAAACTCAATACAGAAAATTAGATTTAGCAATATGGGTTCATTTTGATTGGCATTTTCTGACCAAACCTGCAAAAAAAAATTACCTGTTGAAGCATTAGACCTTTCAAAAGAATCATAATCACAAACCAATCTGGAGGGGGGAAAAAAAAAATAATAATAAATAAATAAATAAATAAAAAATAAATAAAAAATAAATTAATAATTAATAATAAATATATATATATATATATATATATATATATACACACACACACACACACACACACACACACACACACACACACACACATACATATATATATATATATATATATATATACAGAAGCAAACTATTGTATACCTTACTAAGTCAGTCCAGTACCACAGAAGTGACAAGGCGATGCTCCTCCAGTCTTTAGAGCTTTGTCTCGTTATTTCATTTTGACACATGCTGCATCTGTGATGACACAACAGGAAAGAAGCAACACATTTTTCATTTCACTGAAAGAGGTGAGTTTTTTTTGAACAGTCACAGAACCCAGACATCTATAAATGCATGCACTTTGAACTGATATTAATTTTACTCAGTGCTTATATTTACAAGATGGGTTGTTGTTGTTGTTAAAGGTCAAAGAGGGAAGTTTCTTCTTCTACAAACATGTTAATGAGAATTCGCGCACACACACACACACACATATTCACACAAGTGTTACAAATAGAAGAATGAATGAGTACAATTAAAATTGATTCCTGACTTCGAGAACTTGCATTAAAGATGTAATGAAAACAAAGCGAATAAAATTGGGAGAATTTATTTGTACATGAAGCATCTGATCAAACATTTGCTTTTCATCATGTTTTTTGCTTGGCCTGTCAACCACCTATTTTACTTAAAGTCATTAGCATTTCCCACATCATTAACATAAAAATTAAAGAGCTTAATTAATTGCATGTCCGTTAGGTGGGTCTCCTTCATACTCAAATGCGCAATCCATCCACAAAAGCACCGTGGCGGATCGCAGTAATTGAGCGGCGGTACAAGAAGCATCTGTGAGCAGAAAGCTGAATAAATAGTTGCGAGAGGGCAAATAGTGGCAGTCCATTATTTATCATTTAGTAGTTCAGCTCTGCCAGTCATCCTAATTCATTTGGATTTTGTTCGAGTCTTCCTGTCTGTGGAAAAACACTGCATTGTGTTTTATTTTCAGATACTCGAGCACAAGAAAAATCCCATAGCAGCATTGTTCCAATGGATAAAATTCAACAGCCACGGCTTTCACATGCCTACGTGACAGCTGTGCAGGAGAAACAAAAAGATCAGTTTTTTTATCAATAATGTGGTCGCTCCGACAAAATACAAAGACGGCACAATAAGTGGAGGGCCAGAGGAATGGCTGAGCATTTGTTTCTGTCCACCAGAGAAACATTGTGCTTTGTAAGAACATTTTTTTTGCAGTGCAAATAGCATCGAGCTAGACGAGCGCTGCATTTTCTCAGCGTCTGGGTCTGCCTCTGTGGACCTGGGGGAGACAAGAAGGAGAAAAGAAAGAACAAAATGCTTCATTTGATATAAATCATGTCTAAAGGCCCTTTCACATCACCCGAGTCAGCGTTGCCCAATGAACTGAACTCAGCATCAGCTACAGTGTTACCTCAGTTTAAAGTTCAATTTCAACAACATTTGCCTCTAATGATTATTAGACAATTTGCATGATGTATGCAAAGTCTGCCTGTGCAATGACAAGTCCAACTTTACACACAAGTTAATCATTTAGAGTAAAACACACCAAATAATTTAAAAGTCAAACTTTATGAAGAGCTCTTGAATGCATCATAATGTATTTTTACCTTATTTTCTTGTATATTTTTAACACTTTCACATCCACTTTTCACATTTATTTTTCAGTGTGCGTTGTACTCCATTGCTTTCAATTAGAAACTTTTGGCATCATACACCGACGCGGAATTTTATCGTCATGATTAAATTACATAACGGGGTATAATTTTGCCATTAGACATATGTTAGGGTGTGATTTTCATTTCTTCTATTTTTTTATTTACACTATTTAGACATGTTTGAGCACGTAACCCAACCCCTAAACCTACCTATTTGTATATTATATAATATAAAAGACAGATACAACTACAGTCAAAATTTATTCAAAAAGTACAAATATTCTAAGTGTGCCGAAGCCAAACAATTGATTTGTGTGAGGAACGGACCCAAAAAGCAATCACTGTCTCCATCTGCCGTCAAGATCAGATCCTGTGCACACACATTCAAAAATTGCCGCCACAAGAAGCATTAGTCAGCTTTGATTGTGAAATGGCATTGGCTCTCGTGTTTCTTGTGTTAGCATCATGCTAACATTTGGGTGTATCTTTTGAATGAGATACGACGTTCACGGAGGGGGATCATTTTCAGCCATTAAAACCTTTAGTTTCAATCTGTTCTTCATATAAAGATAACCTATGGCTTCAGAAGTCTTGGAATGCAACACAAGTTATTTGGAATACTGTTTTTTGGTCAGTTTTTGCAATAAATACATGTGACTGTACTTTTATTTGCCTGTTATGTTTTATAGTATTGTTGAGAAGTGGTAGGTTTACGATTGGGGTGCTCCAAAATAATCAATGAAAGTATACATATTTATAAAATCATTTCTACTTTTACAAAAGTAAAAAAGTATAGTGCAAAGAATTAAATGCATTTTGATCTTAAGCAAAAGAAAAATTGGCACTAAAGGGCCACCCTGTGCATTAAAAAGTGACGCTGAGAGGTCCTGACCGAGCGTTAATATGTGACGAGTTGGGAGTGAGAACATGTTGTCCTTTACTGTCATGATTTAGCATTCTTCCATGTAACTTGTAATTGTAAACATGTAAAAAAAAAAAAAAAAAAAACCATCTCATTTTGCCCAAGAGAAAGTCAAACAGGTTGCTGTTTAGTCTGAACAGAGGGTATGCATTGACGTCACTTTCCCACCGGAACACGGACTGAAGTGGCAGAAGAGCTGCTGCATAACTGCATTTAATAGGGGAAACTGCAAAAACACGAGTAAAACAAACAATTATCAGTTTAAACTAAAGGTTGGACTCGATAGTGTTCCTTACCAAAGATCCAGTGATCCATGGATATTGACATGCAGCCAGGAATGGTGTTTCCTGATGTTTATATGTGCCCGATTTCAAAGCCGGGGAAATACATAAAGCAAATTTGCCTGTGAACACTTTACATAAATACAATATAGGTAAGTCTAAATCCGGGTGATCACTTACAGTGGGGAGAACAAGTATTTGATACACTGCCGATTTTGCAGGTTTTCCTACTTACAAAGCATGTAGAAGTCTGTAATTTTTATCATAGGTACTCTTCAACTGTGAGAGACGGAATCTAAAACAAAAATCCAGAAAATCACATTGTATGATTTTTAAATAATTAATTTGCATTTTATTGCATGACATAAGTATTTGATCACCTACCAACCAGTAAGAATTACGGCTCTCACAGAACTGTTAGTTTTTCTTTAAGAAGCCCTCCTGTTCTCCACTCATTACCTGTATTAACTGCACCTGTTTGAACTCGTTACCTGTATAAAAGACACCTGTCCACACACTCAATCAAACAGACTCCAACCTCTCCACAATGGCCAAGACCAGAGAGCTGTGTAAGGACATCAGGGATAAAATTGTAGACCTGCACAAGGCTGGGATGGGCTACAGGACAATAGGCAAGCAGCTTGGTGAGAAGGCAACAACTGTTGGCGCGATTATTAGAAAATGGAAGAAGTTCAAGATGGCGGTCAATCTCCCTCGGTCTGGGGCACCATGCAAGATCTCACCTCGTGGGGCATCAATGATCATGAGGAAGGTGAGGGATCAGCCCAGAACTACACGGCAGGACCTGGTCAATGACCTGAAGAGAGCTGGGACCACAGTCTCAAAGAAAACCATTAGTAACACACTACGCCGTCATGGATTAAAATCCTGCAGCGCACGCAAGGTCCCCCTGCTCAAGCCAGCACATGTCCAGGCCCGTCTGAAGTTTGCCAATGACCATCTGGATGATCCAGAGGAGGAATGGGAGAAGGTCATGTGGTTTGATGAGACAAAAATAGAGCTTTTTGGTCTAAACTCCACTCGCCGTGTTTGGAGGAAGAAGAAGGATGAGTACAACCCCAAGAACACCATCCCAACCGTGAAGCATGGAGGTGGAAACATCATTCTTTGGGGATGCTTTTCTGCAAAGGGGACAGGACGACTGCACCGTATTGCAGAGGGGAGGATGGATGGGGCCATGTATCGCGAGATCTTGGCCAACAACCTCCTTCCCTCAGTAAGAGCAAGATGGGTCGTGGCTGGGTCTTCCAGCATGACAACGACCCGAAACACACAGCCAGGGCAACTAAGGAGTAGCTCCGTAAGAAGCATCTCAAGGTCCTGGAGTGGCCTAGCCAGTCTCCAGACCTGAACCCAATAGAAAATCTTTGGAGGGAGCTGAAAGTCTGTATTGCCCAGCGACAGCCCCGAAACCTGAAGGATCTGGAGAAGGTCTGTATGGAGGAGTGGGCCAAAATCCCTGCTGCAGTGTGTGCAAACCTGGTCAAGAACTACAGGAAACGTATGATCTCTGTAATTGCAAACAAATATTAAGTTCTGCTTTTCTGATGTATCAAAAAAAAAAAAAAATCATACAATGTGATTTTCTGGATTTTTGTTTTAGATTCCGTCACTCACAGTTGAAGAGTACCTATGATAAAAATTACAGACCTCTACATGCTTTGTAAGTGGGCAAACCTGCAAAATCGGCAGTGTATCAAATACTTGTTCTCCCCACTGTATATCATTGTTATATCGTCCAGCCCTAAAACTTGTATAGTTTTTGGCAGTGTTTATTTAAAAACATCCAATTATGCAGAATATAAGATGGTAAAAAATTAACTGATGAGCAGAATCTGCTGACTTTTTTTGTGATTTCTGCGCTGAATTTTTGGAAAAATCATGCAGAATGGTTTTAAATGTGTTAAAAAGATCTAAGAGTATGAATGAAAACATGACAAATAAACTATAAAATATTCACTTCTTAACTTCAATTTAAGGTTTACAATACAAATCCAAATAGAACATCTTGTTTTTTAAACAAAGCTAGATCTCTCTTATAGTACATCCACTAAAAGACAGAGAAAATATTGTTTTATCAATTGTATTGTACACAAATCATTAAATAAACAATTTCATATCATTCAACAATAGAGCAAAATAAATAAATACCTACCTAAGTAAATAAATTAACTACTGTTAATAGCTATAAATAAGTAATTTTTGCAGACAAGTGACGTTTCCTTAACTCCTCCAGGGTCAATTTAATTGTAGACATTTTAAAATATCACTCTCTCACAAAAAAAAAAAGTCACATCAATCAGCTCAGACTACTACCCGTCACAATCGGGCACGTGTAGGTTGTGTATGCTTCTCAATGACGGGCACTAATCTGCGGAAGTCTGTGGGCGCAGATTCCGTGTGGGCCTGCTGATGAGTTGTCAATACGGTATACACTCACCTAAAGGATTATTAGGAACACCATACTAATACTGTGTTTGACCCCCTTTCGCCTTCAGAACTGCCTTAATTCTACGTGGCATTGATTCAACAAGGTGCTGAAAGCATTCTTTAGAAATGTTGGCCCATATTGATAGGATAGCATCTTGCAGTTGATGGAGATTTGTGGGATGCACATCCAGGGCACGAAGCTCCCGTTCCACCACATCCCAAAGATGCTCTATTGGGTTGAGATCTGGTGACTGTGGGGGCCATTTTAGTACAGTGAACTCATTGTCATGTTCAAGAAACCAATTTGAAATGATTCGAGCTTTGTGACATGGTGCATTATCCTGCTGGAAGTAGCCATCAGAGGATGGGTACATGGTGGTCATAAAGGGATGGACATGGTCAGAAACAATGCTCAGGTAGGCCGTGGCATTTAAACGATGCCCAATTGGCACTAAGGGGCCTAAAGTGTGCCAAGAAAACATCCCCCACACCATTACACCACCACCACCAGCCTGCACAGTGGTAACAAGGCATGATGGATCCATGTTCTCATTCTGTTTATGCCAAATTCTGACTCTACCATCTGAATGTCTCAACAGAAATCGAGACTCATCAGACCAGGCAACATTTTTCCAGTCTTCAACTGTCCAATTTTGGTAAGCTTGTGCAAATTGTAGCCTCTTTTTCCTATTTGTAGTGGAGATGAGTGGTACCCGGTGGGGTCTTCTGCTGTTGTAGCCCATCCGCCTCAAGGTTGTGCGTGTTGTGGCTTCACAAATGCTTTGCTGCATACCTCGGTTGTAACGAGTGGTTATTTCAGTCAAAGTTGCTCTTCTATCAGCTTGAATCAGTCGGCCCATTCTCCTCTGACCTCTAGCATCAACAAGGCATTTTCGCCCACAGGACTGCCGCATACTGGATGTTTTTCCCTTTTCACACCATTCTTTGTAAACTCTAGAAATGGTTGTGCGTGAAAATCCCAGTAACTGAGCAGATTGTGAAATACTCAGACCGGCCCGTCTGGCACCAACAACCATGCCATGCTCAAAATTGCTTAAATCACCTTTCTTTCCCATTCTGACATTCAGTTTGGAGTTCAGGAGATTGTCTTGACCAGGACCACACCCCTAAATGCATTGAAGCAACTGCCATGTGATTGGTTGATTAGATAATTGCATTAATGAGAAATTGAACAGGTGTTCCTAATAATCCTTTAGGTGAGTGTATAACAATACAATATATAGGGTATGATTTCACCCTAAAATTCAACATATTGACACAAAATGATAACTGCAAATGCAAATCCACAGTTCGCTGCGTAGTTGTTTATGTGCATGCAGAGAATGCAGAAAATGCAGAAACAGTAAAACATAGTGAACCCAAGTTTTTTTTCTTTTTACGAACGATCACCACGGATTACACAAATACATGTTTTCACTGTTTACTGTGAACATTGCACTTTTTCGCACCTAGCCACCTTGTACAATTGCTTTTTCGAGATGCTATCTGCAGCTCTTTTCACATGGAGGTCAAAGCGGTGCATTGAAGCCTTGATGCGAGTCATGTGAAAGAGCCTTAACATATTCACATCCTCATAAGTGACTGATTTGGAACGCACTACATTGGTGAAACAAATAGCATACAGCTGAGCTGACAGTATGATATTTTAATACGCATTTACATACATAGCACATTCAAATACTGAGTAAAATACTAGAGTAGTAGAATTATGAATTTCTCATGATTTCGGATTCATTTACTCACGGATCATTGCATGCACCATAAAGGATACCATGAAGGAATGTGGCCAAAACAAGATTTCTTAGAAAGTAGCATAATAATAAAATGCATTATGAATCTTTACATTAAATGCTGACTGGGTTTTGGAACAGTGCATCACTAAAACATGGAAGTCACATTTATATAAACAGCACTTTATCCATTACAGATTATTTCACAGTAATAAACAGTATAATGTTAATGTAGTTGATCAAAGTTAAAAATGAGTTAAAACTGGTTAAATTTTTTGGCCAAGGTAAAGAAATGGAAAAACATGTTGCCAAGTTACTAACCTGTTGCATGTGCATTGGGTGTCCATGCATGGGACGCATTCCTGGCAATCGTTGAGGGCTTGTATGCCACACTTGAGTCCGTCTTTGCATGTTTGGAGATCTGTGTCTGCGTTGCACGTTCACAGGCTGGATGTTGCGCGCCTGTTGTATTCGTTCACGTGGAAGCGCCTGGAACTGATCCGGCCTCAACACCGGAGGTGGAGTAGGAGGCCTCTGACCTGCTTTGTTGTGTTGCTGGACGGGTTGAGAAGGTCCAGGGTTCTGCAGGGCAGCTTGAGTCTGTTGGATCCGGTTGTTGAATGGGTTATCGGTCTGGGTGGTGTGTTGGCGTAGTACAGCCTGAGTAAGAGGAATGGATGGCTGAGCCACAGTCTGATGTGGTCTGGTGGCAGTTTGCGTCTGAGGATGTGTTTGAGATGTAGTTGTTCCCAAAGGTAGACCAACGTGGTTTGGATTCTGACTTTGAGAGGTTTGGATTTGAGGTACTGTAGGCTGTATTCGCGGCTGTGTGCTGATGCCCTGTTGTATCACTTGCCTCTGCACACTTGGGTCCATTTGAGAGTGGCTGAGCACGTTGTGAGCGATTGGTCTTTGGAGGTCTCCTCTTTGGGAAGCAGAAGGAGCTTGGGTCATCCTGCCTTCAGGTTCAGTCTCCCGGTATCTCCCATCAGAACGACCCCGCCTTGCATTTCGTTGTGGAGATCTAGACCACCAATCCGAGGATCCACTGCTGTCCGAGCTGTCGACTTCACGGTTGGGGTACGCCGGCGTTCCCTGCAAACGGTCCCAAGGCATCTGCTGGGGGTGCGTGCTTGTGCGGGTGTCGTTTAACTGATTGTTGGTCCGAACGGGGTTTGAATGTCGAGTTCGCTCTTCTGCTGAAGATCGTGAGTTGGCAGTTCGGCGGTTTGCATTGGCTTGGTTGGTAGGGTGCGAGTGGCCCGTCTGAATGAGGGCATTGGGTTGGCGAGATCCATTAGTTGTAGCATTACTGAGCATCGTCTGTGTTTGATTACCCAAACTCAAAGGCTCAGAGTTTAACAAACCATTTTGATGGTTGGCGTTCGTATGCTGACTCTGTAGTGCACTTTCTCTCTGGTCTGCATGTTGCCGGATTGCCTGACTTGGCTGGTTTGCTTCTGGAGGGTATGTGTTCAAGTTGAGATGCACTGTTTGAGGTTGTGCATTGTTAAGCTGGTCGGTACGTGGCAACGTGTTGAGGTTTACATGAACTGTATGGGCAAGTGCCCCAGGCTGATAATTACCCGTTTGTATGAGAATATTAGGATTGTGCTGGACAGGCTGTGGGAACGACCTCTGAGGGTCATTGTTTGGATATGAATTGTTGTTTTGATGCCCATTGTCTGGGATTGCACTGAAGTTGTGGTGTGTGTTCAGATGGCCATTATGATGGAGTGGGTTGGAGCTGCTGGGAATGTTTTGTGACATTGTGTTGATGTTCCCATTGTTGTTATTGGGAATGGCGGTGAAGTTCTGTGAGTTGTGTAATGTTTGATCAGGGTGGTTTCCATTGACAAGAGCACTGTTTGCAATCTGAAAAAAGCGGTATTGTTGTAAATTGAAAAAGATGTTGCAACATCATGAACTTTGCAATGATTACAAGGTACTTTTATGTGGCCATAAGGTTTTCTAAAATACACTAGACTAGTTTTGTAATCCTTATCTTGTAACTAGCGAGTATGAGAGTCTTAATATAAAGATGTTTTAATACCAAACTGTGGTAGTTGGTAAATTTAATCTAGGACTCCCTTAAAAACAAGATCTTAAATGAGATCTGAAAACATGCATCTCAAGGAGTTTATCCTAAAGAATTCAAATTGTTGCGATTCATTGATGTCCAATTTAATCAAACAATTCAAAACTCAATGTTTTATGTCATCTATAAAAAACAATTCACAATATCTATTTAGTAAAATATATCTAGGCAAATGTTGCTGAATTACTTTATATTGAATAATATTCAATATATCATATATAAATTATGAATAAATATTTTAATATATTATATATTGAATATTATTTATAATACAAAACAACAGTTAAATCTAATGTAAAATAAGGTGTTTTGAAACAATTTATTTACTTTATTTTTAACAACAATAATATTAATAATAATAATAATTATGGTTATTATTACAAATAAACAATAATAATAAGAAGAAGAAGAAGAAGAAGAATAAAAAATATTATTATTTGTAAAAGAAAATGTATATTGTAAAATACTTCAAAATAATTAAAAAAAAAATCAAAATAGTTTACATTTTTACTATTATTTCTACATTACACAGAACACAACAGGAGGAAGTGTGTCGTACTGTGGTGCCTTCATTCTGGTTTGTCTTCTGAAGTCCAATAGCATCTTTGAGTCTCCGATCAACTGTGAATATGAGCATATGAGCATGTCAGAGCCTTAGCATCAAAAAGCAAAACAGCAGACAGCAGCGTTCAGGAGGGACATACCGTTTCTTTGTCGCAGGAGCACAATAATGACAACAATAATAATGATGAGTGCAACAACACAGGCAACAACAATCCCTGCTACGGCCCCTGCACTGAGACACGTACCTGTGAAGCAGGAGGGTGAGATTTTACATTTCAAGACTTAGATTAGCAAGCAGAAGACATAAATGGAGCCAGGGCATAAAGGGCAAGGAAAAAAACACATCACAGAAACATCAATAATGGAGCTAGCAAATAAGGGAAAGTATCCTGCAGAGGAAATGCATTGTAGGTGGATGGAAATTATGACTCCTTCCAATATGGTGACACATGAATTTATCAATCTTGTAGTTGATTACTCTCTCCGGTCAAGAAAATGAATGTCAGGCCGAAGAATGAACTGACAGATGCATCCATCACTGTAGTGCCACAGAGAGCCATTAACTCACCCACAATGGCCAGGTCTATCTGCTGCTTTGATGCCCCTCCTGTGATGTCATTCCGTGCGGTGCAGGCATAAGTGCCACTCTGATTGGTGGAGAAGATCTGAAGACTCAGCACGCCACTCCCTGTTTGGCCGGCGGTCACCGGCTGGCCGTTAAGTTCCCATGAGAAGGAGGCAGGAGGTAGAGAGGTCGACGTACAGGTGAGACGCACCGTCTGCCCCACCGTTGCATCTCCACCGCCGACACACTCACTTGAGGTCTTAGTCAACTGTGGGGCATCTGGACCATCTGAGGAACCAACAATATTAACGATTAAAATGCTGAAAGAATTAGTTCACTTCAGAATTAAAATTTGCTGATAATTTACATCATTCAAGATGTTCATGTCTTTCTTTCTTCAGTCGAAAAGAAATTAAGGTTTTTGAGGAAAATATTCCAAGATTTTTCTCCATATAGTGACTTCAAGGGGGTCCAATGGGTGGAAGGTCTAAATTCCAGTTTTAATGCAGCTTCGAAGAGGTCGACACGATCCCAGCCGAGGAATAAGGGTCTTATCTAGCGAAACCATCGGTCATTTTCTAAAAAAAAAAAATATTAAAAAAATGTATATACCACTTTTTAACCACAAATGCTCTTCTTGCTCTGATCTGCAATGCGCCATGCATTACATAATCACGTTGGAAAGGTCACACGCAACGTAGACGAAAGTAACGATCAAGTGTTTACAAAGAGAACGTGCAAAGACTGTCAAACGCCCTTCACAAAAAAAAGGTAAAGCAATGATGTTGGATGATTTTGAAGTTGGAGGAGAAAATGAGATGTTTTTTTTTTACCTTTCCAATGTGATTACGTAATGCGTGGCACATCACAGATCAGCGCAAAAAGAGCATTTGTGGTTAAAAAGTATATCATTTTTTATATTTTTTAGAAAATGACAGATGGTTTGGCTAGATAAGACCCTTATTCCTTGGCTGGGATCGTGTCGACCTCTTTGAAGCTGCATTGAAACTGCAATTTGGACCTTCAAACCGTTGGTCTCCATTGAAGTCACTATATGGAGAAAAATCCTGGAATGTTTTTCTCAAAAACCTTAAATTCTTTTCGACTGAAGAAAGAAAGACATGAACATCTTGAATGACGTGGGGTGGGTAAATTATCAGGAAATTTTAATTCGGAAGTGAACTAATCCTTTAAAGACAATTTACCATGACCTCAAAAGGCTTGTCATACTATTGTATTGCATACTATTGCTTGTTTTACTATTGTAATTTCTGTTTTATTTTAAAGGTGCACTATGTAACTTTTCCATCCGCTAGAGGTCGCCTATTCAAAACAAAGGTGTAGTTTGATGACGCCAAGTTTGAGCGCAGAATCTTGGGACATCACAGCCGGTGGAAAAGAATCAAGATAGGACTCGGGCAGAAATCATGTTCATAGATGTGATTATTAACGTTACTGTAGTATGAAGCAGAGCGGGACCGAGTGTTGTGGGAGCTGAGCAAGGCCGCTGGAGCGATTGTTAATAAGATGAACGCAACACACGCCTCGCGAGCAGCGGGACTTTTATTATGCCACAGTCGCCGGCGCCATCCGGTCATGAGTATGAGGTAACGCAGCTCTGTTTATCAAATGAGATACATTTGAGTGTGTTGAAAATTATGTGATGACGTTACTCTGTGCGTTTGCGCAGCGGCTGCTATGACACTTGTTGCACACTGCAGTAAGTGTAAAGCATTTCTGCAAAATAAAACCGAGAAAAACCGAGGGTAACGTAGATATGACGCAATTGACAGGCGATTCCCTCACACGTCCCGGTTCCTTGGTTAAAATAGCAATTTTCTCACGATTTACAAATAGTTGGAAACATTTGGGATATTGTAAGTACTCAACTGAACAAAATATATAACACTGTCCTAGTGGTTTTTGGATATTTTACTGAAAAAATGTTACATAGTGCACCTTTAATTTTGTTTTTATTGTATTTTGTCTACTTTATTCTCTGTGAAGTGCTTTGAGTTTGAGAACAGTGCAATATAAATAAAATGCATCATCATCATAATGTATCACCTTATAAGTCATTGTATATGTCACAATATATATATTTTTACTGGAAAATAAATGAAAAAATGCTTATGTATTAAATTACAATGTGGTAATTTCTATTTTTGATAATCTAGTAAATAAAACAGAAATAAAATAAAAAGTGTTATACAACAATACAAATAAAAGGTGCTTCATCTAGTTTTATTATTTTCTTTTTATTTTAGACACAAAGCAAAAATCGGATTATTTATGATGCATGAATTAGCCTGATATCAGTGCAAAAATTGCTTCATATTATGGAACACTTGAGTTCAAAACAAAATACTCAAAACAATAAAACTCCACCAAACAGAAAAGCTAAAATAAAGATTGTTTGGTTTCTGTAGACATACGCTGGCCTATTGGTTGAGCCGGTGGTGTCATGTTCCTCAAACAAACAGATTGCAATTAGTCACAAGTGGGCCAGAAATGAATCCTAAATTATGCCTTGTATGTCATTGTTATGTTTGTCCAACAAACTGGAACATTATAAGCTCTTTGGTCAATTTTATGTTGTATGTCTGCACTGTCTCTGAACGCATGCTGTTGACGTAAAACATGCTCTTATCAGAGCAAATGCAGGTTTGAAGGTTGATATGCAAAGAAAACTCTTGTTGGACAGATGCCCAATTCGTACATTAAAAATTTGATGCATTAATAATATTAATTTACTACATCAGTAGTTCTCAACCAGATTTCTTAAATATATAATTGATAGATCAATATATTAAAATGATTTAACATTTATTAAACAATAAAATAAGCTAAACAGCTATGTAAACTGACAGATTTCTCATTTGAATTTGTTTCATTCATATTTCTTACATTTTTTAGTAGAATTCACTGAGAAATTGCTTTTTTAAAAACCGTATCCCGTAATCACAAACAACTGGAAAAGTTTATTGATTCAAATTCACTGGGCATAAAAAGTGTGAATTCTGGAGAACATTCATTTTTTATTTTTTATTTTATTAAATTATTTTAATATATTGTTTCTTTATATAGAACAGTTTGAAAACAAGCAGCAGAAGTGCTGAATATATCTGTCTTGGACTAGATTATCCAAAAACAGCAATATTACCATGATTATATACCATATATACCATTTTGGAGTTGCATTTCCAGCCAAAAACTGTAATATATACAGTTACTAAGACAAAAAAACATGTACAGTGATATATACAGTTACTGTGAAATTCACCAAAAGGTGACTAGTTTCTGCACCAATGACTGCAGATTAATTGTTAATGACTCACAGTACACGCTGAGGGTGGCCTTGGCTGTTTGGGCACTGATGGCGTTGCTGACAGTGCATGTGTACTCCCCTGCATCATCTCTTCTGGCTGGCTTGATGATCAGAGATCCAGTGCTGATAGTAATGCGGGTGTCAGAGGACAGAGCAGCGCCTCCTTTACCCCAAACCACACTGACCTCAGAACCCGCAGACCAGCTGCAACTCAGCGACACATTCACACCCTCCAGAGGCAGAGGCGGCAGAGACAAACTCACTCCGGTCACAGCATCTGGAGATGGACAACAAAGACAGGGTAAGGAAGCTTGTTTACGCCACAACTTTTTATCTCACATTTCTGACTATTTTTCTCACAATTGCAAATTTATCTTCTAGGTTTTTTTTTTTTTTAATTTATTTATTTTTTTTTACATCTAACAATTCTGACTTTTTACTTTGAAATCTGTTTACATCTTTTATTTTCTCATAATTCTGACTTTATATCTCAATTCTGATTTTATAACTCACAATTCTGACTTTATATCTCACAATTCTGACTTTATATCTCTCAATTCTGACTTTATCTCTCACAATTCTGACTTTATCTCTCACAATTCTGACTTTATCTCTCACAATTCTGACTTTATATCTCACAATTCTGACTTTATATCTCACAATTCTGGCTTTATATCACACAATTCTGACTTTATATCTCACAATTCTGACTTTATATCTCACAATTCTGACTTTATATCACACAATTCTGACTTTATATCTCACAATTCTGACTTTATATCTCACAATTCTGACTTTATATCTCACAATTCTGACTTTATATCACACAATTCTGACTTTATATCTCACAATTCTGACTTTATATCTCACAATTCTGACTTTATATCACACAATTCTGACTTTATCTCTCACAATTCTGACTTTATATCTCACAATTCTGGCTTTATATCACACAATTCTGACTTTATATCTCACAATTCTGACTTTATATCTCACAATTCTGACTTTATATCTCACAATTCTGGCTTTATATCACACAATTCTGACTTTATATCACACAATTCTGACTTTATATCACACAATTCTGACTGTTGGTCTCGGAATTCTGAGTTTACATCTCGCAATTCTGTTTTTGTTTTTTTTTCACCACAGAATAACAAAATAAAAAAGGTAATTGCGACTTTTTATCTCACAATTCAGACTTTTCAGAACTGACCATGTGCACGGAACATTCTTAAGAACGCAATAATATGAGCCAGCTGCAAAACCGGTGAAATGTCACTTGTTGGTGTGGTGGTAGCTTCAATGTCCTGAGGTAGCTTTAACAGCATCAATAGTGTAGTACTTAGTTTATAATCAGAATATAGTCACTTAAATAGTCAGGCCTAGCATTAATTTAGTTATTCAAACGCAGAACGACATAAAAAAGACGCATCCCAGTGTTCCTCCTCAGCAAAATTCGACAATCAGTTTTCACATTTCCGTGTGAATAAAGTGTCAACAGTGTAAATTAAAGATTTATTGTGCACTGTAGTTCGATTCATTAAACAAAAAGTTTTCACAAGTGTGCCAAAATCAGTGAGCTTGTGCTGCACTGACTGACAGCTTCTGTGGTTATAAAGGGAGAGGTTCTCGCTTTCTGTGCAATTCATTCGCATGAAAACTTTTTCATGAGACTTTGTGACTGTTTAATATGTATTTTACAGGAAATGGCTAATATGAGCCAATAAATGCTCCTCTGCCGCCATCTGCTGGTTATAGTGGTAATTAATGTCTTTTTTATTTTTTATCAAATAAATTTTTGTTTTCTATCAAATGCTGTATTTCCTACATCTTGAAACGTTCAGTTTTACAAATGGGGACAGTCTCAGAAGGATAAACAAATGGGTCATCACATTAAAAATAACATTTGAAGTGCTGGAAAAATGTTACGTATACATGTCCAATTACAGACACCGTGTTTATTATTCTAACATTCCCATTGGCTTCAAGTCTTTATTGCAATCAATAAAACTGGTTTAGTGGCAAATTATGTAAGTGTGATAACTGCATTAAAATACAAATACAACATTAAAAAGTCAACCATTGATGACAGCTAACAGTTCACCGGAAATGCCCAAAGCTGGCTTTACGAAAACCAGGAAGTAACCATGCATATGATCAATTGCGAGTTTATATCTTGCAATTCTGAGAAAAAAAGTCTGAATTGCAAGATAAAACGTTGAAGTTACATTTTTCTGTTGCAGAAATAAGCTTTCATAACAGGGTGAGAAAAGAATTCTATTGTTTTCATTCAGCATTGTGGTGATGTGTAGCATCATACCAAACACCTTGAGCTGCACTGAACGGGTGTTCACGCCGAGTCCAGTGGTGGAAGAGGGTTCGACAGAGACGCTGTAGTTTCCAGAATCACGGCGCTGGCTGTTAGTGATTTTGAGCTGAGTGGCAGTGACAGAGATTCGGCCCTGATACTGCGGGACGGCAATTACAACAGGGTTACCATTTGCCCACATCGCCAGTGTAGTCCCTCCACTATCAGTCCATCTGATAAGGGACACATCAGACACCGTCTGTACTGTAAAGATGGCATCTTTCCCGGATGCCACCAACACTGGTGTCTTCTCGAACTGAACTGGAACAGGGTCCAGACACACAGCGAACAAAGGCAAACCTATGGAGAGTTAGTGATTTAGTTAGTGAAAGTTACTGCAACAGTTCATACACAACTGTGCACTTACAGGCTTAAAAATTATTTGCATTAGAAAAAAAAAAATCTGTTCAAATGCTGCATCTTAAAAGATTTTTATTTTAATGCAAATATGATTTTAAACAGATTTTAATTGGATGCATAAAGTCAGTTAAGTTTTCTTAAAGCTGCAGTCCGTATGTTTTGCCTCTTTGTCGCCATCTCTGTTTGAAACCTGCAATTGCAGTTATTTGTGGAATTATCATCTTTACGTGAGTTGTGCATCGGCACGGCTCCTCAGCACAGATGAATCTAATGTTGTGATGTGTGTCATTCATTCACCGCACCGATGTGGATACTGTACTTCAGAATCACAGATTCTACATCTTGGAGTATGACCAAAATAAGAATTTTCACCGGAAAATCATCTGAACAAGTAAGTCTGTTGTAATGTCTGCTGAAGAAAAAAACTGAGAAAAAGCATTACAATAAATCGCGCTACCAACGGTGATTAAATCTAACGATCGCTTACCTCACATCACATCAAACCGTGCAAATTATTATTATTGTGATACTTTGTTCTCAAATTGTTAATGTTAACAACATCAGCATTGCGTGACTATGTGTATTTAATGTGTATTAGCGTTACCTGTAGATTTCAATTTCTGTACAGTCTAATCTTTTGCTTTTGACTACGGGTGAATCTCCAGTTGTCACTGATGATTGTCGTTTGGACCTTTCTGGATTACAATCCGCCATCAAAATGATAAATTTAATTATTCCAGCTGCTGTGAGAAAATGTACTTGCTCAAAAATTGATTTTGGAATTTTTTTAACCAAAAAGTTCACAAAGATGTCCTTGCAGAGTAAACACAGGTGTAGTTCATCACATTACCAATGGAAATGTTCTACAACCACACATTACAAACACAAATAAAGAAAGACAGTCTGCATCTGAAAGAAATGCATTCATATAGGTGTGGCATGAAAAGACACGCAGATGATCAAACTAAATGCAGAATGCTGTAAAACAGGTGCAACTCAACTAGGTGTGACACAAACTACAGTGCTTGTACGTCAGACCTTTAAATATATCTTGCATCTGTCTGTGATTTTCGGCTTCAGTGTTTTGACGTGACCGCCTGATAATCCAGAAGTTCCCTAAGGTGTTGGTTATTATATGAACTAATTGTTTTCACATTATTTTCCTAATTTTTTATATTAAAACTGAGTTTGTACTGATACCTCTAGTCAAATTATTATTATTTTGTTTCCCATTTTGCATCAGTTATCTATTGCAAGTGCTGTATTTTTCATGTTTGTTGATGTATATCAATCAAATCTGTTTTCAGTGAAATAAAGAGCTCTACAAATGAAGTATATTATTGTTGTTGTCTAATTTAGATGGAGTACTGTAAAATGCACAGGTGTAGCCTATCTTCTGCAGAATCACGTCTGACAATCATGAGACAGACTGAAGAGACAAAACTCACTTATCAATGAGAAAAACACAACAGGATGCAGCAGTGTGTTCATGTCAATCTGGAGGGCCTGGGCAAAAACATTCAATTAGTTTCCAGATGTTTCATTCAATCACACATTAAAGCATATGAATCATAATAAGAGGCATTCTGTCAAATTAAAAGAGACACTGACATCAATCACTGTCTCATTGCTACGATAGAGCCTGCGACTGTTATATCGTTAAAATGAGAAATTAAAGCTGTTATAAAGACTCACTAAGCAGTCTTCGTTTGGTTTTCATTTTCGTGTCTTTAAATCCGTGTGTTTTCGGCAACAGGACGACGCGTCGCTTTCACTTCCTGATCACCTGTCGACGCCTCACCTCACGGCATCGTCACAACAACTGACAAAGAGTGAAATAAACGTCTTTGCTAATTTAGAAAATAAATAAGGTCTAAATAAACACGAGTTGTTTCGCTCCCGAATGATTTACACAAAGTAATTTATTGCTACATAAAAATCACACTTGACCTGACGTCTCCTGTATGTGTGTCTCGACAGACGTAGCCACGCCCACCCGTCAATCATCGTTAGAAGGAAAAACATTAGAAATTTAATAATTAATTAATTAATAAAAATTAATTAAAAAGTCTCGATTCAAATTTGTACATATTTAAAAAATGACCTTTTTTGACCAAGGATATGTTTTTCTTCTTGTTCATTTTTTTTCTCCATTACAATATATGTTGTAGTATATTCATCATTAAAATCAAATACTGTATTTTCGATAGAACAAAGGTTTAATAGGATTTCATAAAAAAAGCTTTTAAATAATTAAACTTACTTCAGTTGACGTCATATGGGCGTGGTTATGATATTTGTCACGTTCATCTGGTGTTACGAGATTTTCGGTTTCTGAGATTTTCGTTTCAGTGGGCGGAGTCACATGAATATTCATGAGTTTCCCGGACATGCGCGTTAAACTGAGAATTTTACTTCACGCTCCTCCTTGTATCTCAGCAGGTTTAATGTATTGTTTCAATAGAAGGTAAATAGTTTCAGTGTCGCGCGAATTTATGCCTAAACTTAAATTGTTTATTGCGTTTATGACGTATTTATTAGTTTGCAAGTTTTGTGCAGTCGTACCTGACTGAAAGATTGCAGGTTATAAGCAAACTTCAACTCGTATTGATTTTATTTCGTTGTGCTATTCTCTTCCTTTGTACCATGAGATGCTTTAAAATGGTCTTTTACTAATTGTTATTATTTGTTGAATGCAATAACTGAAATAAACCTGTATGAATGTATTTGTGGACTAAAAAGTTTTAATCTATCCTGGTGTGATTGCTCTTAAATTTTTGTTCATTTTTATTCATCAAATAACTTAAAACCACACACAAGCATGAATGTGTTGCTTTAATAGGTCTACATAAGTACAATTTGGATTAAAAGTGCCATGAGAAAAGTCTACCTGTTTTGTTATAGACTAATAATACTGTTCAGAGGTCTTTATTTTTATGTTCACCAAGGCTGCATGTACCTGATTAAAAAAACAGTAATGTTGTGAAATGTTTTTACCAACTGTTCTCTATATTTAATTATTATTATTTTTTTTAAATCTTGCGATGGCAGAGCTCCTGGAGAGTCATGACCCTTCAGAAATCATTCTAATATACGGATTTTCTGTTCAAGAAACATTTCTTATTATTATCACAGTTAAAAATGGTTGTGCTGCTTAATGAAGTGTGGAAACCGTTATACAGCCGTCTGTTTGCCAGAAGAACAGCATTTATTTGAAATATAAATAATTTGTAGCATTATGTCTTTACTGTCTTTTTTTTTTTTAACCAATAGAATGCATTCTTGCTGAATAAAAGTTAACATTTAAATCATAGTGATTCCAAACTTTGTTATGCAAATCTTAAGAGTGATTAAAAAAAGCGTCAAGATGACAGAATGTCATAAATGTTTTAACATAGATTCAATAGTTTAAAGAAGTTTAATTTTTCAAGATTTAAAGTCAAAGGTGCTACTAATAAAGCCCAATTAAGAACATACATGTCTATGAAACATACCCCCCGTTTCACAGAAAAGGCTTAAGTTGTTTTAACTGAAAGCATATCTTAAAATTGTTTTTTCTCAAGATGCACACCATTAATGTGTTTTTCCTAAGGCATGTTTAATGTTAAAGCTAAATGTCCTAATTTAACTAAGGCCTAATGCTGGCTTAATCTAAACCCTGTCTGTGAAACCAGGCCTTTATGACTCATAAATTAGTGTTGGTCGTGCATCAAAATAGATCATGTAATTATAAACATAAATGATCATCATTATGTATCATCCAGGCACACAGTGCAACACATGGTCAAAGAAAGAGCAAATGACAGAGAGTAATATCAGTGTCGGTTGCAAAATGTTTATTAGGTCACTGATATGGTTGTGGATGTTATTTCAGTCATTGCCAGAGGGATAACACAGTTTTAAAGCTTCATAGGGTAAGGTAACAGAAGAGCATAACAATAAATAAATTAAATGATAATCTGTTTATAAGAATATTCTTTATCTGCTCTTCTGTTGGAAATCAGTGTAATAATTCAGGTGTTCTGGAATATTTGGTTTCACTGTGTAAGTGGAATTTATTAAACCTACATTTATATTTGTTTGTAAAACAATTAATATATATATTTTTTTTTTATTGGAAACAAAATTTAACAACATTTTTCAGCACTGTGACTTTTACAACCAGACAGCAGACAGTTCACAACCAGAGAACATGGACAATGTTCAATAGTTTGGCTCATGAAAAGGGAAAGTTAACACATAATCTTCACAGTATGTGTTACAAAAAATATTATGTCCACAGATACAATTAAATACAGGTTTATTTCAGTTGTTACGGGCAGTGACATATTCAACAAATGATAACAACTGATAAAAGACACCATCTCAAAGTACAAAGGAAAAGCACAACGAAATGAAATCAATGTATACGACTAGTTGAAGTTGACAAAACGTGCAAATAATAATAATAACAAATATATATATATTATAAACTGTTCTGAAACGAGTTGTAGTTCAGGCATAAACTCGCACTGAAACTATTTATAATGCATTAAACCTGCTGAGTAACAAAGGTGCGTCAACTAAAATTCTCAGTTTCACGCGCATGTCCGGGAAACTCATGAATATTCATGTAAGCTCCGCCCACTGAAACCGACAATCTCGTAACACCTGTTAGGAGGATAAACAGTTAAACAATACGATCTCAATACAACAGAAAGGCAGTAAACACGGAGTTTAAGCTTCGAAAGTCGAGGTAAGATTGTTTATTAATCGATATCTAACCAGTCAGTCATACCTGAATGAAACAGACTTTGAATAATTTCATCTCTCTAATGGTTTGTCAGGTGTCATCATGGGATCTTGGATGCTGGTTTGGATTATGTGCACCACAGTCATTCTGAGTGAGTTAGGTGTTATTAAATGAAATAGTTAACTATAAAACCTGTTTGGGCATGTAATATTACTTCAAAGACATGTCTAATCTCTGTTTTCTGGGCAGCAATGAACAGTTTTATACACAAACATACATCTAATTAAAGTTGCTATAGTAAAATATGGACATTACATCAATACAGAAAATATATAAAAATAAACACTGTACATAAAAATGCTATTTAAATATTAGAATGCATTTTCAAAAATGTCATTGAGTCATTTGGAGTGATAAAAAATACATTTCTAAATTATTTTCCAAGCTTTTATATGAGATAAGCTTCGACATGAACTAAATAAGGCTTTTTCATGCTTGTAACTTTGGAAGAGTGAAAGTCTTACCTCCTAAAACTATTGTTTTACAATTATTTTGCATGCATTTCTCATAAAAAGTGGTGAAAATGTAAAAGGCATAGGGACCAGGCAGTTTGCAAACGCTATTATTTGCAATATACTAATTCTTTTCTAATAACTGTCCCCAGTGCCTGTGTGTCTTCATGGAGCAATATCAGTACACTTTAAGACTAGACGCCCTCTCTATGTTGCGCTTGGTCAAACTCTCGTTTTGGAAGCCACGTTCAAGAAGAATCCAGGCGACGTGATAGACATGGTGACGTGGGACCGAGAGAGAAGGAAGGACAATATTAGACTCTCAGGTGGTCATGGAAGCAGAATATCTTTGGAGAAAGACAATGCACTTCTGCGGATCACTGATGTAGCAGAAGGAGACTTTGGGATCTATAAGGTCACCGTTACAGACAGTGATGGGTATCAGCAGCATGATTCTGTAGAAGTGCGAAAGATAGGTAAACAGTTTAACTATGCAAATTATTATCAGACTGAACCGTGCACCAGCTGTTTTGAATATTTTCTTGGCATGCACAGCTATATTTAAGTTCAAAGGCATTATGTCATGCAGAACACACTCACACAAAAACTAGTTGAACAAGTTACATACGTCTTTCTCTCCTTTCAGAGGAACCTCCAAAGGCGTCGATTGCACGTGTGCTGGAGTGCGTGGTGGATAAACATGACATGACGCAGTGGGATAGTCCTCAGTTCTCATGGCTGGTGGATGGCGTTGCAGTAACCAATCAAACCGCACTGTTAGCAGGTGGCAGTAGACTCGATATCTCGGAGGTTAAGGGAGTTAACTACACCTGCGTCATCAAGAGCAGCCTGGGGACGCGCACAGCGCATTATGAAGCACCAAAAGGTATCTTTCAATGTCAAGAACATATGGCATTTTTGAATATTTAGGGGTAGCTAAATGTCACGGTAACAGTCTGGGTAATTAACGTGGTGTCCCTCATGTCTCCAAATCACCCGTAAGGTAGGACTGGATGGTTGACGTGTCTAGAATTAGTTTTGATGCATCAAATCTGATCTTTTGATTTGCATCAAGTTCCAAACGATAAAGAAAAATAACACATACAATAAGGTCCCATTAGTTAATGTTAGTTAATGCATGAACTAAAATTAACTTATTTATTAATATTTTATTAATGTTAGTTAATAACAATACAACTGTCCATTGTTAGTTCATGTTAGCTCAGGTCCATTAAATGATATTAAGAGATACAACTTTTTATTTTAATAATGCATTAATAAACATTTAAATGAACTAAGATTAATAAATGCGGTAACACTTTACAATAAGGTTTCAAATTAGTTAACTACATTAGTTAAGATGAACTTATATTTTTAGAGCATTTTATTAATCTTAGTTCATGTTAATCTTAAAACATTTTTAAGGTCGAGTTGTATATGTTAACATTAGTTAATGCACTCTGAACTAACATCAGTGTGAACATTTTAACTAACATTAACAAAGATTGATAAGTGCTGTAAAAAAACAGTTTGCTCATTGTTAATTCATGTTAGTTAATGCATTAAATAATGTTAACAAAAGAGACCTTAGTGTAAAGTGTTACCATAAATGTTTTGTTAGCTTATGCTAACTGATTTAGTTAATGTTAACAAATGGAACCTTATTGTAAAGTGTTACCAAATATTTTATATATATATATATTGCATTTTGATGTTTTTTTAAGAGCTGTTATTCATCAAAACTTTTGTGTAATTTGTGCTTAACCTAATTCATTATGAGATAAGACTTGGTTATTTCCTTACACACACATCACAACCAGCTCATCTGTGCAAACTGTGCTCACCACTTTATGATACCAGTTCATAGAACTAAACTGTCAAACTATATATATGTATATATCTATATACAGTAACAGTAGCGGTCAAAAGTTTGGAAACATTACTATTTTTAAGTCTCTTCTGCTCATCACGTCTGCATTTATTTGATCAAAAATACAGGGAAAAAAAACTGTAATATTGTGAAATATTATTACAATTTAAAATAAAGTTTTTCTATTTTAAAATGTAATATATTCCTGTGATCAAAGCTGAATTTTCAGCATCATTACTCCAGTCTTCAGTGTCACATGATCCTTCAGAAATCATTCTAATATGATGATTTATTATCAATGTTGGAAACAGTTGTGCTGCTTTATATTTTTTACTTATACTTCTTTTCTAACAATATTAAATATTGTTAGAAAAGATTTTAAAAAAAATTAAATCTTTTCTAACAATATTACTATCAATTTTTATTAATGTAACACATCCTTGCTGAATAAAAGTATTAATTTCTTTCAAAAAAAGAAAGAAAAAAATTACCGACCCCAAACTTATGTTACAAAAGATTTCTATTTTGAATAAATGCTGTTCTTTTTTTAACTTTAACTTTTTAACTTTTTATTCATCAAAGAATCCTGAAAAAAAGTATCACAGTTTATAAAAAAATATTAAGCAGCACAACTGTTTCCAACATTGATAATAAAGTATATTAATATATAAAGTATATTAAATAGAAAAACATTATTTTAAATTGTAATAATATTTCACATTAGTTTTTTCCTGTATTTTTGATCAAATAAATGCAGGCTTGATGAGCATAAGAGACATCTTTCAAAAATATTAAAAATAGTAATGTTTACAAACTTTTGACTGGTACTGTATGTATACACAGATCAGGCATAACATTATGACCACCTTCCTAATATTGTGTTGGTCCCCCTTTTGCTGCCAAAACAGCCCTGACCCACCGAGGCATGGACTCCACTAGACCCCTGAAGGTGTGCTGTGGTATCTGGCACCAAGATGTTAGCAGCAGACCCTGTAAGTCCTGTAAGTTGCGAGGTGGGGCCTCCATGGCAGGACCCAAGGTTTCCCAGCAATGCTTGGAAACCAGTACTGCGCTTTCGGCGTTGGACAAGGGTCAGCATGGGCACCCTGACTGGTCTGCGGCTATGCAGCCCCATACGTAACAAACTGCGCTGCACTGTGTATTCTGACACCTTTCTATCAGAACCAGCATTAACTTCTTGAGCAATTTGAGCTACAGTAGCTCGTCTGTTTGATCAGACCACACGGGCCAGTCTCTATCTAGTGTATATATATCTAGTGGATATCTGCCAGCCCACCCTTCTATAGGTGCCTAGATAAATAATGTTATGCCTGATCGGTGTATATGTATAATATACACAGCATGTCAGTCAGCTTGTCTAGATCTGGTTTCAGTGTTGTATGTTTTCCTCAGAATCTTGGAATCCCTGTTGTACGGGACTGATCGCAGCTGCAGTTACAGTAACACTTTGTGTGGCCGGGTAAGGCTTTTTCATCTATTGTACTTTCTCATTATATGTCTGTTTTAAGGCAGGGCCATATACATTATATTGAATATTCACAATAGATCTGTAAATATTGTGATCCTTTGGGCCCTATCATACACCCGGTGCAATGTGACGTCATGAGCGACGCAAGTGTTTTTTGCTAGTTTCAGCCCGACGCAGTTATCATTTTCACGTCCAGCGCCACGTTGTTTAAATAGCAAATGCATTTGTGCCCATCCGTTTGCCCATGGGCTGCTGTCTGAAAACCAGGTGTGTTCAGGCGCATTGTTGGCGCGTTGCTATTTTGAGGAACTGAAAACGACTGCGCCATTGACCAACTAAAACCTGCTCTAAAGTCAATAGCGCAGTATTTTTTGTGTTATTTAAAGGGCGTGTTAGTAATATGAGCCTATAGGCGGGTGCACAACGCACATACACTCTGCTTATTACACACACAGGGATGTGCACACACACATTTTTAAATATTAAAAATAAAAGGATTCCTCTCTGGAGAAGTGTTCAGTTTTTCCGCTCGCAAATTCCTCCATGTAAATAGCGAATCCGCCATGGTGCAAGCACAACTGGCTTTTAAAGGGAATGGGAGATGAGACTCTGATTGGTTTATTGCACGTTACGCCCAAAACACACCCATGACTCATTAAGAGACTAGGGACAACCCTTTTTTCCGTTGTTAAACTAGCAGATTCGGACATGCCCTAAGTGCACCTGCGCCATGAGCTTCAGACCATGCACTCAGATCGTTAAAATAGGGCCCTTAAAATGCACTTTTTATTTTTCATTAGACTAGTTTCACGACTCTTCTGTTAAGCCGAAGATGTTTTAATAGTCTCTGATGTATACTTCAGAAGGACAAATCGTGTTCGAGTGAATCGATTTGAAACCCCTTCTGTTAAAAATGTTCCTTGTATGGCATTTTTATATTAAAACATTTTAGCCAAATATACATAGTAGTTCAGTATTGTATATACATTTTTATATATAAATATTGAGAAATGTATTTAGATAATCTTTTTAGCTGTATTGCCCAGCCTTACTCTATTTGCTTCCTTTTCACATGAACTTTTTATTTCAGGTTAATTTTCCTGAAGAGGAAAGACAAAAATCGTCATCTAGCCAGAAGACTTGGTCATGGCACATAGAACATTTGATTTTATTTATTTACATGTGAACATACTTTTATTTTGATAATTTTGTGATTATTTATTTTACTTGTACTACATCACTGGGATCATATCATCTGCTTTTTTCCTCCTTTAAACCTTTATTAGAAATGCATCACCATGATAAATGTCATACTGTTACTGTATTTGAAAAATTGTACATTTATGTTGTGACTGTGCTCTCAGTTCTCAGGGAAAACGTTTTCTTGATCTGATAGAAATGTTTACTTGTTCTGCAGTTGCTTTGCAGTTCATTTGATTAATTTCTCTGTTTTATGACCAAATAATGTGCTTATGTTCATTGTAAAGTATGATTAGTACTGTTCATTTGGCTAAACCTGTAAAATGCTTGACGTACAGTTACTTTGTTTGGATCTATACTTTTGTTTACAAAATGAATATGATTCCTGTTCATCTGCTGAAGTCTACCTCAGTTGTTCTTCTTCTTCTGCTGTTGAAGCATTTGTAAATACTGCTGTTCAAGTTTGAGAATAAAAGTGAGCGTTTGACTGTATGGAAGATCTGCTTGTTGAAACAGAGAATAGTGGCTTTACTCCACAGGAAAGGGAAAAAGGAAACGGCTCGCTTTGCAAACACGGTGACGCCTAAAGACCTTTGACTTGGTGAACCTCACACGCCGAGCGCACGGGTTCACAGCAAACACATGTTAACATGCTCCCTAACATGTTAACAGCTCTGCTCTAGTGTTTCTATGGGACAGAAGTTTGTGGACACAAGGAAGTTATGAGAGGTGAGTCCTGTAATCTCACTCATAAAGCCTGTAATGTCTCCCAACTTTGGTCACATGTTTCTGCCTCTCTCCTGCACGCAGGCGACATGGAGCCACGACTACAGCCGTTCATTCAGACCGTCCTGCTTCTGCAAGTCTGTGAGTTATGTCTGATGTCTTTATATGTTTATATGGAATGTGTTTCACGGCTCGCTGGAATACTTGAATTTGATTGGCCAACTACAGCATTCTGTGGCCAAACGTTACTTTTGTTTCTATTTCAAATAAATCTTTAGAACTTTCTATTCATCAAAGAATCCTGATAAAATGAGCAGGGGCGATTCTAGGGGGGCTCAGCCCCCAGTGAGGGTATGGAAAAAATGGTAACAATTTTAGTTTAGGATCCAATTCTCACTATTAACTAGTAGCTTATTAGCATGCATATTACTAGGATATCGGCTGTTTATTATTACTTATAAAGCAAATATTAATGCCTTATTGCATGACCATATTATACATCCCATAATCGTAGACAGGAATATAGGCAGGGTTTTATAATCACTGAGATCCCAAATGTGAGGTAGTTAGGGGGGTTCTAATTTTGATTTCTATGATCTACATATGTGCATTTTAAGATGTTCTGAAGGCCAAAAAATTAGATAACAATAGCTTAAAAAACATGTCAGTAGATTATTTGTCTTTCTTCTTATCTCCTCATCTCTCTTTTTCTCTTTGTTTTTATCTCGCCCCGTCTCTTCCCCTCCTAACGCTGAGCTTTGACTGATATAGTTTTTCCATTTTCGTCAGTGAAGAAAGTAAACATATGGTTAACTGATATTTATATGTTTTATGAATCATGACACGTTAATTTACTGAAGGCTACTAGGAAAGCTAGGTAGCTAAGTTTATTAAATTAATTCACAATATGCACACATTCATTACTAATCTTATGCCAATACAGGCTGAAAAAAGCTGAGCTTTTTTAATTTACTGAAGGCTACAAATGGAATTATATTAATTTACAATATGTACACATTCATTATTATTTTATGCCTAATCTGATGAAAACGGCTTTGTTAATATTTCTTGTTCGTTAATTACATTGAATCACATAGGCCTATTTTCAATTCAAAATGGCGAAATTAGACAAAAGTTTATTAATTTGCCTGAATAATTTGTTTAACATTTCTGACTTAAAGAAGCAGCTGTCAAATATGAAATGTTTAGTTTAGCTGCTTACATATCTCGCACTTGACGTCGAGTCGCTCTGCTAAAATTCGCGCTCAGCCTCAGCAGCTTCTGTGTGAACATAAAGCCCGCCTACTCTGATTTGATTGGTTTTCTCAAATATTTTGACATTGACGAGCGGTGACAGACCAATGAGGCTCAGATGGACACACACACCTCTGCTTCTGACGTGCGCTCTGCTCGGCGCTGCTGCGGATTGAAGAACACGCTGATTAACGCAGACTAAAAGACGGGACGAAGCCGAAGCCTCCCGCCAGTTTCATATGTTTTAAAGGTTAATCACATATTTTTTAGGGGGGCTGGGCTGAAGCCCATGTAAAAAGGGCCTAGTGACACCCATGGATCACAGTTTCCACAAAAATTGAGCAGCAAATGATCAATTGATATTATGGGGGACGTAATGACTCCAATATTCAGATCAGTCATTTTTCCTTTTTTAACATTTACATTTCTTGGCATAAACAAACACCATAAACAGATAATTAACTATATTATTTCAATAATTATTATATAAAAGAATTTCACTTTTATTGAACATTTGTCTTTTTAAGTTTATCTTTTATTTGTATTTCAAAAATAAATGCTGTTATTTTGAACTTTTCCTTAATCAAAGAATCCTGAAAAAAATTATCACAGTTTCCATAATAATATTAATCAGCACAACTTTATTTAAAATTGATAATAAGAAATGTTTCTTAAGCGAAAAATGATCTATTGATATTATGATTATGTAATGACTCCAATATTCAGATCAATAATTTTTCCTTTTTTACATTTCTATTATATAAAAAATGTTTAACTTTTATTGAACGTTTGCCTTTTTAAATTTAGTTTTTATTTCGATTTAAAACTTTCTATTAATCAAAAAAATCGAGAAAAAAGTAGCACGTTCTCCACAAAAATATTAAGCGGCACTGCTTTATTCAAAATTGATAATAATGAGAAATGTTTCTTTTTGATATTATGGGATATGAAACGCCTCCAATATTCAGATTAGTAGTCGATTTTGTTGTTTTTGTTTGATTGTTTTTAAATAAATAATTACACTGTAAAACATTATATGATCAATAAGTTATGACAACATATGTTTTTACATTGCTTTAACAGTTTTTTTATAAGTTATACAAGATTAATCAAATAATTTTTCAGTTTAATGTAATTTAAGTTAAATAGCTGATTGTACTTAAAAATTTAAGGGAGCAACTTTTTTTACAGTATAATATTTTACCTTTTTTAACATTTACATTTCTTGGCATAAACAAACACCATAAACAGTCTACGATTAGATTTATGAACTGTATTATTTCAATAATTATTATATAAAAGAATACTCCAATATTCGTTGTTTACATTTCTTGTAAAAAATAAACACCATGAACAGTCTACAGTTAGATTAATGAACTATATTATTATTTAATTATTAAATATAATAAATGTAACTTAATGTTGGTGTCTTTTTAAATTAGCTTTTTATTTCTATTTCAAATAAATGCTGTAATTTTGAACTTTCTTTTCATCAAAAAAAAAAAAAAAATTGAGAAAAAAGTATCACGTTTTCCACAAAAATATTAAGCGGCACTGCTTTATTCAAAATTGATAATAATGAGAAATGTTTCTTTTTGATATTATGGGAGATGAAACGCCTCCAATATTCAGATTAGTAGTCAATCATTATTGTTTTTTGTTTGTTTGTTTTTAAATAAATAATTAACATTTTCCCTTTTTTTAACATTTCCATAAACAGTCTACAGTTATTATTGAACTGTATTATTGAAATAATTATTATATAAACAATTATATATTAACTTTTATTGAATTCATCAAAGAATCCTAAAAAAAATGTATCAATTTCCACAAAAATATGAAGCAGTTTTCAACATTGATGATGATAATAATAATAAATGTTTCTCGTGCAGCACATGACCAATATTCAGATTAGTAGTCAATCATTAAATAATTCACATTTTTGGCAACCATAAACATGGTCTACAGTTAGATTGATGAACTACATTATTTTAATAATTATTATATTTAAAAAAGTTACTTTTATTGAAAGTTGGTTTCTTTTTTTTGATGTTGCTGTTTTATACTGTAAATAACTCGCAGCCACGTGTTTGTTAAATGCTTTTGCATCAAGCTCATGTAATCATAATTTAGAGAGATTAGTATGTTTTATCATGTATATGTTGTAACCGCAGGGCTCTGGACCGGCCAGTGTTTGTCCGTCCACTTCACAAACCAGCAGTCTGTGTATGTCATCAAAGGCCAGGACTTGATCCTACAGGCACAAATTGAGCTGCTGGATGGTGAACGGGTTGTTAAAGTGACATGGGAGCGCACCGCAAAGACTTCTGGGAAGAGTTTAACAGTGGCTGAGTTTCCTCATAAAGTTTCCTCTGATGAGAGAGTGACTGTGGAGCAACAGGGAGCCACACTGAAGATCAGGGGTTATCAGGCAGCGGACGGCGGCGTTTATACGGTCACAGTTACAGACCAATCAGGACAGAGATGTTCTGCACAGCGAACCGTTCAGGAGTACCGTAAGATCAGCTAAAGCCTCCCATTCATTCACATGCTATTTTGCTTTTTATACACTATTTTAACCAGAGAATGCACACCTGAATGCATTTAATATAAAAAAAAAGTGACAACAAAAACCTCCTGGAATGTCAGCTGAAAAATCATGTCATGCAAAACATACAAAAAAAAATGTAAGATTAAAGTTTGAAACTCAATATTACTAAAGTACACTTTTATGCAAGCATATTCAGTTAGCTCACAGGAGGACATCATCTTTACGTTCATTTTCAGATTTTCAGATCTTTTGTGTGTGTGTGTGTGTGTGTATATATATATATATATTTTTTTTTTTATTATTATGTATAAACATTTTAATATAAAATGTTTATACAAATAATTTTAAAAAATGCATATATAGAATATGAAAGGCATCCTGGTAAAATAATAATAAAAACATAAATATGTAATATATAAAAAAACTTGAAAGTTAAGATTATTTATATATATTTTATATAATTTCCCATGTAATAATTTGTTATTATTCGTATAAACATTTTATATTAAAATTATACATAATTAAATTTATATTTAATTTAGAATAATATATAAATATTTAAAATATATATAAAATTGTGTGTATGTATATATAATTTTCATGCAGATAAACACTCTTAATTCAAAATGTGAATTTATTTATATTTTTGTATATATATATATATATATATACATACATACATATACACACAGTGGGGAGAACAAGTATTTGATACACTGCTGATTTTGTATATATATATATATATGTGTGTGTGTGTGTGTGTGTGTGTATATATGTATGTGTTCACAAATGTTACTCAGTATGGTGGAAAAATGCACTCCATAACGAGTGACCCATTTCTTTCTTCATTGTGTCCTTGTACATTATTTCTCCAGTAATTTATTGGGTTTCGTGTGTGTGTGTGTGTGTGTCAGTGGCAGTGAATCACGTGTCAGTGATGGTGAATGTGTCTCACGCCATTCTTCACTGTATGGAGGGCTGGGGAACTGAACCCTCCTTCTCGTGGCTGCATGAGAAAGTGGCCGTGACGGAGAAAGTGGGCCAGGTTTCGGCAGATAGAACATCTCTGTACGTCTCTGGCACCTTCTGCGGACACTTCACCTGCGTGGTGAGCAACAGACTGGGACACAGTTCGGCCACATACACTGCAGGTACGGCGCTCAGCATCAGCGTCATGAATGATAGGGAAATATGCACTATTACTATTCGTACGAGCATGTAACATATGTAAGGTTGATGAATGACCTGAGGTGTGTGTGTGTGTGTTTCAGAGCCGTGTGAAAGCACAAACAGGAGCACGAGTGCTGTCGTTGTGTTTTTGCTGCTGTTGCTGGTGCTTGTAGCCGCATCTCTGGCCTTTCTACTGTGGAGGTGCGTTTAAACAAGTCACAGTGTTTATTTAGTTACTGTTTATGAAACATTATTAAAAGTCACTGGTACAGTCTGTGAGGCTTAAAAGCAGAAATATGCAGCTTGAGTTTGATAAAGCATTAATGTCACCATTAGGGGTTCAAGCTCGTAGCACTGAAACACTATTGTAATTCTTAGAGTTTCCAAGTATCAGCATTCTCCCCAAACCGTAAGTCGTAGAGACTTGAAACTTTGAGGGATGGTAGTAACCATCCCTTCTATAACGTCACCAAGGCTCGCCCCAATCGGCCTGATGGTGGCGCTACAGCGATCAAAAGTACTCATCTCCTAAACCGTTTGTCGCAGGCTCATGTCTTATATCATTGGAATCCTTGGCTCAAAACGCACATCTCGGATTTGATCATCATTTTTTGGGTATTTTGGATTTTTCAAAAAACCTACTTTTGCATACTTTCCCTAGTAACCAAACCAGTGCAGAAATATTCTCTGGAGTCTAATTGTCAGTAAATATAAAAAAAAGTTGAAATTTCGATTCACATCCACGACGGAACACCAAACGTTCAGAGTGGGCGTGGCCACTTTTACTAAAACGGCTATACCTCTTGAACGGAGTGAGAATTTCACCAAAATTGGTCCATGTATTGGCTCGGTTTGTGGTTGCGTGAAAAAGGACGTGGCGAGTGGCCACTTGGTGGCACTATAAAATGGAAAAAAACACGGAAATGGCTATAGCTTTGCAACGGTCAGTCTGATTGACTTGAAAACTGACATACAGTGTCTTTGTCCAAAGGTGCCACGATTGTCTACAGGACATTCGCGCATCTCGAAAAACACGGCCGCCGTTGGCCAATGAAGTTTGAGCGGCTGTTAGACAAGGTTAATGGAGGCCGATCAGAACGAAAATCAGCCACCGGGAGGCGCTAGGGGTGTGCGATATATATCGTCTGTGATTTAATATCGCAATTGTTGTTTTAATGATGTGCGATCTGACATTATCAAGTATGTCACTCACACCCAGAGAGTGCACGCATACACTACATGTAGTTTAGTAGGTTAGACTAGTGCGCACACATTTAGAGGGCACACTTTCACTGCGCGATTTACTCAAAAATGCTCCTGTATGTATTTTATATTTATATCATTTATATATAGTTAATCAATATCACACGAAGAGTGCCGTTTTTCTCCAGATATCAGCATGAAAACAAATGTGATATTGATTTTGTAAATGTTCAATAAAATTAAGAAGTTAATATTAAGTTACTTACATTTTAGACACCATATTGCCTGTTTTTGCTGTTTCGCCAACGAAAATAGTTCGAAACCAAGCCACAGCGCTGTTGTGCGTCTCTAAGCAACACACAGTGGTGTTTTGTTACTGAATGAACAAATCAGTTGAATGAATGATTCAATGGCTCTCTCATTAAGATAGTCAAATGCTTTGTTCCTGAATGAATCAGCCATTTGAATGAATCGGTTGAATCTCAATGACTCAGTCATTAACAGTGACTTGCTGCCACTTACTGGTGGTTTTAATTTCACATTTAAAGTATCTTTTCATGTTTTAAATCATTGTAAATATCAATATTCAACATTTCATGTTTAAAACATCAAAACATTATGCATTTGTTGGTTATTCATTCATGTCCCTCTGAGCTGCATTAAACAGTCTGTGTAAATGATCTAAATGCCACTTCAGATGCAGCTTCTGTTTCCTCTCCATTGCAAAGATGAATTATGTTGATACAGATTTAATTTGATTGGTAACAGCCCTATTGTGTCTTATTATTAGAATTTAATTTGATTAAATGTAAGAATTTGACACAAATGATACATACATATAATTAGGTTAGAAAAAATGGCTTTATAAAGGTAAAAGTCCCCATAATATATCATCCAATTATCATTATCGATAAAATCCCAGAAAATATCGAGATTTTTGTCAATACCCTTAGGGGGCGCCTTCGCGTTTTTCACGTGTGTAAAGGATTGTATATCACGGTTTTTCGCACACGCCCACGACATTCATACCATATAGTAGAACTTCTCATTCTGAGCAACTTTGTCGCTGTCAATCAATTTGTTTGTTAAATATTGGAGATTATTTCAAAAACCTACTTTTGCGAACTAGTCCTAGTTTTTTGGCTCTACCTCGATAACTGTTAAAAAGCTTTAAAACATATATTTCCTTAGTAAATCGCCTGTTTTTGCTGTAAACGGTCTCTTCCATCTATGATCTAGGTGGTTACAGGCTAAATAAAACATTTTTACGCATGTGCTTAAAGGCCTTAAAGCACTTGAACCCTGTTCAATTATAATTTAGAGTCAGAACTATCCATTTAAGTACACTTGTAGTTTTTGCACATGAAGTGCACAAGAGTTTCTTGACTTCTTCTAGTCAGTTTTCTCACAAATGTCCTATTTCCTCCATTGCAGGAGAAGCAGGCATGGACACAACAGAAGGGAGAGACTGAGAGAGGCGTATGAAGAGGATCTGTGAGACTCGAGACACTGACCACAGCTGATGGACTGACAGTCACTTCAAGCTTTCAGAATACCCTTTTATACTTTATTATTGATCCATGCTTTAGAGATGGTTTTGTATAATATTAGATATTTATTGACAAACATGTTTATATAACCAAATTAGCCTAGCATTACCAGGAGGTTTCGTTAATAAGCTCTTTTTTGAAATACTTGATATATATTGTTGAAATACTATACTTGAAAAACTTGACATTCTGACAGTAATATGATGGCTACTAAATTATATAATTGGCCATTGTCTCATATTAATAAATTGAGAAACAAACCAACTAACCCCCCAAAGCATCAGAGAAGTACCATTGATGACACGCTGATGTCTGTGCTGTTGATTTCCCTCCAAAATGATGCCACTTCCTGGAGGATGATGTCATGATGTTTTGTCTGAAACAATCTGATTGGTGAAACACTTGAGTGTACCAAATTGCTGGAATTATTTAAAATTCACTTATATATATATATATATTAGTCCATGAATTTGACACTGATATATTGTAGATGTGATTGGTCACTTTTTTTTCAGTCTTAAACTGTCAATTTTGACAACAATAATCTGCAATTTGGACTAGACTTTATAAGTCAAAGGTGGATACTGAAGACTAGATGAACTTAACCTTGATATTTCATTACAGATGAGAAGTGTGAGTTCTTCTGAACAGTGATCAGTATCAACTACATCAGCATGACATCAGCATAATGAGCTCTTTTGTATTCCATAATTATAAGGTCAAAATTCCAAAAGTTTACAAATGAGAAAGACGTGTAAAGAATGGTGATTTAGTTATTTTATCACCGTTTTCTCTCATTCCTGCACTTAAAGAAATAGTGCTACGTAGCGCAAGCTTGTGTGAGATTAGACGCCTCTCGTGAAAACCACGCAACTCTCTCGCGAACGTGCGTACGGCCGTTGCCGGAAGCCAGTGATTATGGTTTATAAAGTTTGCCAGGGCGGAGTCAATGACATCAACAGACTCGCGCCTGCTGACGTTACTCATTCACGTGAGGTTGCTGTGGTCACGAAAACTTTTCATTTGCATGCGTTTGTAAGCATTGCGGTGTAAAAACAAGTAATTTTAAGCCTTTGAATCGCAGTCAGCAGCGAAAGACGACTCATTTCTACATTTGCGCAAGAGACTGTTTCTGACCGCTGTCTGAGAGACACAGACACAGAGCGCGTGAGTTTTGAACAGAGTTATATTTGGCACTTTACTGGCCTTGAACGGTTATATATATATATATATATATACATATACATACATACATACATACTGTATCAAAATGCCCATCTTTGCAAGTATCCCTGTAAACACAGTCATTTATGTCTTAAATGAAAGTAAACAAGTAAACTGAGAAAGCGCAAGTGTACAGTATAATGGACTCAGAGCCATAGAGAAACCCACGCAGCGCTTAAAGCGACAGTGTCTAATTTTCCTGCTGTCTGTCATTCATATTAATCAAACAACAGAAGAGAGAAAATCTCTCACTGCTCTTGACTAATCCACTTTTGTAACTTTAATCACAGTACATATATATTTCATTTACACAATGAAGACTATGCAGTGTTTTTATACATTTGATTAATTTATACAATACATATAGCATTTATTTATTTGTTCTCCTGTAGTTTTTTTTCTCTCCTATTGCTTATAATTACTTTCTTATTCTTATTTCATCACTAACTGTTTACTTGTCTTCAGTGAGCTTGAGTTTTATTTATTTAGGCTAGTTGTTTTTTGTGATATTGACAATGGTGACAAGAATTGTGAAATTTATATGGTATCAATAATCATAAAATCCTTATTTAAAGCAAAAATAACTATCATGATAAATAGCCTATCGTTATTGTTTATTGTGATATAAGATTTTGGTCATATCACCCACCCCTTTAAGGTAAGCATCGGTTGAAGAAATGTTATGATAAACTTTCAATATTTCAGTAATATGTCAAGCTTGGAACTGTTAATTAGCCTGACATGGCCGACTTTTATTTTGATTTAAAGTTGTTGGTGTTATTTTCACTACTAACATTACACTAGTCTCGTTTTTTTTGTCACCTTTTTTACCCCTGATTATAAATATGGATGTTTCTTACAAAAACGCATGGCTTCACTTCAGATGGCCTTTATTAACCCCCTGGAGCCGTATGGATTACTGTTATGATGGATATGTATGCGCTTTTTTGGAGCTTTAAAATCTCGGGCTCTATTCAATGCCATTATAAAGCTTGGAAGAGCCAGGATATTTTTAATATAACTCTGTTTGTGTGAAAGTCATATATACACTATATTGCCAAAAGTTTTGGGACGTCTGCCTTTACATGAACTTTAATGACATCCCATTCTTAATCCGTAGAGTTTAATATGGAGTTGGCCCACCCTTTGCAGCTATAACAGCTTCAACTCTTCTGGGAAGGCTTTCCACAAGGTTTAGGAGTGTGTTTATGGGAATTTTTCAAATTTTTCTAGAAGCACATTTGTGAGGTCAGGCACTGATGTTGGACGAGAAGGCCTGGCTCGCAGTCTCTGCTCTAATTCATCCCAAAGGTGTTCTACCGGGTTGAGGTCAGGACTCTGTGCAGGCCAGTCAAGTTCCTCCACACCAAACTCACTCATCCATGTCTTTATGGACCTTGCTTTGTGCACTGGTGCGCAGTCATGTTGGAACAGGAAGTGGCCATCCCCAAACTGTTCCCACAAAGTTGGGAGCGTGAAATTGTCCAAAATGTCTTGGTATGCTGAAGCATTAAGAGTTCCTTTCACTGGAACTAAGGGGCCAAGCCCAACCCCTGAAAAACAACCCCACACCATAATCCCCCCTCCACCAAACTTTACACTTGGCACAATGCAGTCAGGCAAGTCCCGTTCTCCTGGCAACCGCCAAACCCAGACTTGTCCATCGGATTGCCAGACAGAGAAGCGTGATTGGTCACTCCAGAGAACACGTCTCCACTGCTCTAGAGTCCAGTGGTGGCGTGCTTTACCCCACTGCATCCCACGCTTTGCATTGCACTTGGTGATGTAAGGCTTGGATGAGCTGCTCGGCCATGGAAACCCATTCCATGAAGCTCTCTATGCACTGTTCTTGAGCTAATCTGAAGGCCACACAAAGTTTGGAGGTCTGTAGCTATTGACTCTGCAGACTTCTGCGCACTGTGTGCCTCAGCATGCGCTGACCCCGCTCTGTGATTTTACGTGGCCTACCACTTCGTGGCTGGGTTGCTGTTGTTCCCAATTGCTTCCACTTTGTTATAATACCACTAACAGTTGAGCGTGGAATATTTAGTAGTGAGGAAATTTCACGAATGGACTTATTGCACAGGTGTCAACCTATCACGGTACCACGCTTGAATTCACTGAGCTCCTGAGAGCGACCCATTCTTTCACAAATGTTTGTAGAAGCGTCTGCATGTCTAGTGCTTGATTTTATAACCTGTGGCCATGGAAGTGATTGAACACCCGAATTCAATGATTTGGAGGGGTGTCCCAATACTTTTGGCAATATAGTGTACCTAGGATGGCTTGAGGATGAGTAAATTATGGGATCGTTTTCATTTTTGGGTGAACTATTCCTTTAATTTCCACTTTTATCATATTGTCCTTGTTCTGTATCATTATCGTTAGATTAAACTCACTTGTTTATGTTCTATGTGGAAAGCTATACTAGTATATTCACGGGTGTTTTCTACCACACAATAGCTTATTGCTAACATGAAGAGCACTTGTCAAATAGTCCCGGAGAAGCATTAATCCAGCTTTGAGATTTTTCCAGAGAGACAAAAGCTCTACCAAACACAGCTGGAAGTTCAGCCAATTAGCGCTATAGAATCTGATACAGAAATCACAGTTTTTGCCTCCACACACTGACCCTGCCAGACGAGGCGCTTCAATCTGATGCGATGAGATGAGGGTGCAGCCGCGGGCCACAGCAGAGCTCCGTCTGTCACAGTGAAATTCCTCCGGTGCTCATGAAGAGGACGACAGCTGACACAAAACAGATAAGAGCAAACGCAATTCATCACACATAACGGGCCCTCCACTGACCTTAAAGGGATACTCGCGAGAGATGACGGGCTGAACGAACACGCCACTTCTTCATAAGCGCCTGGCTCACTTTATCCATCACTGCAATAGGATTTTAAAGTCCCCCTGTAGTCAATCATTTTATCCCTTAAAACTCATCTTTGATCACCAAAATGACATTTAAAACCTAATGATAGCATGTGACGCAGCATTAGTATACACGGTTCTATGAATATGCAAATTATCCCCGCCTCCACTCACTCGCACCAGCTCAGAGATCGACTCGTTGACGATCACTCGTTAACGTGATTGGTTACAAGGTAGTTCGTGACGTCAGAAACACCAGCGATTTCAAACTGTCTTTTTTCACTGCAGTTTTAAAGGGTTAGTTCAAACAAAAATGAAAATTCTGTCATTAATCCCTCACCCTCATGTCGTTCCAAACCCGTAAGACCTTCGTTCATCTTCAGAACACAAATGAAGATATTTTTGATATCTGAGAGCTCTCTGACCCCTCCATAGACAGCAATTTAATGAACACTTTCAAGGCCCAGAAAGTTGTCTGAAAGTCCAGAAAGACTGACACAAACGTGAAGAAATTGTTGAATAAAGTCGTTATTTTTGTTTGTTTTTGCACACAAAAAATATTCTCGTCTCTTCGTAACATTAAGGTTGAACCACTGGAGTCACAGGACTATTTTAATGATGTCTTTACCTTTCTGGACCTTGAAAGTGTTCATTAAATTGCTATCTATGGAGGGGTCAGAGAGCTCTCGGATTTCATCAAAAATATCTTCATTTGTGTTCTGAAGATGAACGAAGGTCTTACGGGTTTGGAACGACATGACGGTGAGGGATTAATGACAGAATTTTCATTTTTGGGTGTATTTACTTGAATTTACTTTAAAGGGATAGTTCACCCAAAAATGAAAATGACCCCATGATTTACTCTCCCTCAAGTCATCCTAGGTGTATATGACATTATTCTTTCAGACGAATACAGTCGGAGTTATATTAAAAAAGTCCTGGCTAATCCAAGCTTTATAATGGCAGTGAATGTTGTTCTGTTTTTGAAGTCCATAAAAGTGCATCTATCCATCATATAACTGCTCCACACGGCTCCGGTGGGTTAATAAAGGCCTTCTGAAGCGAATCAATGCGTTTGTGTAAGAAAAATATCCATATTTAAAACTTTATAAAGTAAAGTTCTGGCCGATTGCCTTCCGTATTCAATTTATGGAAAAAGTGTTGGAAGTGCCTCTGCAGTTCAAAATGCTCAAGAGGCACTTTCAACACTTTTTAAAGTTTTAAATATGGATAATTTTCATTTTTGGGTGAACTATCCCTTTAAGGAGGAAATACTCAGCAATGGTGTTGACATGAATTTGCACATTGTTTGTCTGAAAGCATATTAAAAACACCACATAGACATATAAATTATATTAAAAGCTTGATTTTCACCACAGTGGGACTTTAATATCTGCTGCTTAAGTTCAGACTATTTCTCAGTATCTTGAGTGATTTATACAGCTTTCATTTTATATTTCACAATAGTTTTATTTTGTTCTGTTATTATTAGTGTTGTTCTTGATAACTAAAATTTAAAAAAAAATTAAAAAAAAAATTCGCTTTCTGTAATTGAAAAAGCTGAGATGAAATAAAATATAAATAATAGGTGAAAAACTAAAAAAAAAAAGTTTCCAGGCAAGTGCTAAAACTAAAAATCAAAGCTATATTTACATACATACATACATACATACATACATATATATATATATATATAAATAATAAATACTATTTAAATGATTTAAAAAAAACATGTATAACTGACCTTCCCTTTTTATTTTAATGCATCGATTCATTAATCGAAGCGATTGCCAGAAGATAAAATGTAAAACAAAATTGGATAGAATATTAATAAGTTAACTGGAAACACTCACTGAATTAAACATGCACAAAGTGAGATCATGTGATAATGTTGCATGCTACTTTATAAAAAAACATTTGTTGCATAATGTGCACTGTTTAACACACAAAAGGTAGAATTTAGTGCAGTATGCATCTATTCTGAACAGACAGCCAAGAGTTAAGACATTTTACACTCATTAGAAACAGCCATTTTTAAGTCTAAGCTGCGTGGACATCATGTGAGGTTGTCTTAATGCATATTAAGGGTTTTATTTGGTCCATTCTGTTGATGTAGAAGAGGTGAAGCTCACATAATCCTAAATCGACAGACATTACATCCAAAAATCAATGTGGTGATTTAATCTCCAATGCAACGGATGAAATGGACGAAGCCAATGTGTTTCAAAAGCAAAGCTTTTTATTGCAAGTATTAGTGAAAGATACACTCCAAACTGAAGCAAAGCAACACTAAAAGGCCATTGATCTACAAAGAGAGTATTATTAAACAAAGAAAGACATTTCAAAGTAAAAGAAAGATCCCTTGGTACATTAGAGAGACTCTTTGCAAACACGGAGAGAGGAGAGACGGGAGGACAGAGCCACGGAGATCCCGGAGACACATCCCGACTCGCACGGAAAGGAACGGCAGAACTTTGGCTCTTTCGCAAGCAATGGAAATCGGCGACCTCTAGTACCAAGAGACACGAGACGTGAAATGACAGAGACGGAGGATGGACAGACTCGCCGTACGTTTGCATCGGATGGTTCACAGTCTTTTTTTTGGAATGCTGGAGCTTTGCGTTGCAGTAAACCGTTTTGTAAACATTTTTTTTTTTTTTTTAAGGAAAATCGACACTCGCCGTTCAGAGATTTCAGAGCAACTTCGTCCGGATCTCCGTGTCTCTGTCTTCCTGGAAAATGACAACATGACCGTTTGAAATACAGACTCCGAATCTCGAAGCCATGAGATTACGTTTTCGTCGCCGCAGTTAGTGGTTTAAAAGACAACCCAGATGCCACATAAGAGGTTAGTATGCTTCTCTACGCACAACTAAGGCGTTTGACAGACGTCTCAAGTCGAATCGGAAAAACAAAAGAGTACAGTTAAGGCTGAGGCTCATATATATATATATATATATATATATATATATACACACATATATATGTATTTATATATATATATCTGAGTGGAATGGGACCCCCTCTCTGGCACGAAGACAATTGAACTCAAGCAAATGAAGAAGGACAAATAGCAGTATCTGCTTCTCGACTCCACTTAAAGCACCGGACGCATCAAACATCCTTCCAGGGAAACGTGTATGGCTAAGAGTTTAGCAGCTCTGGATGAAAACAATCAGCTTTTTATCTTTTTGGAATAAAGTCAGTGTGGTTCTCCGTCCCGTAAAGAGATGAGATGCAACGAGTGGGATGCGACGAGCCTCTTCGCTGGAGAGCTGAAGAATGAGGTGGACGATCTAGTCAAAAGGGCAAGGAGGAAGTGATGTCATCCAACACTTCAGGCTTGTGCCGGCCCCGCCCACTCTGTGGTTGTGCTTGTGAGAGGATGACGTCGAGGGCGTCCGACCCCCGACCCCCAACTCGCCCCCCGTGACTCTGGCCAACGATGCGGAGACTCCAGCCGCGAAAGCACTCCCTCAATAAATACACCGTTAAATATTTCCCATATATATTTCCAATATATTAAAAGAAAAAAACAAAACACATTTAAATAGGACAACAAAATAAAAAGTTGGCTCAATAAAAGAAGAAAAAGATACGTGTTATGATTTAAAAACAACTTGTTTTCTAACAATTAGACTTCTTGCTCTAAAATTGTTAAGGATATTGTCAGGCATTAGTCAAGCAATATACTGTAATCAAAGTAATATCTGGATGAATCTCAAGAAAACATATCCACCCCAAAATCAAAAGAAAAATATATTTTGCACAGGGAAAATTCGTTTTAACAGCCAATATTTCTTGCATTGTTTTCACGACAATTAAGCACTTTTCTCCTAGTTTTGAGCCGTTTTGTAATTGCCATCAATGTTGATAAAATGATATTTGCTGTATTACATTAGATCAGCATAAATGAAAGCCAATGCAACAAATGCTACCATGATGTATGAATACATTTTAATATTATTATTGTTTGCATAATGAGAATTGAGATGCATTTAATTGTCATAAAAATAGCCAATGCCAAAAAAATAGGCTTCATTTTCTTCATGCAAAATATAATTGCTTTAGAAATTACATTTTGCATGACAAAAATTAAGCATATTATAGCAACCAGTAAAATTGTTGCATTATTTGCTTTATTTTCACAATTAAGCACATTTTCCCCAGCGTTTTGAGCTGCTTTGCAATTCCCATCTCAACAGTGATAGAATGATATTTGCTGCATTACATTAAATCAGCATAAATGAAAGGCAATGCAACAAATACTACCATGATGTATGAATACATTTTAATATTATTATATTTTTTGCATAATGCGAATTTGGAGATGCATTTAATAGTGATAAAAATACTGTCAAAATGCACAATGCCAAAAAAAAAGGCTTAATTTTCATTATGGAAAATATAATTAAGAGAAATTAAGCATATTATAGCATTATTTTCCTAACAATTAAGCACATTTCTCCCAGTTTTGAAATTCCCATCGATCTCAATAGCGACGGAACGATTTGCAGTATTACATTTAAATCATTAAATCAGCATAAATGAAAAGCAATATTACCATGGTGTACAAATGCATCAGAATTTGGGGAGGGGGGATTTGTTTCATTGTCAAAATGCAAAAAAATAGGCTTCATTTTTGTCATGCAAAACAATTTCTTCTATCGGTCTTGAAATGTGAGCAGGACGTGTTCTTTCGTGAGATTCACCCATTCACTATAACATTTGCAGCATACCAAGGTAAGTGAGGTGCAGTGTTTTGAGATCTACATCGAGGTATATCCTCCTGGACCAACGGGCACCCATGTGACAAAATACAGGCCATGGGGGTCAATCTCATGTTTAAAACATATACTGTATGTAGGTTTATACGGGCCATTGCACATTGAGAGGGATCAATCAGTCACGGCAATAAAAAAAAAAAAGTCCAAAAAGACGTCACCGGAGCCTTGTGTAAACCTCAATTAATCTCGCTCAAGTTTCCCTCAGCAAAGATTTCAAGAGCTAGAGACTTTTGCTGGAGTACATGAAAAAAGGGCTTATGGGGGGAAAAGGAAAAGGAGAGCAAAGCACTGTGACTTTGTTTCCTTGTTTAGGTGGCAGTCTTTAAAGTGCTGTGCTAGACTTTCCTGTCCAGGGTCAGGCCGTGTCATATGAGTGTCCGCTCTGCCCCCTATCTAAAGATAGCACATTCACCTATAAGAACGCTTCCATTGCATTGGTCCGGACTCCTAATACAGTATGATACAGAACCGTTCGCTCGTATACTTGGCATATATCATCGTCACTATAATATCTGAATATACAAAGAGGCACCGAGCCTCCCGATCGAGATAAAAATGTGTTCGTGCGTGTTTGCATGTGTGCAACACCTTCTTCAAGGTAAGAATAAGACTAATATGCTCTTTGATTTCTCACTTTAGTCTCAGATTATTCAGCACCATCATGAGGAAAGGCACTTTCTATGAACTCTGAACTCGTGTTACGTTTTAGACCCTAAAAGAAGACCCTCCCAAAAAGCTCGAAATTAAAAGACGAGAGAGGAGAGGAGAAAATACGCCATCTGACTGGGAAGTGGCCGTTTGACTTCGCTTCTAGGTTTATGGATAACGGAAGCCACGTCAGGCAACAAACTCACGAACTGAAACTCTGCTACGAACCGACCGCCTTCCCGGCATCAACATCTGCTACCACAGCTACTCCCTCCACTGCCGATACAACACAAACACACTGTACAATCTTCGGTTAAAACGGTTTGTCGCTTTGAAGAATCGTTCAGCTAAAAATGAGACAATTACATAAGCATTTTCTCACCCTCATGTCGTTCAAACATTCACTTCTTTCATAGGAAGCAATTTCACAGAACGTCGTCTAAAGCTGTTGACTTATGCAACAAAAATGGACTGAAATTGTTTTTTCGACTTAAAAAAAAGTAAGTGTTTGTGCTTCCTTAAAATATTAAGTTTAGTCAACTCAAATATCCAAGTTGTCACTTAGTACAACTTTACTTTTTAAGTTGACTCAACTTAATATTTTAATGCAGCACAAACACTTTTTTTTACAGTGTAGCAAGCTCAAAAATGACTGTAAAACTAGTCTAAATTATTCACTGATATCCTTTGCTTTTGTTGCATGGAAAACAGCAGCTCAAACGCTCTTTAAAACACCACGTTCAGCGATAGAGACGTCATGCAACATGTGGGTGAGTAAATAATGACAATCACTTATAACCGAACTATCCATTTCTTGCCTAAATAAGAGGCAAGGGTTAGTAAAATATATATATTTGAAGTTAAAACTACACAAAAATAAAATAGCATGACACCTCATCAAGATTGCTTCTTAAACTGATAGCTGTTTGGCATCCGCACACAGACGGTTTTACTTCCAAGGCTCTGAAGCACCAATAGTGGTTTCATTAGGGAAGGTGAAATAAAAAAGGGCGCAATTTCAGTAGCGGCTGTTTTGATGCTTACAGCCTCACTTAAACCACTTTTGACAGGCCTGATGGGCAGAAAACATGATGTACCTTCCTCTACAGGTCCGACCTCTAATGCACACTTTAAAAAACCCAGCAGAAAACCCTCTAAATAACATCCACTGCGTTAGTTTCATTCTTAACAGACGATTATTCATTATTCATACTTTAGAATTTAAAAAGCAAACATCTGATTGCATAAAGGATTTAAAAAAAGGGATGAAATTGTTATTGAAAAGTCATAATTAGGCTATGCATTAAAATCTTCCACTTTCTTTGTGCAATTGACCGTAATCGTATTCTGACTGGCCACAGTGCTGTACCATTCTACGCAATAAAATCAAATGCAAATCAACAAAACAAACAACAAACACACAAAACGACCAAATGTCTGTCCTGATGAGAAATTCCCCCTCGGAGTGAGAGAAATATATGCAACCAGCACCATTTATGCATCCCATGTTCCCATCTTTACACATTAAGTCTCTGCCAATCGCTGATGCCGCCATGGGCCGCACCTAATAGCACCATGCATTACGCATTGTTTAGTGCAGATTATCACCTTTAAACAGCTGGACATGCTTCAGATGGCGCACAGAGAGACGGTAAGGCACCCAACGCTCACTGCACCGAGATGCACTCTTCAAGTAAAATACTATACTGACCCCTAGTGGCCCTCCAGTGAACGAGCACACATCAGGTGCTGTGAGAGCTTCTCCTTGAACACGCGGCCCAAAGCTGCCAATCGGTCCCTCGTGCTTAGGCGAAACCGAAGCATGAACCCGCCAGTCTGACTTTAACAAGTACAATAGCAGCGAAATCCTTTGAACAGGCAGGGCAGTGAAAACCAAGACGTTAACGTTGAGTTGAAGCCGCTCTGGCTCCTCGCATTTTAAGAGATTTTGTTAAGGCCGTACAGTCGAATGTGGTCACAACTGTGCCCTTGTTTGGACTAGATGAGGTGCGTTCGTTATTTCCGACAACATCTATCCGTTTCTGTTCGACCTCCCCAACATCAAGCATTTCTTGCAGGCACTTGTTAACACACTATGGTCAATCATCGCCTCTACTTTCACAAAACTATAAAAGTGCCACACCTCCACCTTAAAAACCAACAGCAATGATGCCTTTTTCACCACTACGGACTTCCAGCGAACCGTGAGTCTTTGCACAGGAGGTATTCTCATCCCGTGAATGGATTATTGCACTAAACTATGATCTGTCACACAACATGGACTATGCATTTTAAACTGAGACAAAGTGCAGAAGGGAAGTGAACAAGACAAATCTGCTAGGAGCTGCGATTGATCGAGACAAATAAATATTGGAGGGAATTTGGGTGTTAAAAAAAAGAAAGAAAGAAAGCAAAAGCATATCAAAACATGATCACTTTGCATTGTAGTACATGAAAGCTCACAGGCCAGGTAGATATTACTGAGCGTAAAATGGGAACATTTGCTTTAAAAATCAACGGTCAGCTTTCTGCCCCCCTGGCGGGGTACGTCATAAAGGACTTTACGCTCAACAATGGCACTTTTCTAACAATAAAAGCTTGTTTTTCTGTTTTAAAACGCTAACGCACAATTGGTTCTTCACGACTGACACTTTAACACGTAGTTAAGTCACCATTGGCTACAAAAATAATTGAGAACGGGAGAAAAGTACATTGAGAAAATTGCTAGTAAGAGCGTGTGACGCCTCTATCCCCGAAACTTCCTTTCTTCCGAACTCAGTCTTTCCATCTGCTTCCTTTTGAATCTCATTTTGGGGGAAGGGGGAGGACAATAGGGGGAAAAAGTGCTGTTAGAAAACGTTGAGGTACAAGGCGTGACGGGCAGGGGAAGTAATTAAACGTTACGTCTACAGACAGGAAGAGGAGCGGGGATATAGACGGGCTTCCCTTTTGGTTGTCGTCGAGGGTTTGGAGGGGATATGACAGAACGGCCTCAGTTGGCTGGTTTAATATTGCATAATAGCGCCGAGGTCCACATGTGGAATTAAAGCAGGCCTTCCTCGTCCTGCTGCACAGTGTCGGGCTGAGCCGTGCTTCCATCGCCACAGAGATCGACCCTTCGGGACGCACAGGCTTTTGGGAGGTGTGACTGCGTGTGTATGTGGTTGTTGGTTTCGTGTGCATGACTAGTCGAACGTGGGCTTGATGTGAGCTGGCTTAGGCAAAGTACATGGTCCTCAGGGTGTCGTGGTGAATCTGCACAGCTTTGGCCAGCGCTTGGGGATCCCGGCCGTTGCTCTGCCCGGAGACGTGGCTGCCCTCGGCACTGAAAAAGAAAAAAGAGGGAGACTGTGTTACAGTCAGTTCGCAGAACACAATACAAACATGAACAAAATGCCACATTTTTTGCAAAGGGTTCCTGGAGGTTTTATGAAGGTAAATTTAAGACTTTTTAAGAAGTAAACACAACATGTTCTCTAAATGTAAACATCTAAGGAGAAACATAATGAGTTGTATTAGCAACACTTCAGAGTTGAAAAAAAAAGTCATTTTCTGTCAAACTGATCAAAATAAAGTGAGAAAAATGACTTAATTTTACATTTGCATCTCAAGTAGATGTTTAGACATTTGTATTGGAAAAAAGGACAACAAATAAATGCAACATTTAATGCCATGACTTTATGAATTTAACACTCTCTACTCTGATTTAAGACTTTTTAAGGCCTTAATTTGTGTAAGGGTGAATTAAGACTTTTTAAAGACTTTAAGACCCACAGAAACACTTGCAATTTAGGAAAAATGGCTTTTTAATTTTACTACCCAAAGCAAAAAGAAGCCCACACACTCTAATAATGAAAAAGAAAGACACTAAATGTTAGATAAAAGCCACTGCTTTACTGAACGACGGCAAACGTTTCACTTGCGTGACCTTTCTCAATGCCTGACTACAATGCTTATTGCAGGAGCCATTTTAATACAAGAATTATCACATCATACATGGATCACATGCTAAAGTCACATGGCTACAATTAGTTTTACAAATTAATTTTGTGCAACCGTAAGAGAAAAATCTCTCACTGCTCTTGACTGAATATATTTCATTCATACAGTGAAGACTATGCAGGGTTTTATTTTACATTTGATTATTCGGTTTCTGTTTGGATACTAAACAGACCTAATTGAAAAGTTAAAGCGCTCTATTTCATTTGCATCTTTGTTCTATTGTATTTGTCCTATTTGCTTCTTTGTTGTTATTTGTAATAACAAATAAAATAAAAATATAAACTATATCTTGTTTAAAAGCTTTCTGCATTTTGTTTTGTTGACAACAACATAAATATGGTAAATGTGGTATCCTAATAATAAAAAAACATCACAAATGTTTGGAAATTACAGACACAAAATCAGTTCTTGTGGGACTGGAGCAATATATTGAAAATTCACAATACAGTGCATAATTTTTTAGCTACATCACCAGTAATAGTGCTATCCTGAAACAATGGCACACGCACCTGTCGTGTTCTTTGTCCACCAAGTGGTAGCGGGCACGGAAGGCCACCAGGTGGGCGTAGTAGGCTGGCGCAGGGATGGAGACGGAGCGGGTACAGCGCACGTACGTGTGGCACAACTGGTAGGTGAGCAGCTGGAACTCATCAGCAGTGAAGCAGTTGTCGTCCCACAGGACATGGTAGTGGGAGGGCCGGCTAGTGCCCTGAGACAAGGAAGACGAGAGGAAGAAAAAAAAAAAAATTCAAACTCTTCTTCAAAAACATCTTATACAATACTGTAGTTTGATGCTGTCTTTAAATTGTCAGGGCTGTTGCACTAGGATGTTTTAGAGTGACCTGACAATTGTGACATTCAGCCTTTTATACACAGAAGAGTCCGTACTGGATTACAAAACAGCTCTTTGCGCTGATAAATCCAAATCTGGGTGCAAAATCATTTGTCAAGGGAACAAGGAGCCGTATAATACACAACACCAGACCAGAGGGCAGCTTAAGAGACGGGAGGAAGTGACATTTCAGGCTGTGAGGATGTGTTTGTCTGTACCTGTATTCCAGCATGACTGCAGAGGTAAAAGTCAAACTCGTAGGGGTGCGTGATATCCGTGTCTACTGTCGTACCAGCAGGAATGTTTCCGCTGCGACCCACCTGTGCGGGAAATAAACAGTCATTTAAAAACGCAAATCAACAACAAAACATTTTAAAAATGCTTTCTTTCATTTTTAGACGCCCTGTTCTTGTTTGAAAGCAAGTACCCTTGTTATTGTTGACTAAAACTAAAAATTGTTAATTGAAATAAAGCTGAATGAAATATAAAATATTACATTAAAAACTGTTTATTTTATTTCGGTTAGTTGCCAATGCTACATTTTTAATTTTTGAAGTTTAAGTACTAAAAATTACTACAACTAAAATTGTTTTTAGCTAAATAAAAAAACAATGGTTATTAAAGATAAACAATGGATATTATAGATATTATACTCAGGTAACTAAAATAAAATATTTAAATATTTAAACTTGTTTTATGTACTAAAATAACTAAAACAAAAATAAAAAAACAACATGAACTAATACATATGACAAAAACACACAACAAAATTAGTAAAATAGAAATTAAAATCAAAATGGAAAATATAAAAAAATAAAAATAAAAAAAAAACTTTAATAGTCTCAATACTAATAAACAATAAACAATACTAACAAAAAACTAATAAAAATGACAAAAGCACATAAAATTACTAAAAAGTAAACAAACTAAAATGAAAACTGAAGCAAAAATAAAAGCTAATTTAAACTTAATAAATCGTATACTACACACACAGAATAACAATAAAACATTATTATAACTATTATTATTATTATTATTATTATATAGTAGTGTTATCTTTAATTATAAGAACTTAAACAATATTAAAATACTTGAACTTGTTTTATTTCAGCTACTTGACAAGGCAACATTTCTCATTGTACGCTTGATGTAATAAAATAACTAAAACAAAAATGAATAAACACTATATAGATATTTGTTGTTGTTTTTAAACTAACACAAATAACAAAAACACAACAAAATTAGTAAAATAGGCTTTAACTGAAATTAAAATGAAAATGGAAAATAGAAAAAAAAAACTGTTGGACATTACACATTTTTAAAAAAGTTTTACACTACTATTTACAATACTAATATTTATGTCCTAAATTCTTAACTTTTGAGTGTTCAAACCCTTAACATTTATATATATATAATACTAATATAACACTGGTAAATATAAGTCCTGTGTGTCGGCCGCTGTTTCTGTCCCAGGCTGCAATTCACCAGTTGGAGTTTGCTCAGAGTTTGCTCAGAGTTTGCTCAGAGGTTGCTCAGAGGTTGCTCAGAGGTTGCTCAGAGGTTGCTCAGAGGTTGCTCAGAGATTGCTCAGAGATTGCTCAGAGATTGCTCAGAGATTGCTCAGAGATTGCTCAGAGATTGCTCAGAGATTGCTCACCCTCTCATTGCGATCGGCACAGAAGAGGCGCGTGTGGTGCCGTTTCTGCACCACTATGTACGTGATGCCGGGCTGGTACTCCTTCTCCAGACTGATACAGGCCTCTCGAATGGCCAGCAGCTCGTAGTATAACACCTGTGAGCAGAAACATGTTTGATTTTCAAATGAACAACTAGTGATAGGCCAATATGTTGGCAAGACAAATGAATCCACACCTGTCTAAACTGGCCCTCAGATACGCCGTCCCTGTAGAAGATGATTCTGGTGGGTTTGTAGCGAGTGGACTTGTAGAACTGAATGAGCAGCTCTCGCACCATAGAGGCCAAGTCCTGAATCACTTCCTGTCTGGGCCTCTGGACACGCACTGTGGCACAATACCTGCTGGGATGAGCGTCCATACTGCCAACAACCTATAGCAAAGTACATCTTATAGTCATGATGTTGCTTAATTTTGTAGTACTGTATATTTAATATATTCATTACATCATCCAGCTCTAAGCTATACTGACTGCTGCAATGGATGGTTTCTTCCCATCTCCTGCAGGTGGATGTGTGACGTCCGCCCCTAGAAATATGACTGGCTGCTGGAACACTGAAGGTCTGAGAAACAGCACACACAAACGTTAATGAGTCCACCATATTTAACACCATCAGAAACCAGCCGTAAGCATGAATATTGCATTGGATAGTGTCTACAAACCTATAATGTAATAAATCAGGGTTTCCCAATCTGGGGTTCTTGATTTGATGACAAGCAAATAATTAATTAAATGGAATGTAAAAGTAAACCAGTATTCCACCAAAATAAAAGCTTAAATGTTAAAAGCTTGAGGGTTTGAACACCTGAAAATTAAGAATTTAAGGCATAGATATTAGTATAGTAACTTATATTACTATACTATACGTAGTGTAAAAGTAAATATTAAAAAAAAAAAAAAAAAAAAAAAAAAATATTCCCACAGTAATTGCCTATATTTCTGTCTTCATTTCTTAGAGATAAAATCTACTATATAATAATAATAATAATAATAATAAATGTATTATTATTATTATTATTATTATTGTTGTTATATATTAAGAAATATCTGAAAAAATAATTGCAACAGTAACAGCCTATATTTCTGTCTTCATTTCTTATAATTACACATAAAACTACTATATAATAATAATAATAATAATAATAATAATAAATAATAATTCATTATTATTGTGGTTGTTGCTATATGTTATGAAATATCTGATAAAATAATTGTAATATTTTTTTTGCCAAGATACAGAAATCATCTTACACTAATAATAAAAAATAAACCCCTGTTAAAAAAAAAAAAGATTAAATATGTATCTGTTCACTTGCATGTCATGTGACCATTAACCATTAACTTTGATTTGATGTCAAATGGGTTTAGCTGAAAAAAACATTTGAGAATCCCTGCAATAAATAATAACTATCATCGGATTCAGCAGCTTGTTTAAAAACAGCCAATGAGCAGAGCCGATTATGTTGTGTTAATCAAAATAAGGCTGGAGAAAACAGTTCCAAACCGTTGATGCGGGACCAGGATGTTGTTGATGCCGCCGAGTTTGACGTTGATTTTGAGGCAGAGGTTGGAGAGCGTCTGAGGGGAGGTTTTCACCACGTTCTTCACCTGCACACACTGAGTGGCCATTCCTAGAAGAGTGTCTCCAACACGCTTCACTTCCGCTGCACAAATCAAACGTGTGTGTGTGTTAGTCTGAAGGCGTTCGGCAGGAGGGCGGCTCTGCGCGTGACGTTCTTACCATAGACGGGAGTTTTTCCCGGCAGGATGACGATGATGAGCTGCAGTCCAGAGTAGGTGTTCTTCAGGTGTCTGAACATGGGCTCCACGCTGTCGGCTCCCTGAGCGTACTTACAGAAACACGGCTGACCCTGGATGGGCATCCCAGCATCCTTTGAGATCTTACGCAGCTGGTCGGTGAAACCCCTGTGGGGACAAACATAATTCAGACACTTGTATGGAAAGTACATACTGCACTGGTGATTAGGGCTGCATGATTAATCGAAATAAAACCAAAATCGTCATATGGCGTAGCATGATTTTCAAATATAAATCTAATGCACGCGCGTTTCAGAGTGAAGCACGGCACTGTGTTCTTGTGTTCTGCGGTTTTCCATCAAAATAAAAGTTGTAATGTAAAAATTCTTAAATACTAGATTCTCTTATTTTGCAGTTAAAATATTACAATTGTAATGTTTCTTATTTTGCTTTTATTTAGAAATGCTAATATTTTTATTTAATAATAATAATAATAATAATAATAATAATAATTATTATTATTATTATTATTACTTTATTTTAAATCTATATTTATATATAAATCACAATTTTGGCAAATTGTGCAGCACCACAAACAAACAGCAAGCCAGAAAACTTATAAACGTTTTTAAAATCACATTTTATGGCAGTTTTTAAATCAGATAAATCGCAATTAGCAATTACAATAGCAATATTTCTTATTTTGTTTTATTTAATAATTGTTATATTTTTATTTAGTGATAATAATAATAACATTCGTAAATGTATTACTATTATTATTATTATTTCCATTATTGTTGGTATGTTAAGAAATATCTGACAAATTAATTGCAACATTAATATATCGTATATTTCTGTCATCTTTTGTTATAATTACACATAAAACTACTATATAATAATAGTTATAATAATAATAATAATAAAAATATTACAGTTGTAATATTTCTTGTTTTGCTTTTATTTAGAAATGCTAATATTTTTTATTTAATAATAGCAATTTCATTATTATTATTATTATTATTATTATTATTATTATTATTACTACTACTACTACTACTACTACTACGATATATAATCACAGAATTTAGGCAAATTGTGCAGCCCCACAAACAAACAGCAAGCCTGAAATGTTTTTAAATCACATTTTAAATTGCAATTTTATCAGATAAATCGCAATTAGCAATTACAATAGCAATATTTCTTATTTTGTTTTTATTTAATAATTTTTTATATTTTTATTTAGTGATGTTATAATTAAGTATTACTATTAGAAGTAGTATTATAATAATTAATATTAATAATAATAATTATTGCAGTATTATTAAAATGATTAATAACAATACTTATTATTTTATAGCCATGTTGATATTGGCCATATTGTGCAGCCCTACAAACAAGGACAGCACACCTGGATTTTGTGTTTGCACTGTAATCACAATTTTTATCAGAAAAATCTAAATATATTCCCCCCCACCCAAATCACGCAGCCCTAGTGTTGATGGAAAGGTGTGTATTGTTAAGTAAGCCAGTAGGCCATGGGGTCTTACTTGAGAATCTCTTCTCTGCACTGTCTCTGCGTGGCGAAGCAGGCGATGGCCCACATCTTGATCTCCACCCCGGTATGGAACTGTTTCCCTCTCATGTCCCAAACTCCATGGCTGGGTGTGGCCACAGTGCGATTCTGTAACGACAGCTCACGGTTGATCTGCTGCACAGGACGTGTGTGAGCAAAAACACAGGGCACACAGAAACACCACTGATACTGAAACTCAACATGACTGGAACACATGAAGTAGCCCAGAGAAAATCATTACTAGACTGAACTGAAGGAAAAACTCATTAAGAGTGTAACTTTACAAGTACATTTCACAAAACAGGAAGAACGGAGGCCATTATAAAACACACAAATTCTGCAATCATAAGCTAGTAAGATGACACATATTGAGCACATGATCACTAGATTTCTATACATTTTCTTTTAAATCAAACGATCTGTAAATATCAAAACTGCAAGTTCAATCAATCAGTTTTTTTTTTTAAGAAATCTGTGTCATTAGGGCTTTTTACACTTGAACTAGTTAACTCTGGGTCACTGGCCGTGTTTCCACTGTCGGGCCAAAAGTGGGCGTGCTAGTGTGTGCCAGGGCCAGTCGCGTTTCCACTGTCAGAAATAACTTCTGTTTGTGATCCGATGTGGATTCTGATCACCGTATAAGGCAGAAATATTTATATGCGATGCAAAAGACTATGCGCGCTAACCATTACCATACTAAACACGACCGCTTGAAGAAACCAGACAAATCATATAGGCTATCATAATCGTGTATTTATTTTATCTGTCAGTACGTCTCGTCTCTTTATACCGAACTGTCTGATATCCATATTTAGCTCCGCATATGTCATATAATAAAGCAACTCTGGTTTTTCGGGAGCTTTCTCTCTGGCTTTCTTCTATCTAAATGTGATGTAACACTGTCCTGTGACTACAAATAAACAGAAAAAGACGCGACTAAATAAACACGTGTCCTCTTTCTTTTGTGAAAAACAGTAAATACCACTTTTTTTCTTTGACTAATGTGCAATCTTGACACAAATTAATTCATTATGATCAATGTATCACTTATTATTGTAAAACTGGGGATAAAACATTGATGCTTGGGTTTTAAATCTTTAAGTAAATGACAAAAATGCCAACAAACGGCAGCTTTTATCATGTTGGTTTTGCGATCTCGCTAGTTTCCAGTGATTTCTTTCTGATTAGTTTTCTGATAAAACTTCCATTTGATGGTGAATTGATGGATTTGTGTGACGTTGTTCCAGAGAGGCGTGTTACGGGCGGGTTTTAGTGAAACGATGCGGAGCTTCTGGCCCGAGCATGGTTTTGGGATCGATGCTACAGGTCCAAGGCTATTAGCCCCGTCCGGCCCATTGAAAGCCCTGGTTCGCACTGGCCCGACAGTGGAAAAGCGGCAATTCTAAACCCTGGGTTAATGGAATCCTGGGTTATCTTGCTTCATGTTTCACATTGCTCATAAATTACCCGGTGTTAACAATTAATCCTGGGTATTCATATGACCTTTCACACTGTACATTCCTAAATCCTGGGTTAAAGTCCTTATTTGCATATTTGCGGTGCTTGTGCCACTGATTGGCCGAACTCAGCACACGATATGTTTACATAAAGGCTTTAGCGTTGCACATCCTCATATTATATATTGCCGACTATCAAGTTTATCATGAATGGACTTTTCGGACTATAAAATGCAAGAACGAAATGGTCTCTTCTTCAGTCCAATTGTCATGTTCTCTGTCACCATTTGACATTTTTCCCCTTAAATGCTGAAACTACGGTTTACAGCATGTGGTGTTTCCGTGACTATATAATGCATGTAAATATGAGGTACGCAATTGGCTGTCGGTTACTAAGCATCCAGTCGTAATATTCTAACACTGTATAATTTCACATTGTACACATTTGGCAGCGTAATGCAGGGTTAACAGCGCAAAAGTGGCTCTAATTCTGCTCCAGAGCAGGGTTTTATAATCCGGGGTAAAAAAAGGTGCTCAACCTGCTTCTAAATTATAAGTGTGAAAGTGGGGTTTAGAACGGCAATGACCCTGAGTTAAGAACAGTGTGAAAAGCCCTATTTAGTTTTAATATACTAAAATATTATAGAATTGTAATACTAATAAAATATATTTGTAGCTTAGAAAAGGGTCACTAAAACTGTAGATGAAACAATTAAATTTTACAAAAAATAATTTATTAATAAATTATAATTTATTCTAATATATTAATGATAAAATAATTGTGGATCTTAATAGACCATAAAGCATTAGTTCACTCCAGAATTAAAATTTCCTGATAATTTACTCACCCCCATGTCATCCAAGCCTTTCTTTCTGGAAAACATTCCAGGATTTTATTCATACACATTGCGTAGCCACGTTGGAAAGGTCACGAGTGACGTAGCCAGAAGGGCGAAAAACTCCAGGCCCTATCATACACCAGGGGCAATGCAGCGCCAGGCGCGACGCAAGTGTTTTTTGCTAGTTTCATCCTGACGCAGTTATCATTTTCACGTCTAGCGTCACGTTGTTTAAATAGCAAATGCACTGGCGCTCATCTGTTCGCCCATGGGCTGCTGTCTGAAAACCAGGTGTGTTCAGGCGCATTGTTGGTCCGTTGCTATTTTGAGGAACTGAAAACGACTGCACCATTGACCAACACAAACCTGCTCTAAAGTCAATAGCGCAGTATTTTTTGTGTTATTTAAAGGATGTGTTAGTAATATGAGCCTATAGGCGGGTGCACAACGCGCATACACTCTGCATATTAAACACACAGTGGCCGCGCAGCAGCACACACACATTTTTAAATATTAAAAATAAAGGGATTACAATGTAAAAAATTATTATTGTGTACATAAAGATAAAAATGCCTACATGTCATAATGGATAGTCATTGCATGTATCAGAATTACCTATTTGCAGTAATGACAAATGAAATTGGCTACTTATTTAACCAAACGTAGCAATACACACATGTATTTAAACTGACTCATCAGGTTGAGGGTGTCTTTATTCCACCATGTAAATAGCGAATCCGCCATGGCGCAAGCAAAACTGGCTTTAAAAGGGAATGGGAAATGAGACTCTGATTGGTTTATTGCACGTTATGCCCAAAACACACCCATGACTCATTTAGAGAATAGGGGCAACCCTTTTAGACCATGCGCCTGGCGCACCGACCATTTTTCCGTCGTTAAACTAGCAAAAGTGGATTCGGACACGCCCTAAGTGCACCTGCACCGTGTGCTTTAGTTCATGTGCTTAGATCGTTAAAATAGGGCCCTCCATCTCATTTTCTCCTCCAACTTCAAAATCGTCCGATATCGCTGTTTTACATTTTTTTTTGTAAAGGGCATTTGATTTGGTCTTGCACGTTCGCTTTGTAAACACTGGGTCGGTAGTTCCGCGTGACCTTTCCAACGTGACTATGTAATGCGTGAAGCCATGGATGCACATCGCCGAGCTAGCGCAAGACGAGCATTTGTGGTTAAAAGTATATTTTTATGTTTCGCTTGATAAGACCCTTATTCCTCGGCTGGGATCATGTCAAGCTTTTTGAAGCTGCATTGAAACTGCAATTTGGACCTTCAACCTGTTGGTCCCCATTGAAGTCACTATATGGAGAAAAATCCATATATGAAAGGTTTTCCTCAAAAACCTTAATTTCTTTTCGACTGAAGAAAGAAAGAGATGAACATCTTGGATGACGTGGGGGTGAGTAAATTATCAGGAAAATTGAATTCTGGAGTAAACTAACCCTTTAAGCCCAATGTAAACCAAAAAAAAAAATCCATCTTATATTTTCATAATTTCAGACTAATAAAAATAAAAAATAAAACTATAATAAAATTCTGGACATTCAATTTTTTTTTATATATATATATATATATATATATATATATATATATATATATATATACACACACACACACACATTTTATATATATATATATATATATATATATATATATATATATATATATATATATATATATATATATATATATACACACACACACACACGTGTACATTTTATATATATACATATACACACACACACACACACACACACACATATATACACATACACACACACACACACACACACACACACACACACACATACATACATACATACATACATACATACACTGCCAATTTTGCAGGTTTGCCCACTTACAAAGCATGTAGAAGTCTGTAATTTTTATCATAGGTACACTTCACCTGCGAGAGACGGAATCTAAAACAAAAATCCAGAAAATCACATTGTATGATTTTTAAGTAATTCATTTGCATTTTATTGCATGACATAAGTATTTGATGCATCAGAAAAGCAGAACTTAATATTTGGTACAGAAACCTTTGTTTGCAATTACAGAGATCATACGTTTCCTGTAGTTCTTGACCAGGTTTGCACACACTGCAGCAGGGATTTTGGCCCACTCCTCCATACAGACCTTCTCCAGATCCTTCAGGTTTCGGGGCTGTCGCTGGGCAATACGGACTTTCAGCTCCCTCCAAAGATTTTCTATTGGGTTCAGGTCTGGAGACTGGCTAGGCCACTCCAGGACCTTGAGATGCTTCTTACGGAGCCACTCCTTAGTTGCCCTGGCTGTGTGTTTCGGCTCGTTGTCATGCTGGAAGACCCAGCCACGACCCATCTTCAATGCTCTTACTGAGGGAAGGAGGTTGTTGGCCAAGATCTCGCGATACATGGCCCCATCCATCCTCCCCTCAATACGGTGCAGTCATCCTGTCCCCTTTGCAGAAAAGCATCCCCAAAGAATGACGTTTCCACCTCCATGCTTCACGGTTGGGATGGTGTTCTTGGGGTTGTACTCATCCTTCTTCTTCCTCCAAACACGGCGAGTGGAGTTTAGACCAAAAAGCTCTATTTTTGTCTCATCAGATCACATGACCTTCTCCCATTCCTCCTCTGGATCATCCAGATGGTCATTGGCAAACTTCAGACGGGCCTGGACATGCACTGGCTTGAGCAGGGGGACCTTGCGTGCGCTGCAGGATTTTAATCCATGACGGCGTAGTGTGTTACTAATGGTTTTCTTTGAGACTGTGGTCCCAGCTCTCTTCAGGTCATTGACCAGGTCCTGCCGTGTAGTTCTGGGCTGATCCCTCACCTTCCTTATGATCATTGATGCCCCACGAGGTGAGATCTTGCATGGTGCCCCAGACTGAGGGAGATTGACCGTCATCTTGAACTTCTTCCATTTTCTAATAATTGCGCCGACAGTTGTTGCCTTCTCACCAAGCTGCTTGCCTATTGTCCTGTAGCCCATCCCAGCCTTGTACAGGTCTACAATTTTATCCCTGATGTCCTTACACAGCTCTCTGGTCTTGGCCATTGTCTGTTTGATTGAGTGTGTGGACAGGTGTCTTTCATACAGGTAACGAGTTCAAACAGGTGCAGTTAATACAGGTAATGGGTGGAGAACAGGAGGGCTTATTTGAGAAAAACTAACAGGTCTGTGAGAGCCGGAATTCTTACTGGTTGGTAGGTGATCAAATACTTATGTCATGCAGTAAAATGCAAATTAATTATTTAAAAATCATACAATGTGATTTTCTGGATTTTTGTTTTAGATTCCGTCACTCACAGTTGAAGAGTACCTATGATAAAAATTACAGACTTCTACATGCTTTGTAAGTAGGAAAACCTGCAAAATCGGCAGTGTATCAAATATTTGTTCTCCCCACTGTGTGTGTGTGTGTGTGTGTGTGTGTGTGTGTGTGTGTGTGTGTATATATATATATATATATATATATATATATATATATATATATATATATATAAAAATAAAATTATCATAACACAATTCCCAAGATATGCATTAAATGATAAAATTCATAACCTGTAATGCAATGCAAGTAACTTTCTGCCAAATGCATAAATGTAAATGTTATATAAAAAGTCTTACAAATGCCTCCAACCACTTTTACACCAATAGTTACCATTGCCCCCAATCTCCTGTCACTTAAAAAAGCATGTACAAAAATCACACAAAACCATAATTCATTCTCAGACTATATAGACAGCCAAACTAAACTCAAACTCAAAGACAGCAATAAACATCCTTTCATTAACTCATTTATAAAAACAAGAAAATTCACTGCAAGCTTGTTTATTTTGGGAGTTATTGCACACTTCAAACATCACAGCAGCAGTGATTAGGAGCTGTTAGTTCCTCCAGGAGAGGCTATTCATTCATTCAGACAGACAGACACAGAGAGATGTGGGTGATTGAAAAGAAGGGTACCATAAAGTGCTCTGTGCTCACCCTGCCCCCGTACTGCAGCATGGGCGCAGGCAACACGCGCCCCGTCACGTGGGCCATCTCGTCTCGCACCTTAAACTGAAACTCCTGCACGAAAGGGTCTGCTTCATAGTTAGCACTGCGCACCTGGAAATACACAGACAAGCATCTGTTGACACATTCTGCAAGAGCATTCATCAGTAGAAGACCTGCCAATAAATTAAAATGTTTTTTTTAAATCTAATTTGCACTCAAATATTTTGTTTTAAATATGTAGTGCATTCTGTTTTAATGCATCTAAATGAAACAAAATGAGAACATTATAATTGTGTGTTTGGGACATGGCTTTTAATGGTGACTTTTGCTTTTGTAATCAGGCTCTTAAAAAAAATTATATAAAAATTTGGATTTAGATTTATCGGCCAATATATCGGTTATCAGCTTTCAAATATAAAGAATTATCGGTTCTCGTATCGACCAAAATTTTCATATCGGTGCATCCCTAGTAACAACAGTAAAACCGATACCAATAATTAGGTTTATAATTAGCAATTTTATTGATTAGCAGTGTTGTTATTGTTAACTAAAAGTACTACAAATTGTTTTTAAAGCTGAAATAAAATGAAATATAAATATTCGATTAAAAACTTAAACTTTAAAACTCTAAAATACAATGTTACTAAAATTACAAAAAATAAATTCAAGCTTAACAGACATACAAAAACTAATAAAAATGACAAAAGCACAATCTTACTAAAACTAAAATGAAAATTTAAAAATATAAAAATAAATGCTAATTGAAAACATACTATAATATATAATATACAAATAATACTAAAATATCTATTTGTCCTAAAATTAGTCAATTTTAAAACATACAAATATATTAAAACAATAAAACTAGACATATGGTAACAATTTTGCGTTAATAAATGGTGAAACTGCACTGCAAAAAATTATGTAACATACATTTGCTTTAACTCATCAAAATAAATTAAGCAATTTTCAACCTTTTCTTACAAGTTATACATTTTTTAAGTCATTTTAATGTAAATTTAAGTTGAAATGACTTAAACATCCAAGTTGAGTGTACTTAATTTAAAGCAGCAATTTTTTTTTTTTTTTTTTTTTTTACAATGAGCAGTTTTAATTAGCCAGAATTCAGATTATATGAGACTTTATAAAACTCAGAAATGAAGAAACTCTCCTGAGTCTGAGATTAAACACACAGGATGTTGTTTGTCAGAAACGTTTCTTGCCACAAGTTGATATATCCCAGCTCAGATCCTGCTGTACTTCGGAGTGTAAAAATACTCTCAACCGTGGTATTTTTAGCTCTGTCTCAAAGCGAGACTTTTTCATTTGGTACATTTCATTGGGCTTGTCAGTTGCTTTCCACCCACGCGGCCTCTCCGCTCGTGTTTGGAGATCTAAACGAGAAATCAACCACAGCAACACGCAGTCAGCTGCTCTGATTCAGCACCTGATTGGCTGTCATTTTAATAAGGAACGAAGAGCAGCAGTGCTTCAATCACACGTTACCAGCTCAACAACGATGGTAGACTGGCAGAATCTGCAGGGAGCGAGGTAAAGAGTTCAGATCGCAGTTTATCAGCTCGCAATAAAGTCAGTGGTCTGAAATCGCTGACCTCAATTAATGCAGACTGCAACCGGAGTTCATTCTGATCGACCACACGGACAGCAGGAACACGAGGGAAGAGGTTTTAATACACTGCTGGAAGATCTTACGTGATCCTCAGAAGTGTCCATCTTGATTATTAAAGTTAAGTAACAGTTCTTTAGAGTTTTAGTTGAGACAAATTATAAAAAACTTATTTTATTTCAGCTAGTTGCCAAGGCAACTTTTCCCATTTTCATGTAGTTTAACTTCAGGGTCCCTACACGTTTTCCATTTCAAAATTCCATACTTTTCCAGACTTCTCTGTGGATTTTTCAGACCATATTTAACTGTTAACATGCATGTTACATTCTGACTATGTATGCTATTATGTTACCAAATAATTGACAGAATATTGCATCTAGAAACTGTAGCTGATACAAATCAATTTACACCAAACTCAGACAAATTAAACACATTTTATTTTTTTGCAGCATTTTATTAAAGGCCCACTGGAGTGCAACATTATTCAATGCGTTTATGTAATTTCCACTGAAACAGGAAGACAGGGCGGGGCATATCAAACAACGCCTCCCCTTTTTTAAAATAGCCAATAGCGTTTAGTTTAAATCACAGCTCGGCCAGAGGCGTTGAGCTCGGTAAAGCCGCAGTTTCCTCCTAATCTCTAACAGTTTCTCCTCCTGATCTCCTCCATATCGGTTTAAAATACAGCATTCTGCGCAGAATTCAAACGGGTCCGATATGTTTTCTCGTCTGCGCCGAGTCGATCACATGATCCGCTCTGTGCCGTCGTGTCTCTGGACCGACTCGATCACATGATCCGCTCTGTGCCGTCGTGTCTCTGGACCGACTCGATCACATGATCCGCTCTGTGCCGTCGTGTCTCTGGACCGTCTCGATCACGTGATCCGCTATGTGCCATCGTGTCTCTGGACCGTCTCGATCACGTGATCCGCTATGTGCCATCGTGTCTCTGGACCATCTCGATCACATGATCCGCTCTGTGCCGTCGTGTCTCTGGACCGTCTCGATCACATGATCCGCTCTGTGCCGTCGTGTCTCTGGACCGTCTCGATCACGTGATCCGCTATGTGCCATCGTGTCTCTGGACCGTCTCGATCACGTGATCCGCTCTGTGCTATAGTGACTCTGGACCGACTCGATCACATGATCCGCTCTGTGCCGTCGTGTCTCTGGACCGTCTCAATCACGTGATCCGCTCTGTGCCATCGTGTCTCTGGGCCGTCTCGATCACATGATCCGCTCTGTGCCATCGTGTCTCTGGACCGTCTCGATCACATGATCCGCTCTGTGCCGTCGTGTCTCTGGACCGTCTCGATCACATGATCCGCTCTGTGCCGTCGTGTCTCTGGACCGTCTCGATCACGTGATCCGCTATGTGCCATCGTGTCTCTGGACCGTCTCAATCACATGATCCGCTCTGTGCTATAGTGACTCTGGACCGACTCGATCACATGATCCGCTCTGTGCCGTCGTGTCTCTGGACCGACTCGATCACATGATCCGCTCTGTGCTGTCGTGTCTGGCCCGGAGCTGCGGCGGTTCACTGACACTAAAGTGAAACCAGACTTCATTCGCCTCAATGGAAAGCATATTTACACTGTCTGAATCGTTCCCTATCCCCTATATAGTCCACTATGTGCCATTCACCATGTAGAAAATAGTAAATGTGTGAACAAGTGACTGATTTCAGCCGCAGCTTCAGCGTCTGTTTATAATGTAGGGGACAGTAGGGCTAGGTGATATGACCAAAATCTCAAATCACGATAACAATACATATCACAATATAGTACCTTTTCTATAAATTCAATCAATTAATAGTTTATATATATATATATATATATATATATATATATATATATATATATATATAGACTACATAGAAAGGGCTATTTCTTTTTTTTACATTTTAAAGTATATACACTCAAAAACTCAGACAGCGTCCTCACAAAAGTTTGTCAATTGTACGTGTTTAAAGGCTTGCCAGTTTGAACATTCAAGTGATTTTACACCATTCAATAACATCAATATGGAAAACATGGCACTTCAGTGCTCGCGAGCTGTTTTCTGTGACACAGAGCTGAGCCGCGTCATGTCTCTGACAACGCGCGAGACCTGAAGACAGATCACTTTCACTTGCGTCTTCACTAAGCTTTGTCAATTGTATGTGTTTTAAGGCTTGCCAGTTTGGACATTCAAGCGATTTTAGACCATCGGATGTGTATCATTATATTGAGCTACTGTGCTGATGCATTGTGACACACAAACACAGACTCCTGCTCGGAGCCACCCGGTTCTGTCGCTCGCTGTTATTCACGTTTCTGCCTGCATCCTCATGGTGGCGTGTAAGATTGCAGTCATCCAAATGGTGAAAAAGTATTGCCGTAAACGATGTATTTTGCGACACCACGAAATAAACGATAAGAGCATAATATGAAACGATAGACTTTTTATTTCGTCCATCCGATATATACTGTCATATCGCACAGCCCTAGGAGACGGGGCTTCAGATTCTAGAGAGCATTTGATTGGACAGAAAATCTGATGAGAAGCTGAAGTGCAGAGTGATGTCATCAAAACCATTGATCCATATTGGCAGAAGTGAGAGACACACTAGCTTATAGATAACAGTAAGGCTAACAACTTTTCCAAAAGAAACCCACTTTCATGGGCACTTGAAATCTATAAAGCTAAAATACAGGATTGTGTTTGAAAATTTCACTGACTGCAAACATTTTAAATATTTAATTTACATTATACATTTTAAAATAATATTGTCACTGATTACATTTATTTATAAAATATTATTTTCAAAATAATAGCAGGATATGCCATCCAGTGTAATAATCAGTGCTACACTAGAAATTTACTGCTGAAATCATTTAATCAGGCATTATCACTCAAAGTATTCACCCATATAGCATTATTTTAAGTATGATATTCAGTATATAGTACAGTAATCTGTAAATATTAGTCTATTAATACTGTGTAGGAACTGTAACTTGATGTACGAAAATAGCTAAAATTAATAAAAACTATAAATACATATATACATATATACACATACAGTGGTGTGAAAAAGTGTTTGCCCCCTTCCTGATTTCTTATTTTTTTTTGCATGTTTGTCACACTTAAATGTTTCAGACCATCAAACTAATTTAAATATTAGTCAAAGATAACACAAGTAAACACAAAATACAGTTTTTAAATGAAGGTTGTTATTATTAAGGGAAAACAAAATCCAAACCTACATGGCCCTGTGTGAAAAAGTGTTTGCCCCACCTGTTAAAACATAATTTAACTGTAGTTTATCACACCTGAGTTCAATTTCTCTAGCCACACCCAGGCCTGATTACTGCCACACCTGTTCTCCATCAGAAATCACTTAAACAGGACCTGCCTGACAAAGTGAAGTAGACCAAAAGATCTTCAAAAGCTAGACATCATGCCGAGATCCAAAGAAATTCAGGAACAAATGAGAAAGAAAGTAATTGAGATCTATCAGTCTGGAAAAGGTTATAAAGCCATTTCTAAAGCTTTGGGACTCCAGCGAACCACAGTGAGAGCCATTATCCACAAATGGCGAAAACATGGAACAGTGGTGAACCTTCCCAGGAGTGGCCGGCCGACCAAAATTACCCCAAGAGCGCAGCGACGACTCATCCAAGAGGTCACAAAAGACCCCACAACAAAATCCAAAGAACTGCAGGCCTCACTTGCCTCAGTTAAGGTCAGTGTTCATGACTCCACCATAAGAAAGAGACTGGGCAAAAAAGTTTCAAGACGAAAACCACTGCTGAGCAAAAAGAATATTAACGCTTGTCTCATTTTTGCCAGAAAACATCTTGATGATACCCAAGAATTTTGGGAAAATACTCTGTGGACTGACGAGACAAAAGTTGAACTTTTTGGAAGGTGTGTGTCCCATTACATCTGGTGTAAAAGTCACACCGCATTTCAGAAAAAGAACATCATACCAACAGTAAAATACGGTGGTGTTAGTGTGATGGTCTGGGGCTGTTTTGCTGCTTCAGGACCTGGAAGACTTGCTGTGATAAATGGAACCATAAATTCTGCTGTCTACCAAAAAATCCTGAAGGAGAATGTCCGGCCATCTGTTCGTGACCTCAAGCTGAAGCGAACTTGTGTTCTGCAGCAGGACAATGATCCAAAACACACCAGCAAATCCACCTCTGAATGGCTGAAATGAAGACTTTGGAGTGGCCTAGTCAAAGTCCTGACCTGAATCCTATTGAGATGCTGTGGCATGACCTTAAAAAGGTAGTTCATGCTCGAAAACCCTCCAATGTGGCTGAATTACAACAATTCTGCAAAGATGAGTGGGCCAAAATTCCTCCACAGTGCTGTAAAAGACTCACTGCAAGTTATCACAAACGCTTGATTGCAGTTGTTGCTGCTAAGGGTGGCCCAACCAGTTATTAGGTTTAGGGGGCAATCACTTTCACACAGGGCCATGTAGGTTTGGATTTTGTTTTCCCTTAATAATAACAACCTTTATTTAAAAACTGCATTTTGCGTTTACTTGTTATCTTTGACTAATATTTAAATTTGTTTGATGATCTGAAACATTTAAGTGTGACAAACATGCAAAAATATAAGAAATCAGGAAGGGGGCAAACACTTTTTCACACCACTTTAGATATATAAAAAAAAAACAACATTACAAAAAAATAAAATAAAATTTACAATGGCTGAATCCGAAATCGCATACTTCCCTACTATATAGTAGGACGAAAAACAGTATGTGACAAAATAAGTATGTCTGAATTCACAGTACTCAAAAGAGTAGACAAAAAGTACACGGATGACCTACTACTACCTACTAGTGTGCATACGATGAACACTTTACTATCCCATGAGGCCACAGGAGAGGATTTTTGAATGGAGGTGAAGCGACACAACTGATGCTGGCAGGTCACATGATAATGACAACATGACGAATGTAGTACGTCAAGAGTGCTTTCATACTATATAGTACATTTTTTTTAGCGGACGTGAAGTAATTACTTATTCAAAATAAGTACCTACTCAAGAGGGTATGCGATTTCGGACACAGCCTAAAACTTTAACTAAAATGAAAATGGATATATATTTGGGATTCGAAATTTTTTTTTTTTTTTTTTTTTTTGCGCACACCTGGCATCCCCCTCGAAACGGTTCTCATTCGCGCTTGCATATGTTTACACTATAAAATCTGGCGAAATACAATACTTTTTTTTTTACAATTATCCTATAGCCTAGCAGTTTTTAATAGGATGGACAGTTGAATAGGAACCCAACCTCGTTATACTTAAATATATTTGCTTCTTCTTAGTGTTCCCTGCAACTGGAGTATATTCTCTGCATGAGCTTATATGGAAGAAGCGCATGCCTGAGCTTGCATTTTGGGTTAAGTTGCGTTGCTTTGACATTGTGGAAAATAAAATAATAGAAACAAAATGTATTAGCCTTTTTACCCGTTAGGGATTAGCCTGACAAGCCAGACCCACATCAAGATGTTGGGTCTGGGAACACACCATTGGCAACCAACCAGAGCAACGAAGAAGGTGAAGCGGAGCTAGTTGATAGATTAAACTTTTGCCGTATCCGGTCGGCAAAACTCCGAACACATCTTCCTTTTTTAAGAATGACTTTAGTGCCTTTCTTTGTTCTTTTCTCAAAGAAAAGCTTAACTCCAAGTCTTCCAGAGACGCGGCCAAAGCCGATTCGAAAGACCGCTGTTCGCCAGCTTTTGTTTTCAAGTAGCACGCGGAACCGTCGCAACTCTGCCGTCCCTATTATGTTACCCGCCCACCGACTCTATACACGATGTGATTGGCCTGACTAGAGTTTGGTTTTTCAAGCTCGCAAGCCAACGGAGAGTTGCTAGACAACCCTGGCTGTAAATTAGATTTGCTGCCGCTAGGGTGCGTCTAGATTTCTAGGCTAGTTAGGGATGTGACGGTGAGAAAATTTTCCCTCACCGTCACATTACAGTGCTTGTGCACTGAGCGGCTGTGAACGAATGACAGTGCGGCCATGCGCATTTTACTTTCGGTTTGCCAATTCGGGGGCGGGTTGCTTGAATGGTGGGTTCATTAGCCTATTATTCTTAATGAAAAACACAACAACAAAACAGTACAATGACAAACTCCCTTAAATAGGCGCTTTTACATTTCGCTTTGAAAACAAATCTTCTGCGATCATCTTGTCATTCAGCTCCTCACTCTCGTGATGAATGAATCTGACTCCTGCTGCGTTTGTGCTGCGACTCTCGTTCGGCTCACGCGGCACGTTCAGTTTTTAATTGTAGCTAATCTGTTCTCTAACTGAACTAAAAATTTTACTACTATAAAATATCAAAACGACAGTGGAGGCGGTGCCGCGGTGGGCAAGTGATGTAACCGGTGTTATGCCTGAACACTGGTAACACCGACTATCGCAGCAAGCCTAATATTACCTGTTATTATCAATCTAAATGAATCTACTGCGAAATATAGGAGCTTGTTACTGGGACGTAACAGACCTGTGTGTTTTGTATCACTAGTGCAGTGTCCGTTCTCAGAGCATATAAGAGGAAGAATCCCGCTTCTCGAGATTCCTGCCTTTATTAGAGAGAACAATGTTCAGCCCCCTCCCTCCGAAGCTTCGAATATTCGATTTTGATTACTACCGAAGCTTCAAAGCTCAAAAAAAATGGTATTCGGACCAGCCCTAAAAAATATAAAAACTAATTCAAAATAATAAAAACTATAACAGTCTCACAATGACACTAAAATAATGCTGGTGCAAATCACTTTAAAGGCACCAATAAATGACACTCACCAGTCTGCTGATCTCCTCCTGTCTGTCTGGTGCTGATCGTGCTGTGGCTTTGATCATGGTGGATGTTTGATTATCTGTCAGTTTCTTGATGCACCGCTGCCCTGCTACAATGTTGCACACCTACGAGAACAGCAAACCGTATAAGAACAGAGAATGTGTTCAATCGGCGTCACAGTCGTGCGGATGACAGGACTCACCTCCAGGGGCAGGTAGGTGTGCTTCTGCTCCTGGCCCACCTGTAGACAGGGCAGGTGGGGGTATTTCAGCTGCAGGTTGTACTTTTCTCTGAAATACTGAGCTACTGTTCGTTCTACAGTTTGGCCATTCTCCAACTGCAAAGGGAACCTGGAAGAAATCAGGAAACTTGATCAAACAACAAACCACCACTAGAGGGCATCAAAGAAGCAGAGCTAAACTGAGGATTCATAAATCCTCTTCCTTCAGTCCAATCTTTTGGGCTATCATACTACTTTTCATACCATATCATACTACTTTTACTATTTCTACAGTACATACTATGCATATACTGTGTCAAGTGTGCAAATATCCTGCATGCAATGTGATGAGGTCAACAATGCAATATAGTACTGCTTGAAATCTACATGACAATGCAGTTTTACATACTACACAATTTTTCTTGCAATTATTATAATACCTAATAATAGTATTACTTTATAATAAGAATCATTATTAAAAGTATTAGGAACTGTAAAAAATGCTTTAATGATAATTATGAGGGAAATGTAATAGTCGTGAAAAAAATATTCAAACCATTTTAATGGCCAAAAAATAGATTTCATTTTATTTATTAAAATACAAAAAAACAAAATAATAATAATAATTAAATTAGATAACAGACAGACAGACAGACAGACAGACAGATAGATAGATAGACAGATAGACAGACAGACAGACATATAGACAGATAGATAGATAGATAGACAGACGGACAGATAGACAGACAGACAGATAGATAGATAGAGAGATAGATAGATAGACAGACAGATATACAGATATACGGACAGATAGACAGATAGATATACAGACAGACAGATATACAGATAGATAGATAGACAGACAGATATACAGATATACGGCCAGATAGATGGATAGATATACAGACAGACAGATATACAGATAGATAGATAGATAGATGGACAGATAGATAGATGGACAGATATACAGATAGATAGATAGATAGACGGACAGATGGACAGACAGATAGACAGATAGATAGATGGATAGACAGATAGATAGACAGATAGATAGATAGACAGATAGATAGATAGATAGATAGATAGATGGACAGACAGATATACAGATAGATAGACAGATAGATAGATGGATAGACAGATAGATAGACAGATAGATAGATGGATAGACAGATAGATAGATGGATAGACAGATAGATAGATGGATAGACAGATAGATAGATGGATAGACAGATATACAGATGTACAGATAGACAGACAGACAGACAGACAGATAGACAGATAGACAGATGGATAGACAAATATAGAGATATACAGATAGATAGATGGACAGATAGATTGATAGATAGACAGATAGATAGATAGATAGATATACAGATATACAGATAGATAGATGGACAGATAGATGATAGATAGATGGACAGATAGATATACAGATAGACAGACAGACTGACAGACAGATAGATGGATGGATAGATAGACAGATGGATAGATAGACGGACAGATGGATGGATAGACAGATGGATAGACAGATAGACAGACAGATACAGATAGATAGATAGACAGATAGACAGACAGATAGACAGATGGATAGACAGACGGACAGATAGATAGACGGACAGATAGACACAGATAGATAGATAGAAAGATAGAAAGATAGATAGATAGATAGACAGACAGATAAACGGTTTGACTAACGTTTGGTGGCTGGCAGGGCGGCGGGTAACATTGCAGACCCGGTACTTCCTCCGCATGGTTCCGCAGTGTGTCACCTCCACCTTCAGACCTGCACATAAACCAGACAATGAGAAAGACACAAGCACATACAGAGGTTGGACAATGAAACTGAAACACTGGCCAATATAATGTTGGAGGTGTCACTCCTATATAGGCCAATCTTCAATGATTTAAGCATGAAGGTTGAATTAGCAGAGCAATAGCACAGCTGTACATAAACTATTGCAATCCACACAACATAATGGGAGCCATATGAGAGTTCAAAAGAGGACAAATTGTTGGTGCGCGTCTCGCTTGTGGTGTTTTGAGAGCTATGGTATAATGTTGGATAATGTTGGCATACACCACGTAGGACAAACCACATCCAACAAGAGTAACTGTTGACGCAAAAGGAAGCTGTCTGAAATAGATGTCCAGGTACTAAAAAACAAAACCACAGCTGCCCAACTCGCTGCAGAATTAAATCTCGCACCTCGACTCTCCTGTTTCCACCAAAACAGCTCCAATATTCATGCATGGTCAGGCTACTATAGCCAAACCTTTGGTCACCCGTGTCAATGCCAAATGTCGGTTTCAGTGGTGCCAACAGTGCAATCTTGGGCTGTGGACAATGTGAAACATGTATTGCTCTCTGATGAGTCCACCTTCACTGTCTTTTTTGTGGGAGTTACGGTGTGGAGAAGCCCCAAAGAGGCTCATCACCCGGACTGTTGCTGCCCAGAGTGGATCAGTGATGGTTTGGGCTGTAATATCATGGCATTCCCTACTGTGCTTGATGGACACATCACTGCCAAGGATTACTGAACCATTCTGGAGGACCATGTGCCGTGTATCAGCATGATAATGCACCAATACACACAGCAAGACTGCAAACAGAATGGTTTGATGAAGATTTAAGTGAAGCTGAACATCTCCCATGGCCTGCACAGTCACCAGATCTAAATATTTTTGAGGTGTTTTGGAGAAGCAAGTCAGAAAACAAGTCAGTGACCTGGCCACTGTTCTGTAAGAGGAATGGCTCAAAATCCCTTTTATCTTGTATCTTGGACTTGTATCTGACATCCCCAAGATGAATTGATGCTGTATTGGCCGCAAAAGGAGGCTCTACACCATACTAATAAATGACTGTGGTCTAAAACCAGGTGTTTCAGTTTCATTGTCCAACCCCTATACACAGGAACACACATGCACACATACCTTTGATTTCTTTGGTGAATTTGACTCTGTGGGAGTCTGTGAGGGGGCGAGGCTGCTCATCGATGTTGTGGATGTCCAGTACCTCACACATGAACTGAATAACTGGCTGTGCTTTGTAGAAAGCCGTGGCTGACACTGCGAGACACAAGAGAAGAAAACTGATGAAAACGCAGTTCAAATCATCATTTAGAAGAGGTCGTGAGGAATACAACTTTCAATACATCCTCTGCCATGAAAAAGTAGCAGCATTGAGGTGGTTTTTGCACAGGAAAATATATATGTATAAAAAAAAATCTGTAATCTAAAAATGTATTCTCGTCACTTAATAGCATGAACCACTGGAGTCACATGGACTATTTTAACGATGTCTTTACCTTTCTGGGCCTTGAAAGTTGCAATGACGTTGCTGCCTATGGTTCAGAAAGCTCTCGGATTTCATCAAAAATATCTTAATTTGTGTTCCGAAGATGAACGAAGGTCTTAAGGGTTTGGAACGAGTTTTCATTTTTGGGTGAACTAACCCTTTAACAATGTAAGCATTTTACTCGCATTTATGACTAAAAATAGACGTGTGCAATCTGTATATATTTAGGAGTTAATGTGTGAATAAAAAAATATATATATATTTTAAGTTCATAAAAAGAATCTCAAACGGTATAACAAAAGTCAAATTTGGGGTCAGAACACAGGAATCAGCCTAATGTGATTTTAAAATTCAAAAGGCTATGATTTAATTAGATAGTTCGCAATCAATGAATACTGCACGTTTATGCCAAGCGATTGCTTATGATCTCCTGTTGATGAATTATGACAATGTTTATTTTATGGTGCTTGCACTGTAATGTTTTAGATGGCAGCAAGACTGCATGTTTTATCTCCAGCTTCTTTTTGACTGAGCAGCTTGAAGTTGTAAAGACATTTCAAGATAAGAGTCCTGGTTTATTATGAGCTTGTTTATAATTAAAATTCCCAAATTATGCAGAACAAATTCTTTGGGTTATTATTTGTATTTCGGTTGCACAATAAATTGTACCTGGCATTTAATTCAATGATTAAAATATACATAATTCCATAATTCAAATTAAATAAATAAATACAATGTGAAGCATAAATATTTAAACAATTTATCATTTTGCTTGTAAATATCTCCACGTAACCGTTTATTAAGGAAAAACAAATGATTTGATAAATTTCACTGCGTCCCTAAAGTTATCCTAAAATTTTCAAATTTTAGGAAAAAAGTAAGCATAAAGCCCTGTATTTGTGTTTAGCTGAAGGTTATCTTTTTAGTTTTTTCCCCATTTCTAATTCGACTTCACCAAACTTTCAGTGTACTAAAATATCTGGTCCAGTTAAGATGTTGCCCTTTAATTAGTCCTGTGAGAAAACAAACACAAATGTTAATGCAAACTCAAAGCCGGTGTTTCGCGCTCTTTCTAAGCTTATTCGCTCCATTATAAGTGTTACAATGAGCCAGTGAAAGGAGAGACGATTTCAAACGGTTAGACTTTTCCCTGCCCTTTAGTGAAGAGGGGGAGGAGCATGCGATGCAACCAATTGACTTGTGGGAGACTGAGAGAGCGGGAAAACATGCAGACTGAGAGACACAGAACTGGTGAACTTGGAGAGAGAGAAAAAGAGAGACCCATTAAACGCCCCCCTTCAATCAAACAAACCCCCACCCGCCATCTTTCAGCCCTTCATCCCCAGGGCAACAGTGTGAACAGTTCCCACACTCTGTGCTAACACATGCTAAGCCTCGTCAGGAAACTCAAAGGGTGCGCACCGTCAATGTTGAGCATCATCTTCCACATGGCTGGCCGAACAGACTGGTGGAAGCCGAACCACACCTCCCTGCCTCCACCCAGAGGATGGTCATAGCCCTCCGGAGCAGAAAAGAATGAGCGGCCCACTGGTGTGTACCTGAGAGAAACAATCACAGAATGTTATATATTTGATTAGGGATTTAGTGACACCTCTATTAACTTGAGGGGACTTCATGCATGAACTTAAACCCACCAGTTTATAAGTTACAGTAAAAAAAACAAACTGAGAAATGTTAAAGTCGGCATGAAATCAAAACTGACCCTATTTGTTTTCTTAACGCATAAAAGTTACTGTGAAAAATGTATCTATGCACACATATACATACATATACATGTATATATATATATATATATATATATATACACATGTATATATATATACATATACATGTATATATATATATATATATATATACACACATGTATATATATATATATATATATATATATATATATATATATATATATATATATATATATATATATATATATATATATATATACACACACACACACACACACACATACATACACACACACACACACATACCGATCAGGCATAACATTATGACCACCTTCCTAATATTGTGTTGGTCCCCCTTTTGCTGCCAAAACAGCCCTGACCCGTCAAGGCATGGACTCCACTAGACCCCTGAAGGTGTGCTGTGGTATCTGGCACCAAGATGTTAGCAGCAGATCCTTTACGTCCTGTAAGTTGCGAGGTGGGGCCTCCATCGATCGGACTTGTTTGTTCAGCACATCCCACAGATGCTCGATTGGATTGAGATCTGGTGAATTTGGAGGCCATGTCAACAACTCAAACTCGTTGTGCTCCTCAAACCATTCCTGACCATTTTTGCTTTGTGGCAGGGCGCATTATCCTGCTGAAAGAGCCACAGCCACCAGGGAATACCATTTCTATTAAAAGGGTGTACATGGTCTGCAACAATGCTTAGGTAGGTGGTATGCATCAAAGTAACATCCACATGGATGGCAGGACCCAAGGTTTCCCAGCAGAACGTTGCCCAAAGCATCACACTGCCTCTGCTAGCTTGCCTTCTTCCCACAGTGCATCCTGGTGCCATGTGTTCCCCAGGTAAGTGACGCACACGCAACCGGCCATCCATGTAATGTAAAAGAAAACGCGATTCCATTGCCACCTTCTTCCATTGCTCCGTGATCCAGTTCTGATGCTCACGTGCCCACTGTTGGCGCTTTCGGTGGTGGACAGGGGTCAGCATGGGCACCCTGACTGGTCTGCGGCTATGCAGCCCCATATGCAACAAACTGCGATGCACTGTGTATTCTGACACCTTTCTATCAGAACCAGCATTAACTTCTTGAGCAAATTGAGCTACAGTAGCTCGTCTGTTTGATCAGACCACACGGGCTAGCCTTCGCTCCCCACGTGCATCAATGAGCCTTGGCCTTGGACCACTTTTGATAGATACTGACCACTGCAGACCAGAAACACCCCACAAGAGCTGCAGTTTTGGAGATGCTCTGACCCAGCCATCACAATTTGGCCCTTGTCAAACTCGCTCAAATCCTTACGCTTGCCCATTTTTCCTGCTTCTAACACATCAACTTTGAGGACAAAATGTTCACTTGCTGCCTAATATATCCCACCCACTAACAGGTGCCATGATGAAGAGATAATCAGTGCTATTCACTTCACCTGTATCAGGTGAAGTGATTATGACCACCTGTATCACCTGGTCATAATGTTATGCCTGATCGGTGTGTGTGTGTGTGTGTGTGTGTGTGTGTGTGTGTGTGTGTGTGTATGTATGTATGTATGTATGTATGTATGTATGTATGTATGTATGTATATGTGTGTATGTATCTAGCTGCTCTTCCTGTGATATGTTCACTTGACGTCTATGACGTATTCAAGTCTTTGTAATCGACAACCAACAGATAAAACCTTTTTTGTTGTTCGCTAGTTCACTGGTTTCACTTTTGATATCTAATGCATTGAAATATGCACACTGTGTTCAAATAGTTCTGGGGTCACAGTTTAACTATAAAATATATGATCTGAACCATAAATGTAGGAGTGTCAGGGTGACCAGCTAATGTTTATCTGTGTGTGAGACATTCTGAGATACAATGGCTGCACGTGCACTCACTTCATGGAGGGTAGATGGCGTAGAACCACATCCACAGCGTGAACTGGGTTGGTGCTGATTGGCTTGTCCAGCTCCAAGGGCTCTGACATACTGCGACCAGTTAGTACCTCGTGCAACAGGTGCCAGCTCACCAGGGACACAAACTTAATACTGACTTTAAAGGGTCGGTCTTTGCCCCCTTCCCCTGGCAGCGTGACATCCAGATCCACCTGTGGATGCATAAGTAGTAAAGCAACAACACATTTTTTTATTTTTTTTTAATCATTTTTATTAAAAATGTAAATAAAAATGTGATTTAAAATGCAATAAAAAAATTTTTTTTTTAAAAAACAAAAGGTTTGCTATGCTTATTTGTAGTCGGACTGCACAATTTGGCCAAAATGTTGTGATTCTACATCAATATGACCATAAAATAACAATAATTATTATTATTAGCAGCAGTAGTAGTATTAGTATAAATAAAGCCAAATTACAGTAAAATTTCACTGTAAAATAAAAAAAGTATATAATTTTATTTTACATCACAATACAAATATTTATTGCTTAATTATTTATGGAGTTTATGGCAATTTCTTCATTTTCAAACATTAAACCATTTAATTTTTTTTCTTAAAGCTTCTCTTTTAGTTTTATTTTGATTATTTTGATCGTGCAGCCCTAGAATATCATCATGATTTTAATGTGCAAATTTCCTACAGATTATGTCATTGGACAATTTGTGCATCCAATCAGAGTGCACCCATGATGCCTAAGTGGGTGGCTCACTATGTTTTTGAATAGAGCGGATGTTTCTTTACCCCAGCGGGCGCCACAGGCAGTGGGTTGGCGGTGTAGAGACTTTTCTTCCCATCATAAACTGGCCTTCGATCCCCAAAGATGGTGACTTTAAAGTGCTGCACCATGGAGTCCACAACCTCCCTGCAGATACATCACTCATCAGGAGGGCGTCTACAGGAGTCAGTCATAAACCTTGAGCTCTTCCCCAAACATCTTACCTGTTCACTCGGCGTGGACACTTCTCTGGCTTGATGTCGACCTCATACAGGTAGACATCCATCTTGGGGATCTCCACCTGGAAGCAGTTGGCCAGCAGCTTGATGGGTTTCCCCATGGTGCCATAGCCGGGCCTCCGTGGCACGGAGAACAGGGACTGGGCCCCAACGGCTCCTGAAGTGAGAAGGACAGAACAAGACAAAGTGTTACACCAAACTGCAACATAACTGGCCAGGCGAGGTGGATATGTCCTCAATCAAGTGCAGCTTTCAAAACAACACAAAATAAAACTAGAGGAAATCACTCCCATTATATAATGAACGTCAACACTTCAAGTGCACATTCAGCTGATGGACACCCGGTTTCTATTTTTGATGCATTGCTACTTCAGCCTATCTTTAATAAAATCATTAGAAATTATTATAAATAAATATTAAATATTTAAATATTAAATATAATAATGTAAATATAATATAAATAGCATGTGTGTGAACTGACTGTTTTTTAAATTAAATTTAAATAGTTAAATAATTGTATTTGTTATATATTTAAATAATAAGTTTAATAATAATATAATAAATACATTTAACAATAATACTAATACGAATAGTAATAATTATTATTATACATTTTAAATAATTAATAATAATTATTTAAAAAGAATAATATTAATAATAGTAGTAGTAGTAGTAGTAGTAAAAACAATACCAATTAAAATAATAATAATTAATAATAATAATAATAATAATAAATTATTATTATACAATAACAATTATGTTTAATAATTATTTTATAAGAAATATAATATATTATATAAAAAATATAAAATGTAACAATAATACTAATATTAATATTAATTATTATACATTTAAAATAATAATAATTATTATTAAATAATAATAGTAGTAGTAAAAACAATACCAATTCAAATATTTTAATACCAATAATAATAATAATAATAATAATAAATAATGACAATTATTATTATACAATAACAACAACAATAGGTTTAATAATAATTTAATACATAAATTTAACAATAACTATTTTACAATACAACATTTTACAATAATACTAATAATAATAATTATAAATATAAAATTAATAATAATAATAATAATAATAATAATAATAATAATAATAATGATAACAGTAGTACTACTAGTAGTAAAAAACAATACCAATTAAAATATTTTAACAATAATAATCATAATAATAATAATAATAATAATAATGATGAATAATAATGACAATTATTATTATTACAATAACAACAATATATTCAAAGCTAGCTTGTAAATGGCAAAAAGATGCTGAATCAATTCACATTCTATGTTAAAATAACTTCTCAAAACAATGAGTAAGTGATAAACGATGTTTATTTATGTTCAGACTATAGTAAGTCATCGTTCGGCTCTAAAGTCAATGGAAGCATAGGATGGTTCTCAGTTTCACAGATCCCCTGGCTGAGCACCGCCACCATTTCAGTACAAATTGGGAAAGAGACGAGGTCTGAAGGCTGTCTGCAAGTGGCAAAGACCAAGCCATCGCCCTCAACAGACGGCTGATGCCTACAGAGAGACGCTGAAAATTTAATACCAGTTTCATGACTGAGTTTGACAGTGATTGCAGTTAATGGTTCCCTGACTGAGACGCCCAGGGCACACTAGCAGATTCATCGGGCAGACAACCTCCACTCGTGGGCCTTGTGAGAAGAAAAACAGAGCTCAGCAACTTTGTGGAGGAGGAAGGGGAGAAAAAAACAAACAAAACAGAAGTGATGGTGATGCTCAATTAATCAAATGTTGCCATATCAGAAATGGGATGTCTGACCCTTAAGTCACTTTTGTGCTCTAATTTCAAGCTGTATTAAACTGATCCTCATGGCCCACACATACTTCTGATTCAGATACATGGGCAGTGGATAGATTTCATCAATTTAGAGAAGTTAAAGGTGATGGGTGCACCTTATTACTCCCTTTGCCCTTTTCTGCGCACAAAAAGTATTCTCGTCTCTTCGTAACATTAAGGTTGAACCACTGGAGTCACATGGACTATTTTAACAATGTCTTTACTGCCTTTCTGGACCTTGAAAGTGTTCATTAAATTGCTGTCTATGGAGGGGTCAGAGAGCTCTCGGATTTCATCAAAAATATCTTCGTTTGTGTTCTGAAGATGAACGAAGGTCTTACGGGTTTGGAACGACATGAGGGTGAGGAATTATTGACAATTTTCATTTTTGGGTGAACTAAACCTTTAAAAATACAGAAGTATGCTATACACATACACAACCCACAGTAATGACAAGTTTTCTCCATATTCAATTTATTCCATAATAAAATAACGAGATATTTTAGTTAATTGTGTAAACTAGGGCTGGGTAAAAAAAATAAATAAAAATAAAAATACAGATTTCTCGATTTTAATCGATTCTCATTTTTACGAGCCGATATCGATTCTTAAATCCCAAGAATCAATTAGTCTATCCTGTTTTCAGAACATTGTAGCGTGCCTCCCATCCATTAAATCGCAATAAGCTTTGTGCTTTGTTACTATTGATATGAAACAAAGTCTCAGATTTCAAATTACATCCATTTTACTACGAGTTCAAAAAAAAAAAAAAGCGTTTTGGCGCTGTGGCGTGAGATCGCTCTGGGGCAGCTCAGCTCAAGAGAAGATGAACGGATCTTCTCTTTCACCTCAATACCAGCGCGAAATAACCATGAATGAGCATCTGAAAGTGTGTTAAGTACATCTTACCGAAATCCGTATCATGTCTCAATCAGTGGAAAGAAAACAGCTTGTAAACAATGTCGTGTAACGTCACATTTACCTCAGAAAAAACATATTCAAATGACCATAAACTCGATAGTCAGCTAGAAAAATGAACTCTAGAGAGGAGCATTTTGCTAAATATATGCACCATATTACATATTCACTATAATTTATAATGTTCTTCAATATTTAATGCATGTTTGAATAAATCTGGCACATTTTTATGACCGCCACCATTTAAATGTTTATATTCCAAAAAACAAATTGGAGTAGAAATATGATTATGTAATTGTAAAGTTATAATATTAACTTTATTATTATAAAAAAAACCTTGTGTAATTTAAGTGCTTGTATATAAAACAGTTAATTTTTACCTTCAATATTATAGTAGGCTAATGTAGTGCTAACTGAGTCCCATAGTTTACAGCATTAGTTAAAGGGGCTTTATGTAGGATGGACACCCAGTGGTTGAACTAGGTATTGCAATCCAAATTCAAAATATTGGAGCGGGTTTTTTTTTTTTTTTTTTCACCCGGCCCCCTCCTCCTCAGACTTGAAGCACACGCAGGTTGCCAGATTGACGACACCAGCAGGAACGAGCGCACCTGACGATGGAAAGCAGCGAGCCTTACACTAAGTTGATCAGCTAATGTATACATTCGTAAATTAAATAATTCGTATTCGTAGTTTCCGTATTTTTCTGTCACGGTTGTTACCGATGTGATAAACAGCCATGACCCGTCTGCACCTCCCCACTAGTCGGCCGCTCTCTCGAATACACGCTGTCTTAACAACCAGGTACCACGAAACAGTGTAAATGCAAGTACTGTCTGAATGTTGAATTTACTTAAAATATTCCTACTAGTAGCCAGGATACATTAGCTAACTGACTTTGGCTAATTACTTACCTGTCAAGGAGAAAATTAGCCATCTCAGCATTCGTTTTGAAGCCTTTGTCTGCTTTAAGTTGTCTCCATCTCTCAAATGCATCTCCAATATTTATACGGCTTTTATTATAACGTTTATCATACAGTTTTTTGGATGGATGCCGAGGTTTTTTAGGACAGGAATGTTCGATCTTCGACTCGGACCCCTTTCGTTTGGCAGCTTCCATGACTGGACTAAACTGAAATGAAATACGCCGTGTTTGCCAGAAATACAATTGGATAAACTGACAGTGGGCGTTACACAGACCAAAACAAAGACAGAAGTTCCGACACGGAACGCACATTTTCACGGGAGAATAATTGACTATAGCATTGTTTTTCAGATAAACAAGTATGTTAACTTAGCATGTTTCTTGAATATGTGCAAACATATTATGGTATTTTTATGCTTTAATAGAGTCAAAAACTTACATAGAGCCCCTTTAAGAGATTTGTTTTCCTTGAGAAAATTTGCCATGTATTGTACCTGATATATATCCAAAATAATCGATATTGAATCGAATCAGAATCAAATCGAATTGCAAGCTTGTGAATCGAAATTAAATCGAGAAATTTGTGTCAATACCCAGCCAGTGTAAACTTCAAATGAACACTGCAAAACACTGAAAACCAATAAAAACTAAAGTCAAACAGTGAAAAGTAATGAAAGCTCAATTAAAAGGCAAGACATGTTTATTTATATATCATATTTCATATACAACAGTAATTTATGTACTGTAAGTGCTCAAAAAAAGAAATCATAAGAGGTAAGAAACAAAAAGAACAACAAATTTATTTAAAATTAGGGATGCACCGATCCGATACTCAATATCGGTATCGGCTCCGATACCGCCATTATTTGCCGGATCGGGTATCGGTCAGACAGGACCGATCCAAATCCGATACTGTGCGTATAACATTCTGTGTTATTGTTAAGCCCGAGTGCCCCACAAAAACATTATAAAGCATCATCAACGCTTCGTGCACTATATTAAGTGTTCTGAAGCCATTCCATAGTTTAATGTGAGGTACAGATGAATATTTAAGTCATTAAATTCAAGTTTACGTGAATGCTTCCCTCCGTTGCGTCTGCCAGTCATTCTCCATTCAGCTTTAAACTGCGTGTCGCGTTCGGTTACGACAGTCAACACAATGAAACTCTCTCCAAGATGATTCAATGTTCCTGTTATTATGCTTGATCTGTAGATAACGCTCTATGGTTTCGCATAAAATGACTTTCTTGCTGGAGTTTATTGCGGTTTCTAAATCGTGTAACTTTCTACTGGTGTCTGTTAGACCACAACACTGGACTAGAGATTGTATTGTTCTTCACACGCACGGTAACTGAATGTTTAAACTGTTAAAAGAAAAGGCTCAATAAAATATTGCATAGATAGATACACTAACACTACGCATCGATATCTTCCCTTTGTGTTCTGAACTTTTCAATGCGGCCGGAGCGCTGTGACTCCGTGTTGCTTCAGGCGCATCATCCTGCGCTCGGGATGTGCATAAGCGTTTTGTGCCGCTCTGTATTGGAACCTTTCGTATTATAATACTTTTGCGCTATGAAAGACTATTATTAGCCTTTCTTGTTCTGCTCTATCTATAATATGTTGCTGCCTCATTAAAAAGCTGCGCTACACATTTAAAATAAATGTCTTTAATTTCTTAGTATACACTCACCTAAAGGATTATTAGGAACACCTGTTCAATTTCTCATTAATGCAATTATCTAATCAACCAATCACATGGCAGTTGCTTCAATGCATTTAGGGGTGTGGTCCTGGTCAAGACAATCTCCTGAACTCCAAACTGAATGTCAGAATGGGAAAGAAAGGTGATTTAAGCAATTTTGAGCGTGGCATGGTTGTTGGTGCCAGACGGGCCGGTCTGAGTATTTCACAATCTGCTCAGTTACTGGGATTTTCACGCACAACCATTTCTAGAGTTTACAAAGAATGGTGTGAAAAGGGAAAAACATCCAGTATGCGGCAGTCCTGTGGGCGAAAATGCCTTGTTGATGCTAGAGGTCAGAGGAGAATGGGCCGACTGATTCAAGCTGATAGAAGAGCAACTTTGACTGAAATAACCACTCGTTACAACCGAGGTATGCAGCAAAGCATTTGTGAAGCCACAACACGCACAACCTTGAGGCGGATGGGCTACAACAGCAGAAGACCCCACCGGGTACCACTCATCTCCACTACAAATAGGAAAAAGAGGCTACAATTTGCACGAGCTCACCAAAATTGGACAGTTGAAGACTGGAAAAATGTTGCCTGGTCTGATGAGTCTCGATTTCTGTTGAGACATTCAGATGGTAGAGTCAGAATTTGGCGTAAACAGAATGAGAACATGGATCCATCATGCCTTGTTACCACTGTGCAGGCTGGTGGTGGTGGTGTAATGGTGTGGGGGATGTTTTCTTGGCACACTTTAGGCCCCTTAGTGCCAATTGGGCATAGTTTAAATGCCACGGCCTACCTGAGCATTGTTTCTGACCATGTCCATCCCTTTATGACCACCATGTACCCATCCTCTGATGGCTACTTCCAGCAGGATAATGCACCATGTCACAAAGCTCGAATCATTTCAAATTGGTTTCTTGAACATGACAATGAGTTCACTGTACTAAAATGGCCCCCACAGTCACCAGATCTCAACCCAATAGAGCATCTTTGGGATGTGGTGGAACGGGAGCTTCGTGCCCTGGATGTGCATCCCACAAATCTCCATCAACTGCAAGATGCTATCCTATCAATATGGGCCAACATTTCTAAAGAATGCTTTCAGCACCTTGTTGAATCAATGCCACGTAGAATTAAGGCAGTTCTGAAGGCGAAAGAGGGTCAAACACAGTATTAGTATGGTGTTCCTAATAATCCTTTAGGTGAGTGTATATGCCCTATAAATATATTTACTTGTTTTTCATTAATGTATTTTACAATGTGTAACATTTTACCAGATTTAGTGTTACACTTATTCACTTTTATCTGTTCCCCAACTAAATTTTCCCACTAAATGTTTGGATTTTATACAGTTATTGTGCACTCATGATTTTTCTAGAGTAACTTTTGCTGCTGAATTATCCACTAATCTAGTTTATCCACCATCTAGTTTATAGTAGTATTTTTGTCATAGATTGTGATATATATTTTTTTAATATGTTGTTTTTCTTTATAATGAAGTTGTCTATTTAGTAGATTGTGTTTAACACACAAAAGAGTGATTATCAGTTCAACACACTGAGGTATAGAAACTGCGCTGGTATCGGATCCGTATCGGTATCGGCATCGGCCGATACTCGGAATTGGATCGGATCGGTTCTGAAAAAATGGTATCGGTGCATCCCTATTTAAAATGCATCAAAAAGAATGATAATAAAAAAAGAATACAAAATAAATGATAAAATGATAATAGAAACCTATACATAATATAATTGTAAACAAAATTAAAAACTGCACCAAAACAGAGTGTTTGGTTCTGGTTCAACAAATGGTGTAAATTTGGAGCAGGACAACTGTTATTTGTTTTGGTAAACCTGAATGGAAACCACCACTAGCAGAAATGACACACTTTGCCTTTAAGATGACAACCCAATGCGTCAAAACACAAGTTGTCTGGCTTCTGCAGCACCATCTATAACAAGATTCTGGGAACGAGACAGCAGAAGTTTACCGAAGGTTCAGTCCGGCATTACCCATCAAATGGCCTCTGAGATCCGCCTGTGCTAAACGAATGTCAGGCTGAGAGTGATTCACCCCGGTTTGACTCATAACCGCTGCTCGAGAGGCCAGTCTTCAAAGCTGAAGAGAGCAGAGTCATGTTTAAAAAAAAAAAAAAAAAAAAAAGAAAAACAAGAAGAATCACTCACAGAAGCTGGCGAAGGGTCAGACTGAATCATTAGCTGGTGTGTGTAACAGAGCGCAACTGTCGGCTTCCAGGAGAAAAACCTAACAAAGAACTTGATTTTTAGCGATAACATATAAACCCTAACATGAAGAGGTTTGCTACAAAATAATCATTACTCATCTCGCTTTCTGTTGCTCTGTCCTTTTTATTTTTCCTTAAAAAGTTCTATACATGTATGTACTCTAAAAGTTTAAGATCAGAAAGTTTTTTTTTTAAAGAAATTTATACTTTTATTCAGCAAGGATGCATTAAATTGATTATTTTAGAATGTTATTATGAAGGCCTTATGAAATTCCGTTTTTTTTCTGAATTCCGTTTTTTTTTAGACTCCATTTTAATGATTAAATAAAAATTGTAGTAATCAAAAAGCATGTCTAATTAATTGAAATCATGAAACTTATACAACTTAATTTATTAAAAGTTTAACAAAAAATTACATGTTTAGGGCCCTATGAAATATTTTCTCTCAGATTCCGTTTAACTTTTACCAAATTCTGTGTTTTCTGTTTTAAGTTTTCTGGATTCCATTAATAATCAAAAAGCATGTCTGATTAATTAAAAAAAAAATAAAAAATAAAAATTTAAGAAATACAATTTTTCCCCTACAAATAGTATTTTCTGGTAATCAAATGAAGACAGAAAACATTAATTTAATTGATCTTTTAATCATATAAAATTCATATAAAATATAAAAAAATATAAAAATATAAAATATACATATAAAAAATTAAGTTTATGGAGTTTTAGTGATATTACTACATTAAACATTGAATATAAATGTATAATAATGCAATGGGGGAATATTTGTGGGTCCTGATAATACAATAATAAATGTTAATAATAATAATAATAATAATAATAATAATAATAATAATAATAATTAAAAAAAAAAAAAAAAAAAAAAAAAAAACTCCTTTATTTTGGCTTAAAATATCGCAATAACAAGTGTATCATTACACCCCTAATACATTGTAATACAATCCATTAAATTCATATAGTGAAGGTATATACACTGAACAATTGTTTTTATTCAATTACATAAAATTTATATTGATTCATAAAAAAAATATTTTCTAACAAATACTTTTTAGCTTTGAATCAAATGTTGCGATTCATCTCGGATCTGGTTGGTTAGGTTCAACTGCACATAAAAAGGAAAAATACTTTCGGAAGCAAGGGAGCTGAAAAAGCGGGCGCTCACTGTTCCACGGCTGCTCTGTCAGGAAGCTGGTTCCCCTTTTTCACCTGGTGGGCCTCTTACAGCAGACACAGGCCACTCCGAGGGACCCCAGCCTTTCACACGCAGCCAGACGAACAGGGGGGTCTAAAACGCCAGACCATTGTGTCTTTGTCATGGAAATCACCCTCTGCCTCCAGTAGACTGATAACGATTTGATTTTACGCCGAAGCCAGACTCTACGCATGCTCTACCGGACATTTGGATTCAGACCGAGGCATGAGGGAGTGACGGGGATCTTGGGAAATGTCTGAGCCACGCTCAGAGTGGGTGGAAGTGGAGGCAGCGAGGCCAGAGGACGATGCTTTTCATCCTCCGCACATGCAACCACACACTGTACTCTACGAGTGAGTCATTACGCCACACTTCCTTGACTCTGGTTTTAGGGCAGAGCTTATTTTCCCACCACCGCCCACTCAAGAGCGTACGTGCACCACTCTCATGAGCTCGCTCACGGGGCTACAGCGTCATCTCCGTTCAGAGGGAAACATAGTCAAGCGCCAAGGCCGCTCAGATAAAGGAGGGAGAGACAGCAAGAATGAAACGTGTAGAGATCAGAATAGGCCTGCCGTTAGAAATCGTCACTCAAATAAGCTTTTGTGCATAATGGATGTAACAAGCCCATACACTAGTTGATGCCAAGACATTTTTTTACTCTGTTCAAAATTTGAAGCTGTTGTTGCATTTTAGAGCTGCACGATTCTGGATTAATTGAGAAATCACGATTTTTAAGTTTCAAACAGAGATCACGATTCTCCAACGATTCAAAACAGACGGGGGGGGTGGTGGTATTTTTTCAGTATTTGGGTAGTTTTTGTGTTACTCAGATCCTGGGTCAGACGTATCAACCCAGTGTTTGGGTAGTTTTTGTGTTACCCAGATCCTGGGTCAGACGTAACAACCCAGTGTTTGGGTAGTTTTAGACGTAACAACCCAGTGTTTGGGTAGTTTTTGTGTTACCCAGATCCTGGGTCAGACGTAACAACCCAGTGTTTGGGTAGTTTTTGTGTAACCCTGATCCTGGGTCAGACGTAACAACCCAGTGTTTGGGTAGTTTTTGTGTTACCCAGATCCTGGGTCAGACGTATCAACCCAGTGTTTGGGTAGTTTTTGTGTTACCCAGATCCTGGGTCAGACGTATCAACCCAGTGTTTGGGTAGTTTTTGTGTAACCCAGATCCTGGATCCGACGTAACAACCCAGTGTTTGGGTAGTTTTTGTGTAACCCAGATCCTGGGTCAGACGTAACAACCCAGTGTTTGGGTAGTTTTTGTGTTACCCTGATCCTGGGTCAGACGTATCAACCCAGTGTTTGGGTAGTTTTTGTGTTACCCAGATCCTGGGTCAGACGTAACAACCCAGTGTTTGGGTAGTTTTAGACGTAACAACCCAGTGTTTGGGTAGTTTTTGTGTTACCCAGATCCTGGGTCAGACGTAACAACCCAGTGTTTGGGTAGTTTTTGTGTAACCCTGATCCTGGGTCAGACGTAACAACCCAGTGTTTGGGTAGTTTTTGTGTTACCCAGATCCTGGGTCAGACGTATCAACCCAGTGTTTGGGTAGTTTTTGTGTTACCCAGATCCTGGGTCAGACGTATCAACCCAGTGTTTGGGTAGTTTTTGTGTAACCCAGATCCTGGATCCGACGTAACAACCCAGTGTTTGGGTAGTTTTTGTGTAACCCAGATCCTGGGTCAGACGTAACAACCCAGTGTTTGGGTAGTTTTTGTGTTACCCAGATCCTGGGTCAGACGTAACAACCCAGTGTTTGGGTAGTTTTAGACGTAACAACCCAGTGTTTGGGTAGTTTTTGTGTTACCCAGATCCTGGGTCAGACGTAACAACCCAGTGTTTGGGTAGTTTTTGTGTAACCCTGATCCTGGGTCAGACGTAACAACCCAGTGTTTGGGTAGTTTTTGTGTTACCCAGATCCTGGGTCAGACGTATCAACCCAGTGTTTGGGTAGTTTTTGTGTTACCCAGATCCTGGGTCAGACGTATCAACCCAGTGTTTGGGTAGTTTTTGTGTAACCCAGATCCTGGATCCGACGTAACAACCCAGTGTTTGGGTAGTTTTTGTGTAACCCAGATCCTGGGTCAGACGTAACAACCCAGTGTTTGGGTAGTTTTTGTGTTACCCTGATCCTGGGTCAGACGTATCAACCCAGTGTTTGGGTAGTTTTTGTGTTACCCAGATCCTGGGTCAGACGTAACAACCCAGTGTTTGGGTAGTTTTTGTGTTACCCAGATCCTGGGTCAGACGTAACAACCCAGTGTTTGGGTAGTTTTTGTGTTACTCAGATCCTGGGTCAGACGTATCAACCCAGTGTTTGGGTAGTTTTTGTGTTACCCAGATCCTGGGTCAGACGTAACAACCCAGTGTTTGGGTAGTTTTAGACGTAACAACCCAGTGTTTGGGTAGTTTTTGTGTTACCCAGATCCTGGGTCAGACGTAACAACCCAGTGTTTGGGTAGTTTTTGTGTAACCCTGATCCTGGGTCAGACGTAACAACCCAGTGTTTGGGTAGTTTTTGTGTTACCCAGATCCTGGGTCAGACGTATCAACCCAGTGTTTGGGTAGTTTTTGTGTTACCCAGATCCTGGGTCAGACGTATCAACCCAGTGTTTGGGTAGTTTTTGTGTAACCCAGATCCTGGATCCGACGTAACAACCCAGTGTTTGGGTAGTTTTTGTGTAACCCAGATCCTGGGTCAGACGTAACAACCCAGTGTTTGGGTAGTTTTTGTGTTACCCAGATCCTGGGTCAGACGTATCAACCCAGTGTTTGGGTAGTTTTTGTGTTACCCAGATCCTGGGTCAGACGTAACAACCCAGTGTTTGGGTAGTTTTTGTGTTACCCAGATCCTGGGTCAGACGTAACAACCCAGTGTTTGGGTAGTTTTAGACGTAACAACCCAGTGTTTGGGTAGTTTTTGTGTTACCCAGATCCTGGGTCAGACGTAACAACCCAGTGTTTGGGTAGTTTTTGTGTAACCCTGATCCTGGGTCAGACGTAACAACCCAGTGTTTGGGTAGTTTTTGTGTTACCCAGATCCTGGGTCAGACGTATCAACCCAGTGTTTGGGTAGTTTTTGTGTTACCCAGATCCTGGGTCAGACGTATCAACCCAGTGTTTGGGTAGTTTTTGTGTAACCCAGATCCTGGGTCAGACGTAACAACCCAGTGTTTGGGTAGTTTTTGTGTTACCCAGATCCTGGGTCAGACGTATCAACCCAGTGTTTGGGTAGTTTTTGTGTTACCCTGATCCTGGGTCAGACGTATCAACCCAGTGTTTGGGTAGTTTTTGTGTAACCCTGATCCTGGGTCAGACGTATCAACCCAGTGTTTGGGTAGTTTTTGTGTAACCCAGATCCTGGGTCAGACGTATCAACCCAGTGTTTGGGTAGTTTTTGTGTAACCCAGATCCTGAGTCAGACGTAACAACCCAGTGTTTGGGTAGTTTTTGTGTAACCCAGATCCTGGATCCGACGTAACAACCCAGTGTTTGGGTAGTTTTTGTGTAACCCAGATCCTGGATCCGACGTAACAACCCAGTGTTTGGGTAGTTTTTGTGTAACCCAGATCCTGGGTCAGACGTAACAACCCAGTGTTTGGGTAGTTTTTGTGTTACCCAGATCCTGGGTCAGACGTATCAACCCAGTGTTTGGGTAGTTTTTGTGTAACCCTGATCCTGGGTCAGACGTATCAACCCAGTGTTTGGGTAGTTTTTGTGTTACCCTGATCCTGGGTCAGACGTATCAACCCAGTGTTTGGGTAGTTTTTGTGTAACCCAGATCCTGGGTCAGACGTATCAACCCAGTGTTTGGGTAGTTTTTGTGTTACCCAGATCCTGGGTCAGACGTAACAACCCAGTGTTTGGGTAGTTTTTGTGTTACCCAGATCCTGGGTCAGACGTATCAACCCAGTGTTTGGGTAGTTTTTGTGTTACCCAGATCCTGGGTCAAACGTATCAACCCAGTGTTTGGGTAGTTTTTGTGTAACCCAGATCCTGGGTCAGACGTAACAACCCAGTGTTTGGGTAGTTTTTGTGTTACCCAGATCCTGGGTCAGACGTATCAACCCAGTGTTTGGGTAGTTTTTGTGTTACCCTGATCCTGGGTCAGACGTATCAACCCAGTGTTTGGGTAGTTTTTGTGTAACCCAGATCCTGGGTCAGACGTATCAACCCAGTGTTTGGGTAGTTTTTGTGTTACCCAGATCCTGGGTCAGACGTAACAACCCAGTGTTTGGGTAGTTTTTGTGTTACCCAGAACCTGGGTCAGACGTATCAACCCAGTGTTTGGGTAGTTTTTGTGTTACCCAGATCCTGGGTCAGACGTATCAACCCAGTGTTTGGGTAGTTTTTGTGTAACCCAGATCCTGGGTCAGACGTATCAACCCAGTGTTTGAGTTATTTAATCGCAGGCTTTTTGCCACCTCTTCAGGAGAGAGCAGTGCCGCTCCGTCAAATTGGTGCATGTCTTCGGTAAAATACAGGTTTGTGTACATTTTATTTTATCTATAAACTCGTTATTGTGCTGCATATCGTTTAATTTTATGCAAAGCAACATACAGGGGTGCGACGTGAGTCACCTACACGAGTGTCATGTCTGTATTTTTGCGTGATGGGAACGCCTGATGCCTAGCATAAAATGTATGATTTTATTCAAAAAGATACAGAATATAAAGATTTAGGACGTTAAAATATGTTCTCAGAACTGTACACTGATTGTTTATGGACAGGTTATGGAGCCAGCCACAGCAAATTGGGTTGTTTTTAATCCAGTGTTTATTAGAGTGTATAAACATTTTCTTCTGTGATAATTTGTAACAGAAATAACGATACTGTGGTGTTGAAAAGACTGTTTGTGAAGCAGTTTCATACCTATACATGACAACTGCGCTCTCTGGCTCAGCGGCAGCATGAACACAGATTTGAATGTTATGGTATGATTTTGTCAAAGGTTTAATAGACAGGCGAATCGTTGTCATTTAGGAATGAGATCACATGGGTGTTTGAATCGAGATTGCGATCTTTTAGTGATTAATCGTGCAGCTCTATTACATTTGTATTTAATTAGATTTCTGAATGTTTACTTAAACACTTGCTACTGTTGTTACATCTCCAATAACAAGCTTAACCTACATATTTGCCTATCACAATCGCGTCAGGGTTACAGTTTGCTGTTCAGGTCATTATGCTCTAAAAACCCTCTGTAATTTCAACATCCTGTCATCAAAATGCCTGTAAAATTTGGCCAGAGGCAGACTGCTTTTGGCATGTTAAAAATCCAAAAAGCTTGATGACTCTTGTTTGCATGGACAAAAACACTCGATGTAACAACATAGAAGAGAACATCCTAATAAGAGAGGAGAAAGCTGCCTGGGAGAGGTGGGCCACAGAGCCATTAGATTACTCCAATCTCTGCTCCTTACTGCTGGCAAAACAATCGCTGTCCTCAGGTGACCCATAAACAGGGACTAAAGCGGACAAGAAGTGACCATGTGGTGACCATGGAGACAGACATTTACAGCGAGTACAGCATCAGGTATAGCCTGTAATTTAAGGAGGACAGCGATCAAACAAGCAATGACAGAAAAAAAATATTAATACCCGTAAAAGGAGAGCATAAGAGTAATTAAGAGCAATTCATCATTCAGCCGAGCTGCTCTGGTGCAGGCGGTCCTCTGAATCATTAATGCAAGAGCTCTTTCACACTGTGGTGAAAAGTGTGAGCGGCAGCGGCGACGGCGACAGCAACAGCGACTGGCTGCTTGCAAATTAACACTGTGGCTGACAGTACAGCCGATGTATGCTCAACGAATTCGCTCACTCGTTTTCATTCACTCCTTCAAGTGAACTGTATTAGTGAACTAGCGTAGGGGATAGTGATTGAGGGTTTAGGGGGCTACAGTGGGGAGAACAAGTATTTGATACACTGCCGATTTTGCAGGTTTGCCCACTTACAAAGCATGTAGAAGTCTGTAATTTTTATCATAGGTACTCTTCAACTGTGAGTGACGGAATCTAAAACAAAAATCCAGAAAATCACATTGTATGATTTTAAGTAATTAATTTGCATTTTATTGCATGACATAAGTATTTGATGCATCAGAAAAGCAGAACTTAATATTTGGTACAGAAACATTTGTTTGCAATTACAGAGATCATACGTTTCCTGTAGTTCTTGACCAGGTTTGCACACACTGCAGCAGGAATTCTGGCCCACTCCTCCATACAGACCTTCTCCAGATCCTTCAGGTTTCTGGCTGTCGCTGGGCAATACAGACTTTCATCTCCCTCCAAAGATTTTCTATTGGGTTCAGGTCTGGAGACTGGCTAGGCCACTCTAGGACCTTGAGATGTTTCTTACAGAACCACTCCTTAGTTGCCCTGGCTGTGTGTTTCGGCTCGTTGTCATGCTGGAAGACCCAGCCACGACCCATCTTCAATGCTCTTACTGAGGGAAGGAGGTTGTTGGCCAAGATCTCGCGATACATGGTCCCATCCATCCTCCCCTCAATACGGTGCAGTCGTCCTGTCCCCTTTGCAGAAAAGCATCCCCAAAGAATGATGTTTCCACCTCCATGCTTCACGGTTGGGATGGTGTTCTTGGGGTTGTACTCATCCTTCTTCCTCCAAACATGGCGAGTGGAGTTTAGACCAAAAAGCTCTATTTTTGTCTCATCAGACCACATGACCTTCTCCCATTCCTCCTCTGGATCATCCAGATGGTCATTGGCAAACTTCAGACGTGCCTGGACATGCGCTGGCTTGAGCAGGGGGACCTTGTGTGCGCTGCGGGATTTTAATCCATGACGGCGTAGTGTGTTACTAATGGTTTTCTTTGAGACTGTGGTCCCAGCTCTCTTCAGGTCATTGACCAGGTCCTGCCGTGTAGTTCTGGGCTGATCCCTCACCTTCCTCATGATCATTGATGCCCCACGAGGTGAGATCTTGCATGGTGCCCCAGACCGAGGGAGATTGACCATCATCTTGAACTTATTCCATTTTCTAATAATTGCGCCAACAGTTGTTGCCTTCTCACCAAGCTGCTTGCCTATTGTCCTGTAGCCCATCCCAGCCTTGTGCAGGTCTACAATTTTATTCCTGCTGTCCTTACACAGCTCTCTGGTCTTGGCCATTGTGGAGAGGTTGGAGTCTGCTTGATTGAGTGTGTGGACAGGTGTCTTTTAGACAGGTAACGAGTTCCAACAGGTGCAGTTAATACAGGTAATGAGTGGAGAACAGGAGGGCTTCTTAAAGAAAAACTAACAGGTCTGTGAGAGCCGGAATTCTTACTGGTTGGTAGGTGATCAAATACTTATGTCATGCAATAAAATGCAAATTAATTATTTAAAAATCATACAATGTGATTTTCTGGATTTTTGTTTTAGATTCCGTCTCTCACAGTTGAAGAGTACCTATGATAAAAATTACAGACTTCTACATGCTTTGTAAGTAGGAAAACCTGCAAAATCGGCAGTGTATCAAATACTTGTTCTCCCCACTGTATTTCAGATTCAGCCTGTGTCTACACTAGAAGCGGCTGACGTCGCGCTGCATCAGCTTTGGTTGCCGACACTGGAAGCATGTCATCTCAACGTCTAATAACCAGATGAATCAGCTGTGAGCTCAAGGCTAAATTTCAGCATTAGTTCAATGCAAAAGAAAGTTAGTTGAAAGTAAAAATCTATTATGGGTTATGTTAACGGTTCTCAAACACAAAGCATTCTTCTATCAATGCAGACAGAACACTGTGCTATAATAATCTGACAGCGTTTCATGCATAACTATTCAATGATACCATTAGTGAATCTTCGCTTTTTATTAAACGCTCATTAAAGTGCCCCATTATGCTATTTTAAAGGTTCCTAATTTTGTTTTGGAGTCTCCTACAACAGGTTTACATCATTTGCACATTTTTTGCACATTCCACATTTGTCAATTATTCTCAAATGACTTTTTGGATGAATCAGTCTAAATCCCTCCTTTCCATGAGCTACTCTGCTCTGAATGGTCAGATGGCTCAGTCTGTTGTGATTGGTCTAGCTTACAGTGCATGTCGGAAACAAACGCCCATTACCATAAACTACAACTCCGCTTCATAAAGCTCAGCGATTGTACACACTGTAAAGACAGTAACGACGACATCCGATAATGAACCATTGGAAGAATTAGTTATTCAACCCAATCGCAAGGACAATTTGAGCAGGACGTTTCTCAGTGATACGCTACTCATTTTGAGATGTTGCAACTGTAATTCACTATCAGCATTAACAAGAGTACGTCCATCAACAAACCCATGTGTATATTTCTAATTTATTGCCGTGCAACTATCAATAACAGCACATACGTTAGCCGAGCACTAACGTGAATGACAGATGGAACATTAACGCTTGTAAAACAAATCTTGCTCCATCCTTTACCTTTACTCAAAGCAGTAAGAACGACAGACAATCTGCAGTAGACTCAGTTTTAGGTAATAGTGGCCCATGGATGATTAGCAGAAGTATTTCAGTAAGACAGTAATAACGTGAGTTAGCCGGAAACTTATACAATACACCCGGTAGAAAGAAAGAAAATTAAAATACATACATACATACATACATACATACATACATACATACATACATACATACATACATACATACATACATACATACATACATACATACATACATACATACATACATACATACGTACGTATGTATGTAATTCTGAGGAGCTGGTCCAAACAAACTGAGAACTGACCCATCAAGAGCAAGTGTTTTGCGAATCCTGCGTTGAACTCCGAGATTTGAGAAGTAAAATGACGTGTTTGTGGGCGGGTCAAGTTGTTCGTAGGTGGGAAACGTACAACATAGGCGGGCATTATGCAAATGTCTTCTCTAGTGATGTAGAATCGTCACGCATGGAATTCGAATTACGAACGACTCGTTTAGGCGCTTCAGAGCCGATTCTTTCTTTTGGGAGACGATAACTTTATTTATCGTGCACTTTCAACTTTACAACTTTGCAGAACGTTTCCATTCACAAACAGCTCTATTACACACTGCATGAAAGGGAATATTCGAAAAACCATAATAGGGGCACTTTAAAAGAGAAGTAATAGCAATCGGATTGATATTAGCCGATCACGCAAAATTGTCAACACAATGAAAACTAAAACTATTAAAAACTATTTTGTGGAATTGGAATAAAGCTGGCATCAAACCGAAAAAAATATGTTTAAGTACTAAAATTAAAACTGAAAAAAAAAAAAAATTAAAACTATGTATACATTTTAAAATTAAAATAATTTATTCATGATCTATTCATGATTTATTAAAATAAAACTGACTATTTTAAAATAATAAAAACTAATTAAAAATATTCATAAATACTACAATAGTATATAAATAACACTAACTCTAATCAAAAGAAATGTGAACTGTTTTGCTTTGGTTTAAAAAAAAAAACAAACAAACAAAAAAAACACAGGCTAAGCAAAGGTGCCATGAGAAATTCACAACTAACTACACTAACTGCTGACTAGCCAATCTGGTCAGTTTCCAGATATCCAGCGATAAATGCACTACTGTATTCTGAGCTCTCTACCTCTCTAGCAAACTACAGCAAACACACACACACACACACACACACACACACACACAATACAGCTGTTGTGGCCTTAATCCACAGAGGCTGGGGTTGTGGGAACAGGCCGAGTGCTCGGCGGCAGGACACAATGGCGTCAGTCACGGCACCGGGGTTCAGACGCACCGAGTGACAGAACGGCGATGGGAAGCACATATATGTCTTTGCGTGTGTCCAGTTGGCAAACCGGTCGACAGTAACTCGGGCTACAGCCACCAAACAGATCTCAACACTTGCTAGGGTAAACCTTTTGAAAGATACAGTAATCCAGAGATAAGGACATGGTCAGAACATTTAGCCTTTTTTTTGCACGGTCTGTCTGAACTGCACAGCTGTAGAATGTCACTAAATTTGGCAAATTTTGGATAAATCAAAAGTAAAGATGCACCGATACTAAATTTCTCAGCCGATACTGATAGTTTGATTTTTCTTATGGGAAAGAAACCACTCCCAAATAATGCTGCAAACTATACAGACAATCCACTCATTTGGTAAACAATAATATTGGTTATTTTCAGATATAATAGGCTAATTACACCCAAATAAAAAACTGAAATGTTTGTATACAACTCAATTGCAGATATAAGGTATTTTTCATAAGCACTCGTCTTCATGACTAATTTATTCAAGCATACACGTATAATTAACAGTAAGTAAGCTCTTCTCTAGTGTTTCTTTATTGCTAACTAACAAACTGTGAACATCGAATGACTTTCCTGAGGTAACGTTAAATACAGATCAGTTCACAAACTGTTTTATTGACGGCTTTCCGCGGTTGAAACACTGACTGAGCGATTACATGAGTCATGATTGGATTTCGGTAAGTTGTAGTGCATCTCTCAACATACCTTTTGATATTCATGCATGTTTTTCGAGATATAACTTGTGTTAAAGGAAGAGATGAGTCGCGCGCCGTGCCGCCGCTTGAACTGAGGCACTACAGTGATCTTTCGTCATATTCACGAGCGTCAAAACGCCATTTATAGTTTAAATTTCATGATAAAATGGACAGAATTTGAAAGATGACACTGTTTCTTTTTAGAAGTAACAAAGCACAGTGCTATTTGCCATTATTGGATGAAAGGCACGTTACAAATAATGTTTAGTGTAGGGAAAAACTGCAGACCTGGCAACCCTGGCTTGAACTACGGGTGATTCATAGGGTCAAATAGAGCCGCTTTATGTAGCTATTTTTTAACTGCTAATGCACTATTCTTGTGTTAACTTGCCCTAAATTCAACATGAGACATTTTTCACACACACAGTATGAGTTGCAGTCGGACACGTTTTTCTGCACCCTTCAGAAAATATCATAATCCGATGGCCAATAGTGAAAATAATAGCTTTTATCGGCCGATACCGATTATTGGCCGATACATCGGTTCATCTCTAATCAAACGTATGCAATGTTTGATTGAATTGGTAAAGTAATTAATTAATATGACTACCACCATTTTTTATGATAAACGCATGAACTCAGACAACACATTAATTATTAAATTGTTTAAGTCTTATGAATTCAATTGATTAGGCAAACTTTTAGATTAATAAATATTATTAAACTAATAATACAGAATTGAGAAAAACATTATGGAGAAAATAGAGACTTACTACACTGATTTAAGTCTCACAAGCCTTAAGTAACAGAACACAGTAACAGCTATTTTAAATCAAACATGAACGAAAGCAATAACCTGCAGTTCAGCAAGCAAGTCAAATTAACCCTCTCCAACTGCTTTACAATGGATTTGGTTCACAAAAAAACTGACTCCTACGAGTCAACATCTACATTAACCTCACCGTTCTCAGAGTATATGGAGGTTGGCAAAAAAGGGGGTCCGGGTTCTGCAGGGACAGAGGTTGGCCGGCATTTGCTAAGGTACAGCCTGAACCCTGACCACACCAAGAGTGCGGCTGATGAATAAGATCCATTCTGGATTGAGATTCCACCACAGCTAGGTGAAAAGCGCTCTGTGTAGGCTAATTTGTTACAAGCATAGTGAAAAAAAAATTAAACAGAAGACATCTGAAAAGTCATAGTTTAGACTGGGACTCGGAGACCTAACCTAGGTCAAGCTCTGACCCTCTTTTCCCCCATGTCTACCTCTCATAGTTTAAATTCCCTCCACAGATCCCCTTTGCCTTCCCCCAACTAACCTTCAAAGAAAAAAAGGGCCGAAAAGCCAAAGAGGGCCCCATGTACACAGAGAGATTGCTAAGCCCCATACGTAACTACCATGAAAACATTCCCCAGCCCGACAACCCACTCCAGAGGGTCCTAAAACCTCTTCCTTGTCCACCTTTCTTATGGCTTACACACTTTCAAGCAGCATATTCACCCGTGATGCTGAGCACAATGCGTCGCTGTGTCTCTACTAAAAATGAAAGGGATCACATTCTTGAGCTGTGATGGGTCATAGTGACTGTGCAGTGCATGTGGTGAACAGGGCTAGTCAATAATATAAAATAAAGCAATATCTAGGGGTGGGCGATATGACCAAAATCAAGATGAGAGCCATTTTATTTTACGATAACTTTATTTATAGCAAAAACACGTTATATCATCAAAATTTTTGTTACCATTTTATTACAAAAAACTAATACTAGCCTAAATAGGTAAAAGAAAAAGCTTACTGAAGACAAGTAAACAGCGATAAAATAAAGAACTAACTATTGAACAAAGTGAAAAACAAATGACATAGACCTACCTGAAAAACTTCAAGCACTAAATAATAAATACTACATAAATTGTATAAAGTCATGTACAAAAAACACTGTGTATTCTTCACTGTGTACATTTAATATAAATCTATTCTAATTAAAGTTAGAAAAATGATTCATTCAGGAGCAGTGAGTGTCTTTTGTTTGATTAACATAGAGAGCAGATTTCTTACGCTGCTGTCACTTTAAGAGCGAATACACTGATCTAATATGTGATCATGGACCACAAAACCAGTCATAAGGGTCAAATTTTTTCAATTGAGATTCATACATCTCTGAAAGCTGAATAAATAAGCTTTCCATTGATGTATGGTTTGTTAGGATGGGACAATATTTGGCCAAGATACAACTATTTGAAAACATGGAATCTGAGGGTGCAAAAGAATCTAAATATTGAGAAAATCGCCTTTAAAGTTGTCCAAATGAAGTCCTTAGCAATGCATATTACTACTAATAATACATTTTTGATATTTGATATTTACGGTAGGAAATTTACAAAATATCTTCATGGAACATGATCTTTACTTAATATCCTAATGATTTTTGGCATAAAAGAAAAAGTTATAATTTTGGCCCATACAATGTATTGTTGGCTATTGTCACAAATATACCCGTGAGACTTATGACAGGTTTTGTGGTCCAGGGTCACATATACTGATACGCATTGCTTCCTTTCCCAGCGGTTTACGTAAACTTAAGATATAAATGACTGCGTTTATGAGGATACTCACAAAGATTTTGACACATAGGTGTGTGTATTTGACCGCTCAAGCCTAATAAGATGGCAAAAATAACTCCGTCCAGTACTCACGCGCTGTATGAGAATCGGCTTCATGTGTGCGCATCTCTCAGACAGCACTCAGAAACAATATTAGCAAAATGAGTTTGCTGCTTATTGCAATTCAACGGTTTAAAAAAAAAATAAAATAAAATAAATATTCACTTGTTTTTATACCACAATGCTTAAAAACACGTGCAAACGATAAGCTTTTGTGACGGCGCAGCACAGCAACGTCACGTGAGTGTAACTGCGATAGAGGCGATAGAGGCGAATCTCTACCGGACAACAAATTTCTACCGGTTAATCGTGTCTACCAGTATAATCGCCCACCCCCAGCAATATCATCAATATTCAATGATTTTAAGTGCCTTTTACTTGGCTATTGCACCCTAAAAATGAGAGATGTACTGATCATTTTAATGGCCTAATAACCAATATGCATAAATAACAAAAAGCATGAAAGGTTATTCATTTGTCATTGTTCTACAGGGTTCGTAGATACTGTAAAATGAAATTCCACTACTTTTTTGGTTTTCATAAACGACAATCTCACTTATCAAACAATATATTTATTATTTTTCAAATTCTAAAAAGGGTAAATAAAAAAAATAAAAAAAAATAATAAAACAAAATGGTACAAATAAAGTGTAGCACATGCAATGACTGGTAACTTGAAAGGATACTATGACAAATATTATTCAACTGATTTTTTTTCTCATGAATATATGATTGACCTGAAGAATGAAAGCTGTATCATATACTAGGATATTTATATGAGCAATATCAATATCAAATGGCTCTATATCTATAACAGACAGGCTGCAGCATTAATTGTACGTGAAAATTTTGTTTTATCAATAAAAATAAACACTAATTTCACATATATTGTCTTTCAATAATTCAAGTACAAGTATATAAATATGGCTGTTTTCAAGGGTTTTCCAGGACTTCCAGTCAAACTCAAGCACTTTAATCACCTTGTACAAACCTTGTATTTATGCTTCTTCACACAATAACAATAAAATCATTCATCAATAACTTCTGAAGGTAAAGAGCTCGTGATACTGCACTGAATGATAGCAAAAGTAAAATAATAAATGCAAGAAGCCCATTAGAATATTACGTTACTTTTAAGAAATTATAACATGTTCATTTACAGGAAAAACATTTAAAACATGCTTTGATTATTGTTAGCTAGACTTTTTACTGTTTTACATGATCCATAATCCAATTAGCTACACTGACTTTTCTAAGTGGTAAATAAAACATAAAAATTATTGGAGTACGTTTTACAAGAAAATACTATTTCAGTCTTTCTACTCCAATATTTCATGTTTAATTCACTGCGTTGCTTGTGAAATTTACTAGCAATTTCAGAGTGAAAATTGTTTTAAAATAAATTATTAAAAGATTTTAGGTTGAAATTATGGTTCAGAATGATAGCAAAAGTAAAATAATAAATGCAAAAAGCCCGTTTGAATATCACGTTACTTTTTAGAAATGATAACATGTTGATTTAGAGGAAAAACATTTAAAACATGCTTTGATTACTGTTAGCTAGACTTTTTACTGTTTTACATTATCCATAAATCAATTAGCTACACTGACTTTTCGAAGTGGTAAATAAAACGTAAAAATTATTGGAGTACGCTTTACAAGAAAATACTAATTTCAGTCTTTCTACTCCAAAATCTCATGTTTAATTCAATGTGTTGTGAAATTTACTAGCAATTTCAGAGTGAAAATTGTTTTAAAATAAACCCTACACAAAATTGCATTAAAAGGGTTCATTCTCTGATTCATTGAATCTTAGATTTTAGATGAAATCTTAGATGAAATTATGGTTCAAAATTACCCTTTTAAGTCACATAAAAGCTAATAAATATTGACAGTGGCAGCTCCCAGACTATTTTACCATCACACTGGGCCCCACAAAAAAAAAAAAAGCTCAATACTGGCAGTCTATGACGCCCTCATCCACAACACCAGGGCAAGTCAAACTGCACTCACCATAGAAACCACCCATAGTATGTCATCTGCTTATGGGCGATGGGAGGAGAGAAAGGGGCTATTGTTGAAAACCCTCAGAATGAGATGAAGAGCAAAGGACGTAACTCTACCCCTGCTTTGGCACTGCCATCAAACAAACGGCATCAATGCAGCACAAACTGCAAACGACAGGGAAAAGCTGGACACTTTGATCATTAAGTGCTGAAGCAACAGTGACTTCGTGTTCTCAAAAGGTTCAAAAAACAGTTTACGCATCCTGTGTGGGAAAACGACATTCGTTTTGTCCTGTACCCACCCACCTGTAGCATTACCTCGAAATGAGACGGACGGGGGTTCCCTTCGGCAGTGACCCTCTTCACGTTGGCAACAGGAAACATCTGGTATTATTAAACACCTCCAGCCATGCCATATTTAGCATCAAACCTAATAAAACCGCACAGGTTAGGTCTCTTCACGGTCACTGGCCACTTCAGCACAGACGCACAGACTCACAATCATGCATTTCTTTAGGCTGCCGATTATGTTGCAAAAGCACACCATGATTTCTCACCATTAGTGCAGAACCAAATGAATGTGTTCTAAGGGAAAATCCAATGCTCAAGCTCACAAAGCCCCTTCAAATGGGGGTATTCCACAGGTGACAAGATAATGGAACCTCCAGACTTCTGACAGATCAACTTAGTCAACACAACACGTATCATTCAAGAAAACAGCCACAAGCAAAAAGGAATACGCGAATTAAAAATGGGAAATCATAATGTTGCCAGTAATGAACTTCTGACCTTGTGGTCAATGAGGCGATGGGAGGTCACTCACCTGACCTGACTCTACTTACAGCTTGTTGCATCATGTCTGACCAGTGCTTCCTCACATCACAAAATGACTCACAGTCAGCCTTTAAAATGCCCACGATGAGACACAATGAGATAATTGCTCTGATCTCAACCACACTACAACAAGATGTACTCAGTAATATTAGAAATGTGTTTCAAGGGAACAATCTTGAGTTCTAACAAGAACTCAATAAGTGGAAAATCTTTGTATAACACTTAAAAGTAGAAATACTGACTTTTATGATCAATAGTAGTAAGTGTTTGAAAACCTTACACATTTAAAATGATTTGTTTATAGCTTTTTGACAATAATGGCTAAACAAAAAAAGAATTAAATAATTAGTGCAAAAAAAAGATAAAAATTCATAAGATAATTACTAGTAGTAGTAGTAGTAGTAGCAGCATTGCTGTTATGACATTATAATTATGCAAAGTTGCTTTGCAATCTAACTGGTCGCAAAGTAATTTTTCAAATTAATTTTCTCTTTCTCTAACTGGCCTTAAGCTACAGCACTTATTTATCATTTGAGAAAGGAAGGCTATTTAACCAATTATCAGTCTTAGCCTTGGTTAAAGAGTCTCTAAATATTTTAAACAATGAATTTCCATAACTTTATCTGTGTCAAAAGTCACAGCAAATTACTAATTAACCATTCAGGCCAATTTATCAATCGTTTTGACCAAACACTCAACTCAAAATAACATCTCAGAGGAACTCACTATGGCTTGCCATCTACACAAGAGCAATATTAGTTCACCCAAAAATGAAAATTATCCCATTATGTCTTTCTCCTACGCAGTTTCAGTTGTAAACAGTGCAGGGCTCTCTACAGCAGCCGATGCTGTTCACGTGAGCACCACGACGTATGCAGGAGCTGCACTATATTTACAACGTAAACAGCGTAGGAGAATGACACAGGCCAGAACGAAATTGTTGAATAAAGCCGTTATTTTTGTTTGTTTTTGCGCACAAAAAGTATTCTCGTCTCTTCATTAAATTAAGGTTGAACCACTGGAGTCACAGGACTATTTTAATGATGTCTTTACCTTTCTGGACCTTGAAAGTGTTCATTAAATTGCTGTCTATGGAGGGGTCAGAGAGCTCTCGGATTTCATCAAAAATATCTTAATTTGTGTTCCGAAGATGAACGAAGGTCTTACGGGTTTGGAACGACATGACGGTGAGGGATTAATGACAGAATTTTCATTTTTGGGTGAACTAAACCTTTAAGTCAATGAAATAAAGCAGATCATAGCATGCACTACAAAAGATTTCATTCAATTCCAGGACGTTTCCAGACATATAAAACACACATTAAAAATTCCCTGATATCTCCAGGTTTTCCATGATGACACAATAATACTTCAAGCAAAACGTGTCAAGAAGAAAGCTTTTAAATAAACATGCTGTTTACAAATTGAGACGCTTCGTGAATGTCAATCATCACTGAAACATGTTCATAGTTAATGTCATGAACGTCACATCCTCTAAAAAAATAATAATTTTATTGTAGACGTCACTTGGTTTAATAGTGCAGGTTTATACTATCACTAATACTGTCAAAACAGCACCTGCTCAACCATAACGATGCTCAGCATACATAAACACATAAACATATATATATATATATATATATATATATATATATACACACATACATACATACACACACATACATACATATATATGTATATATGTATGTATGTGTATATATGTATACACACATATACATATACATACACATATATACATATATGTGTGTATATACATATATACACATACATACATATATACACACATTATATATATATATATATATATATATATATATATACATACATACATACATACATATATATGTATGTATGTACGTGTATATATGTATACATATATGTATATATGTGTATATACATATATACACATACATACATATATACACACACACATTATATATATATATATATAGTTCCCTTCAAGCCCTCGACATGGCAAAACATCCAGATGTGCGCAAAACACCCAACATCATACACACCTGTAGTTCCGATTTCCATTCATGAGGTCTCTGTCCGGTTCCGTCCCCGGCTCGCAGTAGACGAACTTCAGAAACTCTACTCGGATCCCGACGGCCGCCCGAACCGGTTCCGTTAACCCAATGCTAGCGTCTCCTCCCGTGCTGCGGGCTCCTAATCCACCGTCCCAGAAGCTCGTATATCAACGGTGGGAGGTTCGGTGCCCTGGTATCTGGCTCGAACTATCTGGTCGGGATTTCAGGTTCGGCTGACAGATTGACGTGACGGCCAGCTAGCTAGACAGCTAAAACGAAAAGTTCCCCTCAGCCTGCCCAAATACAGTCCCGAATCGCTGTTTCTGTGACAGCGACGCCTTCACAAACGCGTCTTTGGAAAGAGTGAGGCGGTTTGTTGAGGTGTTATGACGTTAGAGCGAGTAAAAGTCCACTTATGTCGCCTCCTCTCTTCGACAGCGCTAGCCTGCTACTGCTAGTGGCCAGGCTAACCAGCTAAGCTACATTCCCATCTGAGAGGGGGCAAAAATCCCGTCAAACGCCGTCTTCTCTGCACTTAAAGTCCCCGATCATCACTGAATTCAACACTCGAAGCCAGTGGCTTTTCGATAGCGCGTAGTCCCTTCGTTTTACGCCAGTGGTGACATGAAATAAGTTGAGAGTTGAACTCTCTCTCAGGGTTTCTCTGACAGTCGGAGCCTCTGCGAGACTCGCTACAGCTAAATATGGAGCGTCTGATCCTCCGCGAGCGAGACGCACGGACCTGGCGCGAGAGCCGCGCGCTGATTGGCTGCGAGGGGAAGCGCGAGTCCGCGAGTGACCGTCATCATCATAACCATCATTATCATAAGCTTGTGCGAACAATTTATTAGGCCTCATTATGTTGGCTTGACAAATACTGATCTACTATTTAAGCTTATTATTATTATTCTTGGCAATTTTTTAAACAGTATCTCCTCCTAGAGCTTTAAAGCTACAACCACCAAACTCTGGTCAGACCTTCAGACTGTTCTGACTCCGTGTGCTATCTTTTCTAACTGACGATTTTCGTTAAAAGTACGATCAAAACTGCGAAAAGTCTCACGGTGCGTCCGAAATCGCGTTCTGCCTGAGCACGTAATACATTTGAATTTGAACTTACTTCGCGACGTTAAAAAAGTGCGTTTTATATAGTGTGGATGTGTGTGTGGTATGTAATACCAAAGACGGTGCACTCTGATTACTTATGAATGGGAGAAAGTGCCACACCCAATATGGCGAATAAGGCCCGCCTTCTAAATGAAAGAGCCAATCGTTGATTAATAAAGTCGTCGCGTCACTGCAGCTGCGTTAGAAGCTCCGGTTGCTATAGAAACAGGCAGTGTTCTGAGATGCGTTTAGGACTGCGCATGCGCATTAGCTTTGTCCAGGCTGAAAAATGCAGTTTTTTGTCATGATTCGAGCATTTAGAAACAAAATTTATGAGACAGTTGTTGTCAGATTTCATTGGTGATTTCAAATATGAAATTGAATCGTAAGCTTTGCGAACAGTTTTGGAGAATTTGATGTTTCCCCATTCAAAGAGATAGGAGCTGCACTTGCACACCCTAGAGGCGTTTCAAAGATGGCCGCCGAGTGAAATGACTTGTCAAAGGGACTTTGGTAATACTATGATGAGTCAGAAATTGCATACTATGTATGTACTACATTGGAATTTGAACTTACTTCGCGACCGTTAAAAAAGTGTGTTCTATATAGTGTGAATGTGTGTAGTATACAGCCGCTATGTTGTCATTATCACATTGGAGTCAGTTGCATTGCTTCACCTCTATTCATAAATCCTCTCCCTTGGCCTTATGGGATAGTAAAGTGTCTATCGAATGCGCACTTCAGAATCTCGCTGGAAGTATGGGGACTTTTGACCTACTGTTTTTCGAATACTATGACTTCGGACACACTACTCTGTTGGCGTACTGTTTTTGAAGTATTCGATTTCGGACCCAGTGTCAGACTTTCAATCAGGGGGTCAAAACTTTTGAACAATAAGGCTGCGTCCGAAATCAAATACTTCCCTACTATATAGTTTGCCAGTACGCCAACTGAGTAGTATGTTCAAATTCATAGTGACATGATAATTATGCTGCCTTCACGTGCTATCGGAAATGTCATAATTCCCACTTCAGAAGTCGTGATTATGAGCTCTAATGACAAGACAAGACGATCTGTTTGGGGGAAAAAAACTCATACCTGTCACAGGAGTAGTACTCCCTGCCACCATGTTTAAAGTTTATGGCACGCCCATCTCGGGAATTTGGGTATCAAAATAATTTCCGAACTTCTAAGTGGTAAACGTGCAATTTTTACCTAGGAAACTCGTATTTACGATAACTTTTCCATTAGCACGTGAAGGCAGCATTAGTGTACCTACTCAGGCAGAACGCAATTTTGGATGCAGCTTATGCTGCCTTCACGTGCTATCGGAATTATTATTTGTTTTGTGTGGACATATTCATACATGCATTACATTCATTAAAATTATTCATTTTACCATGGTGAAAGACGAGGGTAACGGTTGCTTCTCGACCAGTTTCAAAGTTCTGTGCGACTGCCGCTAGGGGCCAAAATGCGATAGTTGTATGCGAATGTCGTGTGCAGTGGAAAGGCGGCTTAAGACTTATAGAGTATTTAAGCTGTTTATCACTAACAAAGCTTAATGACTATCCTAGGACAACATGCTAATTCACGTTAACAACATGTTAAAACATGTTAGCAACATGATAAATCATGCTAGCAACATGCTAATTCATGTTAACAACATGCTAAAAAATGCTAGCAACGTGTTAAATCATGTTAAATAATGTTATCAAATGCTAATTAATGCCAAAATGTTAAAACAATCAACATGCTAATTCATGTTAGAAGTGTGCTAAAACATGCTAGCAACATGCTAATTCAAGATAGAAGCGTGCTAAAACATGGTAGCAACATGCTAATTCATGCTAACTACATACTAGCAAAATGTTAATTCATGTTAACAATATGCTAAATCATGTTAACGACATGTTAATTTACACTAATAAAATGCTAAAACATGTTAGCAGCATGTTAAATCTTGCTATCAACATGCAAATTCATGCTAGCAAAATGTTAATTAATGCTAACAACATGCTAAAACATGCTAGCAACATAATTCATGCTAACAAAATGCTAAATAATGTTAGCGACATGTTAATTAATTCTAATAACATGCTCAAACACGTTAGCAACATGGTAAATCATGCAAGCAATTTGCTAATTTATGCTAGAAATGTTAAAACATGCTAATGTGAAATAATGCTAGCAACATGCTAATAATGCTAGCAACATGCTAATTCATGCTAGAAGCGTGCTAAAACATACTAGCAACATGCTAATTCATGTTAACAACATGCTAATTCATGCTAACAACATATTAGCAACATGTTAATGCTAACAAAATGCTAAATCATGTTAACGGCATGTTAATTCACACAGCAAATAAATTGGCAGCATGTTAAATCTTGCTAGCAAAATGTTAATTAATGCTAACAACATGCTAATTCATGCTAGCAGAATGCTAAAATAATAAATTCATCTTAACAATGTAAACATGCTAGCAACATGATAATTAGTGTTAGCAACATGTTAAAATATGCTACCAACATGCTAATTCATACTAGCAATGTGCTAAAACATGTTCATGCTAGCAATGTCTTTCTTTCTCTTTCCACTTCACTAAATTTAAAGCTTATAAAACTTTCATCAAACTTTCATACGGCTTTGTCAAGCCCACATCAAAGTTTGTCCCAATGATCTTTACTCATCTAGTTCATCTTGTTAAAATCTATCCATCCATCCACTTATTTTACTATGAATTTTCTTGAATTAAAACACTGATAACATGAATTACAATGTATACTCATTGAATTAAAGGGATAGTTCACCCAAAAATGAAAATTAGCCCATGATTTACTCACCCTCAAGCCATCCTAGGTGTATATGACATTCTTCTTTCAGACGAATACAATCGGAGTTATATTAAAAAATGTCCTGGCTCTTCCAAGCTTTATAATGGCAGTGAATGGCTGTTTCTGTTTTGAAGTCCATAAGAGTGCATCCATCCATCATAAAAGTGCTCCACACGGCTCCGGGGGGTTAATAAAGGCCTTAAAACTGTAATCTCTAACTTCCGCTAACTATCGTACGCGCGTTCAGGCGTAGCGTAAGTTCCGGTGACGAGCGCAGAAGCGCAGAGGATAGAGCAAAACAAAACTTGGTTCTTGCGAGAACTAGCATATTCTCACCGGAGCGTCCTACGTCATACGCTGGAACGCCAGTCTCTCGTGAACGTGCGTACGACAGTTAGCGGAAGTTAGAGATTACAGCTTGTAAAGTTTTAAATATGGATATTTTTCTTACACAAGCGCATGCCTTCGCTTCAGAAGGCCTTTATTAACCCCCCGGAGCCATGTGGAGCACTCTTATGGACTTCAAAACAGAAACAGCCATTCACTGCCATTATAAAGCTTGGATTAGCCAGGACATTTTTTAATATAACTCCGATTGTATTCGTCTGAAAAAAGAAAGTCATATACACCTAGAATGACTTGAGGGTGAGTAAATCATGGGATAATTTTCATTTTTGGGTGAACTAACCCTTTAAATGAACTTGAATACTGATAACATGAATTAGGGTGTTGATCTATTGACCACAATAGATGATGCGAGTGATTTTACTTGGTTCTTGGTGGAAAAGGATGCATGAAAACGGCAATTAAAGCCAACATGAAATCAAATTTGACCACATTCACGTTCCCGGTCTTTTTGAGCGTGATCCATTGGTGCATGTTATTCCTAAGAAAAATTTGTCATCGTTTGCCATAATTTTTCCGACTGAATATCTTGTTCTTGGAAATGTCACATTTTGGAAGTAAAGTGTCCTGCAAATGCATTCTACTCCAATAGATAAACATACGAATTACAAATGCTGAGCTCAGGATTCAGCCAGTGATGGGCAAAAGACTGCAAAAAGCAGTAAATAATGAAAAGCTCAACAGTTTAATAAAAAACAACTTTTATTTTCTTTAAAAAATAATCGTCCCGAACAAAGTCCTCTCACTATTACATACAGAGCCAAAATGACTTGCTTATGTCACCATTCACTGAATCTACTGGGAAGTGCTATGATACGGACTGTTCTTTATCAGTGGCTTAATATTGCTTAGACATTGAGGTCGGGTGAAGTTCACTCTCCAATTACGCCGTCGAGCACCTCCATCTTGTTCTTCACCCGCAAGGTGCCTGTGGCTTTTGAGAGTCAAGTACTGCATCAGAATATTTAGTCTAGGACAGACCAGATTAATATTATACAGTGGGGATCAATAAAAATCACCTCGTTGGGTTGGTAAAACCTAATATATAAAGGCATGTCTTTGTATACATTTCATAAACATGAGTTAAAAATAAAGCATGGTCAAGCGTTACATCTAAAAATCCCTTTGAATTTCATCAGACCCTTTGAGGCGAGTTGTGGCGTCTTCCAACAATGCCGCCTTGTGGAGATTCTATGCCACTTTTTAGGTTTCCTTAAAGAGACAGTTCACCAAAAAAGAAAATTCTGTCATTATTTATTCATCCTATGATCTGTTATTGTATGGATCTATAGAAAAAAAACATTTGGAAGTGTGAGTAATGACTGAATTTTCATTTTTGCCCGAACTATTCCTTTCACAACAGGTGAGAAAGTATGGCATCAAATGTTAGTACGGGCACTATCTTAACATGATTACTAAGAGGCTCCAGTTACAACACAAACTCAGTTTAAACATGCATTTCATATATCCACCATATGACATGATTACATGGCATAATGTTCCCCTAACCTGCGTTCTCCTGCATGCTCACTGCACCAACGGGCGACAGGCGAGGATAAAAGGTGCAATGATACTGGCAAGTGTGTGTGCATGAGTTAAATGTGCTTGCTGGGTAGGGAATGTGGCAGTGTTACCGACTATGGTGGGTGGGAGCGGGTGGTCATGTGACTCAACAGCCTTCACGAGAGCAGTGGGTCACTATATACAAACAGGTATTCCTGCATTGTTCGGTTTCTTGGTTGAGACAAACGCATCTCATTCTCTTCTAGCATCGTAAACGTGCCGTGTGTTTTTCTTTCTGACTGCTCTCAGTGACCTTGTATTGCTTCGTTTACAGAGGTCAGTGGAAGAAACGTTTTAAAGGAAAAGTTCACCCAACAATGAAAATGTACATGAACATATCAGACCAAACCCTCATTATTTACATTATAACACATATTTACATATCTGTGTGTATATGTATATTTATGTGTGTGTTCGCGCATGCATGTATATATGTGTGTGTGTGTGTGTGTATATATATATGTATTAATGCATGCATGCATATGCACACACACATATATACACATACATACACACAAACACATGCATGCATATATATATATATATATATATATATATATATATACACACACACACAAATATGCATACATACAAACACATGCATGCATGAATATATATGCATGTATGTGTTTGTGTATGTATGTGTGTATATATATATATATATATATATATATATTATATACACACACACACACACATATATTTGCGTGCTGTATTCCAAGTCTTCTGAATTCACATGATAGATTTATGTGAGGAACAGAACAAAATTAATTCATTAACTGATTAACATCTTCATTGCAGCTCTCAAATCTCACTTGCAGCCACATTTAAAATTGCCATATGAAACGCAGGAACCAAAGTTAAAAATCTGGGTCTTTTTCATACACATAGCTAGAATATGACTTCAGAACACTTGGATTATAGCATGCAAGTCATGCAGAGTAGTTTTATGATACTTGAATGATGCTTTTAAAGCGTTACCGTATAAATCACCCTCTACTTAGTGTTGTATTGAAAAGAGCACATACAGCTCTGGAAAAAATTAAGAGACCACTTAACATTGATTTCTCAATGTTAAGTGGTCTCTTAATTTTTTCCAGAGCTGTACTGTGTTTGATGATAGAAAGCAAATAATCCAGGGTTTGCAATGAAGTGAGTAAATGATGAAACAAATTGTCATTGTTGGGTGAACTATTCCTGTAAATTCAAGAAGATTTATGTGCACTGGAAGCGGAAAAAAAACCCTTCCAGAAGAGCATAGAGGAATCAAGTGCATAAAAACGCACATCTTGCAGACGAGGGCTCTTTTGAACGGTTGGCATCATGTTTGGCTGGTGCGTAATGCTGGTTTCGGTGTTATGCTGATGTGAGAGCGCATGTGCAGGGAATGCACTCAGTGGTCCATCTATCGTTACGCTAATTCGGCCACTCTTTAACTAACGAGGCGAGTCTAAACGTGATAATCCACTGGAGAGACACCTGCATCTGCTACAGTTGATCACTGCCTGCGCTTCTTATGCTTCACAGACAACACGTAAACGCGGCTCGCGGTGTTCGTCAACTAAAACTAAGTGCTAATGTACCATGTCATTCACAAAAATAAAAATTTTAAAAGAAAATTTCACACAACAATAAAAATAATGCCAAAGGAAGTAACAACAATTCCTCCACTTAGGGCGTCTGAACTCTGGCATCGCCCAGACGGACAGGTTAAGAGGCAGCTTTGTGGTGACATACAAAACAACAGGTTCGTCTGCGTTCCTTCCCTCCGTATTGCATACATACGTACATGTGGGAGTGCGAAGGTAGTATACAATAATACACAATTAAATAAAAAAAGAGCATAGTTCAGCCAGACTCGACAAAACGCAAAGAGTGAGACTCCATGTTCAGTTCTGTGGGCTTCACAGGACTGGTAGCACCAGGTGAACTGGCTCAAGGGGTGTGTGGCGCTCCGAAACAATCCGGCCCAATGAGGTGTGGCAGAGAAGCTTTGCTTAAGCAAAGTACATGGTCCTCAGGGTGTCGTGGTGAATCTGCACCGCTTTGGCCAACGCCTGTGGATCCCGGCCATTGCTCTGCCCGGAGACGTGGCTGCCCTCCCCGCTACAGACGGAGAGACAAGACAGGAATGAGAGAAAAACCTAGTTACTAGGGCTGGGTAAAAAAAATATAGATTTCTCGATTTTAATCGATTCTCATTTTTACGAGCCGATATCGATTCTTAAATCCCAAGAATCGATTAGTCTATCCTGTTTTCAGTTGATGAATGAACAGAACATTATAGCGCACCTCCCGTTAGAGGTGTAACGGTACATAAAACTGACGGTTCGGTACGTACCTCGGTTTTGAAGTCACGGTTCGGTACAGCAGTTTTACAAAATTTATTTTTTATTTATTTTTATTAAACACTGGTTTACTGAAAAAATTGTGTCTGTCCTTAAATGAATTCAATTATAACTAAAAGTTTCTTAAAGATAATGCTGTAAACTATATAGGGAGCCCTTACTTGCACATTACTATAATATTAAAGGACAGAGCCCAAACTATTAGCCTAAATTCAGTTGCTATTTACTTTTAGATTTAATAATCAACACTCAAATAACACATTGTACGCAAACATGTAAACTTCACATAATGCAGTTTTTGCATTAACTGCTAAATCTAATTATAAAATTATGTTTTTTCTCCAATTCGTTGTTGAAATATAATCATTTATACACAGTGGCTGTCATTTTCATGACATATAAACATACATTAAATAATCAAGACATCACTAACAGGTTAAGTAGAATATAATGAATATATAGGCTAATATAGTGCATATATTTAGTGAAAGTTAATTTCTCTAGTGAACTAACCAGTGGACACTGAATGACTTGTAAATGCTACGTGACATTGTTTACAAGCTGTTTTATTGACGTCTTTCCACCGTTGAAACACTGATTGAGCGATTACACGACATATGATACGTTTTAGTAAGTTGTAATGTATCCTCAACATACCTTAAGATATTAATTCATGTTTATTCTTTAGGAAGAGATGATCGCGTTCACTTGCGCGCTGCGCTGACACTTGAACTGACGCGCCTATACAGTGATCAGTCACGTCACATTAAAGAGCGTCAAAACGGCATTTATCGTTTGAATTTCGTGATAAAATGGACAGAATACTTAATATGGTCATGTGGGAACTCGGATTGAAATATGTTCTGCGTGTAAAACAAGCCTACTGTTAACTGTTAAAGATTGCATTCGGTACCGTTCGGTACACACGTGCACCGTACCGGAAGCCCTGAAACGGTTCGGTACGAACACGTGTACCGTTACACCCCTACCTCCCATCCAATAAATCGCAATAAGCTTTGTGCTTTGTTACTTTTTTGATATGAAACAATGTCTCAGATTTCAAATTACATCCATTTTATTACGAAATTCAAAAGATAAATACTGTTTTGGCGCAGTTTAATGTGGCGTGATAGCCTGACAAGCTCTGGGAACACACCATTGGCAGGCCTCAATCCGAGGGGCGGGATAAACGGCTGTCTTTCAAATTCCCTCTGCACGCAATAGGATAGCGCTACAACCAACCAGAGCAACGAAGAAGGTGAAGCGGAGCTAGTTGATAGATTAAACTTCGGCAAAACTCTGAACACCTCTTCCTTTTTTAAGAATGACTTCAGTGCCTTTCTTTGTTCTTTTCTCAAAGAAAAGCTTAACTCCAAGTCTTCCAGAGACGCGGCCAAAGCCGATTCGAAAGACCGCTGTTCGCCAGCTTCTTTGTTTTCAAGTAGCACGCGGAACCGTCGCAACTCTGCCGTCATTATGTTAGGCCCGCCCACCGACTCTATACACGATATGATTGGCCTGACTAGAGTTTGGTTTTTCAAGCTCGCAAGCCAACGGAGAGTTGCTAGACGAACCTGGCTGCAAATTAGATTTGCTGCCGCTAGGGTGCGTCTAGATTTCTAGGCTAGTGGCGTGACAGATGCTGTAGTGCCTCAGAGTCAGTTCAAGTGAAGCGGCTGCTCCGCTTTAATACCAGTTTACAGCGCGAAATAAACACGAATGAGCATCTGAAGGTATGTTAAAAGATACAGTACAACCAGAGCCATAGAAAAAGAGAGTTGTGACACTCTTTGATCTCGCCGCCACGTGGTCACGTGGTTCATAGAGCTCTCAATGAATAGGATTAAGCAGGATAGACAGCAGTTTCACTATATTTGCAGAAATTTCTGGTAAATATTAACACAATATGTGCATCGACTTCGACTAGGCTTTACAGTAGCATTTTATTCTGGGGAGAGATAAAGAAGAAACAACGTTAATGTTTTTCTTGAGTGATATCTGGTTATTTTATTAGGGTCATGTGAGTGCATGATTTTACAGCGTTGAGTGTTGTAGCCAATCACGGGCATTTCTGCTGAAAATAGTGACCAGTCATATGTTTAATTTACCAGGAATGAGAATCCATATCGATCAAAACAAGTTTTATACAGTCTCAAAACGCTGAATGAATTTTACTGCAAGTTTATGCAAATCTTCCCATTATCTACAAATCCTCTCATCATAAAGCACAGACACCATTTAAATACAGATTTATTGTGAAGTTTAGTCAGAAGTTTTTGTTTTTCATGAGACTTTGTGATTTTCCCTACAATTAGCCTATATATTTAACACTTCGGTACAAATAAAGTAACAAAAATAGATATTTTAATGTTATAATAGTGATTTGATAATCTATAAAAATTAATTTAAAAAAAAAGAGAAAAAGATGGCTAATGAGCCAATAAGTGTTCCTCTTCCGCCATCTATTGGTTATAGTGGTAATTTCTTTTATCATTTCAATGTTGTTAAGGTCCGAATGTTATTTTATGATACTCACATAAGCATACACACCAGGTGAATATAAATGAATGATTCTAGCATATACAGAATTTAACCCAAGAAAGAAGTTTTAAATAGTGTTTAAAAAAACAGGGCAACCAATTTTATTCAACTCTTTATATCCAGGCGTTAGATGTGTTATTCCTTGAATGGGCTGACTTCATAGAAACTCATTCGGCAGAAAGATCTCAGAGAGACTAAAAACTGTTGAAATATGACCGATAGCATCTGGATATAGTAGCTGTTGCAGCGCTGCTCACGTTATCTAACTGCAGTTAGAGTCTGACGATCTATTATATAACAATGAACATTAACTAGAACATGCTTCATAAAATACCACTTCTATCAATATTCCTGAGAGGTCAACTAATGCCATAAAATCTCAAAATATGCAGTAATTTCATCAATTTGCGAGCGAGTGTGCTTGAGATACACTGAAATGAATGGGCTTCAATGCTGGAACTATTGGTCGCTCCGTGACACGCTTTACTTCCGCATTCCTCAGTTCCTATGGAAGTCTATGGGAGTGATGTAACTGATGTAAGTACAACTTACCAAAATCAGTATCATGTCACATGTAATCGCTCAATCAGTGTTTCAACCGCGGAAAGACGTCAGTAAAACAGCTTGTAAACAATGTCGTGTAACGTCACATTTACCTCAGAAAAAACATATTCAATGACCATAAACTCGATAGTCAGCTAGAAAAATGAACTCTAGAGAGGAGCATTTTGCTAAATATATGCACCATATTACATATTCATTATAATTTTTTTAAAGTTCTTCAATATTTAATGCATGTTTGAGTAAATCAGTAAAGTTTTTATGACCGCCACCATTTAAATGTTTATATTTCAAAAAACGAATTGGAGTAGAAATATGATTATGTAATTGTAAAGTTAGTCTTATAACTTTATTATTATAAAAAACAACCTTGAGTGTAATTTAAGTGTTTGCATACAAATTAAATTTTAACCTTCAATATTACAGTAATTACCAACTGACACCCATGTAGAGTTTACAGCATTAGTTGAGAGATTTCTCCTTGAGAAAATTTGCCATGTACTGTACCTGATACATATCCAAAATAATTGATATCAAATCTAATTGAATTGAAAGCTTGTGAACAGAAATCGATCATGAAATTTGTGTCAATACCCATCCCTACTAGTCTCAAAATTAGAGGGAGTAAAGGGATTTATAATGTTCAAAAAATTTCCCTCACAAATACATGCTCAGATTTTGAACTTTATATTCATCAAAGAATCCTGAAAAAAATGTATCACAGTTTCCACAGAAATATGAAGCAGCACAACTGTTTTCAACATTGATGATAATAATCAGAAATGTTTCTTGAGCACTAGAGATGTAACAATTCAGTCAGAGCCGGTTGAAAATCGATACAAATGTGTGACGATTCAAGTCGGTTGAGATGTTTTCACATTATTATGGCATATTTATCTAAATGTGTTCTGTTTTTCTAACTCTTGCAAGTGTAATGATTCAAATTATAATTAAAATCTTGCCTTTATAACAATGTGAACCCCCTGGCACTGTTGTACTTGAATTTTACCTAGTCTTTTTATTTCTGCTCTTCTTCAGTGCAGGATGAGGGTGAAGAAGCTGAAACAACCTCCTCCCAAGAAAACACCACTGGAAGATCTCCTTGAAGGGACTTTTTGAGGATTTGTTTTAAAATTTCAGTTGAGTTATTATTTGACATTAAATATATATTTAAATTTTACAAAGAAATATGCAAAATTTTGTCTGAGAAATAAAAGGACACATTCATTTTATAATTTCTTAAATCTCATTTTATTAAAAAAAATCGTGAGAAAATCGTATCGTGAAATTAGTATCGTGAATCGTATCGCATCGTGAGTTGAGTGAATCGTTACATCCCTATTAATCAGTATATTAGTATGATTTCTGAAGGGTCATGTGACACTGAAGACTGGAGTAATGATGCTGAAAATTCAGCTTTGATCACAGGAATAAATTACACTTTACTATATATTCACATAGAAAACACTTATTTTAAATTGTAATAATATTTCACAATATCATCTGTCTTTTTGATTAAAAAAAAATGCAAAGGAGACAAGATAAAGAAATATTCAAAAACTGATATCATTTCTGTGAATGAGACAAAAGTCCCGTTCCAAAACAATAGTGAGCTCCCTAACTAGACAGCATTCTTAGGCGTCCTACTTATCACATCATATTATCTTATTTATGCATTCTTCTCGGTAACACTTTATAATAACATTCAGTTGTAAGTCACTTATAAGTTATTAGTTAATGATGAACTAATCATTTACAAAACATGACTATACATTCATAAATGATTAATAACTGGTATGCTTACGATTTACAAATGTGTTGTTATCTTAAAAAATATGTAAATCATTAAATAAATCAAAGAGATCATTAGAATATGGTTTATAAGTTATTAGTTGATACATTATTTATCACTTATAAATCATTGAAGTATTTATGTCAAAATTGGGCGAGTTCTAGAATCAAACGCTATTCCAAAAACAAAATTCTAATGAAAATTGAAGCATGTATCCTTTTAGAAAAGGCAATCCCAGAATGCATTGTGAAGAGCTCAATAAATCAAATAAATGCATAACTGCATGTGCAGTGTGAGAAATGTGGATTATAAACATTTATTTACTCAATACTGAAAGTTTGTGATAAAAAAAACAGTCTAATTAAAAATAAAAAATGTTTTCCAATATTTGTACAGTAGTGGCCGAAAGTGAAAAAAAGCTGAAAATTGACATCTTCACCCTTTATTTGAATATTATTAAAGATTTTGTAAGTATATTGGGTTACACTTTATTTTACAGTGTAATTATATATTTATGTACTGAGTAATGTTAATTAACAACATGTACTAGCTACAGAGTTAGGGTAGGATTAAGGTTTGGTTGAGGGTTAGTTGCATGTAATTATTCATAATTTACTGTTATTAATATGGTAAGTACATGTAACATATGTAACAAGGACACTGTAAAATAAAGTGTTTCCGCATATTGTGTAGTTGTGCTTGGAGTTGATTGTTTTATTTGTGATAACGCAATGAAACATGCCGAATTGTGCCGACATCATTTTTGGCCAGACTGTCATACAAAAAAATTATGAGCACATGCATCACTTTTGAGGCTCCACCCAAATTACACGCATTGCTAATGCAGTTTCCTGGCTTCATGGCATGCTCATCTGTCTCACCTGTCATGTTCCTTATCCACCAGATGGTAGCGGGCTCGGAAAGCCACCAGCCGGGCGTAGTACGCAGGCGCTGGGATGGACACGGAGCGGGTGCAGCGCACATAGGTGTGGCACAGCTGGTAGGTGAGAATCTGCAGCTCGTCAGCCGTAAAGCGATTGTCGTCCCACAGGACGTAGTAGTGTGAGGGCCGGCTGGTGCCCTGAGACCAGGACAACAGAAGATCAAACCACATTCACAAGCACACAGCCATGAACGTCTGCACCAAGTCTGTGTGCTCACCTGAATACCTGCGTGACTGCACAGGTAGAAATCAAACTCGAATGGATGCGTGATGCTGGTGTCAACCGTAGTTCCTGCTGGAATGTTCCCACTCTTCCCGATCTGAGCAAAACCACAGGAATTAGAATGAACCATGAATTATTATCATTAACTAAATCTAAAACCATAAAAAAAACATTTTCATTACTTAAAATAGACATTAATTTTAATAGAAATAATTACATTTTAATAGGTTTCCCAGACAGAGCCTTAGTCCTAGATTAAAATGGCCTTTTCAACCAGTTTAAAAGAAATCTGCTTTCTCTGTCATGGTTTTAAATAGTCCTACACTTAGTCTAGTCCTGAGTTTAATGAGCTGATTTCCTGGAGGAAGACTAGAGCTACTCCATTAATCATTGCATCGTGATGCAGACGTGGACGATTCTGCATCAATGCAGTGATAGACCATAATCGATTATAGCCTACTGACGTTTCTCTGACATCATTCGTTACGTACACGTTTCTCACGCTAGTGTAAAATGGCGGAGGGAGACAAAACACAAAAGTGAGTAATAAAAAAATTCACCCACTATTTTAACTTTTCAGCGTGTGAGCATGTGCGCATGCGAGAGTGTGTGTGTAGGTTGCATGCATGTGTGTGCGAGTGTGTGTGCGAGGCTGTATGCGTGTGCATGCGAGTGTGTGTGTGCGCAGGTTGCATGCATGTGCGTGCGTGTATGCTTGTGCGTGTGAGTGTGTGTATGTGTTCGTGCGAGTATGTGCGTGCGAGTGTGTGTGAGGCTTCATGCGCGTGCATGCGAGTTTGTGTGTGTGAGGCTGCATGCGTGTCCGTGCGAGTGTGTGTGTGTATGCGAGTGTGTGTGAGGCTTCATGCGTGAGCATGCAAGTGTGTGCAAGGCTGCATGCATGTGCGTGCAAGTGTGTGTGTGTGTGTGTGAGGCTTCATGCGTGTGCATGCGAGTGTGTGTGCGAGGCTGCATGCATGTGCGTGAGTGTGTGAGGCTGCATGTGTGTGCGTGCGAGTGTGTGTGTGCAAGGCTTCATGCGTGTGAGTGTGTGTGTGTGAGGCTGCATGCATATGCGAGTGAGTGTGTGCAAGGCTTCATGCGTGTGAGTGTGTGTGTGCGAGGCTGCATGCATATGCGAGTGAGTGTGTGCAAGGCTTCATTAATGTGAGTGTGTGTGCGAGGCTGCATGCATGTGCATGCAAGTGTGTGTGTGCAGGTTGCATGCGAGGCTGTTTGCGTGCGAGTGTGTGTATGTGCGTGCGAGCATGTGCGTGCGTGTGTGCAAGGCTTCGTGCGTATGAGTGTGTGTGTGCGAGGCTGCATGCATGTGCGAGTGTGTGCAAGGCTTCATGCGTGAGTGTGTGCATGCGAGGCTGCATGCATATGCGAGTGAGTGTGTGCAAGACTTCATGCGTGTGAGTGTGTGTTTGCGAGGCTACATGCATGTGCGAGTGAGTCTGTGCAAGGCTTAATGAGTGAGTGTGAGGCTGCATGCATGTGCATGCGAGTGTGTGTGTGTGTGCAGGTTGCGTGCGAGTGTGTGCAAGGCTTCATGCGTGAGTGTGTGCATGCGAGGCTGCATGCATATGCGAGTGAGTGTGTGCAAGACTTCATGCGTGTGAGTGTGTGTTTGCGAGGCTACATGCATGTGCGAGTGAGTCTGTGCAAGGCTTAATGAGTGAGTGTGAGGCTGCATGCATGTGCATGCGAGTGTGTGTGTGTGTGCAGGTTGCGTGCGAGTGTGTGCGAGGCTGTATGCGTTTGCGTGCGAGTATGTGTATGTGTGCGCAAGGCTTCATGCGTGTGAGTGTGTGTGCGAGGCGTGTGTGCGAGGCTGCATGCATGTGCGAGTGACTGTGCGCAAGGCTTCATGAGTGTGTGTGTGCGAGGCTGCATGCATGTGCGTGTGAGTGTGTGTGTGAGGCTGCATGCGTGTCCGTGCGAGTGTGTGTATGCGAGTGTGTGTGAGGCTTCATGCGTGTGCGTGCGAGTGTGTGCAAGGCTGCATGCATGTGCGTGCAAGTGTGTGTGTGTGTGTGGCTTCATACATGTGCGTGCAAGTGTGTGTGTGTGTGGCTCCATGCGTGTGCATGCGAGTGTGTGTGCGAGGCTGCATGCATGTGCGTGTGAGTGTGTGTGTGCGAGGCTGCATGTGCGTGCGAGTGTGTGTGTGCGAGGCTGCATGTGCGTGCGAGTGTGTGTGTGCGAGGTTGCATGCATGTGCGAGTGAGTGTGTGCAAGGCTTCATGCGTGTGAGTGTGTGTGTGCGAGGCTGCATGCATGTGCGAGTGAGTGTGTGCAAGGCTTAAGGTTTCTTGAGGTGCACTTTAAGGGCTGGGCGGTATATCGAGTTTGTACAATATATCGATATATTTTTTAGAGACGATATGGAATGAGGCAATACCGTTTATATCGATATACAGTAGATTGATACTAGCGCATCTGAAAAATAGCGGAGTACGCAGAGTGAGCTGATGCAGGGAAAGTGCATGATACAACTTGTCCTCAACATGACACATGCTTTATATTAAGGGCTTCAAAATAACTGGTAAGATATAGGTAACACGTAAAGTTTAAAGCAGCTTGCCCTGTCAGATGCTCTGAGAGATTTTGTGCTGACAGACAGATAAATACCTGCGGTGTTTAATGCGTTTGAGATGTGGTGCTTTCCTCAGTGCATAACTTACATTTCACAGGTATATTCTCCATCTGTAAATCTTAGAAAGTCATGCAAATATGTCCATTTTGCTGTCAGGAGAGGACGAGCCTTCTGCATGTGAATCTCCGCTATGAGAATGAGCGCCGCCGCGTGCATTCGTGCCAAACAGACGGAGAATAGGAACGCAATAATTCTGACTAAAGTATACATATTTCTAAAATATTTGTTGTTGGACAATAAATGTGCCATATGTGGAATTTTAAACCTTCAAGTAAGTATATTTTTATGAAAGTGACCATTATAATGGGGTAATCAAATATAGGCTAATATGCTTTTGTTTTTATTTTCATTTTTAGTTTAGTGAATTTAAAAACAAAATTATTAATTTTGTTTTTAGATTGTAAACCCCCTTTTTGCACATAATATATTGCATAGCCTACATTACGAGCACTGTATTTGTTTATAGCCGTCAATATCAACATTGTTTTTAGGACATCATTGGGCAGGATGTGAAATAAAATTATTATTAAAGTTTTTTTTTTATACAGATTTTTTTTTATCCAAATAGAAAAACGTAGAAAATACCGGGATATATACCGTGTATCGCCATTCAACCAAAAAAATATGTTTTTTTGGCCATATCGCCCAGCCCTAGGCTGCATGCATGTGCGAGTGAGTGTGTGCAAGGCTTCATGAGTGTGAGTGTGTGTGTGCGAGGTTGCATGCATGTGCGAGGGAGTGTGTGCAAGGCTTCATGAGTGTGAGTGTGAGTGTGTGTGTGCGAGGCTGCATGCATGTGCGAGGGAGTGTGTGCAAGGCTTCATGCGAGTGTGTGTGTGTGTGCGAGGCTGTATGTGTATGCGAGGCTGCATGCGTGTATGTGCGAGTGTGTGAGCATTATTGTAACTTAAGTACTTTCATGCGCTTTTAGTATTTAGTGTTTGTTAGTTCTAAATGCTCCTGTCGTCTGCTGTGTTCAGACTGAAGTTGTGTTTGATGTTTACTACATTGAGGAAGTGTGTGTTCTTGGAGCAGATAAAATAAAAAGGAGTTCATATATCTCACTGCTTGTATTCATTGACAAAAATGTAGCCATGTGCAGTAATATTGAAAATTGAGGATGCAACACATGGTGATATTGCATCGAATCGTTGACATGATAATCGTAATCGTGTTGAATCGTGAGACCAGTGACGATTCACACCCCTAATGTATTTATATAATATTAAAATTCAAAATATTAATAAAAACTATGATATAGTATAGTATAGCAATGATTAGGGGTGTAACGATATTCAAACCGAACCGAAAAACCGCGATACACCAGCCACGGTACGAACCGCGATACTCTCATGTCGAACCGATCGCGCCCCGCCCCCTGCTGCCCCGGCCCAGCTCTCACTTCACCTTATGCCACAAAAATATTTTTTTCTTCCTTGACATTTGATTAAATAGTAATTAGCACACTTTGTATTTTTACTAAATATTATTATAATAATATTATTTACTAAATATACACTAACTTTTGTCTTCCATGTGCATGTCACGTGACTTGGGTGATCGTTCAAGTTGCATGGTGGAAGGACAAAGAGAGACAGTTTCCCCATTTAGCCAGATAGGCTAAATGCTACCTTGGAGTCCCTGCAACATCATCATTTTCGTAGCTTGTTACAAAATAAAAAAAATCTCTCTCACCTCAGAAAACCACTTTCCTATCATGTCAGCTGTTATACTGTGCTCGTAGCACACACTCTTCAATTACACACGCAAATGTGGCGGCGCGCGCTGTATATCACTTCATATATAAAGTGCAAGAGAAACCACGAGCATGCAGTGTTAAGTTGTCAATTCATAAGTCATAAAATAAACGTAATCACGTAACTGGTTCGACGTGTGTGAGCTGGGAAGGGATGCAAGTATGATGTTCATTTTGTTCATCAGGAGCAGTTTTCATGATACATTAACAGTTCATGAGGTATTGTGTATTCACCATGGTAACTGTTGTTTCCATAACCCCAAAATGCCACTTTATTTTCACTTTATGTTATTTTATTTATTTTTAAATTAATGTGGTGGCTACTTTATTGTATTAACAAAAACTGCTATTTAATAGCTTTAACTTATAGGCCTATTTATTCATCAGTATTAGTCATATTCATACAATTTATGTGTTTGTTAAGTAGGCTAAAGTGGGACATTACTTGTGTGTCATCAATTTTTATGAAATACATTTGCTTGTTTTTTTTAAAAAACATTATGGTAAATGGTAAAATGAGTAGATTATTTCTGACTAGTCTACAGTGGAGGCATTCATTTCATTTTAGTTTACTCAGGTATGCTAACTGCTCTAAAGAAAACGTGAAGCCAATGTATAAAGTTAATAAAGATAAAGTTAATAAGTTAAATTGTTGTTGTTATTATTTAGTTAAAAGTGAATCTAGGGTTATTATTGCTGGTGCCCTGCCATGAACCCTGACCCACAGCAAACAGAACCGAACCGTGGCTCCAAAACCGTGATATGAACCGAACCGTGGCTCCAAAACCGTGATATGAACCGAACCGTGGCTCCAAAACCGTGATATGAACCGAACCGTGGCTCCAAAACCGTGATATGAACCGAACCGTGGCTCCAAAACCGTGATATGAACCGAACAGTGGCTCCAAAACCGTGATATGAACCGAACCGTGGCTCCAAAACCGTGATATGAACCGAACAGTGGCTCCAAAACCGTGATATGAACCGAACCGTGGCTCCAAAACCGTGATATGAACCGAACCGTGGCTCCAAAACCGTGATATGAACCGAACAGTGGCTCCAAAACCGTGATATGAACCGAACCGTGGCTCCAAAACCGTGATAAGAACCGAACCGTGGCTCCAAAACCGTGATATGAACCGAACCGTGGCTCCAAAACCGTGATATGACCGAACCGTGGCTCCAAAACCGTGATATGAACCGAACCGTGGCTCCAAAACCGTGATATGAACCGAACCGTGGCTCCAAAACCGTGATATGAACCGAACCGTGGCTCCAAAACCGTGATATGAACCGAACCGTGGCTCCAAAACCGTGATATGAACAGAACCGTGGCTCCAAAACCGTGATATGAACCGAGGCTCCAAAACCGTGATATGAACCGAACCGTGGCTCCAAAACCGTGATATGAACCGAACCGTGGCTCCAAAACCGTGATATGAACCGAACCGTGGCTCCAAAACCGTGATATGAACCGAACCGTGGCTCCAAAACCGTGATATGAACCGAACCGTGGCTCCAAAACCGTGATATGAACCGAACCGTGGCTCCAAAACCGTGATATGAACCGAACCGTGGCTCCAAAACCGTGATATGAACCGAACAGTGGCTCCAAAACCGTGATATGAACCGAACCGTGGCTCCAAAACCGTGATAAGAGCCGAACCGTGGCTCCAAAACCGTGATATGAACCGAACCGTGGCTCCAAAACCGTGATATGACCGAACAGTGGCTCCAAAACCGTGATATGAACCGAACCGTGGCTCCAAAACCGTGATATGAACCGAACCGTGGCTCCAAAACCGTGATATGAACCGAACCGTGGCTCCAAAACCGTGATATGAACCGAACAGTGGCTCCAAAACCGTGATATGAACCGAACCGTGGCTCCAAAACCGTGATATGAACCGAACCGTGGCTCCAAAACTGTGATATGAACCGAACCGTGGCTCCAAAACCGTGATATGAACAGAACCGTGGCTCCAAAACCGTGATATGAACCGAGGCTCCAAAACTGTGATATGAAACGAACCGTGGCTCCAAAACCGTGATATGAACCGAACCGTGGCTCCAAAACCGTGATATGAACCGAACCGTGGCTCCAAAACCGTGATATGAACCGAACTGTGGCTCCAAAACTGTGATATGAACCGAACCGTGGGATAGGTGTATCGTTACACCCCTAGCAATGATACTAAAATAAAACACTGCCTCTGGAATGTCAACCTTAAAATGCTGTTTTTGAGAAACTCACTCGTTCAGATTTATCAGCGCAGAAGAGGCGGGTGTGGTGGCGTTTTTGCACTACTATGTATGTGATTCCCGGCTGGTAGTCTTTCTCCAGCTTGATGCAGGCGTCTCTGATGGCTAACAGCTCATAGTGCAGGATCTACACAAGGAAAACACGTGACAAATCATCATGAGACAGCAGCATGGACACATTCAATTGACCAAAAGTGACAGTAAAGACATTTAAAATGCTACAAAAGATTTCAAATAAACACTGTTCTTTAGAACATTCTACTCATCAGAGAATCCTGAAAAAAATGTATCAGGGTTTCCACAAAAATATTAAACTGTTTTCAACATTGATAATAATCATAAATGTTTCTTGAGCAGCAAATCATCATATTAGAATGATTTCTGAAGGATCATGTGACACTGAAGACTGGAGTAATGATGATAAATTCAGCTTTGATCACAGGAATAAATTACACTTTACTATACACTCACCTAAAGGATTATTAGGAACACCATACTAATACTGTGTTTGACCCCCTTTCGCCTTCAGAACTGCCTTAATTCTACGTGGCATTGATTCAACAAGGTGCTGAAAGCATTCTTTAGAAATGTTGGCCCATATTGATAGGATAGCATCTTGCAGTTGATGGAGATTTGTGGGATGCACATCCAGGGCACCAAGCTCCCGTTCCACCACATCCCAAAGATGCTCTATTGGGTTGAGATCTGGTGACTGTGGGGGCCATTTTAGTACAGTGAACTCATTGTCATGTTCAAGAAACCAATTTGAAATGATTCGAGCTTTGTGACATGGTGCATTATCCTGCTGGAAATAGCCATCAGAGGATGGGTACATGGTGGTCATAAAGGGATGGACATGGTCAGAAACAATGCTCAGGTAGGCCGTGGCATTTAAACGATGCCCAATTGGCACTAAGGGGCCTAAAGTGTGCCAAGAAAACATCCCCCACACCATTACACCACCACCACCAGCCTGCACAGTGGTAACAAGGCATGATGGATCCATGTTCTCATTCTGTTTACGCCAAATTCTGACTCTACCATCTGAATGTCTCAACAGAAATCGAGACTCATCAGACCAGGCAACATTTTTCCAGTCTTCAACTGTCCAATTTTGGTGAGCTCGTGCAAATTGTAGCCTCTTTTTCCTATTTGTAGTGGAGATGAGTGGTACCCGGTGGGGTCTTCTACTGTTGTAGCCCATCCGCCTCAAGGTTGTGCGTGTTGTGGCTTCACAAATGCTTTGCTGCATACCTCGGTTGTGACGAGTGGTTATTTCAGTCAAAGCTGCTCTTCTATCAGCTTGAATCAGTCGGCCCATTCTCCTCTGACCTCTAGCATCAACAAGGCATTTTCGCCCACAGGACTGCCGCATACTGGATGTTTTTCCCTTTTCACACCATTCTTTGTAAACTCTAGAAATGGTTGTGCGTGAAAATCCCAGTAACTGAGCAGATTGTGAAATACTCAGACTGGCCCGTCTGGCACCAACAACCATGCCACGCTCAAAATTGCTTAAATCACCTTTCTTTCCCATTCTGACATTCAGTTTGGAGTTCAGGAGATTGTCTTGACCAGGACCACACCCCTAAATGCATTGAAGCAACTGCCATGTGATTGGTTGATTAGATAATTGCATTAATGAGAAATTGAACAGGTGTTCCTAATAATCTTTTAGGTGAGTGTATATTCACATAGAAATTTAAACTGTAATAATATTTCACAATATTCCTGTTTTTACTGCATTTCTGATCAAATAAATGCATTGGTAAACATCAAAAACATTAGAAAAATCATACCGAGCCCAATCTTTTGAACTGTAGTGCATTCGATTGTTTGAATGAATCATAATAGGGCCTTACTTGTGGTAACTGTCCTTCTGGAACGCCGTCCCTGTAGAAGATGATTCTGGTGGGTTTGAACCGGGTTGACTTGTAGAACTGGATGAGTAATTCTCGCACCATGTAGGAGAGGTCTTCAATAATCTCCTGCCTGGGTCGCTGTACTCGTACTGTAGCGCAGTACCTGCTGGGATGAGCGTCCATACTGCCCACCACCTGCCCAGATCAGTTATGTCAGAAGATAATATGTCAGAGGAACATACTGAACATCCCAAACAATGCTGTGTGTGGCTAAATGCACTCGTTGTGTGCATAGCAACAAATGATGGTATTTTGACCTGCTGAGAACTCGTGAAGAGCTTATAAAATGTGTAAAGGAGTCAAAACAGCGACAGGAATCCCGCCATCACACACACAAATCAAGATCTGCTGCAAGGAGACGCGGTTCTGACGCCTGCACTGAACTGTGATGGGCAACATCACGACTATGACGAGAAAAAACAGGTTGAGCATTCTGTCCTTTTTTAGGGTTGCATCTTGTGACATCATGTCCTGTTTTTGGTTAGTTTGCATGTCTTTGGTCTCGATCCGCTTGTTTGGTTCGCACCAGGGTTCAGATTTCTGAATGATTTCTAGAATGATTTCTGAAGGGTCATGTGACACTGAAGACTGGTGCTGAAAATTCAGCTTTGATCACAGGAATATATTATATTTTAAAGTATATTAAAATAGAAAACCATTATTTTAAATTGTAATAATATTTCACAATATTACTGTTTTTTCTGTATTTTTGATCAAATAAATGCAGCCTTGGTGAGCAGAAGAGACTTCTTTCAAAAACATAAAAAAATAGTATTGTTTCCAAACTTTTGACTGGTAGTGTACTTAGTTGAATATCTCCGAAAAGCATAGCACTACTTTTTTCTCAAAGCCAAGCACAACAAATACAGCAGAACAAACTGTAAGCTTTCGTGCCGTAGATTGCAACGTTGATCAGGTGACCAGGTGCACTACCGTTCAAAATTTTGGGGTCTGTAAGACTTTTTAATGTTTTTGAAAGAAGTCTCTTCTGCTCACCAAGGCTGCACTTATTTGATCAAAAATACAGTAAAAATTCTGAAATATTATTAAAATTTAAAATAAGTGTTTTCTATGTGAATATATAGTAAAATGTAATTTATTCCTGTGATCAAAGCTGAATTTTCAGCATCATTACTCCAGTCTTCAGTGTCACATGATCCTTCACAAATCATTCTAATATGATGATTTACTGCTCGAGAAACATTTATGATTATCATCATCAATGTTTGTGTAATATTTTTTGTGGAAACCATGATACTTTTTTTTCCAGATTCTTTGATGAATAGAAAGTTTAAAAGAAACTTTACTGTTCCGTCTAATCAATTTAATGTATCTTTGCTGTTATAAAAGTATTAATTTATTTAAAAAAAAAGTTTGAATGGTAGTGTATGTATTAGATAAAAAACTACATTTCAATAGTTGCACAAACATTATCGAATGTTTACACGTGCGACAAAAAAAATGGTTGACAATGCAAATGTTTCTAGACTGTTTCTGTCTAGTAAGCAACCGCCTAACAAAAAGTGCTAAAAAAAATGAGAGAAAAAAATCTCAAAATATAAACAGTGAAAAAATAAAACTGCATACACCAGAGCAGTGCATGTCAGCAACACTGAAAAAATGCAAATAATGCAAAACAGACGTGAGCGTCTGCAGACGGCCTGTGGAGAGGTTACAGAAATCTGCCGCCCCTAGTTGCAGAAAACCAAAACTGGTTGTCGTCAGCAGTTTACCTCATGTTCCCTACACTCCCTCCACATCATCAGGCCTCTGTAAACGTTCCCTGTATCCGTCTACGTGACTCAGCCCTTTGTCACCATCGCCTGGCAACTGGCAAAAGAGTACACGCTTACAAGTGGTTGCATGCACAGGGCGGGAGGTGACATCATTTCCTCCGCATCTGTGAGTCACCAGCGAGCCATTTTCCCTTTTCAAAGCTCCCATCCTGTCCTGCCCTCCTCCGGTACATCCTCCCTTTCACTCCCGCCTGTGTTCTGAGCCACTTCCAGGGTTGTCAGCGCCGTTAAGTACAGCAAACTGGGCGGCTCTCAGCCACAATGAGCAGTAGGGCGATAATTATAGCCTTCCATATAAGACTAAAATTAAGTGCCTTTCAGCTCAGGTTGGGTCTGAGAGTTGCGTTACATTTATATAACTTCATTATGTCCCAGATCAATAATAGCTCCTCTTGTCCTGTTAGGTCAATTCAGGCTTTGTTTATCTCAATTAAAATGTGGATAAAATCGTTGCTGGATAGAATAATCTGGTTTAAAAAGGACCTATTATGCCCTTTATCAAAGTCTTGAATTTGTGTTTGGGCTCTACTAGAATAGATTTTCATGCTTGAATGTTGATTATTTCCCCATATTCTCCATTGTTGCAGCTCGTCTCTTCCCAGTCTGTGAGTAACGCTCTGTTTAGTTCCTGTCTCTATGAAGCCCCTCCTTCTTAAAAGCACAATGTGCTCTGATTGGTCGGCTGGATCAGTGTGTTGTGATTGGTCAAGCGTTAGTGTTTGGGAAATGTCCCGCCCCTCACCATAACCGCCAGTTTCAACACACTACTAACTCACTCAACCAGGCCCGCCCCTTTATTCTGCATATGAATTATTTAAATGAGGAATATTGTGACGTGTTCGTTCCCAGAAGAAAACTCAAGACTACAATGGAGGTGTTTCAGGGAGTTCAGAAACACTGACACTGATATAGAGAATAACTCCCGCTGGAGGGACTTTGGGACTTTGCAGACATTGCATCAAACATCAACATTACATTACCTTTAAAGGGATAGTTCACCCAAAAATGAAAATTACCCCATGATTCACTCACCCTCAAGCCATCCTAGGTGTATATGACTTTCTTCTTTCAGACGAATACAATCGGAGTTATATTAAAAAAGTCCTGGCTCTTCCAAGCTTTATAATGGCAGTGAATGGCTGTTTCTGTTTTGAAGTCCATAAAAGTGCATCTATCCATCATATAACTGCTCCACACGGCTCCGGGGGGTTAATAAAGGCCTTCTAAAGCAAAGTGGCGCGTTTGTGTAAGAAAAATATCCATATTTAAAACTTTATAGACTAAAATAACTAACTTCCAGCGGTCAGCAAATCGACTTGCGCAAAAAGAGTAACCCCTGACGCGATGTACAGGAGCATCGCAAGCTTTGACGGCTCTCGTGGATAGTGATGGGCAACAAACTCAAGCCCCTCTTCTCTTATATCGAAATCCTCCGCCATTTCTCTTTAAAAATTCTCGTTTTAGACTCTAATTCATGACCGGTGTTTTGTTTTGCTCTATCCTCTGCGCTTCTGCGTTCGTCAATACGCATACCTCAAGGGTCAAGGGTTACTCTTTCACCGTAACTTTTTACTCTTTCACTTGCGTACCGCTGACCGCTGGAAGCTAGTTATTTTAGTCTATAAAGTTTTAAATATGGATAAATAATTTTTCTTACACAAACGCGCCACTTCGCTTCAGAAGGCCTTTATTAACCCCCCGGAGCCGTGTGGAGCAGTTTTATGATGGATAGATGCACTTTTATGGACTTCAAAAATGACCCAACAATTCACTGCTATAAAGCTTTATAAAGCTTGGAAGAGCCAGGACATTTTTAATATAACTCCGATTGAGTTCGTCTGAAAGATGAATGTCATATACACCTAGGATGACTTGAGGATGAGTAAATCATGGGGTCAATTTCATTTTTGGGTGAACTATCCCTTTAAGCTTTATCAGCAGTGTCGATCGACACGGTTTTTGACCACGGACTTTTCCAGCTGTTTGTGATTAATGGATTTTCAAATATATTTTATAGTTTGCACTCACAAAGACTGTAAAGATGTGCACAACCCCAAAAAAAAAGTATTTCCATGATCTTTAACGAATTGACTAATTTTCTTAGCTATTCCAGGCATTGAAATCACAATTTTACCCTGATATTTCCAAAGTATTTCCATGTCTGTGAAATAATCTGCACATCTGGATGAACATTCGCTAGCGTTCAAAAGTTTAGGGTCGGTAAGATATTTTAATGTTTTTGAGAGTCTCTTCTGCTGGCCAAGACTGCATTAATTTGATCAAAAACACAGTAAAAACAGTAATAATGTGAAATATTATTACAATTTAAAAGAGCTGATTTCTATGTGAATATGTAGTAAATGTAATTTATTCCTGTGATCATTACTCCAGTCTTCAGGATTCTGGGGAAAAGAACAGCATTTATTTGAAATAGAAATCTTTTGTAACATAATCAATGTCTTTACTATCCTTTTTGATAAACTTAATGCATCCTTGCTGAATAAAAGTATCAATTTCTTTTTTTTTTTTTTTTTTTTTAAATCGTACCGACCCCAAAAGTTTGAATGATAGTGTTTTTGCACATTTATTTGCCATTTACTGAATTATTTTTTCCACACCAGACTATTATTGTTGCATGATCTATTTCAGATAAACCTGCATCTAAACAGCACTTAAAAACAGCACAAACTGTTTTGTCTACATGACTATGGTTGCACTTTCTAAACAGTGTGATAGTTGCACATTTTAAATGTTTATTCATGTGAAGTCAGCTGATTTTAGCTTAAACAGCTTCTCAGCACTACTTGGGTTTAAAATCTCATTTGAAATGCAGAAGAGAATTGATAAGAACAGTGTTGAAGCGCAGCGTGTGTGTGTGTGTGTGTGAGATGCTCACAGCAGTAATAGACGGCTTCTTCCCGTCACCAGCCGGCGGGTGAGTAACGTCTGCTCCGAGGAAGATCACTGGCTGCTGGAACACTGCAGACCTGTGCAAAGGATAAAGAAAGTGTTGATGGTTTGCTGTGTTTGTATGTAGGGCTGCACAATTTGGCCCAAATTTTGTGATTATATATAAATATGGCTATAAAACATTATTATTTTTAATAAATACAAAATACTAAATAAAAACAAAATTGTACAATGGTATTATTTCTTATTTAGTTTTTTTGTATTTTTTATATTTATTATTATTAATAATAATAAAAATAATAATAACAAATAATAAAATAAACAAAATACTAAATAAAAACAAAATATTACAATAGGCATATTTCTTGGTTTGTTTATTAGTTAGTTATTTATTTGTTATTAATATTTTAAGATTTTATTTATTATTATTATTAATAATATAATACTACATAAATAAAATATAAAAATAATAAATAAAAGCAAAATATTACAATAGTAACTTTTCTTGGTTTGTTTTATTTAGTATTTTTAATATTTTATTTATTAATAATAATAAATATAAAAATATGAAAAAAATAATATTACAAAAATAATAGTTCTCTTGTTTTTTTTAGTATTTTCATATTTTATTTATTATTATTATTATTATTATAAATAATAATAACAATAATAACGAAATAAATATAAGTAATAGTTCTTTTGTTTTTACTTAGTATTTTTATATTTTATTTATTATTACTACTACTAATAATAATAATAATTATAACAATAATAATAAAATATAAAAATACTAAATTAAACAAAATATTGCTATTAATGTAAAATAAAAAATGAGAATTTAAGAAAAATAATAAATAATTATTATTTGGTTTTACATTACAACTGTAAAAATTACAATACTAATATTTATGGCTGTCTTAATTTCAAATGTTAAACCATCAAACTTTTATTTTGGTAAAATCATTGCCACGCTTTACTCAGAAACACACAGCGCATATACTGTATGTATTTAATTAAAACGCATCCTTTGCGATTTGATAATCGCACTAAGCCTATCGCATATATATTTCAGCCCTAGTGTCCATGCTTACGGACTGCATATTAAATCTAAACACATCCAGGCAGGGACACTTCAGTAACACTCTCACCGTTGATGCGGGACCAGGATGTTGTTGATGCCGCCGAGTTTGACGTTGATTTTGAGGCAGAGGTTGGAGAGCGTCTGAGGGGAGGTTTTCACCACGTTCTTCACCTGCACACACTGAGTGGCCATTCCTAGAAGAGTGTCTCCAACACGCTTCACTTCCGCTGCACAAATCAAACGTGTGTGTGTTAGTCTGAAGGCGTTCGGCAGGAGGGCGGCTCTGCGCGTGACGTTCTTACCATAGACGGGAGTTTTTCCCGGCAGGATGACGATGATGAGCTGCAGTCCAGAGTAGGTGTTCTTCAGGTGTCTGAACATGGGCTCCACGCTGTCGGCTCCCTGAGCGTACTTACAGAAACACGGCTGACCCTGGATGGGCATCCCAGCATCCTTTGAGATCTTACGCAGCTGGTCGGTGAAGTTCCTGAGGAAGAGATCGTCGCAAACATTACCACTGAAGTACTCGTGGCTGTATTATTCTATACTATATGTGGGCGTCCTTACTTGAGCACTTCTTCCCGACACTGTTTCTGCGGGGCGAAGCAAGCGATGGCCCAAACTTTGATCTCAATGCCGTTGTAGAACTGCTTTCCCCTCATATCCCACACACCCTGGTTGGGAGTCGCGATGGCACGATTCTGTTCACCGTCAGATAAAGTGAGAGAATTTAGAAACCTCACACTGCTGGTGATGATGGTGCGTCACTGGAGTCTCTCTACACTGGAAGTGTCAATGCTGCACGTCAACAGTTATGCAGGGTTTTTCCTGCATAGAGAATTATGAGGCAGCCGCCTCCGTCAAATTTCGTGCCGCCTCCGTCTGTCGACAAACCTCAGACAGGCAGTCACATGCTCAGAATAGGCCTGTCGTGATAATTAAATAATCATCAGAAATATATATCGTCACATGATCCTTCAGCAATCATTCTTATATTATGATTTGCTGGTACAAAGCTATTCCATAGCTGAATGTGAGTGACAGAAGTATATTTACATCGTTAAATTAAAGTTGACGATAACTCGTCTTCCCTCCTCTGCGGGCCTGCGGCTGTCAATCATTCTCCGTTCAGCATTCAAACAGCTTACGACAGGCAACACGGTAAAACTCTCTTCATTATCATAAATTCCCGTTATAATACTGTAGATAAAGGGCTGTGGATTTGCATAAAATGACTTGCTGGAGTTTATCTAGCTGTTTCTGAACGATGTTGTACTCACTACCGGGTGACAACACTTACACAAGGACTATTAATTAGCATCACACGCACAATTACTGGAATTTAAAAGTGTGAAGAAACAAATGATCAGTAAACTGTTGGAGAGATATACATTATAGACTAGGATTTGTGCGCTCAACATCTCTTCTCTTTGTGCCGTCAACTTTTTAATGCAACTTGCGCAGCGTTGCGCACTCTGACTCCGTGTTGCTTTAAGCGCATCATTCTGCACCCGGGATGCGCATTTGTGCCGCTCTGTTTTAAAGCGTTTCATATTATCATGGTTTTGTGCACTGAAAGATTATTAAAAGCCTATCTTGTTCTCTCATATCTTTGTTGCCCCATTAAAAAGCTGCACATTACGTTTACAATAAACATCTTGTAATTTTATATTATTTGTGTAGGCCTATATATATAATTATTTACATTCATATATAAATATAAATCTAATAATATAAATTGTTTTTCATAAATGTGTTTTATAAGAACACAAAGTAATTTGTACTTTTTTATTAAAATGTTTAGATTTTATAAAATTAGTCCAAAGATTTTTTTCAAGAATTACTTTTTGTAATTTGTAATTGCAATTTTTGTAACTATCCACTCACCTAGTTTAATATATATATTTTGCCATAACTTATGATTATATATTTTTATTCATTTATTGTTTTCTCTATAATGAAGTAGTGTGTACTTGGATTCTGGATTGTGTTTAACAAATAAAAGAGTGACCATTAGTTCCACAAACACAGATGTATAGATACTCTATACTGATGTAGAAATATATGAATGATACATTTATAACCCTTTTATTTTGCCAGTTTGTTGTGATTGTTTCAGTTATTTACTGAATTGAATAAATATTTAAAGGTGTTAGCTGTAATATCACACTGCAAAACGTTAACTTAAAAAGGATTAAATTCATAATTATTTAATGATCGAAGCACACAAAAAATGTATGACAAAGCCCTAAAACTGACAATTAATCCACATAATCGCGAGCTGAGGGTCGGCCGGGCCAAGCAGGACTTTACCACCTCCGCCGCATTTTGAGCCAGGAAAAACCCTGTTATGCATTTTGCAGATGCTTTTAACCAAAGTGGCTTACATTGCATTGAACATTTTTGATGAACAGAAAAGATTTTTCGAGAGTCTCTTCTGCTCACCAAGGCTGCATTTATTTGACTAAAAGATCAAAACAACAGCATTTATTTAAAAAAAAAATTTTTTATTTGCAACATAAAATATAAAAGATACTAAATAAAAACAAAATAAGAAATATTGCTATTAATGTAAAATAAAATAATTGAGAATTTAAGAAAAAAAAAATCACTTTTGATCAATTCAGTGCATCCTTGCTGAATGAAAGTATTAATTAAATGACTTTTGAATGGTAGCTTATCACAGTTTCCACAAAAATGTCAAAAAGCAATAATCATCAGAAATGTTTCTTAAGCAGCAAATCATCATATGAGAATGATTTCTGAAGGATCATGTGACGCTGAAGACTGGAGTAATGATGCTGAAAATTCAGCTTTGATCACAGGAATAAATTAAAATTTTAAATATATTACAATAGAAAACAATTATTTTAAATTGTAATAATGTTTCACAATATTTTATTGTATTTTTGATCAAATAAATGCAGCCTTGATGAGGAAAAGAGACTAAATAAATAAATAAATATATAAAAATTCTATTCATCAAAAACCTTCAATTCAATGTAAGTCATTTTGGAAAAAAAGCCTCCGCCAAATTACTGTTTTTGCTGTATTTTTTATCAAATAGATGCAGCCTTGGTGAGCAGAAGACACTTCTTTCAAAATCATAGTTATTCCAAACTTTTGACCGGTAGTGTATTTTATGCGTTCATGCATTCACTGGGAATCGAACCCATAACCTTGGCGTTGCAAGTGCCATGAACTCCTGTTTAAGCTACAAGAACAGATCTGGAACAGGAGCAGTTTGAGCTTCAGATACAGTAATATAGCTCTTACCCGACCACCGTACTGCAGGATTGGAGCTGGAAGGACTCTCCCGGTCACCTCGGCCATGTCGTCCTTCACTTTGATTCCAAACTCTTGAATGTAGGGATCCAGATTAAAGTTAGCGTTCTTCATCTGAGCAAAAAAAATAAAAAAAAGATTATGAAAATGTCTCTCATATAGGCAATATGAACCTGCATCACAGCCCATTTCACTTCTGTAATGTGATGCATTATTGACTGAAACAAGATAGTTGAGAATGAGGAAAGAAATTTAATAATTTTATCCATCAGGAAATGATTTGAAAATTGGGTGTAACAATATGACATTAGAAAAGAAATGTAATTTCAGAGGCAAGGCAAGTTATTGCATTTTCACAAAAGATTACAAAACTGTTTTATTTGGAATAACTTGTGGTGATGAACTGTAAACAATTCAGACCAAAACTGTGCATTAAGAAAATAAATGGGAAAGTAAACATTTTCTGAAAAAGTCTACATTCAAAGTTTGTCTGCACGATATTGGAATAAACTGACATCGCAATATTTTGTTTTTCTGTTATATATATTGCGATATGAAAATTTCACAAGATGACTTTAACTCTATTTTGGAAAGAATGAATCATTCTAGAATGATTGGGGTGATTCTGTGGGCGAGTGAATATGCATAGAAAATAATAAACAAATTTTAGTTACAAACAGTGCTTTATGTTTTTCAGGCAAGTCTAACAGAATGTAAAATAACACTGCATAGTTAGCACAGTATAAATTAAATATAATTATTCATTGTTAAAGCTACAAAAGTGACTTTGTATTTTCTTTTGTTGTTTAACATTAAATGACAGTCAGCAGCGGGCCGGTTCTAGGCATGGGCAGGGGTGGGCTGAGCCAGAATTTAGGATCAGATAGTGTTTATCTCTTTTTACGATTTGTGCATTGATTAAAAACAATCTGAGGTGGGCTCTGTGTTGAAAGGTTTGATGAAGGGCTGTAGAACGCCCCAAACAATCACAAAAATAACACCAGCAGTATTTTTCCCTTTATTAACTGAAAGTCACGGCGCGGCGCGTTACAGACTCGCGCGCTTCAGACTGTAGCAGAAAAGCAGAGGCTGACAATCACACGAGCGAAAACGGGCAGAAATATGTGCGTGCTAAGGTGTGAATTACGAGGAGTTGTATTTCAAATCAAGTCACCTTTATTTATATAGCGCTTTTTACAATGGCAATTGTTTCAAAGCAGCTTCACAGTGGTAACAGGAAAATAATGCAACAGAATTTGATTCGGCTCTGGTGAAAACGGTGATGTCATCCAGCTCATTTCAATTATCATATAGTGTCAATGCGGGCAGATCAGTAATATAGTTGAAATTTAAGTGTCCCCAACTGAGCAAGCCAAAAGCCAAAGGTGACGGTGGCAAGGAACCAAAACTCCTTCAGGGCCAGAATGGAGAAAAAAACCTTGGGAGAAACCAGGCTCAGTCGGGGTGCCAGTTCTCCTCTGGCCGACGAACAAATAGTGTATGATTATGATTCTGGCAACATTACAGGTCAGAAGTCATATTAGATCAATAGATATTCGTAGGATTATTCGAAAGATTGGAGTCGTCACGCCGGGGACGGGTTTAATGAGGACGTCGTGTCGATGCGGCATTTACAGGGGGGAGTTTAATTGACACGGTCTCTACAGACATTTCAGGAATGCGTTCGTCATGTCCAGGCTAAGGGCCACCATCTGGTCCGGATACGGCCCGGATCCGGCCGACTGCAGTAAACCTCGGGATAAACAGAGAGGCTAACATTAGCGTAGATGCCATTCTTATGATGTAATGAGTACATCAGGTGTAATGGGAAGTGTTCCCGGTTCCGGCTGACCTAGTTAATGCAGCCTAAAACAATCATTTAACTGATTTGAATAATAGAAATTAAAAATGTTTTATGTGTATGCCATAGTAAAGAGATGTGTTTTTAGTCTAGATTTAAACTGACAGAGTGTGTCTGCTTCCCGAACAATGCTAGGAAGACTGTTCCAGAGTTTAGGTGCTAAATAGGAAAAGGATCGACCGCCTGCAGTTGATTTTGATATTCTAGGTATTATCAACTGGCCAGAATTTTGAGACCGCAATAGACGTGATGGAGTATAATGCGTTAAGAGCTCGCTCAAGTACTGGGGAGCTAAACCATTTAGTGCTTTGTAAGTAATCAGCAAGATTTTAAAATGTATACGATGTTTAATAGGGAGCCAATGCAGTGTTGCCAGAACCGGGCTAATATGGTCATACTTCCTGGTTCTAGTAAGAACTCGAGCTGCTGCGTTTTGGACAAGCTGCAGTTTATTTATTAAGCGAGCAGGGCAACCACCCAGTAGAGCATTACAATAATCTAGCCTTGAGGTCATGAACGCATGAACTAACTGTTCAGCATTTTGCATTGTATTTGCGAATATGTATCTTGTAAATATTAATATACAGCTCTGATTTGATTTGATTCATGCCAAGTTGAAATTAGCTCTAAAAAAAATTTGCTCGCTCATTTAAGAACGTGCATTTATTCCATGGACAGAGCTAGAACACAATGCAAGTGTTTAAAATGCATATGCATAGTTCAGTTGAAACCCTGCCCTCTTTGGCTTGCTGTTAATGCTGTTAAACTGAATGTACGAGGCAAACTGTCTGCTTAAATAACAGCACTTAAATAACAATGCGCTGTTTATCGTTTAGGGCCATTCACACAGGACGCGTTTTTGCGGTTAAAATCGCGAGTGCAGGTCTAGAGACACGTTTTTAAAAGTTATTTGAACTTGAGTGCTGCGTTTTAGAAAGCCGCGTCATGCACGTCACTCTGCAAAAGTATGGAAACGAGATACGAGCGCAAACAGTCACGTAGGGTCATGTTTACATTGAAAATGATAGAAAAGTAGCGCAATGGAATGAAAAAAAACATTCTGTGTAGCATTTAATTGCCCCTTTCCACGCAATTAAAGTTGCATTTAACATAGCCTATAAGCTTCCATTCTGTTTTCTTTCCAAATTACCACTAAAAGACATGTATAGACAGTAGAAAAGTGAAAATGTTAGCATTTTATTTAAAGTTAAAATGAGATAATAATGTTATAAAATGTTATAAATATATAGCCTAGTCAATAATTCACACAGGACACGTTTTGCGGTTAAAAGCGCGAGACGCAGCAACTTCTAGTGCAGGTCTAGAGACGCATTTTTAAAAGTTATTTTAAGACTAATAATAATATCTATCTATCTATCTATCTATCTATCTATCTATCTATCTAGTGTATCAGGTTGAGGTCAGGACTCTGTGCAGGCCAGTCAAGTTCCTCCACACCAAACTCGCTCATCCATGTCTTTATGGACCTTGCTTTGTGCACTGGTGCGCAGTCATGTTGGAACAGGAAGGGCCATCCCCAAACTACCGCCAAACCCAGACTCGTCCATGGGATTGCCAGACAGAGAAGCGTGATTGGTCACTCCAGAGATCACGTCTCCACTGCTCTAGAGTCCAGTGGCGGCGTGCTTTACCCCACTGCATCCCCCGTTTTGCATTGCACTCTGTGATGTAAAGCTTGGATGAGCTGCTCGGCCATGGAAACCCATTCCATGAAGCTCTCTACACACTGTTCTTGAGCTAATCTGAAGGCCACACAAAGTTTGGAGGTCTGTAGCTATTGACTCTGCAGAAAGTTGCCGACTTCTGCGCACTGTGCACCTCAGCATGCGCTGACCCCGCTCTGTGATTTTACATGGCCTACCACTTCGTGGCTGGGTTGCTGTTGTTCCCAATTGCTTCCACTTTGTTATAATACCACTAACAGTTGACCGTGGAATATTTAGAAGTGAGGAAATTTCACGAATGGACTTATTGCACAGGTGGCAAACGGTACCACGCTTGAATTCACTGAGCTCCTGAGAGCGACCCATTCTTTCACAAATGTTTGTAGAAGCGTCTGCATGTCTAGTGCTTGATTTTATAACCTGTGGCCATGGAAGTGATTGGAACACCTGAATTCAATGATTTGGAGGGGTGTCCCAATACTTTTGGCAATATAGTGTATATAATGCAAAAACAAACATTTATGTAAGATGCAATGAATCACGATTAATCATTTGACAGCACTACTTTAAACATAACAGTACTTTTGAAGAATACACAAAATGTAAAAGAGACAAAAGAACCCAACTACAGCTCTTTCAAAGGCTGCATACATCATAAAGGAAGTCTTATTTCAGAACAGTTACCATTATAAATTGACCATTGTTCTTAGTGAAGCGTAAATTGTTGTAATTTTGTTGAATTTAGAATGTAGTGGTCAGTTCACTGAAATGAAGCTGCCTCAATGACGTATGCGGCCGACAAATGCGACCTCCGGAGGACGCAGCCTTCGAAATGACACAAAGTAGGGATGCACGATATATCGGCCACTATATCAGCATCGGCCGCAATATGTACAATTTTAATGTTATCGTTATCGGCCTGATAAGAAAATTTGGTCGATATATTAAAGCCGATAAATAATGGATTATTTCCTTCAGCTGAGACACTTCAGATGTGCACTGTTCGCCATTATGGTTTTGAATTGCTTGAAATATGATTAGAATCACTACAGTTCAGTGCAACGTGCAGCACAAGTCTGTGATATAGGCTAGATAAAATTATAATGAGAACATTATAATTGTGGTTTTGGACATGGCTTTTAATGGTGAGACTTTTGTTTTTGTAATCAGGCTCTCAAAAAATTATATAAAAATTGGGATTTAAATTTATTCACCAATATATCGGTTATCGGCTTTCAAATATAAAGAATCGGTTATCGTATCGGGCAAAATTTTCATACCGGTGCATCCCTACTATAAAGTTAATCATAAAGAATCAGAACATTTTCACATATCTTTTCTGCCATGTTTTAGTCCAGATTAAAAATGTTTAAGTGAAAACAAGAGGTATCAGAAACAAAGTAGAGCAGCCTATCACTGCTGTTCCATAAGCGCCACCTACTGTCAGAGAGTGAATTTACATGTTAATTTTACTAGTTCAATCAGGTTCCTCATCCATGTTGGGGTTGTTTTATGCAGTATACAGGTAGTGTTGATAAATTGAAGTGGTTGATGGAAAAGATGTCACTCAGAGTGTGTGTGTTAGAGAGCATGCGCGCTTTACAGAGGGAGCAGGATTGGGGTGGTTGACTGACTGGGAGTGACAGATGCATTGCTGAAGAAACGGCGCAAACTGTAGTTTAGCATCAGTTCGAAGTGGGCTTTGTCTGAATGTGTGTTGCATTGACGTCACACAATGCAACTAGGCTCAAAATCTGCAGCAATCTAGAAAGAATGCAAGCTTCTCCACAGAAAATAGTGCGCGGGTCTTCTTGCGCTTGAATGGTTTAAAAATCACATTAAAATCACATTTTCTGTGAGCGTGCATTGGATGTGTGTGCAGCACGGAAAATAGCACGCAGATCTTCTTGCGCTTGATTGGTTTAAAGTCGTGTTAAAATGCACACAAAGGAATCGATAAGAGGAATCATAATTTTAATTTTATAACAAGTATCCGATTCCAGAATAGGAATCGATTTTCGCTTCCCAGCCCTAGCCTCGATCCCCAGCAGACTCCTTACAGCCGAAGCAAATGACCAAAGGCTCATTCTATGACCTCAAATCTGAGAGCAGCAAACCTTTGCATTAGGATGATTCTGGATTAAATGCAAGTTATCAGAGAAAATGTTAGATTAAAATAAGATTATGTTGTAGTCAATTTATGCTTTATGTTTTTCTATGCATTTTTTTGCTTAGTAAAATAAAACCTGCAGCTGTGGTTTGCCTTTTTTTGCTAAATAATTTTGTCAGATGAATACCTTAACTAAGGTTAGTTCTTGCTTCATATAAAATATTTAAAAATATATAAAATATTTGCCTTATATTGTGATGGTTTAATCAAACTTGTAGGGTCATTAAAACCTAATATCCCTTCCTTGCATTATCTTTAAATATCCCTTCCTTACATCCTTACACCTTTTGGCCAATACTGTATCTTGTTGAGGCTGAAAATAAAAAAATGTCCAGCCCCATATTATCCTATGGGTAAAAATACTCTGGCTATGTAGCCATGGCAACATTGCACTTGTGCTCATTATATGCAAACCTGGCCATGGTTTCCCACATGCACACTAGAGGTCAGCACTCACCAGTCTGCTGATCTCCTCCTGTCTGTCTGGTGCTGATCGTGCTGTGGCTTTGATCATGGTGGATGTTTGATTATCTGTCAGTTTCTTGATGCACCGCTGCCCTGCTACAATGTTGCACACCTACGAGAACAGCAAACCGTATAAGAACAGAGAATGTGGTCAATCGGCGTCACAGTCGTGCGGATGACAGGACTCACCTCCAGGGGCAGGTAGGTGTGCTTCTGCTCCTGGCCCACCTGTAGACAGGGCAGGTGGGGGTATTTCAGCTGCAGGTTGTACTTCTGCTTGAAGTATTGAGCCACGGTACATTCTACCGTCTGTCCGCTTTCAAGCTGCAGGGGAAACCTGGGGACACGATTGATAGGATCAAGATTTACATCTAAATTGGCAGTTATTTTACTAATTATTTGACTGCAGAAAACAAAAGACGCACTTCATACAGATACACATATAAGCCGCACATCAATGTTAAACATTAACAATAACCCAGGGTTTACCCATGCATAATGTGAAATTAGTGATGCACCAAAATACTGAAACCTAAATGAAAGCCGAATTTTAATTTAGCCGAAAACCAAATAATAAATCAATTAATCATTTGTCAATGCTCAAATAAAACTGTTGCACATAAACATTTAAATTGCACGGAAGTACATTTTTTATATATATATAATTACATTTTTACTTCAATTCATTTTTGAAACATAAGCATTTAAACAGTGGCTGTAATAAAAATTATTTTTCATGACAGATTTATTCAAACAAATATTAAATAAATGACGACGACATGTTAAGTAAAAATATAATAATTATAGTGCATATATTTAGCATAATGCTCCTCTCTAGAGTTATTTATAGACACTGATAACACTGAAACACAGTTAAAAATGCACCATCTGAGAAGCGCTAATTAAACGTCACCATTTCGGTTCCTCCAAAACTGTTTTGGCCACAGCCGTAAATTCATTTTCTGCCAAATATTTTCAGTTGCTGGAATTTCAGGGCATCCCTATGTAAAATATCAAAACTAACTCAAAGAATGAACATTATGAAAAATGGAACAAGTGTGAATTAGGGGTTGAACGACTTTGACGAGATTGTTTAAAGTCGACATTTATGTGATTAAAGTCGAGTTGACGTCGACTAGTCGCCGATGATGTCATTAACAAACATGCTATGGCATGTGACAGATTGCTCCTACATAACATCTTATTATTATCAGTTCTTTTGTCTTTGGGTCGTTATATTTCTCACAGATTTCTGCTCGTTCTAAATCAGATACATATAAAGTAGCACAGTAAAGATTTATATGAATGCATTAGTGAGAGAGTGTGAATTAATTCTGCCTGCAGCGTCTCTCTACTAATAGTAACGCTGTGGGTTTCAGTTACTAAGAAATATATGCTAGAACTTTTCAGTTTCTAAACTATTTTATTGATAAATCACAGAACAGTGTTAACAATACATTTCTGCGCTGCTGAATGTTTCTGTGTGCACATGATCTGCGTGTGATGTGCATGCTACTGTCTGTATGTGTGTGTGCGTTACAATGTAGCAGCGCATTGGTTTAGAACGCCGATTAATGTACAATAAGCTGTTTAAAACATGCATTCACACGATCAATTTTGAGCATCCAGGTGGCATAATCAAACATGTCTTGTGGAGCGCTCTCGGAGTATGCATTTATTTGTCATTTTAACTGTTTGGAAACGGAGTGTAAAAGTGGACTTCATAGAGTTCTTATCCTGTTGCGCCCTCTATAGGCCATGACCAGCGACTATCTGTGCGAGTCTGTGCAACCCCTAGTTTGAACTCCCAAATTATACTATTGTTCCGTTCCCAGAACTATACTTACGTTTGGTGACTAGCAGGGCGACGCGTGACGTTGCAGACACGGTACTTCCTTTTCATTTGACCACAGTGCGTGACCTCCACCTTCAGACCTGGAAATGTCCACCAGAACAAAACACACAAAAATAGGTTAAACAGCATGAAGAAGCTTGTTATGGCTATTATTGTTTGAAGTTTTCAAAACATTAGCAACTCAAACTGCAAAACTAGATTGCATGCATTACAAATCAACAAATCTGACCACACTTCAAGCATTCGATTTAATTGACAGACACTATGTTTCTGTTTTTGTCATGTTGCTCCTCTAGCCAATTTATTTTGCAGTTCCCTGCACCAGAACCAGCACCATTTCTCCGTTTCACCAGTGTGAAGTACAGAAACTGGGCAGCACTCACAGCCTCAGCAGGGTAGCAATTACAGTATAAGACCATATTCAGTATATTCAGTATAAGACCGAAAAGAAGGGCCAATCCACAATAATTCCCTTTGAAATACATGAAGACAGGTCAGAATTTAGGATTACATCATTGATTTATAAAGGGGACCTATTATGCCCTTTTTCAAAGTCTTGATATTGTTTTTGGGCTCTACTAGAATAGATTTTCATGGTTGAACGTTAAAAAAAAAAAAAAAAAAATTCATAATTTGATTGTTGCAGCTCGTCTCTTCCCAGTCTGTCAGTAACGCTCTGTTTAGTTCCTGTCGCTATGAAGCCCCTCCTTCTGAAAAGCACACTGTGCTCTGATTGGTCGGCTGGAGCAGTGTGTTGTGACTGGTCAAGCGCTTCCAGCGTGTTTGGGAAATGTCCCGCCCCTTACCATAACCGCCAGTTTCAACACACTACTAAATCACTCAACCAGGCCCCGCCCCTTTATTCTGCATATGAATGATTTAAATGAGGAATATTGTGATGTGTTCGTTCCGGAAGAAAACTCAAGACTACAATGGAGGCGTTTCATGGAGTTCAGAAACACTGACACTGATATAGAGAATAACTCCCGCTGGAGGGACTTTGTGCTTTGGAAGAAAGCTGAACATGTAAAAAAGCATAATAGGAGCCCTTTAAATCGATTTCTGTATAAAAGCATGATATCAAAATGACTCATCTAATTCAATTTAACAAATAAATTACAAGGCAAATCCATGGCAGGATGCTGAGATCATCCAATGACCTCACCTGATACTTCATCTCAAAATAGTAGGGGTGTAAAAGTACATATATTCACACAGAAAATGTTCAGGTTTTTGATTCGGCATGCATTTTTTCTTTGTGAGCTGAGTCAAATTTGAAACTCTCGAGTTTCCCTCTTGGATGGGATAATGCCGTTTATATCGATACACTTTGATGCGAATGCATCTGAAAAACAATAAAAGACACTGAGTGAACTGCTGTGTGAGAAGTGCATGATCCGAGTTATCCTAAACATGATATGTGCTTTATATTAAGTGCTTCAAACTCACTCAAGAGCATGCAGTTTAAAGCAGCTTGCCCTCATGAGTCATGTCATATGCGTGCGTTGTTTAATGCTTAAAGTCAGCATGAAACGGAAGTTGTGATAATCTTTTCCTCCCTGTTGTGCCGTATATCTGAGTGAAACAGCTTCTGGAACAAGAACAAATGTGGGGCGGGGCTTGGTTTTGTCTGTGGGGAATTGATTGGATGGTTGTGGTTTGCTATTGGTGGATCTCATATGAGTGACAGGTTGCCCCGCCCTCGTCATCAGAGAAGAGAAGAGATGCCACTGCAAGAGGGAGGGGAGTTTATTCTGTTTCAAGATTACGAAGCACATGAACTAAAAAAATAATGATGTGCATGGATAAATCATTTATAATAAATACTGCACAATTCCATTTAAGGAAAATAATAATTGTCAGTTTTGATTTCATGGTGACACACGTTTTCCTCAGTGAATAATTTTGTTGTATCCTTTATCTGTAAATGTTAGAAATTTACATGAGCATTTCCATTTTGCATTAAGGCTAACAGCAAGCGAGTCTCTGTTAAACCTCACTGAACGAGTGCCAGAGCACAATAATTTTGACTAAAATATACATTTTTCCAACATATACTATATTGCCAAAAGTTTTGGGACGGCTGCCTTTACATGCACATGTACTTTAATGACATCCCATTCTTAATCCGTAGGGTTTAATATGGAGTTGGCCCACCCTTAGCAGCTATAACAACTTCAACTCTTCTGGGAAGGCTTTCCACAAGGTTTAGGAGTGTGTTTATGGGAACTTTTGACCATTCTTCTAGAAGCACATTTGTGAGGTCAGGCACTGATGTTGGACGAGAAGGACTGGCTCGCAGTCTCCGCTCTAATTCATCCCAAAGGTGTTCTGTCGGGTTGAGGTCAGGACTCTGTGCAGGCCAGTCAAGTTCCTCCACACCAAACTCGCTCATCCATGTCTTTATGGACCTTGCTTTGTGCACTGGTGCGCAGTCATGTTGGAACAGGAAGGGGCCATCCCCAAACTGTTCCCACAAAGTTGGGAGCATGAAATTGTCCAAAATGTCTTTGTATGCTGAAGCATTAAGAGTTCCTTTCACTGGAACTAAGGGGCCAAACCCAACCCCTGAAAAACACAGAAGTACCGTTCTCCTGGCAACCGTCAAACCCAAACTCGTCCATCGGATTGCGAGACAGAGAAGCGTGATTGGTCACTCCAGAGAACACGTCTCCACTGCTCTAGAGTCCAGTGGCGGTGTGCTTTACCCCACTGCATCCCACGCTTTGCATTGCACTTGGTGGTGTAAGGCTTGGATGAGCTGCTCGGCCATGGAAACCCATTCCATGAAGCTCTCTACGCACTGTTCTTGAGCTAATCTGAAGGCCACACGAAGTTTGGAGGTCTGTAGCTATTGACTCTGCAGAAAGTTGGCGACTTCTGCACACTGTGCTCCTCAGCATGCGCTGACCCCGCTCTGTGATTTTACGTGGCCTACCACTTCATGGCTGAGTTGCTGTTGTTCCCAATTGCTTCCACTTTGTTATAATACCACTAACAGTTGACCGTGGAATATTTAGTAGTGAAGAAATTTCACGAATGGACTTATTGCACAGGTGGCAACCTATCACGGTACCACGCTTGAATTCACTGAGCTCCTGAGAGCGACCCATTCTTTCACAAATGTTTGTAGAAGCGTCTGCATGTCTAGTGCTTGATTTTATAACCTGTGGCCATGGAAGTGATTGGAACACCTGAATTCAATGATTTGGAGGGGTGTCCCAATACTTTTGGCAATATAGTGTATTTTGCAACCATAAGTAGAAGCACTTTAAATCCCTTTCCTTATTTGTTTTTCCCCTTGCCTTACCAAAAACATACCGAACCGTAACTTCAAAACTGGAGTACATACCGAACCATAATTTTTGTGTACCGTTACACCCCTACAAACTAGCCAAAAGTTGGAAACACTTTACATTTTCTGATTGGTTGCCAGGCTGTTATTATGCAGGTGCTAAGGTGTTGCCAGGGTATTTTGCGATTATTAGAATGTTGCTAGACAGTTGCTAAGGTGTTCAGAATGAAGGATAAACCCACCTTTGATCTCCTTGGTGAAACGGACCCTTTGCGAGTCAGTAAGTGTCTTCGGCTGCTCATCGATGTTGCGGATGTCCAGAACTTCACACATGAACTCAATGACAGGCTGAGCTTTATAAAAGGCCGTTGCAGATACTGAAAACAAAAAAAAAAGAGAGTTTGAATATACATTTTGTATATTTAAGTACAAAACATTGATTGACATTAAATCAGTGAGCAATCAAGAGTAAAAAAGCAGTGACGTCATACCGTCAATGTTGAGCATCATCTTCCACATGGCTGGCCGAACAGACTGATGGAAGCCGAACCACACCTCCCTGCCTCCACCCAGAGGATGGTAGTATCCTTCAGGAGGGGAAAAGAAGGAGCGGCCCACTGGAGTGTACCTGCAAATAAGAAAGATGGATGGTCCAATAGCTCTAAATCTTACTTTAGTGTGTAATAGAGCTGTTTGTGAATGTAAAAGGTCTGCAATGTTTTAAAGATCAAAGTGCACAACAAATAATGTTATATTCTCCAAAAAGAAAGAAGAGATTCTGCCTAAAAAACGAGTCGTCAGTAATTCCAGTCTTTCATCTTGTATGAACCCACGCAGGTTTGTAACAAATTTACATAACGCCAGACTATGGTCCTCATTGGCCGCCCTCAAACACTGTAGTTGAAGCTGAGACTAGAAGAGTTTGTTTTGTGTTGTTCATGTCGAGAAGACGCTGTTTTCTGCAATGCAAATCTACTTTGATGCACTTCCGAAGAATGAAACTCGGGCTCGAACTGATATGGTAAAACCGACGCCTTCATTAATGATCATATCACAGTGTATCAAGTACCTAGGAAGACTCAGCAGCTGAAATTCAGATATGGTAATGTGCGTTTTGTTTCTGACGTGCTGTAAGCGGTCGACCAATGATAAACAGACTGGGCCATCTGACCAATCAGAGCAGAGTAGACCAATCACAACAGACTGGACCACCTGACCAATCAGAGCAGAGCAGAGCAATCACGACAGACTGGGCCATCCGACCAATCAGAGCAGAGTAGACCAATCACGACAGACTGGGCCATCCGACCAATCAGAGCAGAGTAGACCAATCACGACAGACTGGGCCATCTGACCAATCAGAGCAGAGTAGCTCGTGGAAAGGAGGAGTTTAGAGAGACCAGATCCTTTATCGAACCATTTCAGACACAGTGAGAAAAGAGCTGATTCTGCAATATATAATGAGAAAATTAAAGTGTTTTTGACCTTTGATGCATGTAAACTTGTTGTAGGAGACTCCAAAACAAAATTAGGAACCTTTAAAATAGCATAATAGGGGCATTTAAAAAAATGTTTGACAATAATAGGGCCTTATGAAATGTTTTATTTTTCCAGAATTTATTTTTTTTGTTTAAATTTTTCTGAATTTATGATTTAACACAAATTTATTATCAAAAACAGTTCCACAGAGTCGTTTGCACCACGCTCTCTCGTCTCATACCTTGTATGTTTTGGTGTGTAAAAATATTTAATTACTTCAAGAATACAGCTGATCCGCACTCAAAATTCACAATTGTTTTAGTCACTTTATTTCATATTTTTTCACATTATTCACAGGGGGATAATACACAGATGTTTCGGCCCACAGGCCTTCCTCAGTGTGATTATTCCCCTTTGAATAATGTGAAAAAATATGAAATAAAGCGACTAAATTTTGATTTTGAACTCAGTGCGGATCACAGCTGTATTCTAGACATAAAAAAATTACTATTTAATTAATCTTTTAAAATGTAATTGAAATGGAAGACAAAAATGTGTGCTATTCCTTAAAACAAAGTTTTAATAATTTATTTTTATTACTATTAATAATGATAATGATAATTACAATAGGGTTTCAGCCCTACAGGCTTGAACCCCTAATAATAATGCGCATGTTTGAGTATGTATAGTAGACTAAATTGCCTAAACACAAATCTTTTGCACTTCAATATTCCTGGACACTAGTCCATATTGCGATTTGATTATCCAAAATTTGCCAAATTCCATGGCATTCCATGTTATGTTGTAAATTCCATTTTCAAGACTGGATTTCGCGATTCTGTCGGCATTTTGTGCATCGCGGAAATCATAGGGCCAGGATGCCAGGATGCCAGGATACCAGCATACCTCATGGAGGCCAGGTGTCTCATGGCCACATCGAGGGCTTGGACAGAGTCCAGCGGGACCTGCAGACGTCCGCTGACCAGCGTCTCCTGCAGCAGCCTCCACGACACCTTGGCCAGCCAACGAATGGACACTTTAAAGATGCGATCTTTCCCCTCTCCAGGGATGGTCACCTCGAAGTCAACCTACAACATGAAATGAAAGGTCCAGAATGAGAAGAGCATGAAATCACATTATTTACAATTAAGGCTCGGTAAGGCCATTATATTAAAAAAACATCTCGGCGATATTCATGTCATGTTGCTCTGAAACTAATCAATGAGTTTTAGAACTGATTAACTGAAACAGGCAGTTCAAAACCAGTTTAATGACAGGAATGTATAGGAAATTTAAAGCTGCAGTCCGTAAGTTTTTCTCTTTGTCGCCATCTCTGTTTGAAACCTGCAATTGCAGTTATTTGTGGAATTATCATCTTTATGTGGGTTGTGCATCGGCACGGCTCCTCAGCGCGGATGAATCTAATGTTTTGAGGAGTGTGTGTGGCTGTCATTCATTCACCGCACCGGTGTGGATACTGTACTTCAGAATCACAGATGCTACGTCTTGGAAGTATGACCAAAACAAGAATTTTCACCGGAAAATGTAATCTGAAGAAGTAAGTAACATGTCTGCCACTTTTGTTCTGACCAACTGAGAAAAAAAGCATTACAATAAATCGCGCTACCAACGGTGATTAAATTAACGATCGCTTACCTCACATCACATCAAACCGTGCAAATTATTATTATTGTGATACTTTGTTCTCAAATTGTTAATGTTAACAACATCAGCATTGCGTGACTATGTGTATTTAGTGTGTATTAGCGTTACCTGTAGATTTCAATTTCTGTACAGTCTAATCATTTGCTTTTGACTACGGGTGATCCTCCAGTTGTCACTGATGATTGTCGTTTGGACCTTTCTGGATTACAATACGCAATCAAAATGATAAGTTTAATTATTCCAGCTGCTGTGAGAAAAGGCTATAAATGATCCACCACCTGCAGCATCCTCACATGCACTACTACTACTAGCTGGACTCCTTCTTTATGTATACAGACGTAATAACGCAAAGATAAACGGCGCCATGCTCGAATTTCCCGTGGAAATCCACCAGCACCACTCAAATTATAACACATTATTACAAGCTTACCGTTGTGAATCGGGCTAAGGAGATAGTTTTGAGCACTGGCTGGTTATGTACTTGCTCAAAAATTGATTTTGGATAATTTTTTACTCAAAAAAAAGTTACAGACTGTAGCTTTAAGAATTGATGATGTACTGACTCATTATTTAAACTGCTAATTTTGAACAAAAAGTTACATAGTGTACCTTTAATAGTCAAATAAAAGCACATAAAATAGTCGCAATATTGACAATGTCGCCATCATTTATTACACCAGCAGTCATCATGAATATATTGTGAATCACATTCTCACATCTTCTCAATCAAATCCTTTACATACCTTTTCGCTGCCTATAGGTAACGCTAAAACCGTGTAGATATTCTTCTTCCCATCGTAAACTGGCTTCCGGTCACCAAAGAGCTGCGGTTTGAAATGTTGGACCATGTATTCCACAACCTCCCTGTGAAGGGTCACATTTAACTGTGATTATTCATGTTTTATAAAACCTGATCGAAACATTATTTTGTGATAATGACAGACTGGCTGTATAACATAATATCCCACTCAATACACAACCACTGACAAATATGTAAATACATACATGGACATACACTGCCATTTAAATGTTCTGAATTTTTTAAATATTTTTAATATCTTCTGATCACCAAGGCTGAATTAATTTGTTCAAAAATACAGTAAAAAGTAATATTGTGAAATATTATTACAATTTAAAATAAGTGTTTTCTATGTGAATATATAGAAAAGTGTAATTTATTCCTGTGATCAAAGCTGAATTTTCAGCATCATTACTCCAGTCTTCAGTGTCACATGACCCTTCAGAAATCATTCTAATATGATGATTTACTGCTCAAGAAACATTTATGATTATTATCAATGTTGAAAACAGTTGTGCTGCTTCATATTTTTGTGGAAACTGACACATTGTTTTTTGATATATACATATATTCCTCAAAGGAACAGCATTTATTTGAAATATAAATTTTGTAACATTATAAATGTCTTTACTGTCACTTTTGATCAATTTAATGCATCCTTGGTGAATAAGAGTATTAAGAAAAAAACTTTTTTACCCCAAACTTTTGAACTGTAGTGTAAAATTTCATTTTATATATTTTCTTTAAATAAGTGAATTTATTAAACCTACATTTTAAACCCCCAAGATGTTGACCTTTACATTTACAATCATTTTTATTAAATCAAATTGCATTTAGGTTAAGATAAAATGTGTAGTGGGCAAATACTTAATATATAAATACTCTAAACAAAAACAACTGATGAGCTTTAACAGGCAATTTCACTGTGTAAGTGAAGATTATTTGCATCCTTTTCTGCCTCAAAAATGTGATTTTCAAGGGTGCAAAAGGGTTTCATTTAAGTGCACTATCTTGGCTCATGCACACTCATGCAGTGGTGACGGCATGAAGACGTCACTTCTCACACTCATCCTCACACTTGTGCAGACGCGTCAAGAATAACCCAGGCTTAAGTTGTATTTAACTCAGCAGGCAGAAGGCTTAGCTGAACTGAAATACAGTTACAGGATGAACAGGAGTCAGCCGTTGTCTGTGCACGTCTACGAGCACATTTTATCTTAAAACCTTTCCAGGGGAGAACAGCGTCTTTCTAGGTCACGCTTTACGTAAGGGAGGTAACTGAAATATTTTGGCCCTCGCCACACCGAGCCGTGCACATCTGCGGGGTTGAGTCTACTGATCCAAAGGTTTTTAGAGAAATAGCTTATAATAGGGAAACCGTTATCTCAATTCATATTGAGGAAAGGAAAATGTGGAAAAACATTAATTAGCTTTTATTTTCAGTTTCCATTTTAATTTTAGTTTAATTTGTAAGTTTTATTTAATATTTCTATTTTCATATTTATATATTAATTTATATTTACTTCAGTTTTAGTGATTATTATTTTTCATGTTATTCTACCTCTGATTCCAAAATCAATGTGGATTATATTATATTTATTTTATATTATTTTTAATGCTGTCCAATTGATTAATCATGATTAATGGCATCTAACATGAAAGTTTGTAAATATATAATATATATGTGTGTGTGTGTGTGTGTATACATATACAGTACTCGTCAAAAGTTTGGAAACATTACTATTTTTAATGTTTTTGAGAGTCTCTTCTGCTCATCAATCCTGCATTTATTTGATCAAAAATACAGAAAAAACAGTAATATTGTGAAATATTATTTCAGTTTAAAATAATGGTTTTCTATTTTGATATACTTTAAAATATAATTTATTCCTGTGATCAAAGCTGAATTTTCAGCACCAGTCTTCAGTGTCACATGACCCTTCAGAAATCATTCTAATATGATGATTTATTATCAGTGTTGTGCTGCTTAATATATTTTATAACCTGTGATTTTTTTTTTTAGGATTCTTTGATGAATAAAATGTGAAAAAAAGAACTGCATTTATTTAAAATAGAAATCTTTTGTAACACTACCGATCAAAAGTTTGGGGTCAGTGATTTTTTTTTCTTTCTCTTTTTTGAAAGAAATTAATACTTTTATTCAAGGATGTGTTAAACTGATAAAAAGTGATAGTAAAGATTTATATTGTTAGGAAAGATTTCTATTTTGAATAAATGCTGAGAATGCAAAGAATCCTGAAAAAGTATGACAGGTTATAAAAAATATAAAGCAGCACAACTGTTTCCAACATTGATAATAAATCATCATATCAGAATGATTTCTGAAGGATCATGTGACACTGAAGACTGGAGTAATGATGCTGAAAATTCAGCTTTGATTTTTTAAAATACATTACAATAGAAAACCATTATTATATGTATACATATTTTATATGTAATAATAACTGTTTTTTCTGTATTTTTGATCAAATAAATGCAGGCTTGATGAGCATAAAATAATTCTTTCAAAAACATTAAAAACAGTAATGTGTCCAAACTTTTGACCGGTACTATACATGTGCACACACATATTACATATTTTCAAACTTTTATGTTAGGTGTGGTTCATCACGATTAATCGATTTGACAGCACTAATTATTTTATATTATATTTATATGACATTTAATATTAAGTCAAAATTCCATGATGGTGAAAATCCTTTAGGAATGACAGTGGACCTTTGAAGGTGACGGGACGTTTACCTGTTGACCCGCCTAGGACACTTATCAGGTTTGATGTCCACTTCATAGTGGTACACATCCATTTTTGGGATCTCCACCTCAAAGTAGTTGGCGAGCAGCTTGATGGGTTTGCCGACGGTGCCCATGCCCGGCCTGCGGGGCGCCTGGAACACCTGCTGCAGGGGTGGGGGGTACGGCCCGATGGGCACTGCGGACCAGAGATAGACAGAGAGAGGTCATTAAGCAGATAGAAGGTTATAAGAGCGGGACATGTTGAAAGGAAGAGTTCAGGGGGAGTTTGGGGGATTATGGGACTAGAGATATGGTGACAGGAGTGTGTATGGAAACGGGACAAAAGCAAGGAAAAGGAACAAAGAGGATGGTGACTAAAACGGGAAGGGGGTGGGAAGGCAATAGGAGGAAAAAATGAATAAAAGAAAGTAGGGAGGATGGGGGTAAAAGAACTTAAGAGTGAACTCAAAACGGCAATCTACAGCAATTTTGACAATCATTACTCATTCAATAATGAGAGAAAGCTTTTCAGCACTTTCACATCTTGTCCAGTGTTTCTCCCACAAACAATGTGCTGTATATATATATATATATATATATATATATATATATATATATATATATATATATGCTAAGACCACAATCACATTAGCAGTGTATATCACAATATATTTATTTTTGCTGGAAAGTGAATCAAAAATGGTTTATATTTTAATACGAATGTGATTTGCAACCAACAGATCTGATCGTTCATACATTATAAGCCATTATGAAACCTCAAAGCAGTTTAGTTCAGACTTCAACTTCTGATTGGATGAGATTGTGAAGTGGCTGATACACAAAAGAAGTGATGCACATCAGATTAATACTATATTAATGTAACCCAGGCCAACAATAACCAACTAAACTGCTTTAGTTTACCCACCCAAATAACAAGTTCTGCATCATCTTGCCTTGTTTGAAGTAAATAAATATCATAAATTAGTTCTGTTTCACTGATTTACACAAATATACACAACCGTTCAAACGTTTTTTAAAGAAATTGATAGTTTTATAATTAGGATGCATTAAATTGATCAAAAGTGACAGTAAAGTTCTATTTTTCAAATAAATGATGTTTTTTTACTTTCTTTTCATCAAAGAATCCTGAAAAACCTTATCGGTAACACTTTAGTTTAGGGTCCAATTCTCACTATTAACTAGTTGCTTATTAACATGCATATTACTAGGATATTGTCTGTTTATTAGTTCTTATAAAGCACATATTAATGCATGAGCATATTCTACATCCCATAATCCTACCCAATAACTAAACTTAACTACCTTACTAACTATTAATAAGCAGTAATTAGGAGTTTATTGAGGCAAAAGTCGTAGTTAATAGTGAATATGTGTTCCCCATAATAAAATGTTACCAAAAATACTTTCTTAGTTTGTTCTTTTCAACATTTACTAATATGTTTCTCAAAAGTTGTATCTGTTCATATTTAATAGACTTGAGCTGACATTAGGTCCTGTTTTATTTTTTTATTTTTTATGGATTATGTTTTATGAATACAAATTTATTATCAAAAACAGCGGTAATCATATGAATGCATAACACTTTAACAATTTAATCTTTTAAAATGTAATCAAATTATTCATTTTTTGGCAAACAAAGTGCTGCACAACAGCGGTTTACTGTTTAATTAAAACATAAAAATTCCTTCAAAATGTTTGGTAACACTTTAGATTAGACTTGTTAAACTAGTTGTTTATTAGTATGCATATTACTAGGATATTGGCTGTTTATTAGTACTTATAAAGCACATATTAATGCCTTATTCTGCATAATCATATTCTACATCCCTTATTCCTACCCAATACCTAAACTTAACAACTGCCTAAATATTAATAAGCAGTAATTAGGAGATTATTGAGGCAAAAGTCGAAGGGCAAAACTGATGAATTATAAATTTCTACAAAAATATTTTCAATATTGATAACAATAAGAAAAGATTAATGAGCAGCAAATCATCATATGAGAATGATTTCTGAAGGATCACGTGACACTGAAGACTGGAGTAATGATGCTGAAAATTCAGCTTTGCAGCACAGAAATAAATTACATTTTAAAATATATATCAATAGGCAATAGTTACATTAAATTGTTATAATATTTCAGAATTTTACTGTATTTTTTGAAAGATGGAAGCCTTGGTGAACATTAGAAACTTTTTGCAAAAATATCTAAAAATCCTACAGACCACAAACTTGAATGGTAGTGTACACAAATATATCTACCACAATATAAACTAAACAGTGTAGCAGAAGTATGTGTTTTGGTTCATTAGAAAACGAGGCAAAACAGAAACAGACTTTTGGACCCAGCTCAATGAAGAACCCACATCAGTCACCCACTAATATAAAGAGCCTGTTCCAATCTCGAGTTGCTTTGTGTTTAATAAAGCTTGATAACAGCACAGCCCAAAGCAAACCTGCTTCACTGTAACACATCTGTGTATCTATCAGTGTTTCGTCAGTCGGGCCTGTGAGATGATAAACTACAGTGACTCCTGCAGTGATGGTGTGTGCTTTAGGACACCTAGAGAAAGAGTAATAAACATACAACTAACCATATAACCAGAAATACTTAACAACGTTTAAAATGGAGAAGAAAATCTGTTTTTGTACAAGGTTGTGTGTCCAATCAAACTCTACTTTGTTTTGCTGGAAATGTATTTTTCACTTTGCTAGTCAAATTGGACAGATGTCAACGGTTGACCCACCCTCAGCCTCAAAAACCATAAGCATCTACACAAGATCAAAGAAAACGTTTACAATGAGAATAAACAGTTTGTTCCGAAGGTAAATTACTGGCTGATGAGAGCACGAAACCTTTAAAATGAAAGAGATGTTTAGAAACCAAAGTTGTTGATTGTGTCATGTTAATAATTTTGAATATTGTTGGGTCCGGTGTTATTTTATTATTATTTATATGGTCACACTTTAGTTTAGAGTCCAGTTCTCACTATTAACTAGGCTTGCTTCGATAGTCGGTGTTTCCGGTGTTTCCGGTGTTACCGGTGTTCAGGCGAAACACCAGTTACATCACTTGCCCACCACGGCAGTTTGTCATTATAATGTTTTGTTGTTGTGTTTTTCATTAAGAATAATAGGCTAATGAACCCACAATTCAAGCAACCCGCCCCCGAATTGGCGCTAATTCTAAACCGAAACTAAAATGAGCATGGCTGCACGGGCATTCATTCACGGTTCTAAAATGAGCATGACCGCACGGGCATTCATTCACCGTTCTAAAATGAGCATGGCTGCACAGGCATTCATTCACGGTTCTAAAATGAGCATGACCGCACGGGCATTCATTCACCGTTCTAAAATGAGCATGGCTGCACAGGCATTCATTCACGGTTCTAAAATGAGCATGACCGCACGGGCATTCATTCACCGTTCTAAAATGAGCATGGCTGCACAGGCATTCATTCACGGTTCTAAAATGAGCATGACCGCACGGGCATTCATTCACCGTTCTAAAATGAGCATGGCTGCATGGGCATTCATTCACGGTTCTAAAATGAGCATGACCGCACGGGCATTCATTCACGGTTCTAAAATGAGCATGGCTGCACGGGCATTCATTCACGGTTCTAAAATGAGCATGACCGCACGGGCATTCATTCACGGTTCTAAAATGAGCATGGCTGCACGGGCATTCATTCACGGTTCTAAAATGAGCATGACCGCACGGGCATTCATTCAGTTCATGCCTGAAAGCACTCGCTTTGCTCCGCACTGTTATGAATGCCCGAGCGGCTGTGCGCATTTTTACTTTCGGTTTAGAATTAGTGATTTAAAAGCCCCCGCCGGTGATACCGGTATTACCGGTGTTGTCACACATCGATTAACCGGTGGGAAAATTTCCTCACCGTCACATCCCTACTATTAGCTACGACTTTTGCCTCAATAAACTCCTAATTACTGCTTATTAATAGTTAGTAAGGTAGTTAAGTTTAGGTATTGGGTAGGATTAAGGGATGTAGAATATGCTCATGCATTAATATGTGCTTTATGAGTACTAATAAACAGCCAATATCCTAGTAATATGCATGTTAATACGCAACTAGTTAATAGCGAGAATTGAATCCTAAACTGAAGTGTTACCGATAATGTTTTTCAGGATTCTTTGATGAAAAGAAAGTAAAAAAAAAAACTCATTTATTTAAAAAATAGAAATCTTTTGTAACATTATAAATGTCTTTACTGTCACTTTTGATTAATTTAATGCATCCTTGATGAATAAAACTATCAATTTCTTAAAAAACACCTTTTGAACGGTTGTGTATATTTGTGTAAATCAGTGAAACAACGAATTTATGATATTTATTTACTTCAAACAAGGCAAGATGATGCAGAACTTGTTATTTGGGTGGGTAAACTAAAGCAGTTTAGTTGGTTATTGTTGGCCTGGGCCTCAATAAACTCCTAATTACTGCTTATTAATAGTTAGTAAGGTAGTTGTTAAGTTTAGGTATATGGGATGTAGAATAAGGTCATGCAGAATAAGGCATTAATATGTGCTTTATAAACTAATAAACAGCCAATATCCTAGTAATATGCATGCTAATACGCAACTAGTTAATAGTGAGAATTGAACCCTAAACTAAAGTGTTACCTTTCATATAATATTGTAGTATTTATTGATGTTTTGAATTAGCTTTTATTTTTATATTTTTTTGTTTTGTAATTTTGTCTATTTATCTTTTTTCCCCCATTTATATTTATTTCAGTTTTAGTTTTAGTAATTAAACTTAAATGTATTTAAGTTAATTGCCAAGGAAACATTTTCTAAGTTTAAGTTTTTAATCTAATATCTATAGCTTAATTTCAGCTTTATTTCAATAAACAAAAAAGATTTTTAATAGCTTCGTAATAACAACACTGGGTTGGGTCTGTGTAGTCATGGTAACTTTAATGCATTTCAATGTTTGATTTTAAAATTGACGAGTCATTTTTTTCCCATGTTAAGATATTTTAATCTATCCCATTTTAATAAGTTGAGACAGACAATAAGTGAGTTATTCTTAGGTTAACACAGATATAAAAATTTTGGCCGATACCGATAACCGATAATTCTTTATATTTGAAAGCCGATAACCGATATATTGGCCGATAAATCTAAATCCAAATGTTTATTTACTTTTTGAGAGCCTGATTACAAAACAAAAGGCTCACCATTAAAATCCATGTCCCAAGCACACAATTATAATGTTTTTATTAAAGTTTTATGTAGTCTATATGACGGTCTTGCACTGCACGTTACACTGAACTATATTTTCCTTTTGATTTCAATCATATTTCAAGCAATTCAAACCCATCATGGTGAGCAGTGCGCATCTGAAGTGTCTCAGCTGAAGGAAATAATACATTGTTTATAGAAAAATGAACATATATCGGCCGATACAAATATGGTGGCCGATATATTGTGCATCCCTAATACTGTGTCTAAGTACATCGACCAGCTCGACACAACATTGACTCAACCAATGGCAGTGAAGGGAATATTTGGGAAACCTGTTTGAAAACAGTTATTTTTGCAATTCAATTTGGTGATGCTAGTGGCACAGAAATTACACACGCCAACATTGTTTACTTGCGTATGATAAACAGTTTTGTTAGCATGTTGATGCTGCTCGTCCAAATCTGCATCCCGAAACAAAAGCACTAGTTGTGAAGCACTAGTCTAACGAGTTGACGCCTTTAACCTCTCTGTCCATGACGAACACTCCCTCCATCATAACAAAGACCCCAGCTGCCCTCCGTCTCATACAGAGGGGAAGGAGAGGAGAGGAGCCCCCGCGCCTCCACATCAGCACACACAAACACAGGGGCCCCAAAACATTCCCAGCCTCACCATAGCAACAGAAGAGCAACACACATTGTCATGGAGATCAGGAGACCCAGGGATATGTGGGGGTTTGTGGAGAGCTGGACCTTCGCCTTATTCATCGTATAGTGTCAGCGAGCACCTCAACATTACACCAAGACAAAGTCATCAATCTTATCCTACATGGCCCACTTTATAGCTCGCCTATGATTTAACAGCCTGAGCCGCTTCGGAAAACTCTCGTACGCTTTTTTTGGTTGAGGATATATACTCTGCTAAAGTCTTGATCAATGGCAAACTCTCTTTCCTACACCAGCGCAAAGGCAAGCAGCAGCAGATGGCTAGAAATGGAGCCAGATCTCAAGAAACCAGTAAACAATGGCAGCTCTCTGTGTTGGATGGATATATAAATATAGATAGATGGATAGAGAGATGGATAGATGGATAGATAGATAGACAGACATATTTACTAAAAGCTGCTTTTATATTTTATAATTACAATATATTATTCACAATTATTCTGCAGGTGATATAAAATTAACGAAAATAACAACTATTTTAATGAGCTTTAAAGTTAATAAATAAAAAAAAGAGTGGCAAAACTGTGTTAAAGTTGGAACTTTTGATTCATTTCTGTGCATCAGTTCATTTCAATGAATCAAAATTCAAAACTCTTGATTTAACATTTATTTTGCATCAGAGCTCAAATTTTTATGAAAGTTTCTGCATGGCATTTTTTATTTACCAATTAAACTGGATGGATGGATGGATGCATGGATGGATGAACAGATGGATGGATAAATGAACAGATAGATGGATGGATGAATGAACAGATGGATGGATGGATGGATGATGAATGAACAGATGGATGGATGAATGAACAGATGGATGGATGGATGATGAATGAACAGATGGATGGATGGATGGAAGATAGATAGATAGACAGATAGATGGACAGATAGACAGACAGATAGATAGACAGATAGATAGATAGATAGATAGATAGATAGATAGATAGATAGATAGATAGATAGATAGATAGATAGATAGATAGATAGATGTTGACATTAACTTTGATTAATGAATGCTTAGTACACGTTAACTAATGTTTACTGAACTTTATTGAAAAGTGTTACCATAAAGGCATATATTGAATATTGTCAAAAGGCAGAACAACCAATTGTGTTACATATCGGCCATAGTAAAGAAGCAGATGTGGGCAGAACTGCGAGTGAGGAACAGAAGCCAGGTTTTGGCAGGGTGCTGACTGGGTCTGGAGTCCCAGATGTCCTGCTGTTAAGGGCTCAAGAGAATAATGCACTGAAGTGTGTACGATCCACAGAGACGCCACCTGGCTAGTGCACAGCCCCTGTGACCCTTCCCCTGCCGCTCATTAATAAAGGCCACCCTCAGTGTCAGAAAAACTACTAAATCAAGAAGTTTTGGTCTGGCAAAGTGGGCTTTTCAATGGCCAGGGTGTCCAATATTCAAGACCAAAGCTATCATTTTAAAATTAGTTACTAATAAGATATTGCAATGACATAATTCTCTGAAAACACTGCATGGGATAAGACTAATTTCTGTTTCACTAGCATCACCAAATTGAATTGCAAAAATAATGTTTGTTTTCAAACAAGCTTCTCAAACACTCCAGCCATTGGTCAGACAAAGGGTAGCCCCACCCCAAACTCACACCATTGGTCGAGTCAATTTAACGGTGTTGTGTGGTGTGTTCAAGTCATGCCGGAAAGATCGTACTTATGAGTTGAATGCACATGAACGCATAAATATGAGTCGGAAGCTCTGAATTTTCTTTACGGCCCTTGTTTATGAGTTGGGGGCGTGTCGGTGAGAAACATGGCGGAAATCCACTAGACTTAGATATTTAGCAGGGACACTGACAGGCTTTTTTATTTACAAAAAAATAAGCTAATTGCCTGCACAAAATATAATAGCACTGTAATATAACAATATGTAACAAAGTTACAAATTAATTAACTTAAAAAAAGCAAAACACACCTGATGCATATTCTTTGTTCTTCATTTTCTAAGTAGAGTTTAAAAACCTTGATGTATTTTTGTGTAGTTAATTAAGAGAAGGTACACCGCCATCTTTCCAACTCGTAAATACAAACTTCCCAGAAGGATTTGAACGCACCATGATGATCAAACAACAAAAAAATCAATGTTCTGAAAGTGTCACAAACTCACACTGTTTCAACATAAAAATGCCTCTGTATATTAAACTGGGCTAGAAGAAAGTATTTCAACACTTGAACAATTACAACCTCAGCTTTAACGCATTACAAATACCGATAAAATTGGCAGGGGTAAAAAAGAGAAGAGGAAATGATCAGTTTAGCTATAAAATTAATTCCAGATCATTTCAAATTAATCTAAAAAAAAAGTTAATTTGTACTTTAATAAAGTTTGATCTCCAAGTAAACTCTTTAACATCAAGATTTGGATTTACAGTTTCCTGTATTATTTTCTACAATCATCAGAAGCTTGTTACTAAAACAACACCCAATGCAACATCTTGTGACTCAAAATGGACAATTTCCTTCATCTGCATTTAAAGATGCCCTTTGAAACAGTTCATCATTTATCTGTCTCTGAAAAAATAAATCAAATCATATTCCCAAAAAACCCACTGCAGCTGCCAGGCAGCTTTTATCCCTCCTAATATAAATCATTTATCTGGTCATGTGCCGTACAGTCGTGTGCATTTATACTGTTAATGGAAGTGAAATTGGTAACATTGGCCTGAGCCTCATTTGAGCAGGATCAATAAAGACCCCTGGGGGTCACTTTCCCCTGCTGCATCTGCTGAAGGCGGGCTTCAACCTCAAGTCTTCCCACGACCCCTGACCTGGGACAATCTCTCATCATTTTCCCCTTAAGCACAGATCAGTTATCCTACTGACAATGTTAACATCCTAATGTTACAATGTATCATTCCAAAAGGAAACAATGTAGAACGTATGGAACGTTACAATGTATCATTATAGAGTGGTACATTCTGTGTGGCAATAATATCACGGATATCATTTCAAAAGCTTCGCAAACAACTTAAAAGATCCAAACCCACCAGCGCCAGATGGTCCCGGCTCCATCCCATCCACTGAGCCACAAAGGGTTCACCAAAGTCCCGATGCTCAAACGCCACGACGCCCGGCCCTTCAGGCTGGAAGCGTCCCCGACTTCCAGCCTCCTATCCTGGGCGAGCGGGATCGTCTCCGCCGCCGCTGCTGGAGCCCCCAAACCCGCAGGAGTTAAGAGGGAAACAAAAGCTCCTTAGTTCCGATCCCGAATGACCCTCTCCTCTGGGCTCTTTCCGTCCGTGGCTGGATGCTGCGGGTCGGGCTGCTCTGCTTCGGGTTGTTGTGCCTCCTGCTCACCGTTCAAGCTGGATCCACCAGCGGAACAAAAACGCTCGACCCGTCCGTCACCCCCACAGCCCGAGAGCCCGTTTCTTCTTCTTCTTCTCCTCCTCCCACTGCTGAGATTCTTGGCTGTCTGCTAGTCTGTTTTGTGTTCGCCCTCTAGTGTGCGCTTGAAAATCTCAATTCATTCATTTAGAACAGGAAGGAATGCAGGCATAATGCTTACTGCATACTACACACTATATACTACATACTGACCCCCTTTTATTTAAAGTCCCCATGAAATCAAAGTTTTTTGGCTTTTAGTATGAATATGCTGTGTGGTCCAAAACAATGACAAAAATCACATTTAGAAGATATAAGCGTTCAAAGCTTACAGACTCTCACTTCCACCAATATGGATAAATGATTTCACTTACATTATCGGTCACTTGTGCACACATTTACTATTTTCTACACGGTGAATGGCACATAGTGCACTATATAGGGGATAGGGAACAATCAGACAGTGTAAATACAGTGGGGAGAACAAGTATTTGATACACTGCCGATTTTGCAGGTTTGCCCACTTACAAAGCATGTAGAAGTCTGTAATTTTTATCATAGGTACACTTCAACTGTGAGAGACGGAATCTAAAACAAAAATCCAGAAAATCACATTGTATGATTTTTAAGTAATTAATTTTTTTTTATTGCATGACATAAGTATTTGATACGTCAGAAAAGCAGAACTTAATATTTGGTACAGAAACCTCTGTTTGCAATTACAGAGATCATACGTTTCCTGTAGTTCTTGACCAGGTTTGCACACACTGCAGCAGGAATTTTGGCCCACTCCTCCATACAGACCTTCTCCAGATCCTTCAGGTTTCGGGGCTGTCGCTGGGCAATACGGACTTTCATCTCCCTCCAAAGATTTTCTATTGGGTTCAGGTCTGGAGACTGGCTAGGCCACTCCAGGACCTTGAGATGCTTCTTACGGAGCCACTCCTTAGTTGCCCTGGCTGTGTGTTTCGGGTCTTTGTCATGCTGGAAGACCCACCCACGACCCATCTTCAATGCTCTTACTGAGGGAAGGAGGTTGTTGGCCAAGATCTCGCGATACACGGCCCCATCCATCCTCCCCTCAATACGGTGCAGTCGTCCTGTCCCCTTTGCAGAAAAGCATCCCCAAAGAATGATGTTTCCACCTCCATGCTTCACGGTTGGGATGGTGTTCTTGGGGTTGTACTCATCCTTCTTCTTCCTCCAAACACGGCGAGTGGAGTTTAGACCAAAAAGCTCTATTTTTGTCTCATCAGACCACATGACCTTCTCCCATTCCTCCTCTGGATCATCCAGATGGTCATTGGCAACCTTCAGACGGGCCTGGACATGCGCTGGCTTGAGCAGGGGGACATTGCGTGCGCTGCAGGATTTTAATCTATGACGGCGTAGTGTGTTACTAATGGTTTTCTTTGAGACTGTGGTCCCAGCTCTCTTCAGGTCATTGACCAGGTCCTGCCGTGTAGTTCTGGGCTGATCCCTCACCTTCCTCATGATCATTGATGCCCCACGAGGTGAGATCTTGCATGGTGCCCCAGACCGAGGGAGATTGACTGTCATCTTGAACTTCTTCCAACAGTTGTTGCCTTCTCACCAAGCTGCTTGCCTATTGTCCTGTAGCCCATCCCAGCCTTGTGCAGGTCTACAATTTTATCCCTGATGTCCTTACACAGCTCTCTGGTCTTGGCCATTGTGGAGAGGTTGGAGTCTGTTTGATTGAGTGTGTGGACAGGTGTCTTTTATACAGGTAACGAGTTCCAACAGGTGCAGTTAATACAGGTAATGAGTGGAGAACAGGAGAGCTTCTTTAAGAAAAACTAACAGGTCTGTGAGAGCCAGAATTCTTACTGGTTGGTAGGTGATCAAATACTTATGTCATGCAATAAAATGCAAATTAATTATTTAAAAATCATACAATGTGATTTTCTGGATTTTTGTTTTAGATTCCGTCTCTCACAGTTGAAGTGTACCTATGATAAAAATTACAGACCTCTACATGCTTTGTAAGTGGGCAAACCTGCAAAATCGGCAGTGTATCGAATACTTGTTCTCCCCACTGTAAGCTTTTCATTGGGGCGAATGAAGTCTGGCTTCAAGTTAGTGTCAGTGAACCGTGATAGCACAGAGCGGATCATGCGATCGAGTCGGTCCAGAGACACGACGGCACAGAGCGGATCATGCGATCGAGTCGGTCCAGAGACACGACGGCACAGAGCGGATCATGCGATCGAGTCGGTCCAGAGACACGACGGCACAGAGCGGATCATGTGATCGAGTCGGCGCAGACCAGAAAACATATCGGACCCGTTTGAATTCTGCACAGAATGATGTATTTTAAAGCGATATGGAGGAGATTAGGAGGAGAAACTGTTAGAGATTAGGAGGAAACTGAGGCTTTACCGAGCTCAACGGCTCTGGCCGAGCTGTGATATAAACGAAACGCTATTGGCTGTTTTAAAAAAAGGGAGGAGCTGTTTGATATGCCCCGCCCTGTCTTCCTGTTTCAGTGGAAATTACATCAACACACTGAATAATGCTGCGTGTTTCAAGACACTTCAGTGGGACTTTCCTCGTAGTGTTTATTTCCTTAGTTAATAAACATGGGTCCCTTCATCTCAGTTGCATAAAATGTTGTCACTTTTTCCACATTATCTATCTATACACACAAAAAATCTGGGCTTGATTCGGTTGTTCTAAAGGTATGTAAAAAAAAAAAAAATCACATTTGTGGTGTCTGGGGTCAAAATGACCCCACATTTTTATAGAAATTGGCAAATAAAATCAATATTTTTCACACTTAAATGAAGGCCTGGTAGAGCACAAATGCAATGTGGAATGAACATGATCACTCACACATGCACACACACACAGGTGTGAGTTCACTCTTCATATCTGCTTATTGCTGTTTTTTGTTGGTTTTATTTACTTAAAAATTTTATTTACTTTAAAAATGTATTTCTTGTTCTAAAATTAATTTTTTTTTATACATTTATATTATTAAAATAAATAATATGTGATTACAATCAAGTCTTGTGTTTTAGTAGCCACCTATGTGGCATTATTGCAAATTTATTTGACATTATTGCAAATTTATGTGGAATAACAAGACACTTCAAAAGACCTCAGACAACAACAAAAAATTCTAAACTTTGACCAGAATACTGATTTAATGTATATTATAATTTTTAAGTATATATATTCACAAAAGGAGCAGTTGGCCACATCCAGAAAAATGAATGGCTCTCTATGGGCCTCTGCTGGATGTATATGGTAATTACACTTTTTTCCCTAAAACTGTATTTCCTACAAATTTGTATCTAACCAACAGATGGCAGAATTCTGCCTCTAACAGATCAATATCCAGAAACAACTCATATTTAATTTTGATCATCATTAAAGTGTTTTTTTTTTTCATAAAAATGTAGTATTTCATATGCATGCTAATGGTGTAGTTGAGGAATTTTGCAGTAAATAGGTAAAGAAAAGTACTTCATATTCCCCAAAACACAGTATAAACATATATATGAGAAGTAAACGAAAAAAAAAAAAAAGATATATAATTTGTCTAATTTTTAAACAATCGCTCTACAAAGGTTTGGGGTCATATTGAACCCAAACACCATAAGTGTAAACAGGAAACGAGCAGGACATGAGGGTTAAGTCTATTTAGTGCACTATATCGGTGCTTATGGAGTCCTATTTCCTCCACATAAGAAAAAAATCACTTTTGTTAATCATATTTATGACATAAAAAGTCGTAATTATGACATACCAAGTCATATTTATCAGATGAAAAGTCGAAGTGATGATTTACTAAGCCGAAATTATGACTAACATAAAAAGTCGAAATTATGACATAAAGAATAATTATGGCATAAAAAGCCTTAATTTTTTTTGTTTCATAATTCCGACTTTTTAATCTTATAGCTAATTATGAATTAGTATGTGATAATTATGACTTGGTATGCCATCATTTCAACTTTATCTCATAATTTCAACTTTTATGTCATAAATAAAAAGTCAGAACTATGTCATAACGTCGACTTTTATGTCATAATTATTACTTTTTAAGTAATAATTTCTGACTTAGTTTGCCATAATTATGATTTACCAAAGCATGATTTTTTTCTTATGTGTCAGAAATGGGCTTCCATAATTCTGTGAGATGAAGCTTTTGTAAATCATAATTATGACATAAAAAGTCGTCATTATGACAAGTCATATTTATCAGATAAAAAGTCGAAGTGATGACTTACTAAATTATGAAATTATGACATAAAGAATAGGCCTAATTATGGAAAGCCTTAATTCTTTATCTCATTCCAACTTATTATTATGACTTGGTATTCCATAATTTCAACTTTGTCTCATAATTTCAACTTTCATGTCATAATTATAACATAAAAAGTCAAAACTATTACTTAGTATGTCATAACTTTGACTTTTATGCCATAATTATTACTTTTTAAGTCATAATTTCCGACTTATTAATGTCATAGTTTAGACTTTTTCCATCTCATAATTATGACTTAGTATGCCATAATTATGATTTACCAAATAATGATTTATTTCTCTTATGTGGCAGGAATGGGCTTCCATAATTCTGTGAGATGAACTCTCAGCATAAAATTACCAACAGAAAGTCCTTGTAAAATGTCAAGTTGAATAATGTGCAAACTAGTTAAACCTTTTGTAAATAAAGCTATAGCACATTATTTCAAATTAGTATCATGAAAATTTCCAAAACTTTTCCAAGTAATTATTTGCAAATGTATGAAATGTAAAGTGTCTTAAATAGTCCTACGTTTTACAACTAGAACTAGACTGTTTATTCTATACGATTTAAAACGGCAAGTGCTCATGATTTAGACAGGTGACAATGATCTAAATTTAGATAATTACTTTTTAAAGACATCTAACTAGGTCAAGTCACACTTTATTTCCGATAACCAATTATTGTATATGATATCTCAAATTATTATGATTATAGTGACTTTCTGTGTCCAAAACATATTTTAGATATATATTTTAGAATTTATTTTAGTTTAATTGTCCCCACTAATAGTATATGGAATAGTATATTTTAAATAAAAAAATAAAATAAAATAAATATTATTTATATTATACACTTGTAAATCTTATCTGGAAACTCTTGCTTCCTCCAAAGCTATGACAACTATTTTATTGTGCAAAATACGACATAACCAATATGTTATGCATTTTGATAGTATGTGTTTTGTTTTCTATACCCCTGGCTTTTTGCATTTAATAAAAAGTATCTGAAAATAATACAACAACAAATATATGGCGAATGTATGTTATTTGTATTGATTGCAACGTTTTAAGGGACGAAAAACTTGTTTAATGTGCTGGGCGATTGATCAAAAAATATTTTTTTTCAAAACAAAAATTATCATAAGGAAAATTACTTAATTAATCTGCTACTTCTTTTAGCTAAATTTAGTATTCATAAATATAAATTTGGCTAAAACAATCCTTTGTTTTTAATTTAATTCATTTTAAAATCAGAAGTTCAACAATAACTAAATATAATTTATGTTTAAAAAAATAAAGAAAGCTGTAAAATGTGTTTCTATTTGTAAACATTTCCATATTTTTATTTAACTTTTACGTTCGTCACTGTTTTATTTTATTTATGTATTTATACGATTTATACGATAGCTTTGCTGTCGCGTTTCTGTGGCGTCACTTCCTGTCAGGGGAAGAAGACGTCATCCTACAGACAGGCTGTGAGTTGGAGCTTTATGATTTCTTTAAAAACAGCGAAATAACGCTTTAAATCGCGCTGATTTCTAATTCTTTGAATGAAAGCCTCCTTTTAATGAAAGCGATGACAGTGACATGATCATTTAACATCGTAATGGTGTGATATTTGGGGTAGTTATCGCGCTATTGTGCGTTTCATGGAGTAACTAGTTAGAAGTCATAATAATAATCATAATATTGACGCATTTCATTCTGTTGATCTTAATGAGTCGCTGTTTACGGATGTAGTTAAAGGTGTTAGTGTTTTCAGGTCGGTAAGGTTCACTTGGAGAAAATGGTTCTGTATATATTTTCCTATTCATGCTGTCAAATATGACAAACGTTATATTTTAATACATTATTAATCCTATGAGGATCATTTCAGGAATAGAGAGACATTACACATTGTGTTTATATCAGTTTTTTTTTTAAAAATCTATAAACGACAGACTTTGTTGAGTGGATTAAATAGTATAAATGTATACATATATGTGACCCTGGACCACAAAACCGGTCATAAGGGTCAATTTTTTTAAATTGAGATTTATACATCTGAAAGCTGAATAAATAAGCTCTCCGTTGATTTATGGTTTTTTAGGATAGGACAATATTTGACCGAGATACAACTATTTGAAAATCTGGAATCTGAGGATGCAAAAAAATCTAAATATTGAGAAAATCGCCTTTAAAGTTGTCCAGATGAAGTCCTTAGCCATGCATATTACTAATAATAATAATAAATTTTTTATATATTTACAGTAGGAAATTTACAAAATATCTTCATGGAACATGATCTTTACTTAATATCCTAATGATTTTTGGCATAAAAGAAAAATATATAATTTTGACCCATACAATGTATCGTTGGCTATTGCCACAAATATACCCGTGAGAGTTATGACAGGTTTTGTGGTCCAGGATCACATATAAGTGTTATTAATATACACTGATTCTACAGTCGTCAACATCATTTATATTTAATCATATAAATTAGGTGAAGATTAAGCTAGATTAGTACAATTGCAGAGCATAAATAAGCTTGATTATAAGTGCCTGTTTATGGTTGTGGTTTGCACAAGATGTGTTTAACTGTTTGTTTTGGTCTTGTTCGGTCAGCCAGTATTGTTCATATTGTGACATTAACTCTCTTCTTCTTTCACAGAAAGAACTGCCATGTCGTGGATTCGAGAGCGGGAACTGTCCCTGATAGAAAGGCTCACTGCCAACATCCTGAAGGTGTGTTTCAGAGAAGGGGGTCCTAGAGAAAGACTGTAATAAAATAAAAAAATAAAAATAAAATTGTGATTTAAATAAAAAATATTAGTTATTAATCTAAATTGATTTAAATGATTAAAATAAATAAATAAAAATTGAAAGTCTCTAATGCTCATCAAGGCTGCATTTATTTGATCAAAAGCAGTATTATTATGAAATATTATTACAATTTAAAATAAGTGTTTTCTATGTGAATATGTTGTAAAATTTGTATTTATTCCTGTTATCAAACTCCATTCTTCACTGTCACATGATCCTTCAGAAATCATTCTAATATGATTTATTATCAATGTTGGAAACAGTTGTGCTGCTTAATATTTTTTGGAACCTGTGATACTTTTTTCAGGATTCATTGATGAATAAAAAGTTAAAAAGAACAGCATTTATTAAAAATATAAATCTTTACTATCACTTTTTATCAGTTTAACACATCCTGGCTGAATAAAAGTATTAATTTCTTTCAAAAAAGAAAGAAAGAAAACAAATTACTGACCCCAAACTTTTGCATGTTACTGTATATTGTTACAGTAGATTTCTATTTTAAATAAATGTTGTTCTTTTCTATCAAAGAATCCTGAAAAAAGTATCACAGGTTATAAAAAATATTAAGCAGCACAACTGTTTCCAACATTGATAATAATCAGCATATTAAAATGCGGTTCATTTGAATAAGTGTGAGCGCTGCCATCTGAACCCTGGTGCGCACCAAACAAGCAGACCAAGACCTGAAAAGATGGGTCTCGCTCCGCTTCCAAACCAACTCTGGTGCGGTTCGACTGAAATATGAGTGCAACACGGACCAAAGACATGTAAACAAATCAAAAACAGGACATGATGTCCCAAGATGAGCCCCTAAAAAGGACAGAATGCTCAATGACACCTGTTTTTTCTCGTCATAGCCGCGATGTTGCCCATCACAGTTCGGTACAGGCGTCAGAACCGCGTCTCCTCGCGGCAGAACTTCATTTGTGTGTAAGTTCTGTCGCGAAATATACGTAATAAAAGCCAGGTAAAATAATAAAGATCAGGTTGTGAACATATCCCTATGCCTTTAGGTTCGGTGTTAAAAATGCAAATGTGAACGCTAAGTGGACCAAGACTAACTGTTTTTGTTCTGAACCAAGCGAACCAAACTACAAGTGTGAACACACCCTAAAAGATTGAAAACCCCTGTTTCAGAGGATCACCCAGTGGCCTGTACAGTGAATTGAACTGAAATAATCATCTAATACCCTAATGGCTTTCTTAAACTATTTTCTTTCTCAGGCGGGGCCCATGCCCAAACATGTGGCCTTTATCATGGACGGTAATAGGCGTTATGCCCAGAAGACGCATGTGGAGCGGCAGGAGGGCCACTCGCAGGGCTTTGAGAAACTGGCGGAGGTAAGTGTGCAGATAGTCTCAGATACTGACAATTATTAGACAATATTCTGACATTTTGACTGCTTGGGCGTTTAACAGACGTCTTACCTCCACCTTCTGTCTGTTACACAATCTACGTTTATTTTTATTCAGCAATTTTGCATACATGTCACTGGCCATGAAATTGTACTTTATATACACTCACCTAAAGGATTATTAGGAACACCATACTAATACTGTGTTTGACCCCCTTTCGCCTTCAGAACTGCCTTAATTCTACGTGGCATTGATTCAACAAGGTGCTGAAAGCATTCTTTAGAAATGTTGGCCCATATTGATAGGATAGCATCTTGCAGTTGATGGAGATTTGTGGGATGCACATCCAGGGCACGAAGCTCCCGTTCCACCACATCCCAAAGATGCTCTATTGGGTTGAGATCTGGTGACTGTGGGGGCCATTTTAGTACAGTGAACTCATTGTCATGTTCAAAAAACCAATTTGAAATGATTCGAGCTTTGTGACATGGTGCATTATCCTGCTGGAAGTAGCCATCAGAGGATGGGTACATGGTGGTCATAAAGGGATGGACATGGTCAGAAACAATGCTCAGGTAGGCCGTGGCATTTAAACGATGCCCAATTGGCACTAAGGGGCCTAAAGTGTGCCAAGAAAACATCCCCCACACCATTACACCACCACCACCAGCCTGCACAGTGGTAACAAGGCATGATGGATCCATGTTCTCATTCTGTTTACGCCAAATTCTGACTCTACCATCTGAATGTCTCAACAGAAATCGAGACTCATCAGACCAGGCAACATTTTTCCAGTCTTCAACTGTCCAATTTTGGTGAGCTCGTGCAAATTGTAGCCTCTTTTTCCTATTTGTAGTGGAGATGAGTGATACCCGGTGGGGTCTTCTGCTGTTGTAGCCCATCCGCCTCAAGGTTGTGCGTGTTGTGGCTTCACAAATACTTTGCTGCATACCTCGGTTGTGACGAGTGGTTATTTCAGTCAAAGTTGCTCTTCTATCAGCTTGAATCAGTCGGCCCATTCTCCTCTGACCTCTAGCATCAACAAGGCATTTTCGCCTACAGGACTGCCGCATACTGGATGCTTTTCCCTTTTCACACCATTCTTTGTAAACTCTAGAAATGGTTGTGCGTGAAAATCCCAGTAACTGAGCAGATTGTGAAATACTCAGACCAGCCCGTCTGGCACCAACAACCATGCCATGCTCAAAATTGCTTAAATCACCTTTCTTTCCCATTCTGACATTCAGTTTGGAGTTCAGGAGATTGTCTTGACCAGGACCACACCCCTAAATGCATTGAAGCAACTGCCATGTGATTGGTTGATTAGATAATTGCATTAATGAGAAATTGAACAGGTGTTCCTAATAATCCTTTAGGTGAGTGTATATCTGCATTACACCGGCTGACTCTGTCGGTATTGGCCATTGAAAAATACACATTCAGTGATTTCTGAGAAACACTGTTGATATTTGAAATCAACCCAAACAAAAGCTGCGTTTCCACCGCAGGAACTTTACCCAGGGACTAGGGACTTTGGGGTGGTACTCGATGTTTCAACTGCAGGAACCGAGGTCTAAATGAAGTTCCGGGTAAAAAAGTCCCCCTCAGAAGTCCCTGCTCACGAGGTAGTACTTTTTCAAAGTTCAGGAACTTTCGGGGGTGGGACTAGTGCGCTGAACATGCTGATTGATTGAGTTTATGCAGCATTTTATTTCAACCACCATTTTTAAAAGTCTGTTGTGGTGTGTGCAGTAAGAGTTGTTTGCTATTCGAATCAACAATGGAGTTTAAAAAATACGGCCGATGGCCCGACGACGAGGTTCAGGCTTTATTAAGCTTATATGTAGAGGACAAAATCCAGCGGGAACTGGAAAGTCACGAGCAGTCCTACGTCACCGGGCTAATTTGCCTAATCTTCACGGTACATTAGACCGCAATGGAAGCGCAGACAGCAACGGGTCTGGGGGAAAAAAAGTTCCTGGGACAAATTGTTCCGGGTAATTTCGGTGGAAACTCTGCTATACACACACTCCTCTCCTCATTGCTCCACCCCCAAAATGCAGGAGTCGATGTCTCTTTATCATAGCTGAAGTGAAGCAAAATAATGCTCTGTGAAAAATAAAGTGATGACGACGAATGAACGACAAGGAAGAACAAAAAATGAACATATAGTACACGAGTATATACAAGCAAGAGTTTGTTGTTAGTCGCCAGCAGCTCCAGACAAACAATGACACTCAAAACGGTGCTGTTACTAGAGCTAACATTACAACAACAGCAGATCTCAGTTCAGCAAAATGTTACTCGCATATGGAGCAGAAACAACAAAACCTCAGCGTCTGTTTTCAGGCCTTCCCACTTGGGTCTCTCCAGTGCTGGAAAGCTTTTCTAATAATAACGCGGTTCCTGAAGCTCTTGCCTGATCGTATCCCTCTGAGATATTCCTCTGACCTTTTCTCTTTTGTAATGTCTCTCAGCCATCTCTCTTTCTTCACTCTCTCTCCTCCTCTCGCTCCTGGCAGGTTCTGGGTCTTAGCGCTAGTTTATGATAAACATTTTGTAAGCTTTATATTCTAATCGCTGAACAAATCAGACACACTTTTGACATAATTCTAATGTCCTTGCATTATTCAGTCTCTAATGATGATTGACAGACTTTAGTGCACACGACAAACGCATAGAATGCCATCTTAGAATTGCCTTATTATAGTATTTATTGCGTCCGAATGTTGTTTTAGAATATTACAAGTTGTGTAGGAATTCCAGTGAGGAAAACAAAGTCATGTCTATTCTCAGAACAAACATAAAACAAACACAACATGTATATAAAGGCTATTCACATGAGCACGTTTAAACTAAAGGATTTATACTTTCATTAATTTGATACGCTACTCCCCATAGGAAGAACACACATGCCAACTAGTTACTGACCTGATGCAGACTAATATACACATATCTGAAGTGGACTGATATCGTCTCTGTCTGGAGCGAGGTTTACGTGAGGTAACGTCACGTGAAAATAAGCAGGGCAGTCAGAAATCTGCCCCAAAGGTTCTCTATGAGAGCGTGCTGCAGTTCCATTTTTCACCACAGATTTACATTTGAAATTCGTGGGGCGCTGTAGAGCTAGGGAGAGCTCAGAGACCAGCTGCCGCTTAGTATCATGAATACATGCCTGCCGAAGCCATGCGATACATTTTAATATATCCTGCTCACTTTACGACTGAAAATAGTTTAAGATTGACTGTACAAATACATTTGACAAGAAATCTGAGGTATATTTTAACAGACTGATGAAAACTACAGAAAAGAGAAGTAAATGGATTGCTGCAATTCACAGGAACAACTAGGCAGCGAAACACGGTTTGCAGTTATCCTTTTGTGTCAATATGTTGAATTTTGGGGTAAAATCATACCATGTATATTGTATTGCTATATATTGTATTAACATCTCATCAAATAAATATTTACCATCTTATATTCTACATAATTGGATGTTTTTAAATAAACATTGACAAAAGCTACACAAGTTTTAGGGCTGGACGATATGACGATATATATAACAATGATATAAGTGATCACCCGGATTTAGACCTATACCTATATTGTATTTATTTAAAGCATTCACAGGCAAATTTGCTTTATGTATTTCCCCGGCGTCCAAATCAGGCACACATAAATGCCAGGAAACACCATTCCTGGCTGCATGCCAATATCCTTGGATCACTGGATCTTTGGTAAGGAACACTATTGAGTCCAATCTTTAGTTTAAACTGATATAATCGTTTGTTTTACTCGTGTTTTCGCCCTATTAAATCCAGTCATGCAGCAGCTCTTCTGCCACTCGGACTGAGTGTTCCGGTGGGAAAGTGACGTCAGTGCATACCCTCTATTGGCTACAAGTGTGTTCGGTCCGATCCACTTTCAACAGTGTTTCTCAGAAATCGCTTGGTGCACCTTTAATCAATCACTAGACCATCAGTTCACTAACTGTCTGATGCATATTACACATAAAACAGATGCACCATATCTGAATCCCATATAAGTCATGTTAAACAAAATTAACTGTGCTTGGATCCTTTATATGATGCTCTCAGTTTGAAATTTCTTGTTCTACATTTTGTTTTCTCTTAATATGCATTGTTTCCACTCTCATAGACGCTCCGCTGGTGCCTAAACCTGGGTATTCACGAGGTGACCGTATATGCATTCAGCATTGAGAACTTCAAGCGTTCCAAAGAGGAGGTGGATGGCCTGATGGAGCTGGCCAGACAGAAGTTCAGCCGCCTGCTGACGGAGCAGTAAGTTACTCCTGCACAAGCTCTATTCTTCTATTGGTTGGCTAAATAGAATTCTGTACAATGCATATGTGATTTCTAGGGAGAATCTTGAGAAGCATGGTGTGTGTATTCGTGTGCTGGGAGACCTGACTCTACTGCCTGAAGATCTGCAGCAGGTTATTGCCAAAGCTGTGGTGTCAACTAGAGCACACAACAGGTAAGCACTGCATGATACTGTTTTCTTAACTTTTGATCTTCTACATCACAGATCTTCATCAAAATATATATCACTTTTAGCTATATCGCCACAGCCGTACTCAATAACAACCCTCTACAATGCGACTAAATTTTCACTCTGGGCGACTAAATAATCGTTAGCCACTGGCTAATAAATTCTTAGTCTTTACTTGCCAGTGTGTGTGTTAGAAGCTAAGTATAAGTGTATATATATGCACCGATCAGGCATAACATTATGAGGTGAAGTGAATAACACTTATTTATCTCTTCATCACGGCACCTGTTAGTGGGTGGGATATATTAGGCAGCAAGTGAACATTTTGTTCTCAAAGTTGATGTGTTAGAAGCAGGAAAAATGGGCAAGCGTAAGGATTTGAGCGAGTTTGACAAGGGCCAAATTGTGATGGCTAGACGACTGGGTCAGAGCATCTCCAAAACTGCAACTCTTGTGGGGTGTTCCCGGTCTGCAGTGGTCAGTGTCTATCAAAAGTGGTCCAAGGAAGGAACAGTGGTGAACCGGCGACAGGGTCATGGGCGGCCAAGGCTCATTGATGCACGTGGGGAGCGAAGGCTGGCCTGTGCGCTCCGATCAAACAGACGAGCTACTGTAGCTCAAATTGCTCAAGAAGTTAATGCTGGTTCTGATAGAAAGGTGTCAGAATACACAGTGCATCGCAGTTTGTTGCGTATGGGGCTGCATAGCCGCAGACCAGTCAGGGTGCCCATGCTGACCCTTGTCCAACGCCAAAAGCACCAACAGTGGGCACGTGAGCATCAGAACTGGACCACGGAGCAATGGAAGAAGGTGGCCTGGTCTGATGAATCATGTTTTCTTTTACATCACGTGGATGGCCGGGTGCGTGGCTTACCTGGGGAACACATGGCACCAGGATGCACTATGGGAAGAAGGCAAGCCGGCGGAGGCTGTGTGATGCTTTGGGCAATGTTCCGCTGGGAAACCTTGGGTCCTGCCATCCATGTGGATGTTACTTTGACATGTACCATCTACCTAAGCATTGTTGCAGACCATGTACACCCTTTCATGGAAACGGTATTCCCTGGTGGCTGTGGCCTCTTTCAGCAGGATAATGCGCCCTGCCACAAAGCAAAAATGGTTCAGGAATGGTTTGAGGAGCACAACAACGAGTTTGAGGTGTTGACTTGGCCTCCAAATTCCCCAGATCTCAATCCAATCGAGCATCTGTGGGATGTGCTGAACAAACAAGTCTGATCCATGGAGGCCCTTACCTCGCAACTTACAGGACTTAAAGGATCTGCTGCTAACATCTTGGTGCCAGATACCACAGCACACCTTCAGGGGTCTAGTGGAGTCCATGCCTTGATGGATCAGGGCTGTTTTAGCAGCAAAAGGGGGACCAACACAGTATTAACACGGTCATAATGTTATGCCTAATCGGTATGTGTGTGTATATATATATATATATATATAATGAATAGTATATCAGTCTGGCGAGTAAACTAAAAAATATACTAGCCAATAGCGATTCTATTGCCAAGGTGTGCGTAGAGGGTTGAATAAACAAGTACAGATAAACTCTGTTGCATGGTAGTTATATGGGTTAAAAAACATTCATTCAGTTTTTAGAACATGATATGTATCTGATGCATTTGCTGAAGTTCATTCATCTCATATGTTGCTGATGGTACTCTGTTTGATTATGCAGGTGTTTTCTGAATGTGTGCTTCGCATACACCTCAAGACATGAAATCGCAAATGCTGTGAAGGAAATGGCATGGGGAGTAGAACAGGGCCTGATAAAATCCAGGTAAACTATGCTTTTTTAAGAAGTGTGAGGAAGTAATAGAGTGGTGCAGGCATGAAGTCACTTTGTAGGCCAAGCGGCAGTTAGCATCACACTGGTTCCCTCGAGAAAAACCCAATAGGATTTTCCCATAGGGTTTTGGATTATCGCTAAAAACAAGCTCTGTGATCAACAAAAGTTTGATACTTTCACATTTTTTCCATCAAGATAATTATCACAGATGAACACAACTCTTATGAATTTTGAAGCCTAAATGCAGCTGCCAGAAGTAAAAAGCTAAAGGTAGGCTATAAACGACTATACCACGGTCCTGCGATTTCAACGTCACCATCACTAAGCTTCCGAAAACTATTTCAGTTTTTATCTTAAAACATTTTCCCAGAAAATTTTAGTTAGACTAGTTTATAAGAGCACAATTATGAGCATAATGAGGCTGTAAAAGCGGACTGAGCTTACCTTTTCGGCATGATGACGTTTAATCTCCTCCACAGCCTCTGTTGTCCCATTAGACACTTGTTAGCCGTAACCGCCTTTTTCAAGACACGTAACAGCTTTAAAAAATCGCGAGTGGGGTAATACTGATGTATTTTATGTCGTAGAATACGAATACGAGGGAATTTCAGCCCTTTAACCAAAACCCCATTCAAAAACCCATTGACTTCAGGGCGAGGGAACCGGAAGTGCTAAAATGCTAACTCGTTTTGGCCCACAAAGTGATGTCATACCTGCACCACACTATAACAGCTGTTTTATTTCCTGTAAAGCACTGTTATTAATGGCTTTCTTCTCTCTGTGATTTGTCAGCGATGTGTCTGAGGTGCTTCTCGGTGAGTGTCTGTATAGCAGTAATTCTCCAAACCCTGATCTGCTCATCCGTACGTCTGGAGAAGTGCGCCTTAGTGACTTCCTACTGTGGCAGGTAACGGAGATTTACACTGTTCAGTGTCTTGCCATACAAATGAAGCACTTGCACAAACATACAAGATTTGAGTTCAGCTGCTATTCATAGTTTGATTCACGGTGGAACAATCTTGATTCAGATTGAATTACAGTGGTTCTTTTCAGTATTTTATACAAAATATATATTATCTAAAACTGCTAGAAAATGAAAGCCATAAATCTATTCATGAATCAGTTTTCACTGATCATCCTTGAGATGTTTCTACAACTTGGTTGGAGTCCACCTGTGGTAAATTCAGTTGATTGGACATGATTTGGAAAGGCACACACCTGTCTATATAAGGTTCCACAGTTAACAGTGCATGTCAGAGCACAAACCAAGCCATGAAGTCCAAAGAATTGTCTGTAGACCTCCGAGACAGGATTGTATCAAGGCACAGATCTGGGGAAGGGTACAGAAAAATTTCTGCAGCATTGAAGGTCCCAATGAGCAAAGTGGCCTGCATCATCCATAAATGGAAGAAGTTTGGAACCACCAGGACTCTTCCTAGAGCTGGCCACCCGGCCAAACTGAGCAATCGGAGGAGAAGGGCCTTAGTCAGGGAGATGACCAAGAACCCGATGGTCACTCTGACAGAGCTCCAGCGTTTCTCTGTGGAGAGAGGAGAACCTTCCAGAAGAACAACCATCTCTGCAGCACTCCACCAATCAGGCCTGTATGGTAGAATGGCCAGACGGAAGCCAATCCTCGGTAAAAGGCACATGACAGCCCGTCTGGAGTTTACCAAAAGGCACCTGAAGGACTCTCAGACCATGAGAAACAAAATTCTCTGGTCTGATGAAACAAAGATTGAACTCTTTGGCCTGAATGGCAAGCGTAATGTCTGAAGGAAACCAGGCACCGCTCATCACCTGGCCAATACCATCCCTACAGTGAAGCATGGTGGTGGCAGCATCATGCTGTGGGGATGTTTTTCAGCGGCAGGAACTGGGAGACTAGTCAGGATCGAGGGAAAGATGAATGCAGCTTATGAATGCAATGTACAGAGACATCCTTGATGAAAACCTGCTCCAGAGTGCTCTGGACCTCAGACTGGGGCGAAGGTTCATCTTCCAACAGGACAACGACCCTAAGCACACAGCCAAGATAACAAAGGAGTGGCTATGGGACAACTCTGTGAATGTCCTTGAGTGGCCCAGCCAGAGCCCAGACTTGAACCCGATTGAACATCTCTGGAGAGATCTGAAAATGGCTGTGCACCGACGCTCCCCATCCAACCTGATGGAGTTTGAGAGGTCCTGCAAAGAAGAATGGGAGAAACTGCCCAAAAATAGGTGTGCCAAGCTTGTAGCATCATACTCAAAAAGACTTGAGGCTGTAATTGGTGCCAAAGGCGCTTCAACAAAGTATTGAGAAAAGGCTGTGAATACTTATGTACATGTGATTTTTTTTCGTTTTTTATTTTTAATAAATTTGCAAAGATTTCAAACAAACTTCTTTCACGTTGTCATTATGGGGTATTGTTTGTAGAATTTTGAGGAAAATAATGAATTGAATCCATTTTGGAATAAGGCTGTAACATAACAAAATGTGGAATAAGTGAAGCGCTGTGAATACTTTCCGGATGCACTGTACAAACCACTCTCTGACATCCATACCAACAGCTGCATAATTTATCCAAATGGCTCTATAATATGCATAAGCAGAAAACAGGAATAAAGCGAGTATTTGCTTTATAGACCAAACCCGAGAAAATCTGGTAAAAATAGTAAAAATGTTTATTTTGACGCCTTTCCAACGGAATGAATGCCTGTTAACAAAGATTGCATCATTTTATAGTTAAATGGCCCTGGGATTAAAAATTGCAGTTTTAATGGATTTCAATGGGTACATTTTTGTCCAAAAGGTCCTGAGAGAACTATTTTGTGTACCTAGTGCAAAATAGATTTATTAAAGGAAATGGGGGTGAAATAGTAAAATTCCAATAAAATTACACACAGGCAAAATGATAAAAAAAAACGAAACTGAAAAAGACAAAAATGTCCATAAGGTCGCACAAGGGTATACTGTTGTTTTGTTATAAATTGTCACTCACAAGCTTACACGCGCAATAAAGAGCTGCTTCGTCTATGACAAATGATATAAAGAAATTTGCTTTTGTTTCCCAAGTAAACATCCACCTCATCCAATGCTCTTTTTGTTTTCTTTATTATAAAATATCCCATACTATTTCAGTGTAAGAAACCGCTGCAAGCGATTCAGCGCATGCGTGAACTGTCCTAATGAATCAAGCAGAATTGGAACAATTTCAGACCTTTTTGCAAACCCGTTTGGCAGATTAGATGAGAATGCTATCGCTAATTCTGATTCTAAACAGAGCTGATAGAAAACACACATTACATGTTTGCTGAAATATTATCAGAGGAAATGATTCTCGGGTCTCTCCAATGACAGGATTTATCTGTGTTATTTTACTGGGGCACAACAATTCTTTTTCCCTATGAGTATGATGAAGTTGGGCTGTTAAGAGCCTAGTAATTCCCATCACTGCTTTTTTTTTTTTATGAGATTTCCCATCAAAACACACTCATGGCAGCTGAAAGTCTGGCACCGCTCTCATGGATATCTATCTGCCTTGTCTATTGTGCATTAAGCACATATTGTTCTTAATATTTACCTTCCCCTGCAACTTTGAAGTGATGAATGTTTTTCATATTCCTGCATTATCTTGTACTCCACAGACCTCATATTCGTGTCTAGTATTCCAGTCTGTCCTGTGGCCGGAATATTCTTTCTGGAATCTATGTGAAGCAGTTTTGCAGTACCAGCTGAGTCATCCATCTCTCCAGGTATGCCATAACTCTTGTGTTGTTCTGTTTTTATGGTGATTTACAGCTTACTTGGGTAGATCCGCTCTGGCAGACAACAAAGTGTTGATGGGAAAATTCCGTTTGACAATTAATAAAAAAAATGGCTAAATAATCTACCTAAATTTCCCTCCAGCACGAGGAAGATCCGCTTAGACCCGCTCTGACGGATAACAAAGCAAGGGTACTGTTTAAACGCACAGTCACCTGACAGATATTTTTAAGAAGAAGTAAAATCGCGAACCTGACTTTCCATTTTCTGCCACTCCAGATAGGGGTACCCTGAACTTAGTGATTCAGGTTATATTTTTGATTTCTTATGAATATTTTAATTCCTTTTCTGTGTAAAGCACTTTGAATTACCATTGTGTACCATTGGCTGCGATCACCGTGATCCAATCAAGCAGATCGGATCATTAGCCAATCAGGACATGGCGCGTTTACATTTGTTCACATTAAGGGGCCTCTGTATCTGGATCGGATTTCTTTTCCCCGCACAATATTTAAATTATGTCTGTGGCGCGTTTGAAAGGCAGAGCTTCAAATGGCTTCATAGCATAAAACAACTTTCACTTTAGCCTCTATGGCAGGGCACACAGCACAGAATTTTTGTGATTTATTCAAGAAAAGTAGCCTACAATCGATCACAAATAGAGTTCTTAATCTACCAATTTAGGTTTCCCAACATTAATCTTGTATGATGAAAAGTCATTATTCCGTCGCATTTCATGATTGAAAGGAGCGCGCAAGCATTTATATTGTATGTGTAATATGTAGAACACGGCAGAATCTGAACACCTTTGTATTAAAGAATTAAAAGATCACACATCTCATTAAACAGCATTAATTAGAACTAAACAAGGGTAGGCTATACGACACTACCAGATTAAGAGTAAAGATGATACAAATTAAACAATTGCCCATTGCTTTCACTCACTTACTTTACTTTCCGATGCAATCTCCAGTCTTAGATTAAATTAAGTTGCAATGAAGTAATACTTCCAGAGTTGATCATACAAAAATAACGGGTTGATCATGTTAAACAAGTCACATCATCCGGGTTTAAGGTTGTAGCATCCAGTGACTATATTGATAGAAATGGGAGATTAATACACGTGCTGAAACAAAAAACATACAGCATTTAAAACATTTTTTTTTTTAAATGCAGTGTATTCCGATTATCCCTCTGACAAAGCTGCGTGCAGCTCTTCATTATCATCACATGACTGTGATATACAGGCGATCGCCTCGTTCAGATAATGTTGCAAAAATTTAAATGAAAAATGACGGTATCATGTAAGTCTAAATAAACTCTTTTAAAAATCGACGTTTGTTGTCAAAACTGTGTCTGTCCATTATTTTCTGACAGCCACACGGAGAGACTGGGCAGGGATTTATATGACGTCGCCCTCTGAATGCAGATACGATGGCTGGATTGCGTTTACATTACACTGAGATCCGATCACAATGCGTCCTTGACTACCTCTGGACCAGGACATGCTGATCGGATAACGTTCTGATCAGAAGCATGTTTACACTTGTCTTTTCAATGTGTATGTGGACAACATCCGGATACAGGTCACATGCTAAAGCCAAGCCTTAGAAACATTGTTTATTTACAAAGTGAGCATACACACAAATTTGGGTGAAATCTGGGTATTCACCAAGTCGTGAAGTCGTGATTCACCAATAACTGTCACGCTAAAATTTAAAGCATGAAATGGATATTGCGATAGTCTTTTCTTCTGTATTGTGCCGTATATCTGAGTGAAACGACTTGGCGAACAAGAACAAATGTAGGGCGGGGCTTGATTTTGTCCGTGGGGAATTGATTGGATGGTTGTGGTTTGCTATTGGTGGATCTCATGTGAGTGACAGGTTGCCCCACCCTCGTCATCAGAGAAGAGAAGAGATGTTGCTGCAAGAGGGAGGGGAAGATATTTTGGTTCAAGATAACGAAGCACATGAATTTAAAAAAAATGATGTGCACGGCCACGGATAAATAATACATTTATTATTTATCACGGATAATTTATAATAAATACTGCAGTCAGTTTGTGGTGACCACACGTATGCAAAAATCATATACTCTGAGTGGCCTTATAATCGTGTTAAGATTAATTTTACACATGGCATCGCTCAGATCTTGCTGCATTGTCTATAGCAGGGTTTCTGTGGGTCTTCTACAATTTAAGGCCTTAAAGTCTTAAATTCAATATCATGGCATTAAATTAGGGCCCTATGATTTCTACGATGCAGAAAACGGTTACGGAATCGCAGAATCCTTTCATAAAAATGGAATTTACTGTATAATGTGGAATATAATGGAATTTGTTGGATGAATAAATCAAAAGTAGGACGGGTCAGTGCACTTAAAGGGACAGTTCACCCAAAAATTAAAATTCTGTCATCATTTACTCACCCTCATGTGAATAAATACTTCACCCAAAATTGGAAAACACAGAATTTGGTAAAAATAAAACATATTTCATAGGGCCATTAAAATTTTTTTTGTTAAACTTTTAATAAATTGGTGTTAAATTGTATATGTTTCATGATTTCCATTAATTAGACATGCTTTTTGAGTAATCAAATTTGATTTAACCATTAAAACAGAAAACAAAAAAATGAATTAAACAGATTTCATAGGGCTCTAAATTAAATTCCAACGTTTAATTGCATGCACTGCAACAAAAAAAAATCTTCCTCAGGATTTTTGTTTTCCAGTACAAATATCTAAACATCCTTAAATCAAGATACATTTACTTGAGATGCAAAATGAAGTCTTGTTTTCTGAGAAATTCAACAAAATTAAGTGCGTTTATGCTTAAAACAAGAACAAGTATCTGTCAATGGGTATGAAAATTACTTTTTCATTTGAATTAAGTTCTCATCCCATTGGCAGATATTTGTTCTTGTTTTAATAATAAAATCACTTTCACAAGATCACACGATTTCTTATGTCATTTTGCTTCTCAAGTAAATGTATCTTGATTTTTAAGAATCTTTTCGATATTTGCACTGGAAAACCAGACAAAGCTACTGAAAAAGAACATCACTTTTTTTGCTGTGCATGTGATCAGAAGGTTCAGTAAAAGTTGTTTCCATATTCTAGTGTTTGGGAGCAGAGCGAATCAAACTTTTAAGCTATTTTTTCGTAAAATAAATTAAAAAGTAATGGAGGTCTGTTGGAAATTGTATTTTCAAACTTTGAAGTGTTGCTAATACAACTACAATTGTGTGTGCTTCCCATTTACATTCAGAGAACATATTAGCGTGTTGTTTCCTTCAATTTATTCGTTCAGTTTTCTTTAACTGGCCTTAAAAAGGTCTTAAATGTACCTTCATAAAACCTTCAGAAACCCTGCTATAGAGAGCGTTATGTGTTTGCTGAGAGTGACGACAGGATGCGAAGGAAACGTTCTGCCGAAAGCCCTTATGTGAACATGGTTTGGGTGTGTTTTATGCTAACGACTAACCTCGGGCAGGCGGTCGCTCATTTAAAATACTCCAACCCCCGGTTTCACAGACAAGGCTTAAGCTAGTCCCGGACTAAAATGCATGTTTGAGCTTTAACTGAATGCATATCTTAAAATATATCAGTGCCATTGTTTTGTCTCAAGATGCACACCAGTAATGTTTTTTTCAAAAGCTACTTAAAAGGCCTAATCCTGGCTTAATCTAAACCCTGTCTGTGAAACCAGGCCAAAATGTATTAACATTAGAACAAGGTTAATAACAAATTTATATGCATGTGTTGTGAATTATGCAGATATTTTTTGTGAGAAGTTCTCCTGTGCATACAAATAAGAAATAATCCATGCACTTATTACTGAATGACACCCATTGTTTTGAATGGACCATTCATGTATTTAGGTCACTTATATTCTTAGATTAATAATGGGACCTTGTTGTAAAAAAACAGACAACTTGCTATGATTAAGAACCTTTCGGCATGAAGACACAGGATATTGTATTACAGCATGTACCGTTGTTGCTTAATGCTTATGTTTTTGTAAACGTTAACTAAATGGTTTCCTGATAACATTATTTTGGGAAGTTCAGAACTTTTATTTAAAGTTGAGTAAAGATGCAAAAGCATACATTTGATTATTTCTTTTCAATTCACACGTGCAGTTACATTAATATTCACATTTGCTGTACATATGTTGTGTGTTGCAGAAAGCTCGGGAGCTGCACAGGGAAGGCCAGGCGCTCCAGCAGATGGAAGCGGATCGCTCCTGTGTGGCTGAGCTCCTGCAGCATCGTGGGAATGGAAAGCCCATGGATGCCCAGAGTCGACAGACAGCACTGCTGAACTACACCGCCAGCCGAGAGGAGAGGGTGCGCTGCTTTCTCAATGCCCTTCAGCACAAGAGAGACACTTTCTTCAGCGATTTAAGCAGCCAGGCTGTCGTGGCTTAGCACTGAACTTTTTTTATGTACTGATCTGTAAATACTCTACATCTGGAAGGATGTTTCACCCCGTTTTATGGGGCAGTGGCTATGTATGTTTGTCATTACAATAGAACTGATCTTAAATCTTAAAATAAATTCACTTTGATTGACCACAGGGGCTTATTTTATTGACAAAATCTGTTTGATCTCTCACGCTGGCTGTGATTCACTTTTGTTTTTTATTTAAATACAGTATATATATAATTCAAACTCAGATTTGTGGACTGATTTGACCAATTAATTGAAACCTCAAGAGCAAATAATTCCCAAATCAAATATTACAATAACTTTTATGGCAGAGCAGAAACTATATAATTTATCTAGAATGTCTTTTACCGACTAAAGTTATATTCCAAAGATAGCCATCTATCTATCTATCTATCTATCTATCTACCTATCTATCTATCTATCTATCTATCTATCTATCTATCTTTTAATTGTTCCATCCATCCATCTTTTAATGTTCTATGTATCCATCTATCTATCCATCCATCGTCTATCTTTTAGTAGTTCCATCCCTCCATCCGTCTTTTAATAGTTCATCCATCCATCTGTCTCTTTTTAATAGTTCTATCTATCCATCCATGCATCCAAAATAGACACTTATTGCTTTTACATCTGATCCAACTCACCCATTAAAAAAAACCTGTAAAAATGATGTAAATAAATGAATATGTGTGTATAAAGTTATGACTAGCAGTTTTTCCTCTGAATTCATTTTTTACATTTCCGGTGTAATTCCACTGTGTCCAGCAGAGGCGCCGCTCTTACCAAGACTCGCCGCAGCGGAGAGTGTCTGAGCTCTGAAACCTGAGCGGGGAATTCTGGCATTGTTGCTTTAAGAGATAAGCGACGCCCAGCGATACGTGATCGCTCTCGCAGCCAATCGCTGAGCGGAATATGCAAAATCTGGTTTAAACCGGTTTCTATCTTAAATTTCAATATAAAAACTTAATAAAACATATACAGCCGTTATTGTATTTTACGCGAGACGCTGTGAGGCGTGCACGGTTCCGTTGCTCACGAGCACATTGTTTAGACAAATATTCAGATTTTTGCCATTTTTTCGGGGTTTTCTGCAGTCAAGATGCCCAAAAGAAAGGTAAGGATGCACTGTATTATTTTCTATTTATGAAAAAAATCACGAATTTTGTTATTTGTACATATGTGTCTATAGTTTTACATTTTTTTGTTTGTTGCTGTTATGGGCTGTGATCGTGTAGTTGTTTTATAATGGCGGACAGTCGATTTTACATATTCACTGTTAGACTGTAAGTCTTGCCGCGCAGGGACGAAAACATGACCACAAACTCGACGTTTAACGGAAAATAAAACCAGACGGGCATTTTAAAAACGACAAATACTGTAACCTGTACATGTGCATTATTATTTCTGTAATTATTCGAGCAAAACAAATCCGTAACATCCTGTAAGATCCGCCTGATCACTTGATAATGTAAAAGGAGGGAACTTGCATGTTGCTGGTCAAACTCCAACAGGCAAATATTCCTAGCATTTTTTAACACAATCTTTCACATTTACTAAGATATTATTATTTCCACACTGCAGATAAGTGATTTGTGTTGGAATTTCAGAGGGAAAATGCTCTCATTTAACAATTTGGGTTGATATCAGATTGCAAACGTGTATATTTTCAGCCCTCAAGTCAGTTTTATTAAAAATAATATGTTTAGTCCTGTTCTTTGGTGTCTTTTAAGCGGCTCCTGTCATTGTTGATGTGCACTACGCCTACTCGAAACGTCAAGCTGCCATCTTTACAGCACCTGTGTCTTTAGAAGACGGTGCCTTGCTAGTTATCCGCTTTGACTGTGTAAATGTAATTTATGTCATATTTCCGTATTCAATGCGCTTTTATGCGGGTTACAGTGTTTTCGTGACTAAAACAAAGGAACTGTACGCTGAGAATCGCCTCTCTGTCGTTTAAAAGGCGCGTAGTGATGCAGCCAAACAAAAGGAAGCCGTCTTGCCCGCGCGCACTGACAGCCCGGATTTGAATTTGAATATGCGCGGGAAGACAGAGCAGAATAAAGTTATCCGTTATGGAAAATAACTGCGGTTTATCGTCTGTGACGTAACGCCTCGTACCTGTCACACAAAACGATCTATTTTGTGTATTTCGACGAATGCGTTTATATATAAAATATGTATTTTTTCGATTATTTATAACGCTTTTGTGTTTTGTTCTTTTACAGATTGATGGTGAAAAAGCCGCCAAAGGCAAGGAGGAGGTTTGTCCATTTACGTATATTTTTATTATTTAATATTATAATTTAAACAAGGTTCATGAAGCTCAAGCAGAACACTTTTTTGTGTAAATCACATTTTTTACATAAATTATTGAATTAAAATTACGTTTTTTGCATAAATATGTCCTGCTTGTGCTTGATGAATAACGACTTTATTTTTAGTTCATGCCTATATTAGTTACATCAGCCATCAGATAGATTTACTGTAATCGCAAATTATTATTTTTTTATTATTATTTTAAGTTTATGCCTATATTAGTTACATCAACCATCAGATAAATTTACTATAATCGCCAATCAATGTTTTTTTTTTATTATTATTATTATTATTATTATTATTTTTTTTTAATTTATGCCTATATTTGTTACATCAACCATCAGATAAATTTACTATAATTGCCAATTAATGTTTTTTTATTATTATTATTATTATTATTATTTTTAATTTATGCCTATATTTGTTACATCAACCATCAGATAAATTTACTATAATCGCCAATTCATGTTTTTTTTATTATTATTATTATTTTTAATTTATGCCTATATTTGTTACATCAACCATCAGATAAATTTACTATAATTCATTTTATATATATATATACTTATAGTATATATACTGTATACTATAATACTTCCCCAGTATTGATTATTCAGTTACATGATTGATTGGTATTGATTCTGTATTATTTTTTTTCAGCCAACAAGACGCTCTGCGAGGTTGTCTGCTGTAAGTATTATCTTTAAGATCTATTCAATAAATAGATCTTTGTCTAATTTCCTTTTGTGTAATTAATTTTTTAATTAATTTACAGAAACCAGCTCCTCCTAAACCAGAACCAAAGGCCAAAAAAGCCGCTGCCCCTAAGGTAAGGATGTAGTGTGTGTGTGTATGTATATATATATATATATATACATACATACACACATATCATGTGAACATTTAGTAATTGTTTTTTGTTCCATTGCCTACTTGTTAACCATCAAAACACTGATTGTGAATATATCCTAATCCAGCGGTTTGGTGTCTTGTTATTTTTGCAATCATATTTTTTGTCATTGGTCACACAGAAGGCAGCCAAGGGGAAGAAGGGCAGCAACCCTGCTGAAAACGGAGACACCAAGGCAGACCAGGTCTGTCTGAAAACGTCTTTGCTTAAATCTTTATTCTGAACCGCCAACATCAACAGCTAAGAAGAGAGATAAATAAATAAATGAGACCCTCGAGTGCTTCTACTTCTGCTTTTCGTTCAGTATATCTGCTCTGGCATGGATAACACAGCAGCTAATTAATGGAGCGTATAAGATAATAATATGTTGAACTGACTGTTTTTCTCACTTTCCTCTAGGCACAGAAGGTTGACGCTGCTGGTGATGCCAAATGAGAAGCTAATGAGTGTCTGATCCTTCTATGTACTTGGTGACTGTACAGTTTGAAATAACTATTTTTTACCAAGTTTTATATTAAGAATAACATTTATAGTTGACTTGTTGACTTGCTTTTGATGTACTGATTGATTTGACAGGAGTTACTATATTTCATTCATATCCATTTGTATCCCATTTTTTAATCAAGCGTCTATATCTTGCCAAAATGGTTTGCCCTAGGTAAATCTGTTGGCGAAACGCAAGAATATTGTCCTAAAGTTTGTTTATTGCTTATCTATCTTTCTTTCTTAGTTTATCTTTGGATTTTAAACACCAAACATTCTCAAAAGGCAGCTTAAGAGTGTTTCTAAAATGTTTTCAGGAGGGTTTTCACCATGTTGTTAGCATTTAAACGTAGAAATACTGTGTTTTCTTTTTTTTTAGAGAAATTACAATGAAATTGTCACAAGAAAAAAACAAATAAGGCAACAATGTTAAATAAATTTACAATGTGAACCTTCAATTTCTTCTTTAGAGCTGTGTGTTCTGAACTTGTCTTTTTTTTTTTTTTATTAAGTTATGTTCTGAAACAGTGGAAGGATATTCAGTGACTCTTAAAATGCTTTGTTTTAAATGGTTTTGAATAAAAAAATAAAAAAAACTGTCCAGAAATTATATATCATCTTTGTCATATTTTGCACATGTGATGGTGGGCTAAATATAATTAGAATTAATGACCTCATAAAAATTATACATATATATATATATTTACGATTAATTGTATCTAAACACGTGTATGTATATATATATATATATATATGTAATGTGACATGCACACAAATATATAAAACTTGTTATATGTCAATCAATTAGACAGCACACACACATATATATATATATATATAAAAGTGCTGTCAAATCGATTAATTGCATCCAAAATAATGTGTGATAAATGTGTACTGTGTATAATTATGTAAATATAAATATACACACTCATGTATATATTTAAGAAATATTTGCATGTATATATATTTATATTATATATAAATATTTTATATACAGTGGGGAGAACAAGTATTTGATACACTGCCGATTTTGCAGGTTTGCCCACTTACAAAGCATGTAGAAGTCTGTAATTTTTATCATAGGTACACTTCAACTGTGAGAGACGGAATCTAAAACAAAAATCCAGAAAATCACATTGTATGATTTTTAAGTAATTAATTTGCATTTTATTGCATGACATAAGTATTTGATACATCAGAAAAGCAGAACTTAATATTTGGTACAGAAACCTTTGTTTGCAATTACAGAGATCATACGTTTCCTGTAGTTCTTGACCAGGTTTGCACACACTGCAGCAGGGATTTTGGCCCACTCCTCCATACAGACCTTCTCCAGATCCTTCAGGTTTCGGGGCTGTCGCTGGGCAATACGGACTTTCAGCTCCCTCCAAAGATTTTCTATTGGGTTCAGGTCTGGAGACTGGCTAGGCCACTCCAGGACCTTGAGATGCTTCTTACGGAGCCACTCCTTAGTTGCCCTGGCTGTGTGTTTCGGGTCGTTGTCATGCTGGAAGACCCAGCCACGACCCATCTTCAATGCTCTTACTGAGGGAAGGAGGTTGTTGGCCAAGATCTCACGATACATGGCCCCATCCATCCTCCCCTCAATACGGTGCAGTCGTCCTGTCCCCTTTGCAGAAAAGCATCCCCAAAGAATGATGTTTCCACCTCCATGCTTCACGGTTGGGATGGTGTTCTTGGGGTTGTACTCATCCTTCTTCCTCCAAACACGGCGAGTGGAGTTTAGACCAAAAAGCTCTATTTTTGTCTCATCAGACCACATGACCTCCCATTCCTCCTCTGGATCATCCAGATGTTCATTGGCAAACTTCAGACGGGCCTGGACATGTGCTGGCTTGAGCAGGGGGACCTTGCGTGCGCTGCAGGATTTTAATCCATGACGGCGTAGTGTGTTACTAATGGTTTTCTTTGAGACTGTGGTCCCAGCTCTCTTCAGGTCATTGACCAGGTCCTGCCGTGTAGTTCTGGGCTGATCCCTCACCTTCCTCATGATCATTGATGCCCCACGAGGTGAGATCTTGCATGGTGCCCCAGACCGAGGGAGATTGACCGTCATCTTGAACTTCTTCCAGTTTTTTAATAATTCCGCCAACAGTTGTTGCCTTCTCACCAAGCTGCTTGCCTATTGTCCTGTAGCCCATCCCAGCCTTGTGCAGGTCTACAATTTTATCCCTGATGTCCTTACACAGCTCTCTGGTCTTGGCCATTGTGGAGAGGTTGGAGTCTGTTTGATTGAGTGTGTGGACAGGTGTCTTTTATACAGGTAACGAGTTCAAACAGGTGCAGTTAATACAGGTAATGAGTGGAGAACAGGAGGGCTTCTTAAAGAAAAACTAACAGGTCTGTGAGAGCCGGAATTCTTACTGGTTGGTAGGTGATCAAATACTTATGTCATGCAATAAAATGCAAATTAATTATTTAAAAATCATACAATGTGATTTTCTGGATTTTTGTTTTAGATTCTGTCACTCACAGTTGAAGAGTACCTATGATAAAAATTACAGACTTCTACATGCTTTGTAAGTGGGCAAACCTGCAAAATCTGCAGTGTATCAAATACTTGTTCTCCCCACTGTATAAATATAATTTTTTTCGTAAATATATACATGCATGTGTGTATGTATTTATATATAATAATTGTATATATATATATATATATATATATAAACAGATGAATAAACAATTAAGTTGTAATAAAACCCAGTTCATTATTATCAAATGATCATCTCGCTATTGCAAATTACATTGCTTTTGGAGAATTTTAGATTTTTAACAGATGCTTTTTAACATAAGCAAATGGCAATCAAGTGCACTTAAATGGCAATTGACAATTAGGTAACTGAGAACGCATGTTTCTTATCTGAAAAATCTCCTAACAAATAGTGTTTGAAGGTACGGTGCATGCAGGATGAACGTGATTTCACCAAGTACATGTTCCTGGATCAACATTTCAGTCAACCAATCAGATTTGGTTTGCACTTTATTTTATATTTTACAGTAGGTGTACTCAGTGTACTTACATAAGAAAGTATTGGGTAATATAAGGTTATGGTTAACTATATGGGTTAAAGGGATAATTCACCCAAAAATGAAAAATCTGTCTTCATTTACTCGCCCTCAAGTTGCTCCAAACCTGTATGAGTTTCTTTCTTCTGCTGAACACAAAAGCAGATATTTTGAAGAATATGGGGAACTAAACAGTTGATGTGCCATTGACAAAAAATACTATGGAAGTCAATGGGGTCCATCAACTGTTTAGTTACCGACCTTCTTCAAAATATCTTCTTTTGTGTTCAGCAGAACAAAGAAATTCATACAGGTTTGAAACAACTTGAGGGTGAGTAAATGATGACAGAATTTTCATTTTTGGGTGAACTATCCCTTTAAGGTTAGGTTTAGGGGTAGGTTCGGGGTTAGTACCTAGTTACTGTAATTACTATAATGAGTACATACTATGTACATGGGGAACAGGACTGTGAAATAAAGTTCTACCCAGATTTGAGTTACAAGTTTAGGCTTATAACAAGTGTTAAGTGCTTCTACATCAGTGTTATTCATCATTTCCCTCTGATTTCAGGGATAACTTATGGGTAGGTTTCGGACAGGAATGTTTTTCTAGGATCAACAAAATATGTTGATCCAGGAATATGCATGGTGTTGTTGTAGTTACATTTGTTTCTCGCTAGATGTCACTGCCGTTTAATAAACGAGAGAAAATGATTCAAGCGGTAATTCATTCACTGTCCAGCAGGTGGCGCTATTTACATATCGCTCCTCGCTCGGTTTTCTCAGCAGTATAGGATCAAATAAACATTTTAATCTCAGCAACACCTCAATTTGTGAAACACAATTGGTGTAAAACCTGTTTTGCTTCCTTTTCTGGGGATATTTTCTAAGAGTGGGTATGTGTTCCCTGGAAATCGCCTACTCAGCACATGTATATGTGGCCTACACATTCCTGGAGTCAAGGGACGCCCAAAAGAAATGTTGACAAAATTTTAAAACCACTTTAAGACATGTATTTATGGTTGAGACTCGAGAACACAGAGATCGTGTAGTAATATCAGACCGATTATTGTCCTTGTAAGGGGCAAACGCGTTACAAACACGCCTGAAGAAGATGTGATCGTTTATGAATGGAAAAAAAGAGGATTTTCTGCTGGAAAGTTAATTTTAAACTGTTGAACATGGTTTCTAAATGATCTGTGGCTTGTGACCTGCTAATTTGTTGGTTTTTAGATGCTAATTCGTCACAAAGCGGGGATGACCAACGGATAGTCAACATTTTAAACGGATTGACGGTTGGTTGACGTGCTACATGACTAAAAAAAGGTGGTAATTCGATTGTTTATGGTCTAAAATATATATTAGACCTGTAAAAAGACAGAATTTTACTCCATAAACACTGAAGCGAGATCTTTTCTCGGTCTTTGCTGACCGGAACCTATTTTTTCCGTTTAGGTGCTGTGCTGTTCGCTAATTCGTTGATAATGTTTCAAGCGGTAATTCTTTCACTGTCCAGCAGGTGTCGCTATTTGTTAACTAAAACATTTCGCTCGGTTTTCTCAACAATATAGGATAAAATAAACATTTTAATCTCAGCAACACCTCAGTTTATGAAACACAATTGGTGTAAAACCTGTTTTGCTTTCTTTTCTGGGAATATTTTCTATGAGAGTGGGAATGTGTTCCCTGGAAATCGCCTACTCAGCACATGTATATGTGGCCTACACATTCCTGGAGCCAAGGGACGCCCAAAAGAAATGTTGACAAAATTTTAAAACCACTTTAAGACATGTATTTCTGGTTGAGACTCGAGAACACATAGATATTTTAATAAATATTAGACCGATTGGTTTCCTTGTAAGAGGCAAACGCGTTACAAACACGCCTGAGAAGATGTTGTGATCGTTTATGAATAATAAAAAAAGGATTTTCTGCTGGAAAGTTCATTTTAAACTGTTGAATATGGTTTCAAAATGATCATGTGGCTTGTAACCTGCTAATTTGTTGGTTTTTAGATGATCATGTAGCTGGTTGACCTGCTAATTCGTTACAAAAGCGGGTATGACCAACGGATAGTCAACATTTTAAACGGATTGGCGGTTGGTTGACCTGACATGAGTAAAAAAAAAATTGGGTAATTCGATTGTTTATGGTCTAAAATATATATTAGATCTGTAAAGAGATTGAATTTTACTCCATAAACACTGAAGCGAGAGCTTTTCTAGGTATTTGCTGAGCGGAACTTCGCGTATTTTTCCGTTGAGGTGCTGTTCGCTAATTCGTTGATACCAGAACAAATACATGAAAACTAAAGCCACATTTGCTTGTAACCAAGTGAGCAGATAACACAATGAGTAAATCATCATGGTTTATTGACAAAACAATTCTATTCAAACACGTAGCTGTTTATCATTGATAAGAAATGTCAACGATGTTCCAAACCCGTCTGAAATGTAAAAACACGACTGTTGTTACGAGGCAAACGTGCAAGCTGTGTTCTTCTAGTTCTAAACACACATCAAGGGTCTGCACGTCCACACGGTCCTCAACGTGCTCAGTCAGCCACGCCCCCTACTGAATCTATAGGCAGACCGGTCTTCGTATTCTGGCACTCTCACTTCGCGGCGGCCCATATCATCAGGTAAGCAATACAAAAATAAACACAAGATGGATGAGTTTCATGACAGTCATGTTTGCGCAATAAGCGCACAAATGTGTCAACGCAAGTTGGGGAGTTATATAGGTACTCCCACGTTTTTAAAACTACTTTTTGGATTTAATTGCCAAACTCTTGCTTTACAATAACTGAGTATCTGACCATACTAATATGTGGTGATACTGGTGGTAAAAAAATATATTCCCGCACCAAATGCAACACATTTGTTTATTTATTTTTTGTTTGTTTGTTAAAACCTTGCAATATTTTGAAAACGCATTGAAAATGTGCTTTTATAGGGTAACTTCAGGTTGATTGGGACACTTTTTCCAAGTCATCTCAATGGCAAAAAGTGTCCCAATCACCCTGAAATCAACCATAAGTCTTTTATAATTAATTTTTTAAAATAGTTTCACATGAGTAAGTTTCTTAATTACTGGATATAGATAGATTAGCCAAACTACTGTGTTGTAAACCTCATACCCTGCTCATTATGGATCTTTATGCAATATTGTTGGGTTGATATTGAGTTATTCATACTGAAGAAAGAGTATTGATTGATTTGAAGACATTGTATTGAATGCAGATTTGTGAATTCCAGGAAACATGGTTATTTCTGTAATATTTCATGATGGTTTACTATTGTAAAGTGGCTCAATAAATAAAGTTTTCATGGCATGTACCATTTGACCTAAACATAGCTTGGTTATGTTAACATCCACATTTTTGATTTGATCTTTGTTTATAGACAAGATAAGTAGATATGCATTGCACTGAAAGATGTTTCAGATCAGTATCATCACTGTGATTTATAAGAAATTTACTCCTACAACAATTATTACTTTTTAAATTCAGGTTAAACCTGTGGGTGGCACATTTGGGAGGGACTTTTTACCCTCAGATGAGGGCCATTTCAGTTGCTTGAGTGTCGGCTTGGGGATCAAATTGTATTTTCTTGTCATTAATGTAGAAGTGTGACTGGTAGCCATTTGGTTTACTCTATTGATATTCATGTCTCTAGAGTTGCAGGGGCTGAATATTCAGATGCTGCTCACAGCCCTGTTTACAGTTGCTATCTGTTTCAATCACAAATGGTCAGCTGAGCTGAAACGGCTTGACCCTTACACCTGGTATTTAAATGTGGCTCAAATCCATTACTTTTGACAACTTCTTTCCATTACGGACTTTCTGAGTTCATGATTGCATAGACAACTTACTACGTTGGCGTGTTGCTGCATGTTGATAAAGCACAAAAAAACTTTATTTATTTTTAAATGTGGTGTAATCTTAGTCAAATTTGCATATTAACTAAACTGAGTATGTGCTTCACATGTTCTTACGTTTTGTGCATGTATGTTTGTGCTCTCATGCATTTTATGTTTGCATGTAACTGGTCATGTTAACTTTTGTGCAGTGGATGATTGATGTTTTGCTCCCTGTTTGCACCTGTATTTGGTATCATAAACATGTTAGAGGATGCTAAATGTTTTGGCAAAAAGTGTCCATCACCCTAAATTCAACCATAAGTTATTTATTTATCAGGAAAATCCAGGAAACAGGGTTATTTCTGTAATTATTTCATGATGGCTTACTATTGTAAAGTGGCTCAATAACATTGTTGGAAATTAAGTTTTGATGGCATGTACCATTTGACCTAAACCGCTTGGTTATGTTAATATCCACATTGATCTTTGTATAGACAAGATAAGTAGAAATGCATTGCATTGAAAGATGTTTCATATCATTGTGATTTATAAGACATTTACTCCAATTATTACTTTTTAAATTCAGGTCAAACCTGTGGGTGGCACATTTTGGAGGGACTTTTTACCCTCAGATGAGGGCCATTTCAGTTGCTTGAGTGTCGGCTTGGGGATCACATATCTCATGCAAATGTAATTGTATTTTCTTGTCATTAATGTAGAAATGTGAATGGTAGCCGTTTGGTTTAGACTATTGATATTCATGTTTTCAAAAAAAAAAAAAAAAAAATTCATTTTCCTCTTCCCTTCCTATTCTAGCTTATTCTACTCTAAGCAATGTCCAAAACTTAGTATTTTAAGCACTTTTTGCGATTATTCGCCTCTTCATGACGGATAGCTTCCTGTATTCCTCAGTTGTAAGTTGCTTTGGATAAAAGCGTCTCAAGAAACTTATTATTATTATTTATCAATGTAAATGAGTTTTTTTTTTCATTTACGATGATGATGATGATGATAATAATCATAAATGTTTCTCGAGCAGTAAATCATATCAGAATGATTTCTGAAGGATCATGTGACACTGAAGACTGGAGTAATGATGCTGAAAATTCAGCTTTGATCACAGGAATAAATTACATTTTACTATATATTCACATAGAAAACAGTTCTTTTACATTTTAATAATTTTTTTACAATATTTTCTTTTTTTGTATTTTTAATAAAATAAATGCAGCCTTGGTGAGCATAAGAGACTTCTTCTAAAAACATTAAAAATCTTAACTTATGAACGGCAGTGTATGTTTTTCTCTTAAAGGGATAGTTCACCCAAAATTGAACATTTTTCATTTACTCACCCTCAAGTTGTTCCAAACCTGTATGAATTTCTTTCTTCTGAACACAAAAGAAGATATTTTGAATGACCGTAACCAAACAGTTGATGGACCCCACTGGCTTCATAGAGGGTTCTTCTCCTCCTCAATACTATAGAAGTCAATGGGGCTCATCAACTGATTGGTTACAGACATTATTAAAAATATAATCTTTTGGGTGAACTATCCCTTTAATACACACAATTCATGACAAATGTCACAAAATATCTACAAATAGGAGTTATTTCTTTCTCTTTGGTTTTGGGATGACAGGTTTTATGAGATTCACCTTTGTACTTTTAGTAACTAAAGATCTTGTAAATAGTTAAGATCATTGTTCTACTACACATTTAATAGGTTTTACACTTGTATTGTATTGTATTGTAGGTATGGCTGGATTTAAATGGCAAGTGTCAACAAGACCAGCCTCAGGGATTCACATCATTTTAATTGTGCACTTATGAATTGGATGTAAAATAACTTGCAATACAACCAAAATGTTGAAGGGTGACTCTATAGCCCTGTTTACACCTGGTATTAAGATGTGTTTTGGTCAATCGGATCACAAGTGGACAACGCTAAATACAGGTGTAAACGGGGTCTAAAACATTTCGACCACTTTCAGAGGTAGTCGAAAATGCATTTGACTGGATTGTTTTCGTAGTGTAGACGGTCATGTGTACGAACAGCCACAAAAGACCGTCTACTCTCCGCCTACTTACCTAACGCGTAAACATTATGGGAAGCGCGCTAGCCAGACGGGATTTAAACTTTGTCGGCTGGAGACCCAAGTTTGGTTTGAAGAGGAAAAACTACCAAGCACAATGTTCTCTCTCACCATTCCTGATTTCTAACACACACACTCACAGCGTTCGGCTGTCAGAGCAGAAACGAAAGCTGATGCTCTCTGTGTGTTTTCCCGTCGTCTCTGGTCACGTTCATATGTAAATTGCACAAGCTTACTTTGTCCAGATCTGAAAACCCATACGTTTACCCGCCCATAGAGCCTCCCCTTGAAGAAATCAGGACAGAAGTGGTTGAAAGTGGACAAAAGAGACGGATTGTAAACGAGAATGTGTCTACTTGTGATCCAGTTGACTAAAACGCATCTTAATACCAGGTGTAAACTGGGCCTCACTCTGGAAGTTGAAAGGATAGTCTTAAGTGAAGTGCCTGGTCATTGATGATCCCTGTGGCTGTTGGTCTTTATGGTCTACAGTTTGATATTGTCTTTAAGTAACTCGTGCTTGAATAAATGAGACTCATTGTTTTAGAGTCTTTTAATGGAGCTCAATTAAATCCCATCATGATAGAAATTTACACTGGAAACGTTTTTTTCTCACTGAAGAGAAAACTGTTCCTCCGAACACACCATGCTCAGAAAAACAATAACAGAAACGAAGTGCTTCTCAGCCTTTGCAACTGCAAGGTCCTCCATTGTCAATACACATTGTCAAACCTATCTATTTTATGTTTCCTTAAAGCTGTTTTCTTGACTTAAATGTTAGATTATTTCAAAATAATGGACGTTACAAAGCCCCCTACCGAATTAGGTCATCCCCATGTGACGAGGTGATCTTTTGTTACATCACTCTTTGGAAAATCTGCAGAGATGCATTCTGTAATTCAGACCAGTGAAGTGGAATAGACTTGCATAACGAAAACACTGTGCGGCCGTGTGGTCTGAGATCTGGAAGCATTATGGTAGGTGAATGCGGTCGCTCCGTCCTCACTTGGAGGCAGGATAATGGAGGATGATCTTGACAACATGCGTTTTCATAAAACGCAAATTGTGTTCTTTTTGTTCACATGGCTCTTTAAGTCATTCTTGTTTCTCCAGATTTGTGTGGTTTAGTAAGTGAGAAAATTATATTTGACAAGTTCATAATATTGTGGGGGTTGGCAAAGTGGGCGTGTACTCATGTAAGCCAGAAAGCGTATGATGCATTCTGACAGCTGTGCATGGTAGAGAGAGAGAGGGAGCAAGACAGCAACACACAATCCGCCAATCTGTTCGCAAGAGATCAGGTTGTATAAAAGGGCGGAGCTCCTGAGAACTTCCTCTTGGAGCAGCTTCTTCATACGCTGACCTCTCATGCTGTTTGCAGTCTGACTGGCAGAGGTCTCCGCATTTAAAGTCCAACTTCGGCTGCTAGACATGCTGTTTCGTAGCTAACCTTTGAAGGTCTCATTGGTTTTTCCATTCTAGCTGTTTTTGGAGTTTGCCTTGGAGCAACATCGACAGAGTCATCTTTCCTTTTCCTGAACAAGCGTGCAATTGCAGCAAGGTTGGTAGATGCATCCCAGATGTGTATCTACCATTGCCTTCTCACTTCTTACCACTTAAGTGGTTAATGTTCCTTTTTATCTACTTTTTTTTTTTTTATATTATATTTTGAGTACCAAATTTGCAGTCGTTAGTCTAAAACGTCTAGTTGTTCTAAACCCCAATGAGTTGGAATCATTGTTTAATGATCTGTTCTGAGTAATGGTGCCTTTTTAATGGACGAGTTTTACTTCTGTTTCTTCTTTGGGTCAGAGTAGGTCTGGTTCAAACCAGCACAGTATGTATTTTCAGACAACAGATTACTGTCACCCTGAAGTCAATCTCTGCATTTGTTCAGGATTGTTGCCTACGGCATGATGTGTTCCCTTGCTCTTGCATCAGCCATATTTGGTGGTTTATGGCAAAACAAACTCTGTGTTTTCTTTCAACCTTTATTTTGAACTTTGCATTGCAAGGACCACAAGGTTTAAATAGCATTCTTCTAATGATTTTCGGTCAGAATGGTTAAATAAGTGGTCCTTTGGCGCACTTAATTATTCAAATGTTCACAATACATTGCACTAATTGACTTGTCCTCTCCGGTCTACAGATTCACGCTTCGGCATTGCACAACCCTCCGGGAAGTTCGTATAAGCCGTGTGGTGCACAGAAACAGCAGAGATGATCATCAGGCTCGGCAGACTGACTCCTGGATACTTCCGTCTCTTGCAGGTGGGTTTGTTCAAAACTTGGTTAAATCTGTGAAAATTGAACCTTTGTACAAATGGGTCATCTCATGAGGAACCAAATTTTCTTCAATCTCTATTGTACTGCGTAAACCTGCGGTAGCTTTCCGAACTCAACGTCCTTCCAGCGGAAAAATGCACTTATTTAAACTAAGCTGCATAAATTGGTTGCTCTGACATCATTAATATGACTGCTCACATACGTCTTTACACCTCTTTACACGTCAACTTATTTGGCGTTCACCAAAAAAGTGCTTCAGAGAAAAAATAAAATGATAAAGTATGACATGACCCCTTTAAAATGCGTGCATGTGACACTTACATAATGGTAGGAGCAAACAATGTTCGTTAGTTTGGGACATGTAAATGTCCATAGGAAAGATCAGACCGGTGCCGGTCTGGCTTTTACACTGCATTCCTCATGGCTAAAAGCGAGCGACTCTAATTATATGAACAATGACCGTGAAGGGCTGAATGAAGGCTGTGTACACATGGGGAATAGTTTAAATTCATCCATCATGAGCTTGATGTAATTCTCACGACTTGGAATATAAAAATAGCAGGAAAGCCGCAGGGGGGAATGGTAGTAAACAAGCAAATATCTTGATTAATTTGTTTTGACAGACACTCATTCTAAAGTTTTAACATTCAAAACATGATTAATCCTCCATCTTGAATAGCAAATTTAATACTTGGACATATTCTCCATTGTTGCAGCTCCTCTCTTCCCAGTCTGTCAGTAACGATCTGGGTTGAGTTTCCTGTACAGCGTCGTAACTCGCTGATTAACTACCACAGTACAATGCATCGTTGAAGAAATCAACTAGCTACTGTTTCCCAAAACCGTATTGTCGCAAATTTGTCGTTCAACCTCGTTGATGTCACACAGCTGGTGGAGTAATAATTTTTTTTTGAGACTGAATTTCTTGCTATAAATTACAGACATGGCATCTGAGGACTAGTTCTTATTTTTCTCAGTTATTTTTCTTTATTTCCAGATAAAATCATAGTTTCATAGTAACCTGTGCATAAGGTTTAAATGAAACGCACTAAGCCTTTGATCACTTGGAATTCACTATGGAGCTGATTTATTATTTAAAACCCCCCCCCCCTTTTTTTTTTTTTTTTAAACTTTGTTTTATGCACCATTCTATATGCATATAAGTTGTTGGAGAAAATAATTACACAAACGAAAAAAAAAAAAAATTATCAATAGTATAAACTTTGACTGTGAACATAAGGTACAGTGGGGAGAACAAGTATTTGATACACTGCCGATTTTTGCAGGTTTTCCTACTTACAAAGCATGTAGAAGTCTGTAATTTTTATCATAGGTACACTTCAACTGTGAGAGACGGAATCTAAAACAAAAATCCAGAAAATCACATTGTATGATTTTTAAGTAATTAATTTGCATTTTATTGCATGACATAAGTATCTGATACATCAGAAAAGCAGAACTTAATATTTGGTACAGAAACCTTTGTTTGCAATTACAGAGATCATGCGTTTCCTGTAGTTCTGGACCAGGTTTGCACACACTGCAGCAGGGATTTTGGCCCACTCCTCCATACAGACCTTCTCCAGATCCTTCAGGTTTCGGGGCTGTCGCTGGGCAATACAGACTTTCAGCTCCCTCCAAAGATTTTCTATTGGGTTCAGGTCTGGAGACTGGCTAGGCCACTCCAGGACCTTGAGATGCTTCTTACGGAGCCACTCCTTAGTTGCCCTGGCTGTGTGTTTCGGGTCGTTGTCATGCTGGAAGACCCAGCCACGACCCATCTTCAATGCTCTTACTGAGGGAAGGAGGTTGTTGGCCAAGATCTCACGATACATGGCCCCATCCATCCTCCCCTCAATACGGTGCAGTCGTCCTGTCCCCTTTGCAGAAAAGCATCCCCAAAGAATGATGTTTCCACCTCCATGCTTCACGGTTGGGATGGTGTTCTTGGGGTTGTACTCATCCATCTTCCTCCAAACACGGCGAGTGGAGTTTAGACCAAAAAGCTCTATTTTTGTCTCATCAGACCACATGACCTCAGACCGAGGGAGATTGACCGTCATCTTGAACTTCTTCCATTTTCTAATAATTGCGCCAACAGTTGTTGCCTTCTCACCAAGCTGCTTGCCTATTGTCCTGTAGCCCATCCCAGCCTTGTGCAGGTCTACAATTTTATCCCTGATGTCCTTACACAACTCTCTGGTCTTGGCCATTGTGGAGAGGTTGGAGTCTGTTTGATTGAGTGTGTGGACAGGTGTCTTTTATACAGGTAATGAGTTCAAACAGGTGCAGTTAATACAGGTAATGAGTGGAGAACAGGAGGGCTTCTTAAAGAAAAACTAACAGGTCTGTGAGAGCTGGAATTCTTACTGGTTGGTAGGTGATCAAATACTTATGTCATGCAATAAAATGCAAATTAATTATTTATGATTTAAAAATCATACAATGTGATTTTCTGGATTTTTGTTTTAGATTCTATCTCTTACAGTTGAAGTGTACCTATGATAAAAATTACAGACCTCTACATGCTTTGTAAGTAGGAAAACCTGCAAAATCGGCAGTGTATCAAATACTTGTTCTCCTCAATGTAGCTACAAGTATTATGCGTTTTTTTTTTTTTTTTTTTTAATTCTCAAAATAATTAATATATCATACACTTCAGTTAAGCGCGATCTGCTGTGACGTCACAATCAAGTTGAATTGTGGGATAGCTAGCTGCCTGAAGTGTACATTGGAGTAGACTCGCTCCCTCGGTCAAAATCAAGGGGGCGAGGGTTTGTCCATATAAACTTCCCTCATTCACTTCACGGAGTGGAACGTGCTTCAAAATGGCGGCGGGGATTCCCCGAGGGGAAGTGTTTCGGGAAGTTTGCGAGGTGCGTGTCTAAAAGTGGAGAGGAACGCAGCCGAGAAATGCACCCCTGTTTAGTTCCTGTCTCTATGAAGCCCCTCCTTTTGAAAAGCACAGTGTGCTCTGATTGGTCGGCTGGAGCAGTGTGTTGTGATTGGTCAACCGTTTTGAGCGTGTTTGGGAAATGTCCCGCCCCTTATCATAACTGCGAGTTTCAACACACTACTAACGCAACTCAACTTTTTGCATATGCCTTGAGCGGGAATTATTTAAATGAGGAATATTGTGACGTGTTCGTTCCCGGAAGAAAACTCAAGACTACAATGGAGGCGTTTCAGGGAGTTCAGAAACACTGACACTGATATAGAGAATAACTCGCACTGGAGGGACTTTGCAGAGCTTTTTCATGCTGAAACAGCAACATTACACACTAAAGAAAGTTACATAGTGTAGATTTAATTCAAGTTGGAATTAAGTCCTTTTTAGCCACTTTTGATTGCAAACAGGCAGAATGAGGTTCCTCTCCTGCTGTTGCTTTATTGGCAATAAATATTTAATGATTCCATATAACCCACACAAATGAGCAGGACATTGTGGTCTTTATGAGCAAGTCAATTTCAATGCATTTAGAAGATGATGACCTTGTTAACAATCCTTTTTCCCGTTCTTTTTGCAGAGGCAGGTAGCAGGAGAGATTCAGGCCCCGGCGCACGATCGCTCCGTTAACCAGATTGCCATGATGCTGGCCATCATAGGCCTTAGCATGTCCTACTACAGTGCCAAACAGATGACAGAGAAGGTTCGCCATGAGCCCACCCAGTGAAGAGATGTGTGAGCTTCGGCGTGACGGAGAAGACGAAGCCAAACTGAAGATGCAGTTGGATATTCAGATGTTGAAGATGTTCAGACTCTGTCACACTACACTTTTCTATAACCGTTGGATCTCCAGGGATCACACACACCATGGAGCTTCTCCGTAGGGATTCTCTTGCTTTAGTTTCGCTCTCAATAGCGTCTGGAAGGGGTTGAATGTTGTGTCCTGAGTTTCGATAGCTGCCGTGGTACATGCATCAGAGAGTCAGTCAATTCTGCTGTAGGCTTACAGGGAAAAAACTCGAGCTCCATCAGCACATGACGAGATATGGAGCAACTCTGAGCCATAATGTTGTTTGTAAAGGGAAGGACCTCTGCATTTGAGATGTACCAAGCAACTATTGAAAACAGGGCCACTGCACAAGGGTGAAATGCTAGTTTTATTTCAGATTTCCCATAAAAAGATACTATTGAAGAACGTCAGAGACTTGAGGACTTATAGTGGAGGCACTGCTCTACAATACTACACTTGTTTTAGACACTTTAGGAACTTTATTGCAGGGCCTTATGTTAAAGTTACTTGTTCCTTTCATAACAAACAATATCATCTTGTTTGTCCTGACAGATGGCTTCAATCTTTAGATGTTAAAGCCGACTTTCTATGTGCAATTGCATGAGCTTGAAGCTGTTTTTTTTTTAGTTAGTGAAACCAATCCATACGTTGTTTCTAATACTACTTATGATAATGTGATGATGATGATGATGATGATGGATGTACTGTATGTTGCTATATTTAAGACACAATGATCAAATAAAGCTGTGAATAATTTGAACACAATCAAATAATGGGAAGCAAGTCATGACTCAAGACGGTTTAGATGAATGTTGTTATAAAAGAAATTGTCCAACTCATCGCTGTTGATAACGTCAATCCTGCTGAGTTGAGTGGTATGCCGAAACCATATTAAAAGGTTTTCCTGTCAACACAAGCGTGCTGTTGAACAGGAAGTGGGCATAGCCTCAGGCAACAACTTCCTCTATCTGCACGCAATATTTGTCTAGCAGCCTTGCCTGTTGCTTTGGGCTTGATGTTTGACCCACTTACAATATTACAATAGATGTCAGTTAAACCCAACATTTGTACACCATGTGACATGAGGTGCATCTGCTCCATCACTCCCCTGAAATGCTAAGCAATTTAGGCCTGAATCACACAGATGCGTCTACCAAGATTTGTGTCTTAGCACAATTCATATGCATTCTCAAAGTTTCCAAAGGGGTTGCTATGAGGGCGTTAACATCTTTCTTGCTAGATAAGGTAAATTGTTTATATCTAGATACCTGGATAGTATATCTGGTTTAATGTGGTTGCAGAATTTATACACATCAGCTTCATAGGGGACCTATTGGTTTTTTTTTTTTTTTTTTTTTTTAGTCTTGATTTTGTTTTTGTGCTCTGCTAGAATAGGCTTTAATGCTTTTTTTTTTTTTTTGTATTTGCAAAAATGCATTTTGCATTGTTGCGGCTCCTCTCTTCCCAGTCTGTCAGTAACGTTCTGTTTAGTTCCTGTCTCTATGAAGCCCCTCCTTCTGAAAAGCACAATGTGCTCTGATTGGTCAGCTGGAGCAGTGTGTTGTGATTGGTCAAACGTGTTTGGGAAATGTCCCGCCCCTTATCATAACCGCCAGTTTCAACGCACTATTAACTAACTCAACCAGTGCCTTTATTTTGTATATGACTTGGGTGGGAATTATTTAAATGGCTGTGTCCAAAACCGCATACTCTCTTGAGTAGGTACTTGTCTTGAATAAGTAATTACTTCACAAACTGCTAAAAAAGCATGTTCTATATAGTATGAATGTGTGTAGTATGAATGTAATCCGGATGTACTACATCCGCCATGTTGTCATTATCATGTGACCTGCCAGCGTCAGTTGTGTCGCTTCACTGCCATTCATAAATCCTCTCCTGTGGCCTCATGGGATAGTAAAGTGACCATCGTATGCACACTTCAGAATCTCGCCGGAAGTAGTAGGTCATCCGGTTACTTTTCGCCTACTCTTTTATGAAAACTGCAAATTCAGACTTAGTAGGGAAGTATGCGATTTCGAATGCAGCCATTGTGACGTGTTTGTTCCCGGAAGAAAACTCAACACTACAATCAAAGACTTTATATATATATATGAAGACGGTGCACTCCGATTACTTATGAATGGGGAAAAAGTGCAATGCCCAATATGGCGCATAAGCCCCGCCTTCTAAATGAAAGAGCCAATCGTTGATTAGTAAAGTCATCGCGTCGCTGCAGCTGCTGTTAGAAGCTCCGGTTGCTATAGAAACAGGCAGTGTTTAGACACGCGTTTAGGACTGCGCATGCGCATTAGTTTTGTCCAGGCTTTTTTGTCATGATTCGAGCGTTTAGAAACCAAATTTATGAGACAGTTGTTGTCAGATTTCATTGATTTCAAATATGAAATGGAATCGTAATCATTCACTACCAATTGCAATAGATCTACCACCAAATGTTCCTTTGACGCCATTATTTTCCCATTACTACCAAGCAGTTAATACCCCATTCGTGTGGATGTGGGAGCGGATGCGTTCTTAAGCATTCGCTTGGATGCTCCGGGCAGATGTGATGTCCTGTGACAGGCCGAGGCCACATTGCACGGCACGTGTTATTCCGCATAGCGCCTTTAGCTCCTCCCGTTTGCTCTCAGATCACTGGGCAAATTTGCCCAAAAAAATACTGCTGGGGCAGTTCTGACATGCTAGCTTAGGACATGAACCTCAACACGCTCGTCCCATTGGCTGTCTGCTGATGCATCATGGTGACTTTGCAGTTAAACAAAGGGATGGGATCACGTTGGCGGCAGCGTAATGCACATGGTTGCTTTATAAAAATGCTCAAAAGGGATGGATAAAGAAACACCTCAATATGAGGTAGCAGAGGCCTTTTCGGTTTGATGTTTTGAAGATGATTTGTAAGTGTAAGAAGCACTTTGAGATTGAAATATTGGGAGACTGTATGATTGGTAGCTTTGTATTAACGAATAACACTGAAATGTGAATTTCACCACAGATGTGATGTTGTCTGTATGTCCGTACAGATCATTAAGTGACGTTTTGTTGCTCATGTAATGTTATGTTATTAAACTCATTTCAATCATGTCTAATTTTAACTGTTGTTTTCATCACCTCACACATTTGTCACTTGTGGTTTCAACTGGTGCAAAGCAGGTATTTTTTGCAAACAGCAGGGAAATAATAATGCTAAATACAAATGATAAAATGCAACTTAGTTGGGAAAACAAAATAAATGGACAAGAATGTGTCCATTCAAAAGTTGTCCATTCAAGGATGCATTATTTTGATCAAAAGTGACAAAGACATTTGTTACAAAAGATTTTTATTTCAAATAAATGCTATTCATATGAATGTTTTATTCATCAAAGAATACTAAAAAACTGTATTGCAGTTTCTACCAAAAATATTTTCAACATTGATGATAATCATAAATGTTTCTTGAGCATCAAATCATATCAGAATGATTTCTGAAGGATCATGTGACACTGAAGACTGGAGTAATGATGCTGAAAATCATTATCATGATCACCTACCAACCAGTAAGAATTCCGGCTCTAACAGACCTGTTAGTTTTTCTTTAAGAAGCCCTCCTGTTCTCCACCCATTACCTGTATTAACTGCACCTGTTTGAACTCGTTACCTGTATAAAAGACACCTGTCCACACACTCAATCAAACAGACTCCAACCTCTCCACAATGGCCAAGACCAGAGAGCTGTGTAAGGACATCAGGGATAAAATTGTAGATCTGCACAAGGCTGGGATGGGCTACAGCTTGGTGAGAAGGCAACAACTGTTGGCGCAATTATTAGAAAATGGAAGAAGTTCAAGATGACGGTCAGTCTCCCTCGGTCTGGGGCACCATGCAAGATCTCACCTCGTGGGGCATCAATGATCATGAGGAAGGTGAGGGATCAGCCCAGAACTACACGGCAGGACCTGGTCAATGACCTGAAGAGAGCTGGGACCACAGTCTCAAAGAAAACCATTAGTAATACACTACGCCGTCATGGATTAAAATCCTGCAGTGCACGCAAGGTCCCCCTGCTCAAGCCAGCGCATGTCCAGGCCCGTCTGAAGTTTGCCAATGACCATCTGGATGATCCAGAGGAGGAATGGGAGAAGGTCATGTGGTCTGATGAGACAAAAATAGAGCTTTTTGGTCTAAACTCCACTCGCCGTGTTTGGAGGAAGAGTACAACCCCAAGAACACCATCCCAACCGTGAAGCATGGAGGTGGAAACATCATTCTTTGGGGATGCTTTTCTGCAAAGGGGACAAGACGACTGCACCGTATTGAGGGGAGGATGGATGGGGCCATGTATCGCGAGATCTTGGCCAACAACCTCCTTCCCTCAGTAAGAGCATTGAAGATGGGTCGTGGCTGGGTCTTCCAGCATGACAACGAGCCGAAACACACAGCCAGGGCAACTAAGGAGTGGCTCCGTAAGAAGCATCTCAAGGTCCTGGAGTGGCCTAGCCAGTCTCCAGACCTGAACCCAATAGAAAATCTTTGGAGGGAGCTGAAAGTCCGTATTGCCCAGCAACAGCCCCGAAACCTGAAGGATCTGGAGAAGGTCTGTATGGAGGAGTGGGCCAAAATCCCTGCTGCAGTGTGTGCAAACCTGGTCCAGAACTACAGGAAACGTATGATCTCTGTAATTGCAAACAAAGGTTTCTGTACCAAATATTAAGTTCTGCTTTTCTGATGTATCAAATACTTATATCATGCAATAAAATGCAAATTAATTACTTAAAAATCATACAACGTGGTTTTCTGGATTTTTGTTTTAGATTCCGTCTCTCACAGTTGAAGAGTACCTATGATAAAAATGACAGACTTCTACATGCTTTGTAAGTGGGCAAACCTGCAAAATCGGCAGTGTATCAAATACTTGTTCTCCCCACTGTATCTCTGTTCTTATCCCACGACAAGCACACATACACATTGACAGGGGGTTTCACATGATGTCTTTGGGCTTGGATGGTTCACGTACCGGTCCGTTGCCGATGCCCACGAGCGGCAGTGTTGAGACAGCAGTCTGATGCTCTGTCTGGACCGTGACAAAGATCACTGTGTGTCCGCAGATCCCTGCGCTCTCAGGATCTGCCTTCTCAGCCGCTCAGTGAAAATACGCAGTCATGTTGTCATCCGTGTGTTTCTCCTTCTCTCTCTTTCATCAGGGTTTGTGGGAGGCAGTTCATCCCTACAGCACTGCTGGATAATTCTGCCTATAAACCTGACTTGTAGTCATTTCCTGTTGTTTTGATTTGACAGACAGTAGTGGCCAAAAGTGATGTCCGGCCTAGGAAAACTTCTTCATTTATTTCAATATTATTAAAGGTTTTGTAAGCATATTGCATAGTTGTGCTTGGAGTAGATTGTTTCATTTGTGATAACGCAATGAAACGTGACAAAATGTGCCGACATCATTTTTGGCCAGACTGTCATACAAAGAAATTATGAACAAGAGAGAACCAATGAAATATTAATGACTGATTATGTTGCAGTCAATGCTTTTTCCTGTGAGCTTTTTTTTTTTTTTTTTGCATAGTAAAATAAAAACCTGCTTTTTTGACATTATTTTGTCAGATAAATGAATACCTTAACTAAGTTTATTGTTTGGTTCATATACATTTATATTTTAAATTATATATATATATATATATATATATATATATATACAGTGGGGAGAACAAGTATTTGATACACTGCCGATTTTGCAGGTTTGCCCACTTACAAAGCATGTAGAAGTCTGTAATTTTTATCATAGGTACTCTTCAACTGTGAGTAACGGAATCTAAAACAAAAATCCAGAAAATCACATTGTATGATTTTTAAGTAATTAATTTGCATTTTATTGCATGACATAAGTATTTGATACATCAGAAAAGCAGAACTTAATATTTGGTACAGAAACCTTTGTTTGCAATTACAGAGATCATACGTTTCCTGTAGTTCTTGACCAGGTTTGCACACACTGCAGCAGGAATTCTGGCCCACTCCTCCATACAGACCTTCTCCAGATCCTTCAGGGTTCGGGGCTGTTGTTGGGCAATACGGACTTTCAGCTCCCTCCAAAGATTTTCTATTGGGTTCAGGTCTGGAGACTGGCTAGGCCACTCCAGGACCTTGAGATGCTTCTTACGGAGCCACTCCTTAGTTGCCCTGGCTGTGTGTTTCGGCTCGTTGTCATGCTGGAAGACCCAGCCACGACCCATCTTCAATGCTCTTACTGAGGTAAAGAGGTTGTTGGCCAAGATCTCGCGATACATGGCCCCATCCATCCTCCCCTCAATACGTTGCAGTCGTCCTGTCCCCTTTGCAGAAAAGCATCCCCAAAGAATGATGTTTCCACCTCCATGCTTCACGGTTGGGATGGTGTTCTTGGGGTTGTACTCATCCTTCTTCTTCCTCCAAACACGGCGAGTGGAGTTTAGACCAAAAAGCTCTATTTTTGTCTCATCAGACCACATGACCTTCTCCCATTCCTCCTCTGGATCATCCAGATGGTCATTGGCAAACTTCAGACGGGCCTGGACATGCGCTGGCTTGAGCAGGGGGACCTTGCGTGCACTGCAGGATTTACTATGACGGCGTAGTGTGTTACTAATGGTTTTCTTTGAGACTGTGGTCCCAGCTCTCTTCAGGTCATTGACCAGGTCCTGCCGTGTAGTTCTGGGCTGATCCCTCACCTTCCTCTTGATTATTGATGCCCCACGAGGTGAGATCTTGCATGGTGCCCCAGACTGAGGGAGATTGACCGTCATCTTGAACTTCTTCCATTTTCTAATAATTGCGCCAACAGTTGTTGCCTTCTCACCAAGCTGCTTGCCTATTGTCCTGTAGCCCATCCCAGCCTTGTGCAGGTCTACAATTTTATCCCTGATGTCCTTACACAGCTTTCTGGTCTTGGCCATTGTGGAGAGGTTGGAGTCTGTTTGATTGAGTGTGTGGACAGGTGTCTTTTATACAGGTAACGAGTTCAAACAGGTGCAGTTAATACAGGTAATGAGTGGAGAACAGGAGGGCTTCTTAAAGAAAAACTAACAGGTCTGTGAGAGCCAGAATTCTTACTGGTTGGTAGGTGATCAAATACTTATGTCATGCAATAAAATGCAAATTAGTTATTTAAAAATCATACAATGTGATTTTCTGGATTTTTTAGATTCCGTCTCCCACAGTTGAAGTGTGCCTATGATAAAAATGACAGACCTCTACATGCTTTGTAAGTAGGAAATTTACGGAAATCTGCAGTGTATCAAATACTTGTTCTCCCCACTGTATATATATATATATATATATATATATATATATATATATATATATAATATTTTCCTCATATTTCATTTCTTTATTGAACTTTCATCAAACTGTATTTCACCAAAAAGAGAAAGTCAATATGAAATTACATTTTTTACTATTTACTCTGTAATTTATACTGTTTACTACTTAAATATTCACTTGCATGTTATTTAAAATCTAAAACAATTGCCTTTTTTGTTTTTATATTTTTGTAATATATTTGTCTTTACCTTTTTTTAAATTACAAGATATTATATCTTAAAATCTATACGTTTTTTCAGCTAAAATCACAAATACCTCATTTGTTTCCTTTTCTCCAACCATCTGACTCCATTATGGCATGTAAATCCCATTTTCACCATCTAATTGATCACCAGATTGTGGAGGTAAAATGGGTTGCAAAGAGTATTTCTCAGTGACTTATTCATGTTTATTCGTATAGAGATCTTTTAATTTGCTAACAGCTAAAACAAAATCTGACTATGTCTTTAACAGTTTTATTTTTCATATTTTAATATTTAAAAAATGTTTCTGCTACACAGATTTGCTGAAGTCTCTTGCTGGTCAGATGTTTCTCTGTTTCTCTCAGTATGAACTCACATTTCTCATCAAATCCTTCAGAGATCAAATGATGCTGCCATCTGCATTCATTTTCCAACTCTATACTATATCTGAATTCTGAGATGTAAACACGTTCATTCTTAACCAGTTCTAACTGTACATCATGTGTGTATTAATCAGTGTTGGTGTGTTTGATGCAGAATCACAGTAAAACCGTCTCTCTGTGTGTGATTGCAGTAGTTGCTATAATAAAACCACATGTATTTTAGTCAAATACCCTTGAAAGGCAGAATCTTTCCTGTCTGATGAGCAGCCAGACTGCGCGTCTTGGCGATGGACGTGGCCGTTTTGGGGAATGCAGCTTTGGAAAGATTTTATACAGCATTTGAACCCTGTTGCAAAATAGAGAAGTTAAAATGATGACTCAGGGAAACGAGGACTGTAACATAATCATATCATTTTTTCATCAGCTTATTTTAATCTGAAGATATGCGCTCTCTCCCATCTGTTAGCATGCCTCTGAAAACATGCGGATTGGATTTTAACCTGATGCAGTCTGAAGGAAACTTCAATGTATTTTCAACCATTAAATATCTCATTAAAAATGATACATGACTTCAATAAAATTGCATTGCAAGTTCTTTCAAAATAATACCTTATAAGTATACACTCTATAGTATGTATTTATTGTTTGTGAATGTCTCTTCTGCTCACCAAGGCTGATATTATTTGAAAAAAAGTGGTAAAAGCAGTGAAATATTATATTATAGTTTCTATGTGAATATATAGTAAAATATAATTTATTTCTGTGATCAAAGCTGAATTTATCATCATTACTCCAGTCTTCAGTGTCACATGATCCTTCAGAAATCATTCTAATATGATGATTTACTGAAAACAGTTGTACTGCTTCATATTTTTGGTGGAAACCCTGATGCATTTTTTCAGGATTCTTTGATGAAAGTTCAAAAGAACAGCATTTATTTTAAATGGAAATATTTTCTAACATTATAAATGTATTTAATGTCACTTCTGATCAATTGAATGCATTCGTGCATTAGTTTAAATTTTTTTGGTACTGCACCCAAACAAAATATTACTGAAAGCTGATTTTTTAAGATATCAACCTCAAATTTGGAACACAACTTTTGTTTATGGCTTTTTATGGATTTATGGCTTTTATTTTCTCACAGTTTTAGAGTAAAACATGTTTTGGAAAATATATATTTCATATAAAATGTAAAAATAGTATTTTTGTGCATTTTTCATAATAATAAACTTCTTTAACATTTTTTTGTTTCACTTTTTAAAAGTGTTTTTTAAAAAGAGACCAAACTTCAGTCTGTTGCTCCAAAACATTCAAGAAATTTCATTTTCAGGTCTATATGCTCAAAAGTGGATAATAAACAGATCATAATTATTCCATAAATATAATTTAGTACCATAAAATCCCCTAAAAATACAAAATAAAAAAACATCAAATTAAAATACATTCCGAGTACATTTATGTCATTGAAATAAAAAAATTCTGTCATTTTTGACCACCACATGAGCAGCACCAGAGGGTTAAGCTCATTTAAGTGCACTTTTTTCTGCACAGAAGCATTTAGTGTTACATGAGAAAATGAAATGCAAATAAAATGGTCATTGAGTGTGAGAATTCAATATTTTTCGTATCTTTCTTCTCACATAATGAAATGATTCCAGCTCAGATGAAACAATTGTGCAGAAGTGAGAGCTCAAAAGCAACCAGACCCCTTCATTGAACCTTGAATGCAGTTGTGTTTTGCTCAAAGGTGATCTCTGACAGCCCTAATAATTATTGCAACACTCACACTGCGCTATTGAAAGACATGTGTGCAGATCAACCCATCAAAACACTGACTGACATGAGTGCTGGATCATTTCAGGGAACAGGTGCTGGGAGTTGTTCAGGTGGAAACATATAGGCCTGGCATGTGGAGAGACAGCCAAAGTGTGTTTGACACTAGAGGACGGCCAAATCTGACACAAATGTTGCTCTGAATAGGATGAGAAGAAGATTTTGTGTGAGATTCATCATAGTGACAACAGCTGAATGTGGCATGTGCTCTGTGATTGGCTGGCTCTTGTCACATGACTGATTACATAAAATGTACATGATTCTGTCCTACATTCTGATGTAAACAAACTTCTCCCCATTCAAATGGATGCATTCGGCAGATGACCTTTATCCAAAACTACTTACATTTGTTAAAAAATGTATGTAATCCAAGACAACTTTATAAAGCCTACTGTATCATATCATTTGACACACATATTTCTAGGGCATCTGAATTATCAACATGATCAAAACTTTGCAGGAAAACCTGTTGCACACAGACTTTAGGCTTTTTTTAGCAAGTAAAAGGCCTTTTAGTATAATTGTAAAAATGTCCCGCTTCAGCTTGGGCTTCACGTGTCTTTTTGCTGTGAGATCTTTACTGGTTTTTATAAAGTAAACATAAGAATAACTTATATATTGTTAGTAATACTTCAAAATGAACACTTACTGGACAGAAGCAACTCAGGATTATTTGATAATTCATACATCATTTTTTTTTTAGAAAAATCATGTTCAAATATGATCATCAGGCTTTTAATGAACGTTTATTTTTTTCATCTCTCAATCATCATTATATGTTTTGAAACTACAGAGATTTGATCATGAAACTAAGCAGTTAACTATAATCTTAATAAGACATTACTGGCAGATAGTAGATAGATAGAGTGACGACTGATAAAGATTTCATTGATTTACATTGCAGGCATCAGAATTTCATCTTATTTTTTGGCCATATTTATATCAGCAACTGAACCAAATTGCATATGTTTGCTCATTTTGGGCCTCTGAATAAAATTGAGCTGTTTTTCCCTCCATATTCTCACTATATCATACAGCCATAAAAGCCTGATGTGCAAATGTTTCTTTTATATTTTTTTAATAAACATATATAAATATATATATAAAATATATAAATACAACAGCAACTCAGCCACGAAGTGATAGGCCATGTAAAATCACAGAGCGGGGTCAGCGCATGCTGAGGCACACAGTGTGCAGAAGTCGCCAACTTTCTGCAGTCTCAATAGCTACAGACCTCCAAACTTCGTGTGGCCTTCAGATTAGCTCAAGAACAGTGTGTAGAGAGCTTCATGGAATGGGTTTCCATGGCCAAGCAGCTCATCCAAGCCTTACATCACCAAGTGCAATGCAAAGCGTGGGATGCAGTGGTGTAAAGCACGCCGCCACTGGACTCTAGAGCAGTGGAGACGTGTTCTCTGGAGTGACCAATCACGCTTCTCTGTCTGGCAATCCGATGGACGAGTCTGGGTTTGGCGGTTGCCAGGAGAACGGTACTTGCCTGACTGCATTGTGCCAAGTGTAAAGTTTGGTGGAGGGGGGATTATGGTGTGGGGTTGTTTTTCAGGGGTTGGGCTTGGCCCCTTAGTTCCAGTGAAAGGAACTCTTAATGCTTCAGCATACCAAGACATTTTGGACAATTTCATGCTCCCAACTTTGTGGGAACAGTTTGGGGATGGCCCCTTCCTGTTCCAACATGACTGCGCACCAGTGCACAAAGCAAGGTCCATAAAGACATGGATGAGCGAGTTTGGTGTGGAGGAACTTGACTGGCCTGCACAGAGTCCTGACCTCAACCCGATAGAACACCTTTGGGATGAATTAGAGCGGAGACTGCGAGCCAGGCCTTCTCGTCCAACATCAGTGCCTGACCTCACAAATGCACTTCTAGAAGAATGGTCAAAAATTCCCATAAACACACTCCTAAACCTTGTGGAAAGCCTTCCCAGAAGAGTTGAAGCTGTTATAGCTGCAAAGGGTGCATGTGCATGTAAAGGCAGGCGTCCCAAAACCTTTGGCAATATAGTGTATATATATATATATATCATCTATATATACAGTTTATGACATTTCTGATTTATATATTGATATATATAATATATATTGAACTATATATATTGAAAATTACAATACTAATATTTATGGCTTTCTTCTTTAATTTCCATATACAGTATATATATAATTTATTTCTGTCAGGCTTTACACACTTTTACACACTGAAAAAACTGAAGCAGTTTTTACTCAGATAATAATTACAAATAATTGCAAAGAAACTGCAAGCAACATACTTTCTTATACTCAGATAATCTTTGTTTTATTTACAACTTTGAAAAATCTTTTTTTTTTTTTACAGCGCAGGGTTAAGAAGCACTTATGTCTCATTTTGTTGTTTCACTGGCAGATTTTTATGCACTTGTTTTAATCACTAAATTCTTTATTCTTAGTTCTTATTTTCTCTCGGCTCTGGTTGTTGAAAGGAAACATTCTTCCTATAGAACTCAATGCACCTCCAGGGGCCATTTTTTGTTGAGGTTCAGTGCCACATGATATTTTGGTTACTTATTCTGTGCACATATGGCCCAGGGTCCCATTTCAGCAGGATACAGCTATAAATGGGCCAGATATGTAAGAATGAATATGTGTGTTTGTGTTTCGGCCAGTTCATCTCACTGGAGACCTTTGAGTAAGAAGTGAGTTCAAATATGCAGGAAAACCTGCCGAATAACTGCACTGCAGCCAGTTTGAACCAGTTACCGTGAGCGGTGGAGACGGGTGGGGGCAATACAAACAGAAACAGATCTCAGACAGAGAAATACAACACTGGAGTTTCAGAAATGTGTCTTTGGGAGGGTTTAGCCTGTTGCACTGAACTGTGTTTTAGCAGCAGGACTGAGATGAGTGTCAAAATGAGTCGAGTTCCCTGGCGTAACTGCAAGGTCATGGGTTTGAATGCCAGGTAATAAATATACAGATCAAATGCGTACCTTGAATGAACTGTAAATCACTTTGGATAAACACATATGCCACACTGCCGCTCGAACTTTCTTTTTAAAAAAAAAAAGAAATTAACACTTACATATTCAACAAGGATGCATTAAATTGATGAAAAGTGACATTTAGAATGTTATAAAAGATTTCTATATCAGATAAATTATGTTCTTTTGATCTTTCAATTCATCAAAGAATCCTGGAATAAAATGTATTATGTTTTTCTCCAAAATATGAAGCAGCACAACTGTTTTCAACATTGATAATAATCATAAATGTTTCTTGAGCAGCAAATCAGTATATTAGTATGATTTCTGAAGGATCATGTGACACTGAAGACTGGAGTAATGATGCTGAAAATTCAGCTTTGATCACAGGAATAAATTACACTTTACTATATATTCACATAGAAAACAGCTATTTTGAATTGTAATAATTTTTCACAATTTACTGTTATTTTTAATCAAACAAATGCAGCCTTGGTGAGCAGAAGAGACTTTTTTTGTTTATTTTTGCAGTAACATGCATGTTAAAAAATTCCAGATTAAAATAAAAATTCATGTTAAATGTAACATATTTTGTATTATTAGTTGCATGTTTCAGTTAGTTGCAAAGATTTTCCTAAAGTTGTGTGAAATTCCTCGAGGACGGTGAGACGATTGCTGGGGCTGTTTGCAGGATCACCGCATTCCTTACAGGCAGGACAAAGACGGCTCAATGCTCATGTATAGGTCGAGGGGGAGGGGCAGTTATTTAGGGTATGTTGGTTCATGCCGACTGCTGGAGACCACCGAGCCTCTCAAAGTCAGATAACCATATGTAACATGAGGGCAGAGGTCAAATGGCCATTATGAAACAGAGGAGCTCTGATTTCCCTTATGAAAAAAGAAGTTTATTCAAGTGTGCTATTAGCATACTTCTTTTAAACTAAAAATAAGAAAGTACTTTCAGTGTACTTTGTATGTACTTCTCAGAAATATACTCAAAATTGCACTTAATTTAATTTAAATTGTTCTAATAATTCCCACAAAATTGAACATTAAACACTATTACACACTATCAAGTCTCCCCCTTTTCTCATCTTGCTCAAAAATAGATAAAATAACACTTTTACATATAAAATAACAACATTTACTCTCTCTTGATTTAGCCATATGAAAAGCATGCTGGGAACTAACAAGCCCGCCCAGTTTCAGTTAATGCAACACAAATCATTAATCTATTAAAGTACAGTTAAAGGTATATTTCAAGTATAAAAAATAATACCTAAATAGGAACATAGTAGTATACTTAAAGTGCAAAATATATATATAAATAGTAAACTATAAGTATGATGTTATGTTCACTTAAAGAAAACTTACAAATATACTTGCAGTATAAAACTACTAAACTAGTGGTTTACTGAAAGTACACTTCAAAGTGTACTTTCATAAAAATGTATTACAAGTATTAAAATAGTAAACTACTAGTATACTTATAAGTTCACTTGTAGTACAGATGCAGTACAAATGAGAGGCATAGTTGTGCACTTAAAGTTTACTACTGTTACACTTAAAGTACACTTAAACGTATACTTTTATAAACTAAAAAGTGGGCCAATTTATTCCCAAGCAGTATTGAAATAGTACACTTAAAAATGTACTACTAGTGCATTGATATTAGTATACTTACACGTAAAGTATACTCAGAAATATTCTTGAACATTACTTAAGTATGCTTCATAAAATGAACTTGAAGTATACTTATTTTTTGCAAGGGTTATGAAATCTCTCTTATGGAAGATTGTTTCTGCCACAGAATAAAAAATAAAAAAGGTAATTACGACTTTTTATCTGACAATTGTGACTTTTTTTCTCAGAATTGTGTGATATAAAGTCAGAATTGTTTGATATAAAGTCAGAATTGTGTGATATAAAGTCAGAATTGAGAGATATAAAGTCAGAATTGTTTGATATAAAGTCAGAATTGTTTGATATAAAGTCAGAATTGTGAGATATAAAGTCAGAATTGTGAGATATAAAGTCAGAATTGAGAGATATAAAGTCAGAATTGCGTGATATAAAGTCAGAATTGTGAGATATAAAGTCAGAATTGTTTGATACAAAGTCAGAATTGTTTGATATAAAGTCAGAATTGAGAGATATAAAGTCAGAATTGTGAGATATAAAGTCAGAATTGTTTGATATAAAGTCAGAATTGTGAGATATAAAGTCAGAATTGCGAGTTATAAAGTCAGAATTGTGAGATATAAAGTCAGAATTGTGAGACATAAAGTCAGAATTTTTTGATATAAAGTCAGAATTGTGAGATATAAAGTCAGAATTGCGAGTTATAAAGTCAGAATTGTGAGATATAAAGTCAGAATTGTGAGATATAAAGTCAGAATTTTTTGATATAAAGTCAGAATTGTGAGATATAAAGTCAGAATTGCGTGATATAAAGTCAGAATTGTGAGATATAAAGTCAGAATTGTTTGATATAAAGTCAGAATTGTTTGATATAAAGTCAGAATTGTGAGATATAAAGTCAGAATTGTTTGATATAAAGTCAGAATTGTGTGATATAAAGTCAGAATTGTGAGATATAAAGTCAGAATTGTGAGATATAAAGTCAGAATTGCGTGATATAAAGTCAGAATTGTGAGATATAAAGTCAGAATTGTTTGATATAAAGTCAGAATTGTTTGATATAAAGTCAGAATTGTGAGATATAAAGTCAGAATTGTGAGATATAAAGTCAGAATTGAGAGATATAAAGTCAGAATTGCGTGATATAAAGTCAGAATTGTGAGATATAAAGTCAGAATTGTTTGATATAAAGTCAGAATTGTTTGATATAAAGTCAGAATTGAGAGATATAAAGTCAGAATTGTGAGATATAAAGTCAGAATTGTGAGATATAAAGTCAGAATTGTTTGATATAAAGTCAGAATTGTGAGATATAAAGTCAGAATTGCGAGTTATAAAGTCAGAATTGTGAGATATAAAGTCAGAATTGTGAGATATAAAGTCAGAATTTTTTGATATAAAGTCAGAATTGTGAGATATAAAGTCAGAATTGCGTGATATAAAGTCAGAATTGAGAGATATAAAGTCAGAATTGTTTGATATAAAGTCAGAATTGTGTGATATAAAGTCAGAATTGAGAGATATAAAGTCAGAATTGTTTGATATAAAGTCAGAATTGTGAGATATAAAGTCAGAATTGCGTGATATAAAGTCAGAATTGAGAGATATAAAGTCAGAATTGTTTGATATAAAGTCAGAATTGTGTGATGTAAAGTCAGAATTGAGATATAAAGTCAGAATTGCGAGATATAAAGTCAGAATTGCGAGATATAAAGTCAGAATTGCGTGATATAAAGTCAGAATTGTGTGATATAAAGTCAGAATTGTGTGATATAAAGTCAGAATTGTTTGATATAAAGTCAGAATTGCGAGATATAAAGTCAGAATTGTGTGATATAAAGTCAGAATTGTGTGATATAAAGTCAGAATTGTGTGATATAAAGTCAGAATTGTTTGATATAAAGTCAGAATTGTGAGATATAAAGTCAGAATTGTGTGATATAAAGTCAGAATTGTGAGATATAAAGTCAGAATTGTTTGATATAAAGTCAGAATTGCGAGATATAAAGTCAGAATTGCGAGATATAAAGTCAGAATTGTGAGATATAAAGTCAGAATTGTGTGATATAAAGTCAGAATTGTGTGATATAAAGTCAGAATTGTTTGATATAAAGTCAGAATTGCAAGATATAAAGTCAGAATTGTGAGATATAAAGTCAGAATTGTGTGATATAAAGTCAGAATTGTGAGATATAAAGTCAGAATTGTTTGATATAAAGTCAGAATTGTGAGATATAAAGTCAGAATTGTGTGATATAAAGTCAGAATTGTGTGATATAAAGTCAGAATTGTGAGATATAAAGTCAGAATTGTTTGATATAAAGTCAGAATTGCGAGATATAAAGTCAGAATTGCGAGATATAAAGTCAGAATTGTGAGATATAAAGTCAGAATTGTGTGATATAAAGTCAGAATTGTGTGATATAAAGTCAGAATTGTTTGATATAAAGTCAGAATTGCAAGATATAAAGTCAGAATTGTGAGATATAAAGTCAGAATTGTGAGATATAAAGTCAGAATTGTGTGATATAAAGTCAGAATTGTGTGATATAAAGTCAGAATTGTTTGATATAAAGTCAGAATTGCAAGATATAAAGTCAGAATTGTGAGATATAAAGTCAGAATTGTGTGATATAAAGTCAGAATTGTGAGATATAAAGTCAGAATTGTTTGATATAAAGTCAGAATTGTGAGATATAAAGTCAGAATTGTGTGATATAAAGTCAGAATTGTGTGATATAAAGTCAGAATTGTTTGATATAAAGTCAGAATTGCGAGATATAAAGTCAGAATTGCGAGATATAAAGTCAGAATTGTGAGATATAAAGTCAGAATTGTGTGATATAAAGTCAGAATTGTGAGATATAAAGTCAGAATTGTGAGATATAAAGTCAGAATTGTTTGATATAAAGTCAGAATTGTTTGATATAAAGTCAGAATTGCGAGATATAAAGTCAGAATTGTGTGATATAAAGTCAGAATTGTGTGATATAAAGTCAGAATTGTGTGATATAAAGTCAGAATTGTGAGATATAAAGTCAGAATTGTGAGATATAAAGTCAGAATTGTGAGATATAAAGTCAGAATTGTTTGATATAAAGTCAGAATTGTTTGATATAAATTCAGAATTGCGAGATATAAAGTCAGAATTGCGAGATATAAAGTCAGAATTGTGAGATATAAAGTCAGAATTGTGTGATATAAAGTCAGAATTGTGTGATATAAAGTCAGAATTGTTTGATATAAAGTCAGAATTGTTTGATATAAAGTCAGAATTGCGAGATATAAAGTCAGAATTGCGAGATATAAAGTCAGAATTGTGAGATATAAAGTCAGAATTGTGTGATATAAAGTCAGAATTGTTTGATATAAAGTCAGAATTGCGAGATATAAAGTCAGAATTGTGAGATATAAAGTCAGAATTGTGTGATATAAAGTCAGAATTGTGAGATATAAAGTCAGAATTGTTTGATATAAAGTCAGAATTGTTTGATATAAAGTCAGAATTGTGAGATATAAAGTCAGAATTGTGTGATATAAAGTCAGAATTGTGTGATATAAAGTCAGAATTGTGTGATATAAAGTCAGAATTGTTTGATATAAAGTCATAATTGCGAGATATAAAGTCAGAATTGTTTGATATAAAGTCAGAATTGTGAGATATAAAGTCAGAATTGTGAGATATAAAGTCAGAATTGTGAGATATAAAGTCAGAATTGTGTGATATAAAGTCAGAATTGTGTGATATAAAGTCAGAATTGTGAGATATAAAGTCAGAATTGTGAGATATAAAGTCAGAATTGTGTGATATAAAGTCAGAATTGTGAGATATAAAGTCAGAATTGTGTGATATAAAGTCAGAATTGTGTGATATAAAGTCAGAATTGTGTGATATAAAGTCAGAATTGTTTGATATAAAGTCAGAATTGTGAGATATAAAGTCAGAATTGTGTGATATAAAGTCAGAATTGTGAGATATAAAGTCAGAATTGTGAGATATAAAGTCAGAATTGTGAGATATAAAGTCAGAATTGTGTGATATAAAGTCAGAATTGTGTGATATAAAGTCAGAATTGTTTGATATAAAGTCAGAATTGCGAGATATAAAGTCAGAATTGTGTGATATAAAGTCAGAATTGTGAGATATAAAGTCAGAATTGCGAGTTATAAAGTCAGAATTGTGAGATATAAAGTCAGAATTGCGAGATATAAAGTCAGAATTGAGAGATATAAAGTCAGAATTGTTTGATATAAAGTCAGAATTGTGAGATATAAAGTCAGAATTGTGTGATATAAAGTCAGAATTGTGAGATATAAAGTCAGAATTGTGTGATATAAAGTCAGAATTGTGTGATATAAAGTCAGAATTGTGAGATATAAAGTCAGAATTGTGTGATATAAAGTCAGAATTGTTTGATATAAAGTCAGAATTGTGTGATATAAAGTCAGAATTGTGTGATATAAAGTCAGAATTGTGAGATATAAAGTCAGAATTGTTTGATATAAAGTCAGAATTGTGAGATATAAAGTCAGAATTGTGAGATATAAAGTCAGAATTGTGTGATATAAAGTCAGAATTGTGAGATATAAAGTCAGAATTGTTTGATATAAAGTCAGAATTGTGAGTTATAAAGTCAGAATTGTGAGATATAAAGTCAGAATTGTGAGATATAAAGTCAGAATTGCGAGTTATAAAGTCAGAATTGTGAGATATAAAGTCAGAATTGCGAGATATAAAGTCAGAATTGAGAGATATAAAGTCAGAATTGCGAGATATAAAGTCAGAATTGTGAGATATAAAGTCAGAATTGAGATATAAAGTCAGAATTGCGAGATATAAAGTCAGAATTGCGAGATATAAAGTCAGAATTGTGAGATATAAAGTCAGAATTGAGATATAAAGTCAGAATTGCGAGATATAAAGTCAGAATTGTTTGATATAAAGTCAGAATTGCGAGATATAAAGTCAGAATTGTGAGATATAAAGTCAGAATTGCGAGATATAAAGTCAGAATTGTGAGATATAAAGTCAGAATTGCGAGATCTAAACACAATTGAGAAATAAAAAGTCGCAATTATCTTTAATCGTTTTATCGTTTTTTTGGTGGAAACAAGCTTCCATACTGTCTGGTAAACAGCAGGTTTGGTTTCAGAAAGTCACCCCTATTGGTCTCTATGATCTTTTTGATCAAATTAGTAGAAAGACTGAAATAATATTTCATTATAAACATACTCCAGTAATCTTTGTTTCATTAAAAACTTTGGAAAATCAGTTTTTACAGTGTATTCAAAAGATAACAGGCAGAATAAATGCATAAGCAGAAATGTGATTTATCAGTCATTGCACACACAGCTTTTGACATCAACAACAAAAGACATGAGTTTTTTCTCCTCCTCCCTTTTTAAAAATTGACACACCTACATTTTTGATGTCCCATCTATGCATGATATGGTTTGTTGCATTTAATTATTTGTATTTAGCATTGCTGTCATGTCAGAACAAAGACACAGTTTGATCCAAAAAATCTGAATGAATATGGTCTAATTAAAGTATATACGAAGTTAGAGCAGAAATACATATTTGGAGGGAGGTGAGAGAGCCTGAGGTTAAAGGTCACAGTTGCAGTACATGTATGCTGGTGTATATCATACAGCAGTCCTTGTGTGCCTCTGCTCATATCTATACACACACACACACACACACACACGTACGTATGTGGCTTACATAACATAGGCCTATAGATATGCATGTGTGATCTGTGTTGTGACAACAAACTGCAGAAATCTTTCCAGCTGATGAGTAAAAATGTTAATGGACGGACATCCTGGTATGAGTTCAATCCGACCTGCAGGTGCAGTGATTTAATGATGGGTGGAACAATATGTATTGATCATACACTGACCAGGCATAACATTATGACAGGTGAAGTGAATAACACTTATTATCTCTTCATCACAGCACCTCTTAGTGGGTGGGATATATTAGGCAGCAAGTGAACATTTTGTCCTCAAGGTTGATGTGTTAGAAGCAGGAAAAATGGGCAAGCGTAAGGATTTGAGCGAGTTTGACAAGTGCCAAATTGTGATGGCTAGATGACTGGGTCAGAGCATCTCCAAAACTGCAGCTCTTGTGGGGTGTTCCCGGTCTGCAGTGGTCAGTATCTATCAAAAGTGGTCCAAGGAAGGAACAGTGGTGAACCGGCGACAGGGACATGGGTGGCCAAGGCTCATTGATGCACGTGGGGAGTGAAGGCTGGCCCGTGTGGTCTGATCAAACAGATGAGCTACTGTAGCTCAAATTGCTCAGGAAGTTAATGCTGGTTCTGATATAAAGGTTAAATAGGTATGCAAACATTTTTAATTCAGGTGTATGCAAATGTGATGGACTGGAAATAAATTGAAATGGCAAGATTTTTGATTCTCAAGCAAATGTCATCAAAAAATTTTTTATTTCAAATGGAATCTGTTGAGGAACGGGAAGGCAGTAAATGCACAAGATTTTTTACTTTTTACTGTTTTTTACGATTGCTTAAGGACAATTTTAAAAACAGGCTCATTTTGTCAAAACACTACACACAATTCACACATCCACACACACAAGTAGCAGAACACCTCAGTTCTTTTGCAAAATGAAACACTTCTTTCAAAATTTCACAATAATTTAACAAAACCCAATTTTGACACCATATGGCACACACATGGTTCATACAATCTGATTCTGTTTGATTCATTTACACACTGCTGTTGTCAATCTTAAACACTTGTAAAATTTCTACTTTTCTAATGATATAATCTGGGTTTGATTTTTTTCAGAGATATTGTTAAAGTATATGAATATATTGACCAAACAGTACACACAAGACCAGTACTGCATATTGATGAAAACATTTATTTCTCTCAACATTGTAAAATCATTCGATTCATTCATGCATTTCCAGCCTCATTCATGTCCAGCCTCTCTCAGTGTCAACCCATGGGTACTCAGTATTCATGGTCAATTAAGGTTGCGCGAATCGCATCTGATAAATTTGGTCTCTGTCTTCTTTGTCCACGTCCTACTCCAGGTCTACCTCTTCCTACCCCCCTTCACCCCCACCCCCTCTCTTCCCCCCCTCCCCTCTACCCCCCTTCACCCCCCTTTCCCCCCCTCTTCCCCCCCCCTTCCCCTCTCTTCCCCCCTTCCCCTCTCTCTCCCTCTCTTCCCCTCTCTACCACCTCCCACCCTCTTCCCTCCCTCTTCCCCCCTTCCCCTCTCTTTCCCTCTCTACCCTCTTCCCCTCTCTTCCCCTCTTCCTCCACGGGCTCCCCCTCTCACCCTCACTCTTCCTCTTACTGCGACGTTGCCTTCCATTTTTGTTGAAGACAGGTAAACTCACCTGTTGCCTTTTTATAGTGCTTACCCCTGATTGTTGAGTTTACAATTAAGCACCTAAGTGTCAAACACCTGATGGCTGTGTTTGATCAATTGGTTTATGGGGTGGTATTTTGGAAAGCAGTGCCTTGAAATGGCAAAGAAGTGACATCAGGTTAGATTTCTGTGTCTAATGTAGAGTAAGTGTGTGTAGTGTTTTGCAAAAAGTGTGAGGCTGGGAATGTGCTTATAGTTGTGCAGATCTGGGCTGAGGTTTTGCTCCTTGAGTGTTGAGTGAAAATTGAGCATGGGTACATGTTGATGCAGAGCTGCGTCAAGATGTATATCTTTATTATCGATTTGTATATCGATTTCATTTCCGCCATGAAAAACTTTCCGCCATTTTGAATTTAGTCCAAAACCTACTTTTGCGAACTAGTCCTAGGTTTTTCACCCGATCGGAACCAAACCAGTGCAGAAATATTCTCTGGAGTCTGAACATCAATAAAAGTTGAAATTTCGATTCACTGTCACTAAGGGGTGCCAAAATGTTCGAAGTGGGCGGGGCCACTTTTACTAAAATGGCTATAACTCTTAAACGTAATGAGATTTTTTCACCAAACTCGGTACACATTTATATAGGCTCAATATTTGGTCAAATAAAAATTGCGGCGATTGGCCACCTGGTGGTGCTATAACAGGAAAAAAATATGAAAATGACTATAACCACCCAACCGTTAGGCCAATTGACTTGAAAATTGGCATGCACTGTCTTTGTCCAAGGTGCCATGATTCTCTATGAGGACATTGGCATATCTCAAAAAACATGGTCGCCATCAGCCAATGAAGTTTGAGCACCTATTAAAAAAGGTTAACGGAGGCCGATCGGAGCGAAACTCGGTGGGCCTGTTCGACTCATGGCCCTAGAGGTTTGTGAGAATTGAAAGGATATATCATGTTTTACGAGTGTGTAAACAATTGTATATTATGCAAAGTTTTGCACATCCACACAATATTCATATCATTTGATAGATCTCCTCATACTGAATAACTTTGCCTACTTTTGCGAACTAGTCCTAGGTTTTTTGCTCAACCTCAATAAAACCACTGTAGGACAATTCTCTGCATTCTCTAGGTCAATAATTATCAAAAAAATGATAATTTATACCCTTTGGGTAGCTATAACAGGGTCATTTAGAAAATGGGCGTGGGCAAGTGCACGCAAAAGTCTATAACTCCTAAACAAAAACACGGATTTTCACGAAAATAAGTGAGCACATGAGCTATATGATTCTAAACAAGCATGGAACCTTTCATGGAGCTCGGACAATAGGTGGCACTATAACTGTTAAAAATCTTTAAAAAACATGTATTTCCTATGGTAAATTGCCTGTATTGGCTGTAAATGGTCTTTTCCATCTATAATCTAAGTGGTAACATGCTTGCTTAATAAAACATAATACCTTTTTACACATTGGCTTAAAGGCCTTAAAGTGCTTGAACCCTGATAATTGCTGCTTGCAGCTATATTTAATACTTATAATTATTTAATTTTGAAAGAAAATCTCTGTAATGCAGCTCAAAAAGTTAGAAATTTCAACTGTCACTCATAATATCAGTGGTGTTCCTGCAACATAAAAATACCAAATTGACTTTTATCAGTTTTATGACAACCTTGAGAAGTTCTTCCTCAGGTTAAAGGTCATGGATGGAATGAGTCGCCACTGACCAAACAGTGAGTTTATTTATTTTTATGCATTTGCAGATGCTTTAATGTGAAGCGGCTCAAAGTAGTTTGAGTTTGACTTGATCTACATTTGGTCTATTACCAGTTTTTGTGAAAAATGCCAGAATTTTTGAAGGCATGTTTTACAAGTTATGATGGAATGTTTGTCTTTGAAACTGTTTTCAAATTTAAATTCACATCGTATTTGTCACACACACACACACACACACACACACACAACCATACAAATTGTACAATGTGTATGTGAAATGTTTTTTTTTTTCTGACTTTCTGCAAACTTAACATAAGAATAACAGAAATAAAATAAAAGTCAGAATGTTTTTGATAATACTGAAATCAGGTCATATTAAGTAATATTAATGTCAATGGAAGTATTTTGCTTTTGCAATACCTTCCTTTAACTTTAAATTAACCATGCAGTTCATCAGCAGTGTTATTAGCTCCCATTTATTTTTATTAAAAGTAAATAAAAGAGCAGGCTGGACATGTTTTGAATGCAGTATCAAATATGAGTTTGATTGCCGAATCACTTTCAGATGGAAATGCAGCGGTGGTTGTACAGGTGCATTTCATCTCAGGGAGGGTCAGAGTTCTTGAATTCTCTTAGGGTCATATTGTTTTTGCAAAGTACTATTTTGAGCAGGAACACGCTGTACCGCCGACATGTGTATATATACATATATAAACTGCATGAACTCTATGCTGGATGCATGTGGTGATGTGAAATGATATTGAGACCATGAAAAATGTCATCTGTCGCATCTTAAAGCTTTAGGTCTCGTATATTTATATCTGTTCAAATTTCGTCAACATTTAGGAGAGCATCAGCGTATAGATGGATGGGTGCGTGCAACCGGGGCTAGTAGTCACACAGCAGGGATATGTGAGTAAATAAGGCCAGTTTTTTTCACCTCAAACTCGTTGTGCTCCTCCATTCCTGAACCATTTTTGCTTTGTGGCAGGGTGCATTATCCTGCTGAAAGAGCCACAGCCACCAGGGAATACCGTTTCCATGAAAGGGAGTACATGGTCTGCAACAATGCTTAGGTAGGTGGTACGTGTCAAAGTAACATCTACATGGATGGCAGGACCCAAGGTTTCCCAGCAGAACATTGCCCAAAGCATCACACTGCCTCCACCGGCTTGCCTTCTTCCCATAGTGCATCCTGGTGCCATGTGACGCACACGCACCCGGCCATCCACGTGATGTAAAAGAAAACGTGATTCATCAGACCAGGCCACCTTCTTCCATTGCTCCGTGGCCCAGTTCTGATGCTCACGTGCCCACTGTTGCCACTTTTTGTTCCTTCCTTGGACCACTTTTGATAGATACTGACCACTGCAGACCGGGAACACCCCACAAGAGCTGCAGTTTTGGAGATGCTCTGACCCAGTCATCTAGCCATCACAATTTGGCCCTTGTCAAACTCGCTCAAATCCTTACGCTTGCCCATTTTTCCTGCTTCTAACACATCAACTTTGAGGACAAAATGTTCACTTGCTGCCTAATATATCCCACCCACTAACAGGTGCCGTGATGAAGAGATAATCAGTGTTATTCACTTCACCTGTCCGTGGTGTTATGCTTGATCGGTGTATATCCGAGTGAAATAGCTTCTGAAATGAGAAACAATGTAGGGCGGGGCTTGATTTCATCCTTCAGGAATTGATTGGATCGTTGGAAGTTGGGCGTTGCTAACAAAAATAAGAATGGTCAATTTTGATTTCATGGCGACATTAAAATGTAGCTTTTTTATGAAACCCACATTCAAATGTTGATAAAAAAGAATACATGAAGCTAGAATAAAATGGAAAAAGTTAAAGTACAGTTAAAAGCGGGCCTGTATTTGAAGTGTAAAAAATTAATACCTAAATAGGAACATAGTAGTATACTTAAAGTGCAAAAATAATATATAAATAGTAAACTATATGTATGATGTTTTGTACACTTACAAGCTTACAAGTATACTTGCAGTATAAAACTACTAGTGGTTTACTGAGAGTACACTTCAAAGTGTACTTTCATAAGCTAAAAAATGCTACAAGTATTTGAGTAGTAAACTATCAGTTCACTTGTAGTACGTTCTGGCAAGGTTTTCTTAAAGACATGAACAAACGTTCTTACAGAAACATTAATAGACCGTTTAAAGACCGTTATCTGGTCTTTAATAATGTTCTCAAAATGTCAACAAAAGCATTATATATTGTATTTTCCATCTAACATTTTTTAAACATTTCACATCGTTCAGAGAACATCTGAAACGTTCCCATAATGTTTGAAAAATGATAAAAAGGAATGTTGCCTTAACATTTGCATAACCAAGAAAAACGTTTATAAAACATAAAAACATTGGATGTTTTAAACTTTCAGAGAACATTCAAAAATGATGTTTTCATAACTTAATGAGAACGTTAGCAAAACATTCTTACTACACACTGTAAAAAAAAGTACATTTTTAAGTATTCAACTTTTCTGTTGAAGTCATTTCAACTTAAATTACATTAAACTGACTTAAAAATGAGCTGAATCTTGTATAACTTATAAAAAAGTTGGAAATTGCTTAACTTATTTTGAGTTAAAACACGTTATCATAAATTATTGATCATATGATTTTTTTCAGTGTAGTTAGATTATTAATTTACTGTTTCAATTTTTTCTTAATAGAGAAAGACTGTTTGTTACATAGTGACAAGTGTGACAACATGCCCGTTTTTATTTTTTTTATTTTTTTAAGTCTTTAAGGTTTTTTGGAATTTGCAACAGAACACAACATTTAGAAGTATTTTTAGAGTTCGAGAATTCAAATTTAAACCAACATCTTTCTATAAAAAATAAAAAAGAAATGTATATTCTTTGAGAATTTGCATTTATGAATGCAAAATGCATGAGGAATAGTAATAAAATAAGGTTTGCGTCTATACAGAAATTCTCTGGCCCTATAATGTTTACACATTAATTACACATGTACACTGCATATAGGGTGTGTATACATTAACACAAGTGTATTAGCCTTGCTTTAATAATTAGTAAGCCTTCATCAGTGATCTCTTGACCTACAGTCAATCATCATCGCTGGATATTAAAGGCCAGCTGCAAAATGATGGATGTGGTCATACTGAGAGATACTAAGAGACTCATACATGAAGACAAAGACTCATTATGTGACACGTGGGTCCTCACAAGAACACTGTGTTCTGTACATTTTGTTCTACATGTCATGCACAGAGAAACACGGACCGCATCGGACACACGTGTTCACAAAGAGCTCTGACGCCATCTGCCGGTGATGACGTGTAATCGAACACGACACGAGACATTTGCATTCGATTACAAACTATTCAGACTAATTTCAAAACAAAGATAAAACGAGCATTTATACTTTTCATTTAAACAATGAAACAATAAATGCAGCGCTCAAAATAAAGACACATTTGTGGTTCTCCGACATTAGTATTTTGTTAATATATAAAAATATTTGTAATATTTTGCAGTGACTTTTTAAGAGTACAATATTTTTGTTATAAAATGATTTTTGTATAGACACAGGCTCTAAAGTCTTGACAAGTGTTGTTATTCTTAACTAAATCTAAAAATTAAATTACTTTGTGTAATTAAAATAAAGATTAAATAAAATTTAAATATTAGATGAAAAACTTAAAAATAAGAAATGTTGATTAATAAATTTATTTTGATATGTTACTAAATTACTAAAACTGAAATAAAAATAAAGGCTAAATTGAAATATATATATATATATAAACTAATAAAATCGACAAAAACTCATAACAAAATGACTAAACTTAAAATTAAAATAAGCTTTACTTTAATTATAAAATAGGCTATAATATAATATATAATTAAAATATTAAACATAAATACAAATAATAATAAAACAACACTGGTCTTGATAAATGTGATTGAACATTATTACCCATATTGTCACATTATATGGACTATATATATATATATATATATATATATATATAGGCTTTTGTTACAAGGACATCTGATTCTAGATCAGTCTGAGTGGCATAAGCCTTAGATCAGATTCTTTTAGTTTTGAGTTGATCTTTGAGTTTGGTTAATATTTATTTGCCAGTCTTACTCTTTACTCATCAATTTTAGTGGCTTTTCATCAAAACATGACAATTAAACTCAAAACTATACATAAAATGCACAAGTTTAATTAATCAATTGTATTAAGTTCAATTATAAATGACAACTTGCCCCAACCTAACCCCAACTTTCAAATAGGCTACCCTACATTCATTAAACTGCAACTTTTATACAGTAATAATACGAAACAGAATTCTTGAATGGAAAAAAGATAACATAGGCCTACAAAAGGCAGGGAAGGTGATTTAATTCAGAATCATTTTTGTTATGCTGGTTAAAACTTTCTTTACATCCTGATAGCAATAAATAAGTAAAGTGATATAGCCTAAATGTATTTTGTATGTATATCGTCTGTGGAAGGCCTAGGACCATGTAATGTCCGTTCAAGCATTGCATTCGGTCCGATGTCCTAACTCAACATATGTATTTCCATACCTCCACACACCTGCTCGCGCAGACATCACACGTCATCAGCGTGTTGCATGCTATGCACAGTATGCAGAGTTAGACAGTTGTCAGCAAAGACTTTATAAGACGGTGCACTCGTATTACTAGGACTGTGTCCGAAATCGCCCCGTATACCTTTAAATAGGGCACGATTTGAAGGGACAGCCATTTGTAGTGGTGTCCGAGTGCACTCATTCAAATTTGTTTCACAATGCACAGCAATAACGAGTGTACAACCGATGAACGGCTAGAGAATACCCATAATGCACGGTAAGAGTCGCGCAACGAATGAATTCCCGCGTCGTGCCAGAAGATGGCGCCCGCAGCTGCCGTTAGAAGCTTCGGTTCCTATAGAAACAGTCAGTGTTCTTCTGAGACGACTGCATATGTGCATTCGCTTGTTCCAGCCTGAAAAATGCATTTTTTTGTCATGATTCGAGCGTTTAGAAACAAAATTTATGAGACAGTTGTTGTCAGATTTTATTGGTGATTTCAAATAAGAAATTTAATCATAAGCTTGGTGAACAGTTTTGGAGAATTCGATGTTTCCCCATTCACAGAGATAGGAGCTGCACTTGCATGCCCGAGAGGCGTTACAAAGATGGCCGCCGAGTGAAATGACTTGTCTTAAAGGGACTTTGACGTCAGTCCCCAGCACCACAACCGAAACAGCAGCCATACCTTTTACAGTTCCGCCTGAACCAAAACAACGAGCTTATGCTGCGTTCACACCATACTGTAATTTGGAAGAGGTGGAAACCCGTGACGTTATACTCTGAGCGGTTCGTGAATCGAATTTATGTTTCAATGGCAAAACTATCAACACCGAAATGAATCTGCAGCTGTCAGGTGCTACAGGTCTGTGCTTTTTAAGTTGTTTTTGTTCATTATTATTGTAATGTTATGTGCTTTGAGACATGAGGTCTCTTGTCTTGTGACGCTATCTTGTGACGTTGTTTGCTCCCTGCTTTACGCGTTCATGTGTTTTGAAGGAGGCGTGGCTTTGGAGACGCTCTGAAGGGAGGGTGGGATCTTATGCTTTTAAAGCTAGCTCGCTATAGAGGGTATGCACGTGACGTCACCGTCAGCTGGAGTGACTGCGGTTACGCCCACTGAGTGGCAAAAAGACTGAGAGGCAGCATTGGTTTACAGCGTGAATGCCACGAAAAACACACAAAACCAGGGTCGGGGGAGGCTTGGCCACGGACCCCATGGTCATCCCTGTGCATCCCTCCGGACCGAGGGAGACAGACTTGATAATAGCGTGTAATTTTCTCACTCAAACCACTGCCGCCTGCTGCTTCTGCTTCTGCTACTGACTGCTTTTAGAGGGAAAAGCTGCCCATCTGCTGGTCTAGGATCTGTAATCCTCGTAATCCTCTGTAAGAATTCGTAATAATAGCATATTATTAGCGAAAAAGAGTTGGCAAAAGATCCAGTGTGTATCTGTATTTGTGCTCGTCAAATGATTCAATTTCCAAAGTGTTTTCGCTTCGGTGAGTAATGTAGCCAATCACAGACATGTTTGTTGATTTCTACAACGCAATGGCCAATCACAGGTGTTTACGTTAGAATCTACTCACCGCTCGAGTGTCTGTCCAGTGCTGAGTTCTGCATGTGCGCTGATCCTCTCTAAGTGTAGACATTATGTAAATAAGAGATTCATTGTGTTGTCAGCTTCACTGAGTAATATAACGGAACTGTGTGAGATTGCATTTATTGAATGAGTGACAGCTTTTAGTGATTATAAAGCGAGCGCTCTTTGCGCGCTATCTAGGTGATATAAAAAAAATTATTAATAGGCCTATACTATATTTAGAATTTGAATAAAACTTTTGTTTTCCATTCTTGACAAGCGGCCACATACACGCTTCAATACATAGGCCCATCCGCATATACATGCGGGCATGGGCGTCAGACTGGGGGTAAAAACAGTACTGATTACCAGGGCCCCAAGGGGAGAGAGGGCCCTTGAAAAGTCTGGAATATATTTTAACATGGAACATGGAGGCCTATCAGGACTGCCTATGCATAGGGCCCGGGATCTTGTGCTATGCCCCTGCATGCGGGATTCATTCCCGAAATTGTGATGACTGACAGTGATAAATATTTATGTATCGAAATCAGGCTCATAGAAATGTCAGGAAAACAGGATTCCTGGCTGCATGTCAATATCCATGGATCACTGGATTTTTGGTAAGTTGTAAGGAACACAATATCGAGTCCAACCTTTAGTTTAAACTGTTAATCATTTGCTTTACTCGCGTTTTTCCCTATTAACTCCATTCATGCAGCAGCTCTTCTGCCACTCAATCCCGGCTGTGGGGGCGTGTTCCGGCGGGAAAGTGACGTCGATGCATACCCTCTATTGCTAGCCTCTCCAAAAATTGCCTACCCTACCTTTTAATTTTTAGCCGATAAAAATGTAATTGATTGATTTATATATGTATACATAGGCACCCTAATGTGACTTTCATAATGTAAATATTTTACTTTAAAATGGTAGTTTAATTTCCTCTCTTTCTGTGTTTCCCCCCTCAAAACCTTTTAAGGTTTTATAGGCACCAGAGTTTGACCACAGTTTATTTGTAACAGCGGTTTCTATTAACTTACAGTAAAAACTCAAACAAAACAGGTTTTATTGAATAATTGCAAATATTTATTTAATGTATGTTGAAGATACTGTTACAGTGAATGCATGCATAATTTGACTTGTATAATATAGCCTAATGTAGTGCAGGAAACAACACAAATGTTTATGTAAACTGCTGGATTTGATTACATATACAGTAGCAAAAGCAAAACCTGTGTACCCGTCCAAAACCACAACCTAAATGAGACTCAGGACAACTGCAATGCATTTCATTTCTTCAATCATAAACATGTTAACACTTATTCAGCATGTGCATGTAACGAGAGAAAAATGTCCATTACTTTGAATGTAAACATATCTTTATTTTATTTCTGAGATAAATGTTTTAAGCTTTAGAGTGATTGCAGAACTAGTTATAGAAATTATAATACTCCATTAAAAGTTTAAATCATTACAATGTCGAATGCTCATCATTTAAATGAAATGCATTAATATTTTTTAGTATCATTGATATACTATAGTTTTTGTTGCAATAATGGGGAAGCATGAAAATGGTATGTGTGATGAATGTGATATTTGAGAAAAAGTTTAGTATGTATTTTTTAAATGTAACAAATATGATGATCAATGTAGTAGTCTTTTTACTGTAATAATATAGGAAAGGATAGACCAGTAAATGTCACGGACCTCTTGGGAAAGGGTTTGAGAGATTCTCAGACATATAGTGCTGTTTTAACCTTTTTAAAGAATACAGGATTAGAGCATAGGATATAATGTATGGGGATCATGATGCTTCTGCCCATCCTGGAAGTGGAGGGGCCAGAGTGGAATGCATGCCAGCAGAGAGAGGGTGGGTGGGCTGTTACATCCTCATATACAAAAAAATTAAGTAAATAAATAAATAAATAAATAAATACAGATGCATCACCCATGTAAGTGATACAGTGGGTGGCGGTAATACTCCTAAGGAGTAAGTGGCCATTAACAAGATGAAAAAGAAAAAAATGCCTTTTATTTCTAAATTATGACAATTTTTTATGTAAAATTCATTCTAACATTATAAGTGCACCCCAGGAAACACTATCATTCTAATAAATGTTGCCTTGCCCTGAAGAGCCCATCCTCTAAACCAAATCCTGCCCTTCTGTAAAACGTCTTGGGTTACTCAGCCTGAGTGGCAAAAGAGCTGCTGCATGACTGGATTTAATAGGTGAAACTGCGGAAACATGAGTAAAACAAACAATTATTAGTTTAAACTAAAAGTTGGACTCGATAGTGTTCCTTACAACTTACCAAAGATCCAGTTATCCATAGATATTGACATTCAGCCAGGAATCATGTGTATATATATATGTGTGCCTGATTTTGACGCCAGGGAAATAAATAAAAACAAATTTGCCTGTGAACGCTTTATATAAATACAATATAGGTAGGTCTAAATCCTGGTGATCGCTTATATCATTGTTATATATGTCGTCATATTATCCAGCCCTAAAACTTGTATGGCTTTTGTCAGTGTTTATTAACCCTTTCATGCATAGAGGTCACTACAGTGGACAGCTATTCAAAAAGCATTTTCTTGCATATGCACAGGTTTTGATGGCATAGTTGCACATCAACCTCTACAGTGGACCCTTGTGCATCATCCTATACATTGCCCCCAAGTGGCAAGCCGTTGTATATCCATTTTTTCCCCCTCCAAACCAAGATGGCCAATGGCCAGTCAGAAATGCCAAGTTGCTCCGGAATATGCATCCATTCCTTCTATCCTAGGAGACTCTTGCAGGTAAAAAAAATGTTGTAGCATCAAGCAATATCTAATCAGTCATATCACAGTAAAATTTTCCATGTATTGATTTTAGATTGGGAGAAAATTCTGATTATTCATCTGTCCACTATAGTGGACATCATGCATCAATAGCTATATTTCAGCTACAATTCATACTATTACTGTGACTGTTGTTTTTGAAAATACTTCATCTGCAGTAACTTTTTTTGGACTGTAAATAAATGTACACTCACCTAAAGGATTATTAGGAACACCATACTAATACTGTGTTTGACCCCCTTTCACCTTCAGAACTGCCTTAATTCTACGTGGCATTGATTCAACAAGGTGCTGAAAGCATTCTTTAGAAATGTTGGCCCATATTGATAGGATAGCATCTTGCAGTTGATGGAGATTTGTGGGATGCACATCCAGGGCACGAAGCTCCCGTTCCACCACATCCCAAAGATGCTCTATTGGGTTGAGATCTGGTGACTGTGGGGGCCATTTTAGTACAGTGAACTCATTGTCATGTTCAAGAAACCAATTTGAAATGATTCGAGCTTTGTGACGGTGCATTATCCTGCTGGAAGTAGCCATCAGAGGATGGGTACATGGTGGTCATAAAGGGATGGACATGGTCAGAAACAATGCTCAGGTAGGCCGTGGCATTTAAACGATGCCCAATTGGCACTAAGGGGCCTAAAGTGTGCCAAGAAAACATCCCCCACACCATTACACCACCACCACCAGCCTGCACAGTGGTAACAAGGCATGATGGATCCATGTTCTCATTCTGTTTACACCAAATTCTGACTCTACCATCTGAATGTCTCAACAGAAATCGAGACTCATCAGACCAGGCAACATTTTTCCAGTCTTCAACTGTCCAATTTTGGTGAGCTCGTGCAAATTGTAGCCTCTTTTTCCTATTTGTAGTGGAGATGAGTGGTACCCGGTGGGGTCTTCTGCTGTTGTAGCCCATCCGCCTCAAGGTTGTGCGTGTTGTGGCTTCACAAATGCTTTGCTGCATACCCCGGTTGTAACGAGTGGTTATTTCAGTCAAAGTTGCTCTTCTATCAGCTTGAATCAGTCGGCCCATTCTCCTCTGACCTCTAGCATCAACAAGGCATTTTCACCCACAGGACTGCCGCATACTGGATGTTTTTCCCTTTCACACCGTTCTTTGTAAACTCTAGAAATGGTTGTGCGTGAAAATCCCAGTAACTGAGCAGATTGTGAAATACTCAGACCGGCCCGTCTGGCACCAACAACCATGCCACGCTCAAAATTGCTTAAATCACCTTTCTTTCCCATTCTGACATTCAGTTTGGAGTTCAGGAGATTGTCTTGACCAGGACCACACCCCTAAATGCATTGAAGCAACTGCCATGTGATTGGTTGATTAGATAATTGCATTAATGAGAAATTGAACAGGTGTTCCTATTAATCCTTTAGGTGAGTGTATGTGTTATTAGAATGTAATTTGCATTAACATAAAAAAGTAATGTGATTACGTAATGTATGTTACTTGTGATGCATTACTTTACTCGTAACATCATAAAGTAATCAGATTACATAATGCATGTTACTTGTAATGCATTACTTTACTCGTAACACCAAAAAGTAATCTGATTACGTAATGCATGTTACTTGTGACCCATTACTTTACCTGTAACATCAAAAAGTAATCTGATTACATAATGCATGTTACTTGTAATGCGTTACCACCAACACTGCTCATTTCAGATAAAATTGAAAACACCTGATCTCTGGATTTTCTCAGAGGAGAGCTATGGGAGAAATGTGTCCATCTTGAACAAAATCAGAATTATCAGCTAATAAGGGTAAATCAGCATACTCTGGTACACTGGAGGGAACATCTGAGTTGGGTTTCCACAGTTGACAGGTTGTAGAGATCTCTGGTGGAATCACATCCTCATGTTCTGATATCAAAGATATGCAAAGTTCAACTTGTATGAAGTTCAATTGCGTTTGCAATATTTCACATCAATATTTTTTGTATATATTTTATAGTATATTCACATGATTTTATATAATTTTATTAATTGGTTTGTTAAATAAACACAATATTGCCGTGTTATTACTGTATTATGTTTAATACAGTATCTCTTCAGTTTAAACCATAAACACATGCTGTCCACTTTAGTGGACATCTGAAAATCTCTTTGAAAAATATGTGTAAAAAAAAATTACTTTTCAAATCTTGTTTTTCATGTCCTAAGAGCAATAAAAACACATAGGAAAAAAATCCTGACCGAGGTTATCATAATTCATGCATGAAAGGGAAAAAAACATAAAATTAGGCTGAATATAAGATGGTAAAAATGTATTTGATGAGTGGTCCATACAATATATAGGGTATAATTGTACCCCAAAATTCAACATATCGACACAAAATGATAACTGCAAATCCACGTTTCACTGCCTTTGAAGTCCAGTTGTTTCTGTGAACTTCAGCGATCCATTTGCTTTTCTGTAGTTTTTCGGCAGTCTGTAAAAATATACCTCAGATTTCTTGTCAAATCTATATGTACAGTCAATCTCAAGGCTCTTTCCCGTTTTAGTGTTTTGTGGGTGTAACCGCAGTGACCGGCCGACGGTGACGTCACGTGCATACCCTCTATAGCCAATGCCTGACTGTTGGCCTAGCCGCTATACAGCCAGCGCCGGGCGCCAATTGCACCAGAATCTTTTGATTGAGCACGAGCATACACTCTGAGGAGGTTTTACACAGCGACCTATGCAATGTCTTGTTCCCTCCTCTCAGGGAACCATGGTTACATTGAGTAAACCAAGACGCTCCCATTCGAGTCGGTCTCTCGACATTGCGTAATAGCTTACGCTTTGGGGAACGTATAAAATCCCGGTGTATAACAGTGTTATTTCCCAAATCTATACGGAGTTGACACAGGAACATGCTACAATGTTTAGTGGTTGGGTGGGGTTTGCATTCGTTAAGGTTGAGCTTGAAGGGTGGATTCTGAAATCCATATACTTATATCTTAATTTAATTTACAATCAAAGAATTAATCAATATCCTTCCTCCTATCTTATTATGATGATTTCTAATGATTCTTTCCAGTTATGATAACCAATGATTGTTTGTTTCTTCCTCTATGTTTTCTAAAGTTTGCATTTGGTCTCTGAGTGGTGACTGAGAGTCTGTCCTAGGGATGTGTGATGTGTCGCTAAACACAGAACATGTTGTCGCGTGTTTGGATTTTGGAAGTATCACACACCCCTAACCTGACAGGAGTGCAGTAACAGTGTTTGCTCACTTAGCCCGGCTTCCAGAGATGAAATATGGATTTGTCTTTCATTTTATATTTTAATCATTTCATATTTTCTTTTACTGAAACACTAAAGAATTATGGTGAATACTGTCTGTACCTTTTACTGAGAGAAAGCACATGTTATCAGTATGTTTTGGGAAACGTTCTGGTCAGAACTGGAGCTCAGCCAACTCCAGCCTGTGTATCTGTGTATGTGCGCAGTATTCTGTGTTACAGATCAGTATTGAAGGTGTACAACGGGCATCCTAGGGAGAGTGGCAGGATGTTGTTCTGGACAAGCTGGCGCCTGCTCCAGACCTGGAAGGTCACTACGTTCCTAATTCCGGGGTGAAAACGTCAACAAGTGATCTATGGACACGTGAATCTGATTAACTGACAATGTGTGGAAATTTACTATGACTATCTATTTTCTCTTAGCCAATCAGAATCATTCAACTTGCAGTAATGACGTGGCTAGACCTTGAAAAGAGTATAACTGTTGGGACAATTGTATGTACGATAGACGGGTAGAGAGGGAGCGCGGCCTACGAACTCCTTGTGAGACTTGAAGCTTCTGCTGATGAAACTGCAAACTATTCTCCAGTAAATTTTTCTTTAATTAATTGCACTCCTGACTCTTGGTCTTCATTCTTCACAACTGGTCTTGGGTCCTAAACTGTTATCCCCTAACAGTTTATGGTGGAGAAATTGGCGAGCAATCATTCTTAGGTGACACCCCTGGCAAATCAGCAAACAAGGTAAGAAGTCCTTTTATTATTTTTAGGTTAGGGCTGTCTGACTGGAAGAGATTGGGAAATGGGGGCGGAAGATCCTCACTTCGATAGGAGTGAGGATTAATTATACTAAGTGTTTTATTGGAAAGCATAAGGGTATAAGAAGTCACTGATAGCACGCCACATTACTACGGGCAATGGTTAACGCGTAGCAGACAGCGCAAGATACGTGTCTAATACGGGGGGGCTCATTAGGGGCCATTGGTGTAGCACTACCTCTACAGGGGCACGTCCCCTGGGCCGTGATCTGTGTGAGACGCAAAACCTGCTCAATCTCTTCCATCTCAGATAGGGGATCCCCGAATTTAGAGAATCAGGCAGTTAGGGATTAAGTTATTAGTTAAACAAAATAAAAATAGATATAGGGTTGTTTGCCAGGGATGCATCTGGAACGATCCTGAGTAAAATTGTGACCCAAATTGGCATGGACCAGTATATGTGACTTTTTCGTATAAGTGTACTTTGCAGTCTCATCACACAGAAGCCACAGCTGTGTTGTTCAAAGATCGCCGCCTCCATCTCTTGCTGTTTCAGGTGAGTATGGATTTGTATTAACTCTAACTAAAAATGGCTAACAATTTGAGTGACATGATCAGTAATTTGATCAGTCCGGATAAAGATTTTGAGACGAACGACAGCAAACGCTGTAAGTAGCTCTGCTCTGAAGCCCTCACTTCAAAGAAATTTGCAGGACTTATTAATGAAATGGGCAGCAATGTTTTAATTTTGATTGGAAAGTTGAACAACAACTTGACTGGCTACAAACTTGAAAAATTTTAATTTCTAGCTGTTTGTGCTTATTCGTGGATTTGTAAAATGGGTGGGGTGCCATTAACCCCAGAAGTAACTGAGATATACAATTGGGTAACTAAAAGTGATGTTTTTGAAAAAGCAGATAGAGCCATGAATTGCAAGCCATTGTCTGTTTTATTGGACCATGAGCTCTCTTCTCAGTCTGTCCAAGTGTCTACCGCTTTAGGCAACGCCTTACAGACTGGGAACCAGACTGAAACATGCCGGGTGCTGAGTAACAGAGAGTGTTTCAATTGTGGTCAGCAGGGCCACCTAGCTAGATTCTGTAGACGAAACCAAGTTAAGAGAAAGAAACAGAGACGAGACTTACACTCTGTCTAAGAAAATAATGAGATAACAATAAGGTCAATAAATTGAAGTCTTAAGTAATTCTTTTTGAAGGAAGGATCTATGATAATTTTAATATAAATTATGAGGTTAAGACAATGACGATAAAACATGTGAGTTGCAAAGATATATAAATTGTGACGTAGAGGGTTTAAATGACAAAATTTTATAAGAAAATTTGTTCCTGTTCTTCTAACTCTTGAAAAATTCTGATAATGTTTATTGGACTGAATGTTGGTAAAAACACTGTAGGTAAGATAATTGACGGTAATATGATGAAAAAACCTTAGAAGATGATGTTTTGGTTTAAAAAAAATAAGTCGTGGTTAGATGTAATAAAACAATTCGATTATTTGAATCCGGCCCCACCAAGTCATTTCTGGTGCGGTGACTGGAATGAAAGGTAACAGACTTAATTTGGATGGAAATTTGAAATTTCTACATTTATTGTATGGGCAAAAGACAAATATAGAACTATGGTTATTTGAAAATGAAAACGAATTTAATTTCTAGCCAAGTCTTACGCTGAGCTAGAGTGAGAAGTTAAAAGTTTATAAAAATGCAGTGTGCAAGTCCTGAATGCCTCAGAGTCTCTCTCTCATTCGAAACCAGCTCAAAGCTGATATCTGAGCCTGTGTCATAGGTGATAAGATATTTATAGTAAAAGCACAGGGCATCAGTTGAAAATAATAGACAATGATTTGTTAAAAGAAAGGATTGCCATTAAGAGGGCAATAACAAAGGTTCCAGGTAAAACGAAATGTGTCTAAAAAGGTATAAGATGTTTGTAAAATACAGACTCTAAATGAACTAAAATTTTGGACTAATCTATTCTATGACCAGTAACATCTTTGTCTGATCTTAGCCTCCACCATGTACAGGACCGATGGCTCCGGTTACAGATGTAGCAGAACATTACACTGAATGGACAGTTGTTATAACTAAATTTACTGAGTATAATCTAAGCACTGCTATGTTGCTGCTTTGGAGATGTATAATGGATTTTAGTGATTAAATTCTGCTGTAATTGACCTGTCTCCATGTTTTACCAATAGGATTCAGACCAAATGGTTCTGGTGACTCTTGAACACACTTTCCCAAAAGCTCCAGAAAACATCTGATCCTGTTGAAGGAAATGGTCAAAGATCTCGTAATTGCAAGAGCGGTTACCAGTGGGCATGAGGTGATTTCCCAGAGACAGGTAAGATCCTCTTTGGCCAGATAGAGGGCAACCTAAGGCAGGGGGTCACCGCCGCCACTGGGAACCTCCTAAAGAGGGGTGTTTTATGTGAGGTGTGTATGAGTGTGAAACAGATGTGTGTGAGGCCAGCAGCATCATCAGGGGGGAGCTGTGAGATATCCAGAAGTCTACCTAAGAAATGTTCCTCCATACCACTCACCCAAGAACCGCATCCAATGAATAGCTTGTTTTTGAATGCCAGGGAACACCCTGAGGAAAAGAGTTATGATGGGAATGGGCTTTCAAGAGCCAGCTGAGACCATGCGGTGATTGTCATTCATTTCTGTGGAGACTAGAACAAAATGTATTAATTTGTATCAGTAAAACTGTGTATTTAGGAATTAATGTCTATTATGAGTTTTACTCCTGCAGGTCATTAGATATGACATGGGATAATTCCAAGACATGGTGGTGACAAAAGATGAGGACCGCTTTTGAAGTTTAAAAAGAAGGTCTGGATAACAAAGCTATTTAAATTAAAGATAATTTAAAAAATGCTCCTAGCATAACGTATTTGAGATGGTTGTAATGATTCTAATTTGAAAGCTAAACGTTTAATTTTTAACCTTTGTGAATGATTAAGAGTTCTACACTCACCTAAAGGATTATTAGGAACACCATACTAATACTGTGTTTGACCCCCTTTCGCCTTCAGAACTGCCTTAATTCTACGTGGCATTGATTCAACAAGGTGCTGAAAGCATTCTTTAGAAATGTTGGCCCATATTGATAGGATAGCATCTTGCAGTTGATGGAGATTTGTGGGATGCACATCCAGGGCACGAAGCTCCCGTTCCACCACATCCCAAAGATGCTCTATTGGGTTGAGATCTGGTGACTGTGGGGGCCATTTTAGTACAGTAAACTCATTGTCATGTTCAAGAAACCAATTTGAAATGATTCGAGCTTTGTGACATGGTGCATTATCCTGCTGGAAGTAGCCATCAGAGGATGGGTACATGGTGGTCATAAAGGGATGGACATGGTCAGAAACAATGCTCAGGTAGGCCGTGGCATTTAAACGATGCCCAATTGGCACTAAGGGGCCTAAAGTGTGCCAAGAAAACATCCCCCACACCATTACACCACCACCACCAGCCTGCACAGTGGTAACAAGGCATGATGGATCCATGTTCTCATTCTGTTTACGCCAAATTCTGACTCTACCATCTGAATGTCTCAACAGAAATCGAGACTCATCAGACCAGGCAACATTTTTCCAGTCTTCAACTGTCCAATTTTGGTGAGCTCGTGCAAATTGTAGCCTCTTTTTCCTATTTGTAGTGGAGATGAGTGGTACCCGGTGGGGTCTTCTGCTGTTGTAGCCCATCCGCCTCAAGGTTGTGCGTGTTGTGGCTTCACAAATGCTTTGCTGCATACCTCGGTTGTAACGAGTGGTTATTTCAGTCAAAGTTGCTCTTCTATCAGCTTGAATCAGTCGGCCCATTCTCCTCTGACCTCTAGCATCAACAAGGCATTTTCGCCCACAGGACTGCCGCATACTGGATGTTTTTCCCTTTTCACACCATTCTTTGTAAACTCTAGAAATGGTTGTGTGTGAAAATCCCAGTAACTGAGCAGATTGTGAAATACTCAGACCGGCCCGTCTGGCACCAACAACCATGCCACGCTCAAAATTGCTTAAATCACCTTTCTTTCCCATTCTGACATTCAGTTTGGAGTTCAGGAGATTGTCTTGACCAGGACCACACCCCTAAATGCATTGAAGCAACTGCCATGTGATTGGTTGATTAGATAATTGCATTAATGAGAAATTGAACAGGTGTTCCTAATAATCCTTTAGGTGAGTGTATATTGTAATGCATTTAATATTATATTCTGTCTAAGTTACAGTCTTAAGAGGCTGTTGAAAAGATTATTTGTGCAGTTAGACAGAGAGACTGCTTGAGTGGAAGCAGGGATTGGACTCTGTCTGTTATCACCCTGCTAAAGCTGAGACACAACCAAAGCAATGATATCAGAACCAAAACAACCCAGCTGACTTTTCTAAAAACAAATGAATGATGAACAGACATGATTTGAAACTGGTTAAGAGACCATGTAATTTTTAGAGTTAACACTAAAAGCAAACCTTGAAAATGAGCAGTTCGTATTAATGTGTTTAGTATGAGTGTGTGTGTGATTGTGACTGAACTTTATGTTTTGTATGTGTTGATTAGTGAAACCGTTCTGTACTGATTGAGTGTATGGGGTCATTCACCTTTGGAATGAGTGTTTATCATTACGACAAACTTTAAAGAAGCTTATACTTCTGAAGGAATCTGGTGAAAAGATGATCCAGAACATGGGACGAGCTTTAAGTGGATTGGTATCCAGTTCTGTCTGTTATTGGTAATTATGACTACTTTTTTCATTTATGATGTTGATTTGAATTACTCTCTGGATTAGTATGTTCAAGTGGATTTGTGAAGTTAAAGATTGACGTCCATCATGGGTTAAAAACCCTTGTCTAAATTCAGCTGAGGGTGTAAATTTAAATACTGTTAACTGATCAAAAAAATGGTAAATGTTATAGACTTGACGGCAGAGACAAAGTGACAAATTGGCTAAAGTCACTATCTAAATTATCCAGAGACTCCCTCATATTTATGAAAGGCCGGAAGGGCTATAACTTCTAAAAAGAAAATGTTTTATTTTTATTTTATTTTATTTTATTTTTCATCCATTAAATGGAGACATGGCATTAGATGTCTAGAGAACTACTATTTATGTAATAAGGGTTGAAAGAGCAAGTGGCTATAAGGCTTTCTGTGTGACTGGGATTGAGATATGAGTAATATAATATTTTGGTATCTGCAGAGCAGTAGAGATAAGTGGGACTGAGACAATGATGACAATATTTTGTTGCATCTGCAGACTAACTATTTGATAGAGAAATACTGTGACAATTAGTTAAAATGAAAAGAAATATAGCCACAAAAATTAATGATTATGAAAATTAATTTATGAATGATTTATGAACACCTGAAGTCAAATTAAGTTAATATATTATGAACTATGAATGCTTTTCACAATACAAATTGTTTTAAAACAGCTTAAAAGAAATTGATGATGCCTTATAGTACAAATTTGAATACTTTATAAAGTGATATGGAAGATTAGAAAAAATTGTCAGTTCTTGGTAAAACTATAACAATTTTGGTGTAAGTGGCAAGGCTAGTGAGTATTTGATGATAAGTATCACTGCCAAATGACATGATTTAAGAGGTTTAAGATTTTGGTCATTTGGAGCTAAAGAGTTTTAATGGACAAGACATTGAGAAAAATGGACTTTAAAGGAAGCCCTAATGAATGGATTTTGAATGTTGTACTGATAACACGGTCTTAGTACGGTTAAATTCTATGAAAAGTGATTTTTATAAATAATTGGGTATTGAGTATGATTAACAGTGTAAGGAAATAACTGAAAAAGATATGATTGAATTTATATGACTTGATAATTATGTCATTTTGATGAAATGTTTTAACATTAACAAATTTAGATTTATGTTCATTTATGGTTAAATATGATGTGGTCTATGATGATTGAAAATGGGTCTGTTGGAAATAGTAATTTTAACAAAAGGGTTCTTGAATAAAAATTAGGAATAAGTCTATGTTTTAGTGGAAATAATGATTGAGATGGATGATATGAATTTGTTTTCTTTTATTTCTATTTTTGAAAAGTAAATGTATAAGATGTGATGCAATTAAGGAGGTACATGCTATATGTATGCAGACTGTAAACTGAAGGATGTTTTATGTAGGGACTTAAAGTGCTTAGATGGATTATTATCTATCTTACTTATTTTTTGTTGTTTATTTTTAGTTAGACCACTATTGTGTTTTGAACCCGAAAAAGGTCTGTAAGGGGTGTTTTGAAAGAAGTGTATTTACGATCCCTATTTCTTTAATGATATATCTTGGTATTTATGATGACATGGGGTGTTCATTTAGTATGTCCTCCTGAGGATGAATATGTGCTTGTTTGTAATCAATCAAGCCAATGATAAAGCCAAATTATTTCACACTGAAAAAAAAGTGTGTTGGATTTACATGATTTAATTGTGTACATCGGTCCCACATGAATCAAGTAAGCTAAACAAACATAATTTGTTCATGTAACTTCAACATCATTGAATGAATACATTTTAAGTGACCCAATTAAGTAGTCTCAAAGTGAATTTTATATGGTTCCCTGGCATTCAATTTCATATATTCATTCATCCACTTCAGTTTCATATATTTGAATGTTACACAACTGAATTATAATACTGCACTAGCTAGTTGACAAACTTTCAGCTAGCAATAGCACACATTAGCATCTTAAATGCTAAGTATTAAAAGCTCCTTCAGCAAAGCCGTTATGACATTAGTTGTTTTAGTCCACAGCCTAAGCAAATGCTCCACTCTTCTCCACAATGGTAACCCACTGTGATTTAAATTGTTCTAATAATTCCAACATAATCAAATATTAAACACAATCAAGTCTCCCCCTTTCTCATCTTGCTCAAAAATACATAAAATAACACTTTTACTTATAAAATAACAACATTTACTCTCTCTTGATTTAGCCATATGCAAAGCATGCTGGGAACTAACAAGCCCCGCCCAGTTTCAGTTAATGCAACACAAATCATTAATGTAATCTCAACACAAACGGATTAAGTAAACTTCAATTTGACTTATATGTAAGTGGATTGAACACAATCAAATTAAGTCAGGACAAAATGTATAGCAATTGTGTTGCTTTAGCTCATTTTAATTAGCAATTTGAACAAGCCGTAAAAATCATTTTTTTCAGTGCAGATTAATAAGATTAATAATGGTTAAAGTTAAATCCTTGAAGAAAAAGGAGATTTTCTGTTTTATCCAAATTATAACCTGACAGGGGATCATGGAAATTATGAAGCGGCCTAAACTGGTAGACCAAATGTGGTGTTTAGGACCCCAAATTCAAGGGTGGATTCTGAAATCCACTGCCGCTTCAATATACTTATATCTTAATTTAATTTACAATCAAAGAATTAATCAATATCCTTCCTCCTATCTTATTATGATGATTTCTAATGATTCTTTCCAGTTATGATAACCAATGATTGTTTGTTTCTTCCTCTATGTTTTCTAAAGTTTGTATTTGGTCTCTGAGTGGTGACTGAGAGTCTGTCCTAGGGATGTGTGATGTGTCGCTAAACACAGAACATGTTGTCGCATGTTTGGATTTTGGAGGTATCACACACCCCTAACCTGACAGGAGTGCAGTAACAGTGTTTGCTCACTTAGCCCGGCTTCCAGAGATGAAATATGGATTTGTCTTTCATTTTATATTTTAATCATTTCATATTTTCTTTTACTGAAACACTAAAGAATTATGGTGAATACTGTCTGTACCTTTTACTGAGAGAAAGCACATGTTATCAGTATGTTTTGGGAAACGTTCTGGTCAGAACTGGAGCTCAGCCAACTCCAGCCTGTGTATCTGTGTATGTGCGCAGTATTCTGTGTTACAGATCAGTATTGAAGGTGTACAACGGGCATCCTAGGGAGAGTGACAGGATGTTGTTCCGGACAAGCTGGCGCCTGCTCCAGACCTGGAAGGTCACTACGTTCCTAATTCCGGGGTGAAAACGTCAACAAGTGATCTATGGACACGTGAATCTGATTAACTGACAATGTGTGGAAATTTACTATGACTATCTATTTTCTCTTAGCCAATCAGAATCATTCAACTTGCAGTAATGACGTGGCTAGACCTTGAAAAGAGTATAACTGTTGGGACAATTGTATGTACGATAGACGGGTAGAGAGGGAGCGCGGCCTACGAACTCCTTGTGAGACTTGAAGCTTCTGCTGATGAAACAGCAAACTATTCTTCAGTAAATTTTTCTTTAATTAATTGCACTCCTGACTCTTGGTCTTCATTCTTCACAACTGGTCTTGGGTCCTAAACTGTTATCCCCTAACAAGCTTATAGTTAAAGTGAAGAGTAGGGTTAGTGGTTGGGGCGGGTTACGCGATCGTCAGCATCTCCCTACCTTCAGGTCTGTTGACCTGGGGCTGTTGTCCTCAGACTGCTGTGACGTTCTGCGGTTCTGCAGTTAGATATATCTATTAGTGCGAGCAATGGCACAGCATATCTGTCTATATGACCTAGTTGAAGCACGTGCCAGAGAGGGGTGTGGCCACGAAGTCTCTCAGTCATCCAATGGCTGCTCAGCCGTCTTCCCCTGCACAGACAGAGCATGCAGTGCTCCAGGTTTTTTTTTGCAAGAATTTCCAGGTTTCAAAACCTAGAGGAAGTGTTTAGCAAAGCAAAACAAATATCTTGAATAGACATGCCTTTAGTCCAAGCCCAAGACGACGCCAGACTCCTTGTGGAGTGGGCACAGCCTTTCTTAGCGCCTCAGAAGCAGAAAAACAGCTGCTCAGACATGCAAAACTGTGCTGGTTCTGTCCACATAAGCACGAACAGGGCACCGGGAGCGTCGCTGAGACACCTCGTCAAAGGTTGTGTCAGGGGAATAAGCGCTTGCAGCGTTATAAGCTGGACTCTGAACAGCGCTGAGAGAATTTAGGTGTATATATAGGTTTGTCTACTTGTGCAGCTCCGAAGCTTCTCCAAATCTGCTGAGCTGATGTGCGAGCTCACCAGCTGCACGATTGAGCTCGCCTGGAATGTGAATGGCGCAAAGCGACCTCAGATGCTTCTGACTCCAGAGGAGGAGATGGCGGAAGTGTTTGACATGTGACGGGAGAGTAGACCACACTGATGGTTGATGTACGCAATGGTTGAAATGTTGTCCGTTTGGACCAGCACATGCTTGTCCTGCAGGAATGGTCTGAACTGGCGCAGGGCGAGCAGCAACTCGAGGCAAATGATATGCCAGTGCAGTCAAGGCCTGTCCAGGAGCCAGAGGCTGCATGCCCGTTGCACACTGGCACCCCAGCCCATGGTGGAGGCATCTGTTGAGGCAACATCATGCCTGGACACTCGTTCTAAGGGAACACCTGCACTGGCATATAATTTGCCTCGAGTTGCTGCTCACCCCTGTGCGGGTTCAGACCGTTGCTGCAGGACAAGCATATATGTGCACACATACTAGATTTGTTATTTTCATATGGCTTGCCTATTGGTAATATTGAAGTCTGTGATGCCACTTTCTTTGAGTTTTCTTTGATGTTTTATTTGAGATATGTATTTCCTGTGATTCTAAAGTGACTGTTCCAAACCGTCGCTGTCAGACGATTAATCCTTCAACTGAGGCTTTTAATGGCATTGATGATGATTATACAATGTCCTCATATGGCCTTAACACCGATGACTTAACCTCATTGTTTTTTTCAACTTGTCAAAGTATTTTGGATGCAGTGGCCCCTTTTAGGACGGTTTGAGAAAAAACTAGAGTTCAGCCGTGGCTGAATGCTACTACTCGAGCTATAAGGCTTGTGCAGAAGGGCGGAACGCCGCTGGAAGGATACATTACAGATTTCTTTTAATATTTTAAAGGAGAATTTGTCTAAAAATCAAAAAACTGTTAGATCTGAGAGTATGTCTCTAATGTCATCTGTAAGAACTCTCATAAGCCAGCTGTACTGTTCAGTACTGTTAATGCTGTTTTGAACACTCCCCAAGCTACTTGTTTAGAGCCTTCTGCCGAAATATTACACTTTTTTTTATTGATAAGATTGAGGCTGTTAGAGCAAATATTTCTCTCCCATCTTTCTTGTGCTCTGCTGTTTTTAATCAGTTTGAGCCGGTGTCTCTTGCCTCATTGAGGGAGATCATTGTTGAAATGAAATCATCCTCATGTGGCATGGATAGTGTTCCTCCATGTCTTCTAAAAGATTCATTTGAAACTACTGGTCCTAAAATTCTAGCAATTATTAATAGTAGCCTGGCCTCGGGTGTTGTACCTAAGTCTTTTAAACATGGAGTAGTGGAACCAGTAATCAAGAAATCTAATTTGTATTCATCAGTTTTTGCTCATCTCGAAACTTCTCTTTCTTTCCAAACTACTGGAGAAGGTCGTATTTGGACAATTGAATTCATTTCTGGATCTACATGGTATTCATGAAGTGTTTCAGTCTGGTTTTAAATCCCTACATAGCACAGAAACTGCACTGTTGAAGGTTTTTAATGACTTGTTACTTGCTACTGACTCAGGGGACTGTGCGGTTTTAATTTTACTAGACCTTTCGGCTGCATTTGATACTGTAGACCGTAAGATCTTGATTACACGCTTAGAACAATGTGTTGGTATTAAGGGTACTGCACTGGGATGGTTTAGATCCTATTTGTCTGAAATAACTTTTTCAGTTTGTCTCTGAGAATTTGTCTCCTCAACTGCTTCTTTCACGTGTGGGGTCCCCCAGGGCTCCATTTTGGGGCCTATTTTGTTCTCCCTGTATATGCTGCCCTTAGGACATATTCTTAGGAAATTTGGTATTTCTTTTCATTGTTATGCAGACGATATGCAAATTTATCTGCCTTTGAAACGAAAAGATACTTGCACTTTAGCACCTCTATTGCAATGTCTTGAGGAAATTAAGGCCTGGATGGCACTAAATTTCCTTAGCTTTAATGAAAAAACAAACAAACAGAAGTTATGCTGTTTACGCCAGGAGGAGGCACTTATGAGTCATTAGATTTGGACCCTGGTGAGCTGATTCCATTTGTGAAGCCCTATTTAAAAAATGTAGGTGTTATTATGGATTGTGATTGTGCTAGCTTTCTAGCTTTTTCCAATTGAGACAACTCAACAAGGTGAAATCCTTTCTGTCTTTTAAAGACTTTCAAAGACTTGTGCATATTTTTATTTGAACTTGTCTGGATTATTGTAATGGTCTCTATATTGGTATTAGTCAGGCCTCTCTCTCCAGACTGCGGCAGCTCGTTTGTTGACGGGTACACGAAAACGGGAACACATTACCCCTGTTCTCGCCTCTTTCCACTGGTTACCTGTCCAGGATTCATTTTAAGATTTTGTTTGTTTTTAAATCTCTTAATGGTTTAGCACCTAAATATCTTTCTGACCTGATTAAGCTGTATGCTCCGCTAAGAGCACTTAGATCTGCTGACCACTTGCTTTTAGTTGTCCCACAGGTAAAGTTTGCAGTGAGGCCCCGAAGCTCTGGAATAGTTTGCCCCTCTATATTAGACAGGCTCAAACACTTGCTTTTTTAAAATCTAGCCTAGAAACGTATTATTTTTATAGTCTGGCATTTGACGCTATGTGCTAGTTGCTTTTTTTTAAAAAATTGTGTTATTGTGTCTTACGGTTTTCTCTTGTGTTGTTGACTGTTGTTGTAATGGTAGGGTGAACCAGGAACAGGCTGAAGACTCAGAAGATCACAATCAAATATAAACTTTAATCTTAACTTCACAGGAACATGCAGACGGGCAACGGAAACAACCTTACACAACAGGTTAACATAACAGTGACTAGACAAAGACTGAGTGAATAAGAGGAACTTAAATAGCAGACAGAAATGAGATAATTAACTAAACACAGCTGAACAGCAGTTAACTAACAAGGGTAACCTAGGAAACAGACAAGTAAAAGAACGTGACAGAATCAAAACACAACTGAAAGACCAAACACACAGACAGACATGTGACAGTTGTATCATTGATATTTTTTTTCTTCTTTTATGTGTGTACAGCACTTTGATAAACACTTGCTGTTTTTATTCCTATTGGGTCTCATTTGAATTTTAACGATTCCGATTCTGCTTATTGATTCCGATTCTTATCGATTCCTAATTTCGATTCCAATGAGGTAGAAAAAACCTTAGATATCATTCACATTTATTGTGTCTTATTGCAAAACATTCCATTGTAGCTGAATATCATGAACAAAAATCACAGCAAGCAAAGCAAACACTCAGTAATTAAAAAAGGACAAATAAAAAAAATTGCAGTCGCAACAAGTAAATACAACTGAACAAAGATATGATTGAAATAAACAGTTTTAAGATTTTCAGGTATTCAGGTACAGAAACTAATCAAATGTAAAATAACACTGCACACTATGAATAAATAGTATAGTTACAGTGTATATTATAGTTACAAAAGATATTCAGTCAAGAATGAATTAATTTCTCTTTGTCTTTTTTGTTTTGTGTTATTATAGAGATGGCAGCAGGAATATTAGGCTGCCGTCCCGAGTCGCTCCTACTCATTTTAACCAGATCACCACCTAAACTAGCTGTAAGGGTCTCATGCAGCAGGACTCACTCATGGAGAGCAGAAGCGTCCGTAAAACAAAATGCTCTTGGTTGGATTGTGTCGGATGAAGAAAAGGAAAGGATGGTCTGCGTTGAAGTCCTGCGGGATGATATAACACAAAAACCTCATGGTGACGCCGGTGGCTGCAGCCGCTTCGGTTCCTTCCTCGTTGACTTCAACAAAGGCTTTATGAATCACCTTTGACACCACCAGGTCTTTGTTGGAGGTCATGCCTGAAAGGTTCACCTTCTGTGGGTCAAAAACATCCTCCATTCCCATGCTGATCAGAAGAGTCTTCATGTCGTATTTTTCCTCCATCTTGAATCTGGGCAGAGACACTTGAACCTCTTGTTGGCGCATGACTTCTGGTTTGGTCCACTGCATGAGCTTCTCATAGGTCAGTGCCTTTTCAAGCTGGATAATAAGAGAGACATGTCAGATTAATAGTTCAGTCAAAATTAAAACATCTGGCTAATTAAGCATTCACATCACCTTCTGAAGGCCAGTGGTGTCGTCTTCCATCTCGTTAGGAAGGATGATCAACATACTGAGATTCTTCCCGACGTACGGCAGCTCCAGAACCTGACTGTTCATCTCTGGGATGAAGGCCAGAGGAAACTGCTCTTTTTGATGCATCATCTTCACTGGTTTAGTTTGAGTCTGCCAAACATCAACAGAAACACATTATGACCCCTCAGATTCCATCATGAATGTAAATTTTTTTTTTTTAAAAGCATAAAATCTCACCTTGTTCAGCTTAAACTGCTCATCTCTGGTGAATTCCTTTGGGAATTTCTTCTCCCAGTTTCCCATGAAGTAGATGGCGTTCACCAAGACTAGTCTCGTCATCGCATCGATGACTCCTGGTGGCAGCAAGTCCTTGATCTTCTCTAAAATACAAATGGACATGGTCCACTTTGAGCAGTGATTTGAACTGATTGGTTTGATATTTTTACTATATAGCTTAACTCAAGAACCCATGAAGCCAAACATGGCCCTTGAAAAGACATTTTTGCTGAACCTAAAGTGCTGCAAAAAACATGAAATAACTTTTATTTGTAAGAGTGTAGAGTAAGTTAAATTCATAAGTTTGTGGATTCTACCTTGTGTTTTTTTCTCCACCCATTTGTTGATGTTGACACGAGCAGCCTCTGATTTGGTCTTGAAGTCCACCTTCTCTAGTCCGGCTTCATAGTATATTTTTGCATCATTAAGGAATTTCTGTAACATAGCAAATCGATTGAGGTGCAAATGATATTAGAGCTGAGAACATTGCCAGAACCTCCAGTGAATAAACCGAGTCTTACCTCAACAAACTGGTAGGATTGCTCTCCGTAGAGGCGGTTGGCAAGACTCATCACATACGGGACTCCTGGTTTGTTCAGCTCACTCATAAACTTCTTGAAGCTGGAATGAATTTGGTCCTCAGTTTTTTCCTCAGGACATTTCTGTTTGGATTAACAATATCAGATTTAATTAGATGAATCAGACTAACCCAAAGGATACAGCTGTTCATGCAATCATAAAGTCATGAGGTTCCCAACTAACAAAAATATGTTAGAAGAACGTTCTCATTAAGCTATGAAAATGATTTCTGCATGTTCTCTGAATGCTCAAAACGTATAGTTTTTTAAACATTACATTTCATAATTTTGCAATCATTATGGTGATGTTACTCTTGAATGTTCTCTGAACATTCTGAAACAAGGAGTATCATTTAAAAAACGTTAGATGAACTAAAACATTTAAGAAAAAAGTTCCATAATGTATAAATAATACAAAACTTTGAGAGAACCTTGACAGAATGTTAGCTAAAGTTCTGAGAATGTTCCCTGTTAACTGGGTTAGTGTTTGATGTAAATATCATACGAAACCTTGAGTTCAGCAGGTGTCGGAGGAATCTGGGTTGGCTGCATCATTGCTTGTGCAGGTGGAGGATCGTTAAAGCCCAGGACCTACACAGCATTATTATGGGAGAATACGATGGACACTTTACTATCCCATGAGGCCACGGGAGAGGATTAATGAATGGTAGTGAAGTGACGCAATTAATTTCATTCATACTACACACATTCATACTTCATATAACATGCTTTTTAATTAGAGCCCAACCGATATGGGTTTTTGGGGGCCGATACCGATATTAGGGAGTAAAAAATGTCTGATATCGATATATCGGCCTATATTCTTTATGTGTATATTATAGTACAGTACCAGTCAAAAGTCTGGACACACTTTCCCATTGGTGTGTCCAAACTTTTGACTTGTACTGTATATATAATAGAGTATATACATAATATACATACATTGCACATAAATACAACAGAACAAACATATAAATGAAATAAACAGTTCTCTTCAGGGTTTTCATGTAGGTCTAAACTAGATTTTCAGGTACAGAAATAGTAATCAAATGTCAAATATCACTTCATAATCTTCACTGTATAAATATAGATTAACTCTTATTAAAGTTATTCAGTCAAGAGCCGTGAGTGTTTTGTTTTTTTTGTCTTTTATTATCTCGTCTTTTATGAGAAAATGCTTCCCTGCCACTGACGAGATTTTTTCCATGTTTCCACTGTTATACGGTAGGGGGCGCTATTACACATCTCCTGAACGAGTACAGAATCTCCTGATCAAAACACAGGCGAAGAAGAGGCAGGAACGAGCGATCTCTTATAAGCAGATGCATATGAAAAATAACACGATCATCAACATTAAACAGCATATAAATCAAAACTACCTAAAGTTATTGAATGAAATGTCGACCCAGGACGAGCTATAGGACTGTGAAGCTTTGGGGATGTTCTGCGTTTGATCATGAATCCCATCTGTAAGTTAGTCGCAATTTTCTCCGCTTTTTTCTCAAAATGTTGCGTTTTTCATGAAACTTACCCACATTCAAGTGTTGATAAAACAGAATGCATGAAGCTAGAATAAAACAGAGGGTCAGTTCTTTCTTTTGATATATTGCATGTTCAGATATTCTCACAAGATATTCTGTGGGCCATGAACCTTGTGAAAATGACCAAAAACGCTGGCGATGACTGGCAAATTTCATGTTTACATTCACTTAAGACATAACCGACTATGTTTACGATGATAACCGACAAGACAGACATTTTGACATAATTTTGTGTGAATATTCGCGCGCTGTGAGATGCGTGGGCGCGCATTCATATCGGTGGCATTTCTGCTGCATATACGCCGATGCCGATATATATCTGCGACCGGCTCATATCGGCCGATAAAATCGGCAGACCGATAAATCGGTCGGGCTCTATTTTTAATGCCTGCGAAGTAAATTAAAATTCAAATGTATTACATACTCAAACAGAATGCGATTTCAGACGCAGCTACAGATTGGGTCTCATTCAGGAAACACAATTTCTGGTTTGTGAAAGCATTATTACATATATAAATTGTAGCTTACATTGTAAGTCATTGGAAATATAGTGACTTTGAAAATACACTATTAAGCCACGTTTCCACTGCAGGAACTTTCCTAAGGAACTAGTGACTCAAGTTCTCCAGGAACTAGACTGCAATGGAAAAGCAGACAGCAGCAGGTCTGGGGGAAAAAAAGTTCCTGAGACAAATTGTTCCGGGTAATTTCGGTGGAAACGGAGCTTTAGAAGAAAAGGTTCTATATAGAACCTTAAAGGGTTCCATCAGGTGCTTCATATATAGAACCTTTTAGGGGTTCCCATCATGGGATCATTTTATGGATTTAGTTTTAATTAATTAATTTGGCTCATTTTTCATGAATTTCATTTCATAAATTTTTTTTTTAATTTTTTTTTTTTACATTTGATAAAATTTTATGAATTAAACCGCTTATAAACAGACCTTATTACTAGAAATTTTTTTTAAATAATCGACTGAACAGAAAAGTATTATGCAATCATTTAAGACATTTCTCCTTATATAGAACCTTTTTGGCATTAGGGCTTCTTTAAAATTGAGTCAGAATTCTATATAGAACCCCACAGAACCAGTGAAGTGCACAGGCTGTAGGCTATGAGATTCTTTCACAGTGTGGTGAGGACGAGTAAATATTGTAAAGATGTTCATTTTTGAGTGTGCTGTTGCTTTAAAAAAAGTTGGAACGCATGTGCTTGTTGCAATAGTATCCAGCTGCAGGTCCGCAGCACCACAGTTGCAGAACCGGAAGTGAGCGGCGCTACCCATACATGTAATTTTCTTTTGTTAAATAGGCCTGTTAAACTGTTTTCACATGGATTTTAATCGGATCGATGTCTACAATATTTAACAACAATACTTTTAAACAAAGTCACTTTTCTGTTCATATCCTTGAAGAAGTGAAACATGCATTTAAGCCAATGAGCCATTTGACAACAGAAGCGTGACGGAGAATATGTTGAGTTGTGTGTGATATTTCTGTCATGATGTGGTGAACGAATATTGAATCTGTTCACGTCTTTCACGTTTTATCATTAAAGCTTTTTTAGCGTTTGTCAAAAGATATTGTTCATGTTAATATTAAATAATTATTAATTAATAAAACGTATTCATTTCGTTTTCAGGGATTAAAAGACTTTAAGTCTTTCTGCAGAAATGTCATGATATGGGCTTAAGAGTCACAAGTTTTTTGTGTTTTAAGATGAATATTTGTTGTTTGCATGTTTTTATTATGAGCTGTTTAAATACGTTTTAAACCAATCATTTTAGAAATATTTTATTAAATGTCCTATTGGTTTTCATTCAGAGAAACACGTTTCACTTGTTCAAGGCCTTGTATGAAATGGTTATTTTTATTTGACATTTGAAAATTTGAAATATGTCACATTCTCTGTGTCTAAGTTATTTGTAAAAAGAACATGAAGGAAATAATATGATTGAATATACAGTCAAATGGGAAACACTTTACAACATGTTACACATTTATTAATATATTTTTAAATAATAAAAAAGTTGTATAGTTGAAGTAACAATAAACTACAGTGTTTGTGTCCATTAAATCTTCTCATACTTTGTGTCAGTAAGTATTATTTGTAACAACATGAATGTGAAGGAAATAATACTATCACTTATGGCAAGCCGTTTTAACATTTAATCCTTAAAATGAAGTAGTATCTTTTTTCATGCTACTAGTACGTATTTTTTTAGATACTATCTATTCCATTAAGTACTAGTACTTATTCATTAGCTACTAGTGCTTATTCTTTATGTACTGGTGCCTATTCTTTAGATACTAGTACCTTTTTAAAAGATACTAGTAGTTATTAATTAGATACTAATACCTATTAAATTGGTACTACTTATTTATTAGTTACTAGTACTTATTCATTAGATACTAGTACCTATTAAAAAGATACTAGTACTTATTCATTAGCGGTGTTGGGTAGCAGTGTGTTTTAATTCCACTACTTTTAGCGGTAACGCGCATGTAACTAAATATTTTTTTTTTAATCAAGTAACGCAATTACAATTACCGAAATTTAAATGAGTTCGTTACTCGTGTTACTCTCTTTTGTGAAAAATGAATGCTTGCAGACAAGAAGCTCAAATCTAGGCCCTAGCCAGGCCCGTGTTTTTTTTAATTTTTTAATCCTCCCTATTACACATTGTTGCAGCCATTAAAATAGTTCAGTTTTGTTTTTAATGTCAAAGTAGTTATATTTCGTTTTGTTTCTTTTATTAAGCTAATTTAGAAAAATGTTTGGAGCATTTTTTTGTTTGTTAAATTAAAGTTTTTATTTTTTAAAGTGACGACCAGTGAGTTAACCCAACGCTTTAGCCTCTCTAATCAACACTTGACTTGTCTTTCCTATAATAAAACCCATAGATATAAAACACTTCAAGCATATCACAATAGTTAGTTTAAACGTTTAGCCTACTATCACCACCACCACCACCACAGTAAAAAGGCATTTTTGATAAGTTGAGGTTAGGCTGATCGTAGGCGCTCGCAAACGAAATGGGCTACACAATCTAAACAAATAAAAAAATAAAAATAAAAAGCATGCAGGTTGTCTTACCTTACATCTCTCCATAAAATGAATATAAATCCGATCTTTAATTCCCGCACTATATTTAACGGAGTTCACGTCAACGAAAGCAACAGATATGAGCTGCATTTTATTTATCAGCTCATTTCAAGATCAAAGACCGCAATAGGAGAAAGAGCGAGCTAAGCACTGGTAAGATCATTTAGTCTCATTAGTTTTAATGAAGATGATTGTGTTTTTGAGCATCTAAGACTTACTTTCAGTTTCACTTGCGGCTGTTTGCGTGTTGGCTTGCTTCACTCATTTGCGGCGACGCGTTCTGCAGTAGCGCCATCATATCTGACTACAACATATATAGCCTATAACACGCTCACATGTTTACTTTTTAACAATTTGCCAGGAGTAAAATTTACATATGTGGTTTAAACAACCAGATGCATTTACACTTGTCCAGTTTCGCCTGAAATGCGTCCCAGACCACCTTCTGAATTGGTTTGTTTGAGTGATCGGATTTAAATCCGTCTCGAAAGAATTTCGGAAGGCATTTACTTCTGATCTTTTCACAATTGGATAGATCAGAGGAAACGAATGAAGTAACCAGGTGTAAAAAGGCCATAACTCTCCCAGCTGCGCCGAAGGAACGCTCGCTGCTGCTGATAGACACTAAACACTGTAGTTACTGCTTGATTTGAAGGCCTGTTGGTTACAATAAATAGGTCTAAAAATTATGTTTATTGTGTTTGACTGTGCAGTACTGTTCATATTTACATTTAAAAGCAGACATAAAAGTAACAAGTTTTTTCCCTAGTAACTAATTACTTTTGATATACAGTAATTGATAAAGTAATTCAGTTACTTTTAAAAGAAGTAACTGTAACTAATTACTAATTTTCAGTAACTTGCCCAACACTGTTCATTAGATACTAGTACTTATTTCAATAGTGACTAGTAACTATTCTTTTGTTACTAGTAACACATTTTACATTTTTGCCATTGACTTCTATGGAGATTCAGATATCAACTAATCAGTTCTGACTAGTATGTATTCCAATTGTGACTAGTACATATTTATTAGATACTAGTAGTTATTCATTAGCTACTAGTACTTATTCAATAGATACTAGTACCTATAAATACTAGTACATATTTATTAGATACTAGTAGTTTTTCATTAGGTACTAGTACTTATGTTTTAGATACTAGTACCTATTACTAGATACTAGTACTTATTCAATAGATATCTACTTATTCATTAGATACTAGTACTTATTCAATAGATACTAGTACCTATTTATTAGATACTAGTATTTATTCCAAATGTTACTAGTGAGAATTTTTATTTTACTAGTAATATTTTAATTGAACTGTACAGTGGCCATTCTGACTAGTCATAAAAAAGCAGTTGTGAGTAGTAAGATGTTACTAGTTACAATTAAAAAATATACTAGTGTCTAATGAATAAGTACCAGTAGCTAATGAATAAGTACTAGTAGCTAATGAAAAAGTACTAGTATCTATTTAATATGTACTAGTATCTATTTAATAGGTACTAGTATCTAATAAGTACTAGTAGCTAATGAATAAGTACTAGTATCTATTTAATATGTACTAGTATCTATTTAATAGGTACTAGTATCTAATGAATAAGTACTAGTAGCTAATGAATAAGTACTAGTATCTATTTAGTATGCACTAGTATCTAAAACATAAGTACTAGTACCTAATGAATAACTACTAGTATCTAATAAATACGTACTAGTCACAATTGAATACATACTAGTCAGAACTGAATAGTTGATATCTGAATGAGAGATCCCCATAGAAGTCAATTGCAAAAATGTAAAATGTGTTACAATAACAAAAGAATAGTTACTAGTCACTATCGAAATAAGTACTAGTATCTAATGAATAACTATTAGTATCTTTTAAAAAGGTAGGCTACTAGTATCTAAAGAATAGGCACTAGTACATAAAGAATAAGTACTAGTAGCTAATTAATAAGTACCAGTACTTAATGGAATAGATAGTATCTAAAAAATAAGTATAGTAGCATGAAAATAGATACTAGTACGTTTTAAGGATTAAATATTAAAACGGCTTGCCATAATCATATATGTAGCTTATACAGTCAAATGGGAAACACTTTACAACGTTACACATTTATTGATATTTTTTAAATAAAAATGGTGTATAGTTATAGCCTAAATCCATGAAGTATAAACTACTGTGTTTGTATCCATTCATTGACATAGCATGATCAATACGCTATATGTTTTAAAATTTTTCGCATATATGATATGCATATTATATGAACAGAAAAGTGACTTTATTTAAAAGTATTGTTGTTAAATATTGTAGACATAGATCAGATCAAAATCCATGTAAAAACAGCTTATATTTAACAAAAGAAAATTAGGTGTGTGGGTAGCGCAACTATGACTGTTTAAGCCCCGCCCCTAAATTCCGGTTTTGTGACTGCGGTTCTGAAACTGCGATGCTGCGGGCCTGCAGCTGCATATATCTCGCTTGTTGTGCAAAGGCATGAGTCACTTGCTGGAGATCACCTTAATCATCTGATCTGCGGTGTTTCCTCTTGCACCGAGCGACACCATGGCCAGAGCCGAGGAGATGCTGACAGGAGAGTAGAACACATTTCCTGATGCGTTTCCTCCGCTGATCTTCTTGAACAGATTGAGGGAGAACTGTGTGTTTGCTGCAGACAACGGCTCCATTTTCACAAGCTAGAAAGCAGGAGAGAGATATGATTAGCATAACAAAGTGGAAAGGATTTCAGGATGTTTTCTGCTTAAATCCCAAACTTTCTATGTAAACAACATCACAGGCTTGTCTAAGAAACAGTCAATCAATGCTTTTCTCTCATATGACATCAATTTTGTTAAACTCAGAACAGTAGTTTAACAGTTTGCCTCATTTTCATCATTACACATCATGTAGAAATCTGTTCTATTAGACCTGCTTTACTCAATACATTGTATTAAGGTACTTCTAACAAATAGAAAAGTTAAATAAAAGCATTACCTAGAGTATTCAGCAGGAATGATGAAGTTTCCCCGTGTGTCGGAGGTGAATGAATGATCTGCTGACTGTCATTCTAATAAATCTTGCCTCGCCCTGAAGAGCCCATCCTCTAAACCAGCCCTACTGTAAACTATGAAACTATGAAACTTTTGAATTCCAAAGCTGCCAAAATTAAAAATAAATAAATACATAAATAAATATACAAAGAAATGTAAAAAAGCAAAAATAAATAAATAAATAAATAAATATACATAGAAAAGCAAAAAACTAAAATAATTTATACATTTCCTTATGTATATATTTATTTTTTTCCACATTTATTTATTCTTTTATTTATTTATACATTTATTCATTTCTATTTTTATTTATTTATACATTTCTTTATTTTTACATCAATGTATTTTTACATTTCTTTGTCCATAGGGTAATGAGGAGGGCGTGGTTTACCACAGACATAGCAATCGAGCTCAGAGTAGGCGAGGGCGAAGCGTTGAGGCCACAGTGACACCTTGTGGTGCGGCCGAAATACAATAAGTATAGCCTACTGACGTTGATACTGTCTGTGATAAATGACTTGGATAGGTATATGGTCAAAATCTTAAATCTTACTGTGAGACATGGATAGGCTACTCTTTATTCCGGACATGGCCGTAGAACATCGTCTGGTCTGGTTTGTAAAATGTCCTGGGCTAACAAACATGAACAGCAACATCTTCAACAGATCTGATAACAGGGACTCTGAAATGGAAGCGCTTGATATTTTCCATTACCGGTCAGAACACACGGAAAGGAAGCGGCGCACATATAGGCTACAGTGAAGTCGACGCAAGCATATTGATCAATGCATTTGAAACGAGACCACAAATTCACTTCACATTCATATTTCCTATTTGTACATGCACAACGTGTGACAAATGCTTAAAATACAGCGCATATTTCAAAGATCCAAAATAGAACGAGGCATCGGTTACAGGAGAACATTTTGTCGCGTCACGTGTGGACAGTCACAGCATCACTGAGTATAATGGGTTTTTCTTGGTGTGGTCTTATTATTAATCACACGTCTTAGGCTAAGTTATCAACTGGAAATATCCAGAATTTGATAAATCAAATGTACCCATGGAAATGGAGCTGGTGAAACACACACGCCATGCATTAAACATACACCGATGCATCATCCTTTTTGAGCTAACTGCATTTTAATGTAACTTCCAAAAACAATACTGACAGCAACAGAAACGAACGTATTTTCTATTAAGCGGTGGTAGTCTTTAGCCTACCCCCATAAACTGATGTCCAGGGGCAACCTTATTAAATCTATGAACGTCACGTTAATCCCAATCGATAAATTCAGTTAGATGATAAGGCTGTAGGGCAGTTAGCCTACCAATAAAATCCAATCAGAGCTTCATCAGATCCATTCAGTCCATTCGTTTGATTCCTACAAATACGCCGAATCGAAAACAACACGTGTTGTAGCGGTTCAGCTGTAGATTTGTTTCTGTGATCATTTCTATTTAGGCCTATGCGTTATTTAAAAATAAATAAATAAATAAATAAATAAATACCTGACCAAATGTTCAGTTGCTGTTTGAAAGAGGATGATGCATCAGTGTATGTTTAATGCATGGCGTGTGTGTTTCACCAGCTCCATTTCCATGGGTACATTTGATTTATCAAATTCTGGATATTTCCAGTTGATAACTTAGCCTAAGACGTGTGATTAATAATAAGACCACACCAAGAAAAACCCATTATACTCAGTGATGCTGTGACTGGCACAGGCAGATCAATAACAGGGGATAAACGCTCAGAAATGTAGCCATGGCAAACAAGACTTCGCAATGAGTGTGTGTTCAGGGTATAAATAGGCAGAGTGATGATGATCAGGTGTGCAGTAATCAGTCCCAGAGTGAAGGTGCATGGGAAATGGAGTCCAAATGAAAGTCAGTACTCTGGTGAGTGAGACCTCTGGTGAGTGAGGGATCTTCACCGGCGTTTGTGACAATCACAGACAGTATCAACGTCAGTAGGCTATACTTATTGTATTTCGGCCACACCACAAGGTGTCACTGTGGCCTCAACGCTTCGCCCTCGCCTACTCTGAGCTTGATTGCTATGTCTGAGGTAAACCACGCCCTCCTCATTACCCTATGGACAAAGAAATGTAAAAATACATAAATGTAAAAATAAAGAAATGTATAAATAAATAAATGTAGAAATGAATAAATGTGGAAATAAAAAAATAGAAATGAATAAATGTAGAAATAAATGAAAGAATAAATAAATAAATGTGGAAAAAATATATATACATAAATAAGGAAATAAATGTATAAATAATTATTTATTTTTGTTTTTTTGCTTTTCTATGTATATTTATTTATATATTTATTTATTTATTTTTGCTTTTTTACATTTCTTTGTATATTTATTTATGTATTTATTTATTTTTAATTTTGGCAGCTTTGGAATTCCATAGTAAACGTCTCGGGTTACTCATTTTGTAGTAGTGATGGGAGAAACAAAGCTTTTCAAAGCTTCGAATCAATTGAACCAATTGCTTCGCAAAATGATTCACTGTGTTCGAGAACAGAACAGAGGAAAGGCAACAAAAACTTATGCCAAACATGCATAAAAACAGCTTTTACAAACCCATTGCAAATGTTTTATTGAAAGTAAAGCCTAATCAGATGCAATTAACTAATCATGTTCAGTAATTATTAAATTTTAAATTTTCTTGTTTTGTTTGTTATATGGGTGGGTCAGCTAAACACAGACTATTAACTACTATTATTCCTTTTAATTATAATTATTTTAATTAAATACCTAATTAAAACATCTACAAATGTATAAAACTCATCAGGAAATAGACACTTAGACACTTCTATAAAAAAAGATGGACGACGCACCTTCACTCTCTTCTGTTGAAGTAAGTGAAGCCGCCAGTGTCCAAATATGGCGCTGCCATCTTGGGTCTCGAGTCTGCGCAGTAGTGAGCGCGAAGTGGAGCCGTGATATCAAGGTCCCGCCCACACACCCGCCTAATCAACAACTTTTTGTGAAATAAAGAGTTATGGAAATGTAGAGATTAAAGTTAAAGCTCCAATCTCCTCCCGAAGTTTCTGAAAAATGTGCGATGGTGCCTCAGTGACTACTTCGCTCAGAGAAGCTGTCAATCACAGCTGTCAATCCTAATGTCACACCCCCGTTTTTATAGCATCAAATAACTATTGTTGAATATTCTGGCTCAACTGGTATTCAGTCTCCAACTTATCGTTTGATCTCACTCTGCCTCAGTGTATGTGTGTCTGTTATGGTTTAGATGGTTCTCTTGATGGTTTAGAGTTTAACCCATTCATTGCTGTGTGTTTTTGCCTGCAATAATGGATAAGAAATCTCTTAAGGCCCGTTCACACCAAGGACGATAACTATAAAGATAATGATATAGATATAGTTCTAAAAATCGTTCTCAATATTAAAGAATAGCAGAGTTCACACCACAGCTATAACGATAACGATAGAGAAACGATATCGCCCGCTGGTGTGGACACAAATATAGTTATCTTTATAGTAGTGCTGGGGAAAAATTAATCGTGATTAATCGCATCCAAAATAATAGTTTGTGTTTACATAATGTATGTGTGTGTACTGTGTATAATTATTATGTATATATAAATACACACACATGCATGTATATATTTAAGAAAAATGTTATATTTTTATTAAAAAAATATATTTATATACAAGATAAATTATATACACAGTATATACACTCACCTAAAGGATTATTAGGAACACCATACTAATACTGTGTTTGACCCCCTTTCGCCTTCAGAACTGCCTTAATTCTACGTGGCATTGATTCAACAAGGTGCTGAAAGCATTCTTTAGAAATGTTGGCCCATATTGATAGGATAGCATCTTGCAGTTGATGGAGATTTGTGGGATGCACATCCAGGGCACGAAGCTCCCGTTCCACCACATCCCAAAGATGCTCTATTGGGTTGAGATCTGGTGACTGTGGGGGCCATTTTAGTACAGTGAACTCATTGTCATGTTCAAGAAACCAATTTGAAATGATTCGAGCTTTGTGACATGGTGCATTATCTTGCTGGAAGTAGCCATCAGAGGATGGGTACATGGTGGTCATAAAGGGATGGACATGGTCAGAAACAATGCTCAGGTAGGCCGTGGCATTTAAACGATGCCCAAGTGTGCCAAGAAAACATCCCCCACACCATTACACCACCACCACCAGCCTGCACAGTGGTAACAAGGCATGATGGATCCATGTTCTCATTCTGTTTACGCCAAATTCTGACTCTACCATCTGAATGTCTCAACAGAAATCGAGACTCATCAGACCAGGCAACATTTTTCCAGTCTTCAACTGTCCAATTTTGGTGAGCTCGTGCAAATTGTAGCCTCTTTTTCCTATTTGTAGTGGAGATGAGTGGTACCCGGTGGGGTCTTCTGCTGTTGTAGCCCATCCGCCTCAAGGTTGTGCGTGTTGTGGCTTCACAAATGCTTTGCTGCATACCTCGGTTGTAACGAGTGGTTATTTCAGTCAAAGTTGCTCTTCTATCAGCTTGAATCAGTCGGCCCATTCTCCTCTGACCTCTAGCATCAACAAGGCATTTTCGCCCACAGGACTGCCGCATACTGGATGTTTTTCCCTTTTCACACCATTCTTTGTAAACTCTAGAAATGGTTGTGCGTGAAAATCCCAGTAACTGAGCAGATTGTGAAATACTCAGACCGGCCCGTCTGGCACCAACAACCATGCCACGCTCAAAATTGCTTAAATCACCTTTCTTTCCCATTCTGACATTCAGTTTGGAGTTCAGGAGATTGTCTTGACCAGGACCACACCCCTAAATGCATTGAAGCAACTGCCATGTGATTGGTTGATTAGATAATTGCATTAATGAGAAATTGAACAGGTGTTCCTAATAATCCTTTAGGTGAGTGTACATGCAAATATTTCTTAAATATATACGTGCATGTGTGTATTTATATATACATAATAATTATACACAGTACACACACATATATTATGTAAACACAAACTTTTATTTTGGATGCGATTAATCACGATTAATTTTTCCCCAGCACTACTTTATAGTTATCTTTATAGTTATCGTTATTGGTGTGAATGGGCCTTTAGGCCTTGTAGACACCGAGCCAACCTTCCTGCATATTACCTGTTTATACCCAACACAAGGGAAGAAACCGGCTACACTCAGAGATTGTAATACATCTTGCGAATGTGTTAGGTGTCTCCCTTTGGGCATGTATCCAGGCTGAGGTCTCAGGACGATGTGAGAGTTGGCTGGCCCGAATTCCAGCCACGCTTGGAACGTACTACGTACTGTATCGTGGTGTATGGTGATAGCGGCAACATACACTTAAGGGTGGAGGGAGACAGCCTTCACTCCAACCCATCTTGTAGGAAAGTCCTCTGCATCCCATCCAGAAATCACACATAAAGGTTCCAGAGGTCTGGATGCGGGTGCCATGTGGCTGAGAAGGCAGGGCCTTCCTCAGGGGAATCCGTCAGGGAGGGGCTGTCGTAAGGGGCGTCAGTTCTGGGAAACAGGTCTGGATGGACCAGTAAGGCGCAACCATCAAGACCTGCTCCTCGTGTCTGTGCGAGCAGGCTCACTGGGAGAAATGCATACCTGTTAAATGCATACAACTCAAGGCAAATAATATGTCAGTGCAGTCGAGGCCCTGTCTAGGAGCCCGATGCTGCGTGCCCGTTGCACACGGCACCCCAGCCCGTGGTGGAGGCATCTGTTGAGGAAACATCATGCCTGGACACTTGTTCTAAGGGAGCACCTGCCCATAGAAAAAGTGAGGTCTGACCACGGGCTGAAAGCTTGGCGACAGGCAGGTGTGATCGCCACCCAGAGTGTGCCGCGGTGCCATGCCCATCTCGGCTGTGTAACCAGTGCTGAAGTGGTCACATATGAAGCAATCCGAGTGTCGTGATCGTGGCTGCGGATGCCGTATGCCCCTGGAGCCTCTGAAACAGTTTCAGTGGAACCGCTGTCCTGCCCTTGAACAAATTCAAGCAGCTCAGCACTGACTGAGCATGCTCGCTCCTGAGATGTGCTGTCATGTTGACCAAGTCCAACTCCATACCGAGAAAAGAGGTTCTCTGCATCGAGGAGAGTTTGCTCTTTTCCAAGTTGACCCGAAGCCCCAGATGGCTGAGGATGCATTTCCGCGTTAGCATCTTGAACGGAAGTTTGTGAAGGGCCTGATTCGAGACAAACAGACCCAAGATTGGCCGTAATCGGCTGGAGGGACCGGCTCTATCACGTCCTTCGCCAGTAGGACTGCAATCTCCGCATGCAGGACAGGAGCATCCCTGTCTCCCACCGAGGTAAACCGGATGCTGCTGAACCTGGGGGGATGCCAGTCGAACTGAATCCCATAGCCAAGTCTGATCATCCAAATGACCCACGAGATGGGCTGGGAATCGCTAGCAAGCCCCCAGACACCATGCAAGCGACACCAATGAAACTTCAGACGTACCTGCATCAACCCTGGCTCAGGACAACCCCGTGCATTATGAGTGCTTTGGCCTGGTAGACTTGCAGGTGGCCATCGCATGCAGGGCGGATGTCATTCTTAGCAGCCAGAACTGCTGCTGTCTCACAGGTGCTGGGCGGGAGTTGCGGATGACCCCACCAGGTGGCAGCATTTTGCAGGTATGCACTGCAACTGCACACTCCATCTGGGGAATCCCCACAAACCCCTCTGACCGGGGTTCAAGGGTAGCGAGAAAGGAAAACTTTTGACAACTGTATATTACAACATACACCCTGATGTGACATTCATACAATTTTTTATTGTTATTTTACTAATTAAAATGTTTAATTTCCTCTCTTTCTGTTGTTTCCCCCTCAACACCTTTTCAGAAACCAGTTTTCTTTGAGTTTTATAGGCACCAGAGTTTGACCACAGTTTATTTGTAACAGCGGTTTCTGTTAAATTACAATAAAAACTCAAACAAAACAGGTTTTATTGAATAATTGCAAATATTTATTTAATGTATGTTGAAGATACTGTTACAGTGAATGCATGCATAATTTGACTTGTATAATATAGCCTAATGTAGTGCAGGAAACAACACAAATGTTTATGTAAACTGCTGGATTTGATTACATATACAGTAGCAAAAGCAAAATCTGTGGACTCATCCAAAACCACAACCTAAATGAGACTCAGGACAACTGCAATGCATTTCATTTCTTCAATCATAAACACATTAACACTTATTCAGCATGTGCATGTAACGAGAGAAAAATGTCCATTACTTTAAATGTAAACATATCTTTATTTTATTTCTAAGATAAATGTTTTAAGGTTTAGAGTGATTGCAGAACTAGTTATAGAAATTATAATACTCCATTAAAAGTTTAAATCATTACAATGTCGAATGCTCATCATTTCAATTAAAAGCATTAATATTTTAGTATCATTGATATAATATAGTTTTTGTTAATATTTTCAATTAGATTTCCTTTTTATTATATTCTAATTTTAAAGTTTTCATAATTTTGTTGTGTACATTGTAATTTTTAATATTTTATTCAGCTTTAATTATTTGAGTACTTCAACTTAAACTAAACGAAAATGAGAAATGTTGCCTTCACAACTAGCTGAAATAAAGCTTTTTCTATTTTATTTTTATGTCAGTTAATGTTTATTTTTTTTAAATAACATTTTTTTATGGTTTTAGTTCTAGTTAACAGTAACAACCCTGATCTAAAATTATTAGGAATTAATGTATTTCAAATAATTATAATGCAGGTCTCACTTACACATTACACATTAATTTGTGTTTGAAGCAAAATAATTTTAGTACCATGTAAAATTGAAAACAAACTTAAAACTATTAATTTAATATCAAGTCTTTCTCCTGTAAATTGCAATAGGTACTGATATTGTTGGCACATATAAATGTTTCTTAAACCAAAAGATGACAGGTTGGTTTGTAGTAGTTGTCCGGAGTCGCTCCTACTCATTTTAACCAGATCACCACCTAAACTAGCTGTAAGGGTCTCATGCAGCAGGACTCACTCATGGAGAGCAGAAGCGTCCGTAAAACAAAATGCACTTGGTTGGATTGTGTCGGATGAAGAAAAGGAAAGGATGGTCTGCGATGAAGTCCTGCGGGACGATATGACACCGTGACGTTATGACAGCACCGGTGGCTGCAGCCGCTTCGGTTCCTTCCTCGTTGACTTCAACAAAGGCTTTATGAATCACCTTCGACAGCACCAGGTCTTTGGTGGAGGTCATGCCTGAAAGGTTCACCTTCTGTGGGTCAAAAACATCCACCATTCCCATGCTGATCAGAAGATTATTCATGTCGTATTTTTCCTCCATCTTGAATCTGGGCAGAGACACTTGAACCTCTTGTTGGCGCATGACTTCTGGTTTGGTCCACTGCATGAGCTTCTCATAGGTCAGTGCCTTTTCAAGCTGGATAATAAGAGAGACATGTCAGATTAATAGTTCAGTCAAAATGAAAACTGTTTCACAAGTATTAAACATCTGACTGGTCACAGCTGGCTAATTCAGCGTTCAAATCACCTTCTGAAGGCCAGTGGTGCTGTCTTCCATCTTATTAGGAAGGATGATCAACATACTGAGATTCTTCCCGACATACGGCAGCTCCAGAACCTGACTGTTCATCTCTGGGATGAAGGCCAGAGGAAAGTGTGCCATTTGATGCATCATCTTCACAGGTTTAGTTTGATTCTGCCAAACATCAATAGAAACAGATTATAACCCCTCAGATTCCATCAGGACTGTTAAAAATATTTTAAACAAGAGCATAAAATCTCACCTTGTTCAGCTTAAACTGCCCATCTCTGGTGGCATCCTTTGGGAATTTCTTCTCCCAGTTTCCCTTGAAGTAGATGGCGTTCACCAAGACTAGCCTCGTCATCGCATCGATGATTCTTGGTGGCAGCAAGTCCTTGATCTTCTCTAAAATACAAATGGACATGGTCCACTTTGAGCAGTGATTTGAACTGATTGGTTTGATATTTTTACTATATAGCTTAACTCAAGAACCCATGAAGCCAAACATGGCCCTTGAAAAGACATTTTTGCTGAACCTAAAGTGCTGCAAAAAACATGAAATAACTTTTATTTGTAAGAGTGTAGAGTAAGTTAAATTCATAATAAGTTTGTGGATTTCACCTTGTGTTTTTTTCTCCACCCATTTGTTGATGTTGACACGAGCAGCCTCTGATTTGGTCTTGAAGTCCACCTTCTCTAGTCCGGCTTCATAGTATATTTTTGCATCATTAAGGAATTTCTGTAACATAGCAAATCGATTGAGGTGCAAATGATATTAGAGCTGAGAACATTTCCAGAACCTCCAGTGAATAAACCGAGTCTTACCTCAACAAACTGGTAGGATTGCTCTCCGTAGAGGCGGTTGGCAAGACTCAACACATACGGGACCCCTGGTTTGTTCAGCTCACTCATAAACTTCTTGAAGCTGGAATGAATTTGGTCCTCAGTTTTTTGTCCATGTACCGGCTTAGCAGGACATCTCTGTTTGCATCAACAAAATCAGATTTAATCAGATGAATCAGACGAACCCAAAGGATACATGCACCACAACAGCAAATACAGCTGTTATTATAATCATAAAGTCATGAGGTTAATGTTTGATGTAAATATCCATACCAGCCATTCATCAGGTATCTGAGGTTTCTGGGTTTGCTGCATCATTGATGGATCATGCTGAACCTTGACGCCACATGTAAACTGGGGCTCCTGAGCTTGATGCATCATTGCTTGTGCAGGTGGAGGATTGTTAAATCCCAGGACCTACACAGCATTATTATGGTAGGATTAATAAAGATAATCTCACTATTCTGATAACTTCATCATATAGTGTGAATGCACTTCTTAAATACCCATTAAAAAAAAAAAAAAAAAAAAAAAAATGCACTAGAAAAGAGTGGAAAGAGTGATTAATAGCTGGCGCTTTATGGTTTATGCATTGCTGGAACTCATTCTGGAAACACAATTTCCCATTTGTGAAAGCACTTTTACATGTATTGTTGCTTACAGTTTAATGTTGCATTTCGCTAAACGTTAAGTTCTAAATATAGCAACTTGGAATATAATCACTCTTAGAAGAAAAGGTTCCATATAAAACCTTAAAGGGTTCCATCAGGTGCTTCATATATAGAACCTTCCCAACATGGGATCATTTTATGGATTTAGTTTTAAATTTGATCACATTTTATGAATTAAACAGCTTGCAAACAATATTATATTACATGGGGAAAAAACTAAAAATAACTTGTTAAACATGAAAGTATTCTGCATTCATTTATGACATTTCTCCTTATATAGAACCTTTTTGGCATTAGGGCTTCTTTAAAATTGAGTCAGAATTCTATATAGAACCCCACAGAACCAGTGAAGTGCACAGGCTGTAGGCTATGAGATTCTTTCACAGTGTGGTGAGGACGAGTAAATATTGTAAAGATGTTCATTTTTGAGTGTGCTGTTGCTTTAAAACGCAGTTGGAACGCATGTGCTTGTTGTGCAAAGGCTTGCGTAACTTCCTGGTCCCTCTGTCTCAGTCTACTTTCCCGTCACCCTTCTTTAAAAGTAGATGCAGATTGTGTGAGATCACCTTAATCATCTGATCTGCGGTGTTTCCTCTTGCACCGAGCAACACCATGGCCAGAGCTGAGGAGATGCTGAAAGGAGAGTAGAACACATTTCCTGATGCGTTTCCTCCGCTGATCTTCTTGAACAGATTGAGGGAGAACTGTGTGTTTGCTGCAGTCAAAGACTCCATTTTCACAAGCTAGAAAGCAGGAGAGAGAGATATGATCAGCACATTTCCTATGTAAACAACATCACAGGCTTGTCTAAGAAACAGTCAATCAATGCTTTTCTCTCATATGACATCAATTTTGTTAAACTCAGAACAGTAGTTTAACAGTTTGCCTCATTTTCATCATTACACATCATGTAGAAATCTGTTCTATTAGACCTGCTTTACTCAATACATTGTATTAAGGTACTTCTAACAACAGAGAAGTTAGATAAAAGCATTACCTAGAGTATTCAGCAGGAATGATGAAGTTTCCCCGTGTGTCGGAGGTGAATGAATGATCTGCTGACTGTCATTCTAATAAATCTTGCCTCGCCCTGAAGAGCCCATCCTCTAAACCAAACTAATCCTGCCCTTCTGTAAAACGAGAGGCTTGTTTGAAAGGTGAAACCTGTCGCTTTGAATGTTGACGGGATTAGTCAAGGGGAGGCGTGGAAACGTGCTGTCAGGACAGATGTTTCATCTGCAGATCAACAATCCACGGAAACAAAAGCAAACATTGGCGTTCCTTAATTGTTGCCAATAACATTGATGAAACATCTGTATCATTTCTGTTCATTTTTAGTTCTGTAAAAGTCATATTTTATACAGATGGTATGGTTTGAGGGGGTCCCGGACCTCCCATAAGGCCCAAAAAAATTACCTTGGGGGGTCCCCTGGTTATTAAAACTAGAATACTAGAAAGATAATATATACAACAATAAAACTTTTTAAACAAATTGCTCTGCTACCGCTCCCAATTTCATAAGAAGCTACTCCAAATTAGATTTGCATCTGAAAAACACGCTCAAGTGCGCCACGCTGTTTTCTGAAGGAATTTACAGACATCAGCGTCGCTGTGTGACACTGGCAGAGTATTTTTCCGAGGTGTATATAATAAAGGTTGTGAAATAATTGCCTAATATTAACTCTACTTTGATGCTGCACGGATATATTGCACAACGCTAAGCTAACCAACCTTCTCACCTGACCTGTCAGCGGTCTATCACCGCTCATTAATATCAAAATGTTTGAGATGATCAAATCAAAGTAGGCGGGCTTTATGTTCACAGAAGCTGCTGAAAGCTGATCATGAATTCCAGTGCGATGCTTCGGTCATAAAATGCACGATGAACTCTCAACATTTAATATTTGTCAGCTGTTTTACAATAGAAACTTTAAACGACCAACAGACATGTTTAGGGATGCAAACTAATAGCTAAACATTTGTTTAATTTCACTATTTTTAGTTGAAAATATAGGTATATTATGTATTGTGGATCATTCATTGCAACATTTAACCTGATTCTCATGTTGAAGTATCTGTTATCAGGATGTGCTTGACAAATAATGTATGCTATACTAACATGGTTTTAAAGCTATTGTTATCCAATCCCTCAAATGTCTTAAAATGCACATATTTACACCAGGGGAATCAAAATTTTCTCGGGGGGGTATGACCCCGAACCCCCCTGCAAAAATATATTTTGTGACCTCTGTAATTATGAAACCCTGCGTACGGCCCTGATCGTAGAATTGTTTGGTACACCTAATTTATGCACAGAGTAAAGAGCTTTGACACAATTCGAACACTGACTATAATCACTGGCTTCCGGTAACGGCCACACGCAAGTCTTGTTCTGGCAGAAGAGTGACCTCTGACCTGATGCAGAAGCACAGAGGATAGAGCAAAACAAAACACCAGTCACGATTTAGAGGTCTAAAACGAGAATTTTTAAAGAGAATTGTGGGAGGAGCTTGAGTTTGTTGTTTGAACCGCGAGAGGCGTCGACTCTCACCTGAGCTTACGCTACTCCTACATCCTACGTCATGCGTCGGGTCAGAGGTCACTTATCATGTGTCGGGTCAGAGGTCACTCGTCATGCGTCGGGTCAGAGGTCACTCTTACGCTGGAACTAAACTCGCGTACAGCCGTTACCAGAAGCCAGTGATTATAGTTTAAGTTATATAGATATTAAGTTATAAATATGGATATTTTCCTTACAAAAATGCATCTCTTCCCTTCAGAAGGCCTTTATTAACCCCCTGGAGCCGTATGGATTACTTTTATAATGGATGGATGCACTTTTTTGGGCTTCAAAATCTCAGGTACCATTCACTCCCATTATAAAGCTTGGAAGAGCCAGGATATTATTTAATATAACTCTGATTGTGTTTGGCTGAAAGAAGAAATTCATATATACCTAGGAGTGAGGGTGAGTAAATAATTGTTTATTTTTGGGTGAACTAACCCTTTAAGTAAGGTGAATAGAATGTTTGTTCAAAGTTTTTAAATGTTCCTACTTATTTAGAACATTCAGTGAACATTCAGAAGTAATGTAAAAAAAAAAAATGTTTGCAAAATGATAAAATAGAATGTTGCATAACCAAGAAAAAACATTTAAAACAGTTAAAAACTGGATGTTTTAAACGCCCAGAGAACATTCAGAAATAACTTATAGCATAACGTTAGCAAAACGTTCTTAGAGCATATTCACTTTATTTTGCATAATGCATAATTACATGCAACTAACCCTAAACCACACCAAACACTTACCCTATAGTAAGTACATGTAGTTACTTAATATCACTCAGTACTTAAATGTATAATTACAGTGTAACAAAGACAAATATATAATCAAATACTCTGACAAATAAAGTAATACATTAGGGGTTCTCACATTTCAGTCAAATAAATCATTCAACATTTTCAGTAATGTTCTATATTCTTTCTTAATAGAATTTGATATAAGCCAATGAGGGTTAAGATGTGTTGTCATCATGTCATTTCCCATGATGCTTAGGGAAGAGCAAGTTGGACTGCATTTTTAACCGCCATGCACTCTTTGTATCTGATTATTATTGTTCCTGAAATTACTGTATGATAGTTTATTAATAATGCACCTGGCATTTCTGCGCATAATGTGATTCTCAAACGAGCCTTAGTGACGTGTGTTTTCTATGAAATATTTCCCCATCCCCATTTCTTATTCATATATCCTACAGGCATATATCTTTCAGTCAGGCCAACGCTGTTCATTAGAACAGTTGTGAAGGTACTTGCCTGTTTAAAATAAAGGTAAATTATGTCAGAACTGTGAGTGTGACTGTATGAGGACATAATCGGTATGTCTTTGGATTTGTGCCAAGTAGATTTTAACGTGAAGCCAAAGAATGCAAACCACAAGATGTTCTTGCAAAAGATTTCAGTTTTTGACTCACAGTAGGTTTTCAGTTGTTCATGCTTATTGGAATTTATTTTATTTTTTTAGATTGCACATATAAAGCAACTTTATATTTATACTGGAAAGTATAGTGACTGTGTGTGTGTGTGTATGTTTAATATCAGGTTGCTCCAAGTACATTGTCACAGAAATACTGTAAACCACTTTGGATAATAGCATCTGACAAATTACAGCTTATTTTTTACTTTTGTATTTTTATTCAATGTATAATAAACAATTGTAGCAGCAGTATTATGAAGCTGTGAGAAATAATTATTACAGATACGTCTGAGAAAGTCTTGTTGCCCAATGAGCAGGGGATTTCCATCAAACAACAGATGAAATACTAAAGAAGATATCAAAGCATTATTACAGTTTTTTAGAATTGCTTGCACACTAAAAGTGGTCCTTGACGCCCACTCAGTGAAACCATTCACTCATGTACCTAATTCTTCAGACCAAGAAAATGCCAAACTTTCCTGTTTTAGTTGCTGAGCAACTCTCCATTATTATGACAGACCATCTCTCTTTCTCTTTCTTGCTTGATATATCATGATCACGTTATTTGTGAAAATATGTGTGTATATGTTATATGCGTGCGCATGTACGTGTGTGTATAGTGCTGTTAATCGGTTAAAAACATAATAATATAACTTTTTTTTACATTGAGGGGCCGTAGGGCCACCAAACTTTTCTGCCCGATCAAGAGGCTTGTGATGAGCCGAAGAAAAATGGCACCCCCTAGTCGATCGGCCCTTTCGAAGTAATTTTTTTCTACACGTCCATTTCCCCATTAAACACGTAAGCTGTTGGTGGATGCGCGGCCCCCTTTTTTGACCTTTTGACCCCTGAATTAGGTTGTAGGGACACCAAACTTTGGTGGGGTCGCATACGTCTGCCCCGTAGTGTTTTCGTGTAAGGCAAAAACCTAAACGGCCATTAGGTGGCGTTCCAACTGCGAGCTGAAGGTGCACGTCTCCATTGGCCCACCGGGGGGTGCTTCCTGTAGGAATAGTGGGTTCGTGGGATGTGGGCATGGCCTCCCGTGGACCCCCGGGTGGGACCAATGGAGAGACGGATAAATAATTGGTCTTTGGACAAATTTAGTTGGTAATCGGACAAAGAGTGGGTTCATGGGGTGTGGGCGTGGCCTCCCGTGGACCCCCGGGTGGGACCAATGGAGAGACGGACAAATTTAGTGGGTTATCGTCTCTTTAGCTCGGGGTTGCCCCCTATAGACATCCAATGCCCCCCTATTCCGGGGTAAACGAGTTGGAGCCTGCGCGGGAGAGGTAATCACAAAACGTCCGAATGGCCCATTAATTACAGGGCATTTGTCATCCAAATTCACCCTACGATCCCTCCAAGTCATTATGCGTCCAATGGCAGCTTATTAACATGGGCCTTTCTCCGCGAACCCACTAAATGTACTTCCTTACTAAATATAACTAACATGCACATGATATTTAACATTGCCTAAATGCAACTGTATTTATCTAACACAAATATACCCAAATTTGTAAACTAGGAGTAATAACATCCATTAAATAAAATAAAATAAGTGCATGTGATCAACATTAATTGAGGCATTTCTGTAATGCCAGAAAGTGCACAGTAAAACATAATTATATTAAATGAAAACTATCTATATTCCTGTTTTGTACTATGACATGCATTCATTCTGTGGAATATTTTCCTGTGAGACTGTCATAAAATGTGGCAATGTTCATATTTGTTCATGTTCATTTACCGTCAGGCCGATGGCTGTGAAGTGACTTACCTGTTTTAAAGTAAAGGTAAAGTAAGTCAGAACTGTGAGTAACCTGGGAGTGACTGTATGAGGTTTGGGCATGTAAGTGTGAACTCATGCTTTAACCATCATACAGTAGGGCTGATGTGATCAGAGCGTTGCACTGTCTTTGGGTTTGTACCATAATTGAGTTAAGTTTTTCTGACACGTTCGATAAATTAATTTCCAGCAGCAGTTTTGCAGTCACTTGTGGTAACTATATATATATATATATATATTTTTTTTTAAGATAGGCTATTGTACTTACAAAGACCAGCATCTAGCCGATTAAATATTTTAGATCTCAGAGAAATAACTCACTATGGACTATATATACACTCACCTAAAGGATTATTAGGAACACCTGTTCAATTTCTCATTAATGCAATTATCTAATCAACCAATCACATGGCAGTTGCTTCAATGCATTTAGGGGTGTGGTCCTGGTCAAGACAATCTCCTGAACTCCAAACTGAATGTCAGAATGGGAAAGAAAGGTGATTTAAGCAATTTTGAGCGTGGCATGGTTGTTGGTGCCAGACGGGCCGGTCTGAGTATTTCACAATCTGCTCAGTTACTGGGATTTTCACGCACAACCATTTCTAGAGTTTACAAAGAATGGTGTGAAAAGGGAAAAACATCCAGTATGCGGCAGTCCTGTGGGCGAAAATGCCTTGTTGATGCTAGAGGTCAGAGGAGAATGGGCCGACTGATTCAAGCTGATAGAAGAGCAACTTTGACTGAAATAACCACTCGTTACAACCGAGGTATGCAGCAAAGCATTTGTGAAGCCACAACACGCACAACCTTGAGGCGGATGGGCTACAACAGCAGAAGACCCCACCGGGTACCACTCATCTCCACTACAAATAGGAAAAAGAGGCTACAATTTGCACGAGCTCACCAAAATTGGACAGTTGAAGACTGGAAAAATGTTGCCTGGTCTGATGAGTCTCGATTTCTGTTGAGACATTCAGATGGTAGAGTCAGAATTTGGCGTAAACAGAATGAGAACATGGATCCATCATGCCTTGTTACCACTGTGCAGGCTGGTGGTGGTGGTGTAATGGTGTGGGGGATGTTTTCTTGGCACACTTTAGGCCCCTTAGTGCCAATTGGGCATCGTTTAAATGCCACGGCCTACCTGAGCATTGTTTCTGACCATGTCCATCCCTTTATGACCACCATGTACCCATCCTCTGATGGCTACTTCCAGCAGGATAATGCACCATGTCACAAAGCTCGAATCATTTCAAATTGGTTTCTTGAACATGACAATGAGTTCACTGTACTAAAATGGCCCCCACAGTCACCAGATCTCAACCCAATAGAGCATCTTTGGGATGTGGTGGAACGGGAGCTTCGTGCCCTGGATGGGCATCCCACAAATCTCCATCAACTGCAAGATGCTATCCTATCAATATGGGCCAACATTTCTAAAGAATGCTTTCAGCACCTTGTTGAATCAATGCCACGTAGAATTAAGGCAGTTCTGAAGGCGAAAGGGGGTCAAACACAGTATTAGTATGGTGTTCCTAATAATCCTTTAGGTGAGTGTATATATATATATGTGTGTGTGAGTGTGTCTCAGGTATTCTCTATGTTATGGGGACATTTTTTGTTCAGCTTATAAATCATACTAAGCGATGTTTTTTGAAAAGGTAAAAATGCAGAAAGTTTTGTGTGATGGGTAGGTTTAAGGTAGGTGATAGAACATACAGTGTACAGTATAAAAAACATTATGTCCATGGAATATCCCCATAAAATATGGAAACCCTGTTGTGTACTTAACATCGGGTCGCTCCAGTTTGCAATACTGTAAATCACGTCAGATAAAAGCCTCACAACTAAAAGTTGCTTTTTACTCTCTTACTAAACATAAATACACATTGTATTTAACATAGCCTATGGAGTTATATATAAACTTAAGTTTTTTACATAAGGTTAATTCAATGCCATTTAGTTGAATCAGGTTAACATGTAGTTTTGTCCAAAACTATTAAGTTCAATTATCCTAAAATTAATATCAAACAAAAATCAAAACAAGTAATCTAGTTTAATTGATTAGTTTATTTAGTGAAATACATTTTTACAACATTTACAAATGTTATCTAACAAGAAAACCTTTAACAAAATCTTTACTCTGTAAAGACTCTTATAGTTGTTAGCCAGAAGATGGTTTTGTTACATCCATGGCATGCCCAAAGTAGTTGTTTTTTATTATTAAAACAACTTTAATTGTTATTAGCAGAACCTAAGCACGTTCTACACTTCACCACAATGGTAACCTCCAAAAACACTAACATACCAGAAACTCTTTTAAATATAAAAATAAAAGAGCATTAAACATAAATGTTTTCATCTTGATGAAAAAAACGCAGAAAATAACATTTTATTTCAACATTTACTCTTCCTATCCAGTCCTGTGCAAAGCATGATGGGAAGGGGAAATCCTGTTTCTAGTTTCTATAATGCTATTTTAAAACAACTAAAATCATTTATGTACTCTCAACTCAAATGGATTAAGTGGTTGAAAAGAATCGTTTTGGATTAACTTAATTTACTTAAGTAAATTAAACAAGCATCACATGTTATTTTTGGCCTACTTAACTGAAACATGTTATTTCAAAATGAAAATATAGAGTTGAGCTAAAACGCAACTGTTTCAAGTCAGTTTAACACAATGCAATTGTGTTTGAATGAGAAACTTAATACAACGGTGTTAGATAAAAAATTTTTTTTTTTAAATAAACTGAATAGTATCGTAAAATATTTTTTTGATTGTATACATATAAAAAAAAAATCCAAATTTGTAAACTAAGAGCATTAATAACGTCCTTTTAAGAAATATTGGTAACACTTTATTTTACAGTGTCCTTGTTACATATATTACATGTACTTACTCCAGTAGTAACAGTAAATTATGCATAATTACACGCAACCAACCCTAAACCAAACCCTAATCCTACCCTAACCATATAATAAGTACATGTAGTTAATTCATATTACTCAGTACTTATATATATAATTACACTGCAACAATGACACCTTAAAATGAAGTGTAACCAAAATTTTAAAATAAAAGTCTAAACAATTGCACATGATCAAAGACTAATATGATCAATAACTGATGCATTCCTGTAATATTAGAAGCCCACATTTAGTCAAAAAATATTGAACCTATAGTGAGGCATCCCACATCATAATCCATCCCTGACTTTGCTTATATTCATGTCTGAAGTTTGCAGGCAAATGCCTTTACTTTTACTGAGTCTGCTTCACATGACACACACACACACACACACACACACACACAAACACACACACACACACACACACACACACACACACACACACACACACACACACACACACACACACACACACACACACACACACACACAGGGTTTCCATGTTTTATGGGGACTTTCCATGGACATTATTTTTTTTACTGTACAAACTGTATATTATATCCCCTTACACTAAACCTACCCAAAACTTTCTGAATTTTTATATTGTCAAAAAACATCACTTAGTATGATTTATAAGCTGTTTTCCACATGGGGACCAAAAATATCTCCACAAGGACAAGGATTTTGAATATTGCCATCTTTTTGTCCCCATTACGTAGGGTTTACCTGAACCACACACACGTGTTTGTTTCACTGTATTAGTGAGGACACTGCATAGACTTCCATTGATTTTTATATCAGGTTTATGATATTTTTTACCACCTAACTTAACCCCTACCCCTAAACCAACCCATCACAGAAACATTAGATGTTTTGGCCAATTATAAGCCCTTTTAATTAGTGAGGACCAGTAAAATGATATATAAGTGAGGACGTTTGATCCTCACAAGTTTAGAAAACCTACATAATCTGACAAATAACAACTTGCTCTTTGCTTTCTTACTAAATATAACTAACATGCACATGATATTTAACATTGCCTAATTGCAATTGTATTTATCTAACACAAATATACCCAAATTTGTAAACTAGGAGTAATAACATCCATTAAATAAAATAAAATAAGTGCATGTGATCAACATTAATTGAGGCATTTCTGTAATGCCAGAAAGTGCACAGTAAAACATAATTATATTAAATGAAAACTATCTATATTCCTGTTTTGTACTATGACATGCATTCATTCTGTGGAATATTTTCCTGTGAGACTGTCATAAAATGTGGCAATGTTCATATTTGTTCATGTTCATTTACCGTCAGGCCGATGGCTGTGAAGTGACTTACCTGTTTTAAAGTAAAGGTAAAGTAAGTCAGAACTGTGAGTAACCTGGGAGTGACTGTATGAGGTTTGGGCATGTAAGTGTGAACTCATGCTTTAACCATCATACAGTAGGGCTGATGTGATCAGAGCGTTGCACTGTCTTTGGGTTTGTACCATAATTGAGTTACGTTTTTCTGACACGTTTGATAAATTAATTAGTTTTAAAAAAGCGTTTTTTTAAGATAGGCTATTGTACTTACCAAGACCAAAACACACACACACACACACACACACACACACACACACACACACACACACACACACACACACACACACACACACAATAAAGTGTGTTGGACATACAGTAAAAAAAGTATCTCTCATGCCATCTAGTGATGAAATTGTGTGATTGAACATGACTCAATCATCCCTAGCAGCTCTGGAGAAAACAGTGATGTCATCACCCAGCTCAGTTCAGTTCTCATACAGTGGTGTCAATGCAGGCAGATCAATAATATTGTTGAATATTAAGTGTCCCCAACTAAGCAAGCCAGAGGCAACAGTGGCAAGGAACCCAAACTCCTTCAGGTGACAGAATGGAGAAAAAAACCTAGGGTAGAAACCAGGCTCAGTCGGGGGTCCAGTTCTCCTCTGGCCAACGAACGAACAGTGTATGATTATGATTCAGGCAGCATTACAGGTCAGAAGTCAGATTGGATCAGATCATTCAGAATATTTATCCAGTTCCATCTGGGTGAAGGTCGGATTCATCACGCCGGTATGGAGACGGGTTTGTTGAGGATCTGTGCCACTGGCTGTCGATGAGGCCTTCACATCTCTTCTGACACTTCAGGGCTGAGTTGTGGTCGTGTCTAGGCGCAGGTCCACCATCTGATCTGGATTTGTCCTGGATCTGGCTGGCTACGGTAAACCTCGGGATAAACAGAGAGACTAATATTAGCGTAGATGCCATTCTTCTTATGATGTAACGAGTACATCGGGTGTTATAGGAAGTTTTCCTGGTTCCGGCTGACCTAATTTATGAAGCCTAACTATCATTTAACTGATTTGAATAATAGAAATTGATAATGTCCTATGTGTATGCTATAGTAAAGAGATGTGTTTTAGTCTAGATTTAAACTGACACCAAGTGTCTGCCTCATGAACAACGCTAGGAAGACTGTTCCAGAGATTAGGTGCTAAATAGGTAAAGGATCTACAGCCTGCGGTTGATTTTGATATTTATTATCAACTGGCCAGAATTTTGAGATCGCAAATAGACGTGAAGGACTATAATGTGTTAAGAGCACGCTCAAGTACTGGGGAACTAAACCATTTAGTGCTTTGTAAATAATTAGCAAGATTTTAAAATTAATACGATGTTTAATAGGAAGCCAATGAAGTGTTGACAGAAACGGGCTAATATGGTCATACTTCCTGGTTCTAGTAAGAACTCTAGCTGCTGTGTTTTGGACCAGCTGGAGTTTGTTTATTAAGCGTGCAGGGCAACCACCCAGTAGAACATTACAATAATCTAGCCTTGAGGTCATGAACGCATGAACTAACTGTTCCGCATTTGTCATTGAGAGCATATGTCGTTGTTTAGATATATTTTTAAGATGGAAGAATGCGGTTTTACAGATGCTAGAAATGTGGCTTTTAAGTGAAAGATTGGTATCAAAGAGCACACGCAGGTTCCTAACTGACGACGAAGACTTGACAGAGCAGCCATCAAGTGTTAGACAGTATTCTAGGTTACTACGTGCAGAGGTTTTTGTTCCAGTAATTAGAAACTCTGTTTTTTCAGAATTAAGTAGTAGGAAATTACTAGTCGTCCAATTTTTTTTTATATCAGCTATGCATTCCATGAATTTTGTGAATTGGTAAGTTTCATCAGAGCGCAAAGAAATATAGAGCTATCCCATCAGCATAACAGTGAAAACTAACGCCATACTTCCTAATGATATCTCCCAAGGTTAGCATGTATAGGGTGAAAAGCAGCGGTCCTACTGAGCCTTGCGGTACTCCATACTGAACTTGTGATCGGTATGACATCTCTTAATTTATTGCTACGAACTGATAACAGCCAGATAAGTGTGATTTAAACCATGCAAATGCAAATCGACTAATGCCAACATAATTTTTGAGTCAAAAGAATGTTGTAGTCGATAGTATCGAATGCAGCACTAAGATCCAGTAACACTAATAGAGAGATATGGTCTAAATCCTGACTGGAAATCCTCGCAGATACCATTTCTTTCTGAAAAGTAACATAGTTGCGAGGATACTGCCTTTTCTAGTATTTTTGACAGAAAGGGTAGATTCGAGATCGGCCTAGAGATAATTCTCTAGGATCAAGCTATGTTTTTTTAAATAAAAGGTTTAATAATAGCCAACTTAAAAGTTTTAGGTACATATCCTAATGACAATGATGAATTGATAATATTAAGAAGAGGATCTATGACCCCTTGAAGCATCTCTTTCAGTAGCTTAGTCGGTATAGGGTCGAGCATACATGTTGTTGATTTTGATGATTTAACGAGTTTAGCCAATTCTTCTTCTCCTATAGCAGTGAATGAATGGAATTTTTCCTCTAGGACACTACAATGCACTGTCTGATGCGATCCTGTAGTAGACAGTTCACAGCTGAAATATTTTATAATTATAGTTATAATTTTCTCTCTAATAATATCAATCTTGCAAGTAAAAAAGTTAATAAAGTCATTACTGCTGTGCTGTTTGGAAACGTCAGAAGTAGGAGCTTTATTTCTTGTTAATTTAGCCACTGTATCAAATAAATACCTAGGGTTGTGCTTGTTTTTGTGAAAGGCTGATATAGAACCATATCGCATGACTACAAGTAGGGGTTGCACAGACTTTAATGCTCTGCCATGACGCTTTAAAGGGGTCATGAATTGAGAAATCAACTTTTCATTCAGAAAAGTTCATTGTGATATAAGAATATCCTGTAAGTTTCAGAGCTGAAAACTTCCTTGTTAGTCAAAGAAAAGCTTTTATTGACACCAGGCCCAGCAAACGCTCGATCTCAGAATGTGCCAATCAAGTCAGAGTGTGGTGAAACACTGCCTTAACCGAAGAAGACGAACGCCTGTTTCTGTAGCCCCGCCCACCGATTTGTGCATGGCATGTTATAGATAAATAACATAGGCCTACGTGGAGCTAAACCGGATCGAACTTCCAAGCAATAAACATGCTGCATAAGCTTCATTCAGATTCCAATATTATGAATGCATGGATGAACTTATTTTTAATGAATATCCAGCTCACGTGGGGAAGACATTGCGCATTTGTTCCTTCATTTCACCACGGATTCGTTTGTAAACAAGAGACTGGATTTGCAGACAGGATGAGATTACATGAATGAATGAAGCAACACACTAATGTGAGTAAAAAATGTTTTTTATATGTGATAGTATTGCATTGTTACAGATCGTTTGATATCTATTGATTATGTGTCCGTGTCTAACTGAACATAACTTAGCATGCTGTCACAGGCTGGAGAATCCTTTATTTGAGGTGTTGTTGGTTCATTGTGCTGCGATTCGTGATCAGACTCGGACATGTAACGTTATGGGCCAGGGCTCGCAAAGCTCAACGTCCCGGGGCTATGTGTTTTCCAGACCGGCTACCAAATTGTATCACCGGCCTGGCGACGGGCTATCTTAAATAGTGAAATAACATTCCTTTCTTGATGTGCGTTGTTCACTCTCTTGACTTGATATTTGAAGGATAAATACAATCGCGGAAGTTTTACTCATGCTGATTTGTCTGACTGGCGTGAGGCGCGTGCGTGCGTGCGTGTGTGTGTGTGTGTGTTAGTGATGCACGGTTCGCGGTTATATCCACCGATTGGGCGGGCCAAGTAATAAAAAATAACATTCCAATTAATTGCGGGTGGATGAGAGATAAATCATTGTTTGTTTGATAAAGACATTTTGCAGACCTGTGGGCGAATCATTCCGATTGCCGTTTTCCCACACGCTTTCAAAACAATTCCTCACTTGTACTCACGAGGGAGCCGAAGCTCATTATAATATGCAAAGCTTATCCAATCATAGCAGTGGGCGTTTACTTCCAAGTCTTCAGTGCAGCACGCCCATAAAAAACGAGCGTTCCATGAGAGAGGCTCAAAACCAGGGTAGAAAATAGCCTATTACTTATTCATTATGATGTTTTTGAATGCAAAAACCATGCGAACGCCATAAGTTGACCTCAGACAACAGTATAAAAAAATAAAAAAAAGCCAGTTCATGACCCCTTTAAGCTTGACGTCAACTAGTCGCTAGCCTATAGAGGGCGCAACAGGATAAGCCATTTCCTGACATGCACGCTCCGTTTCCAAGAGTTAAAATGACAAATAAATGCATACTCAGAGAGCTCTCCACAAGACATGTTTGATTATGCCACCTGGATGCTCAAAATTGATCGGGAGAATGCACGTTTTAAACAGCTTATTGCACACGTAAGTTAATTGCCGTTCTAAACTAATGCGCTGCTGCATTGTAACGCACACACGCGGAGATCGCGCGCGCCGCACACATAATCATTCAGTACCGCAGAAATGTATTGTTAACACTGTTCTGTGATTTATCAATAAAATATCTTAGAAACTGAAAAGTTCTAGCATATATTTCTTGATAACTAAAACCCACAGCTTCACTATTAGTAGAGAGATGCTGCAGGTAGAATTAATTCACACGCAATCGCTCTCTTCTCTCTCTCTCTCTCTCTCTCTCTCTCTCTCTCTCTCTCTCTCTCTCTCTCTCTCTAATGCAATCATATAGATGTAATCTTTACTGGGCTACTTTATCTGCATCTGATTCAAAACGAGCAGAAATCTGTGAGAAATATAACGACCCAAAGACAAAAGAATTGATAAAAGCTGTTATGTAGGAGCAATAACTTTTTGGGCAGCACTGTGTCATATGCCATAGCTGTGCACAAAAAACAAACAAACAAAAAAAACGCGTTGGCGTCTCAGCTCAAGGTTCAGGCTTATTTGTTCATTAATGACGTCACCAGCAGCGACTAGTCGACGTCGACTTTCATCACATAAATGTCGACTTTAAAAAATCTGAAGTCGTTCAACCCTTAACTACAAGTGTGATATTGCGTTTATACAACATTTCGACGACACAAGTGTAAATAAATAAGAAACAACAACGGAGTGTCTTTAAAAAGCATTTTTTTGTATGGAACTACTTTCTTCCGCCACGGATTCAAATCTCAAGTTCACAGTTTAACAGTTGAGCCCAAGCCTCTGTTACTAATTCTAAAACGTCACTTTAGAACTAGTAACGAAGGAATGCTTAATTGAAGCTTATTGTATTATGTAGAGTATTATTAGAGAGAGAAATCTGATATTTTCGAGATCAATTTTCTTCAGGTCAATCTTATAGTCATAATCACAAAATCAGTTTGAATGTCCGCTGAGGACATTGTCCTTGTAACAGTTATGGGGATTTCCCATGACAGCACTAGACAGTGCATTTGTAAGTTGCGTCTTAAGGAGTTGTTTAAAGTAATTACAATGACCTTGTTTCCATGTTTCAGTCCTTTTCAATATAAAAGTCTTTGCTCCTGACTCACTCATAAAGACAGTCATAATAATGTAACTTTCACTGAAGTCGAAATCACAATCACTAACAGACCCTTTTTCAATACCAAATATGGCATGTTATTTATATAAAAGTTATAAAGTACAGTCAGCGTTAGTTATAGTACAGGGTTTAAGTTAAATAAAGTTATGAAACTTAACTTTGCCCTTGGCCAAATTGATTTGCTCTGAAGCAAGTAATAGATTAATAGGACCAAGATTGCCTGCTTGATATACCCAAAATGAATTATACCTCGTGTTTAAACTATCTACATAAGAGCCAGCGGCAAATTCCCAAAAGACTGGCCGATATAAAGCTGTCCACGGCGGGCACATGAGTGCTGAACGGCCACTGACGGTCTGGAGCTCACATCTGCAGAAAGCGTCTAAACAAATGGTCAAATATGTGCTATGTTTATATATAAGTCACATATTTGAGGTCTTCATAACTACATTCTCGCCTAAAGAACTCTTCCGTGACACAATAACAGTGGTATTTGTAAAATTATTGTGGTTTGCTCGTCCGCCATGACACTCTGTGAGAAATGCTGCAAGCGGAGTGATACAAACAGTGAAACGGTTACCGTGCTGATACTGGTAGAATATCACATGGCTGGTAAAGGCTGAATCAAGGACCAGAACAACCTGTTGAATAAATATAAGTAGCATACAAAACAGATGAATCCAAAAAATATTTTACATTCTTTGTGTCTTGTACAGAACTGTATCAGGAATCTTAAATGACTCTGTTAAAGTAAATACACACAAACAATTTCACTCAATTATTTACTAGTGATTTTATTTATCAGAGGAACACAGTCATCTAGAATTATCATGTCATCTTCAAGGAGAACAGACGCGTCCTTTAAACAGAATGACATTGGAGGGATTATGCCGGATGAAGAAAAGGAACGGGTGGTCTGCAACAAAGAATTTTGATGAGGACATTGTGATTGTCGTACCGATGACGGCGGTGGCTGCAGCCGCTTCGGTTCCTTCCTCGTTGACTTCAACAAAGGCTTTATGAATCACCTTTGACACCACCAAGTCTTTGGTGGAGGTCATGCCTGAAAGGTTCACCTTTATCTCATCAAAAACATCCTCCATTCCCATGCTGATCAGAAAATCATTCATGTCGTAGGTTTCCTCCATCTTAAATTTGGGAAGAGACACATGAACTTGCTCTAGAATCATCTTGCTGGGTTTGGTCCACTCCATGAGCTTCTCGTAGGTCAGTGCCTTTTCAAGCTGGATAACAAAGAGAGACATGTTAATGTGTCAGGCTTTTATGGCTATATAGTATGATATAGTGAGAATATGGAGGAAAAATAGCTCAATTATATTCAGAGGCTCAAACTGAGCAAAAATCTGCAATTTGGTGCAGATGCTGAAATTTATGTGGCTAAAAAGAAAGATGAAATTCTGATGCTTGTAATGTAAATCAGTGAGATCTTTATAACAGTATAGCAGAATACTGACATTAAATGCATGTAAATAATCAGTTATCGCTCTTTATCTGTCACGTAACGTGGTAATATAAACTCTCACGACGAGGAATACTTCGAAGGAATATACTTTAATAACATAAACTCAGGAGATACCCACTTATATACACTTCACGCTGATACAAAGACAACAAATGAGGGAAAACTCAGAACTTAAATAGACAGAGCAAACAAAGGGAGCTAATGAGATAATTAAAGGACAACAGGAAAAACTCAGGAAAAACTAGGTCACAGGACTGAACCAAAAGCACAATGAAACATAGGAGACAGAACATACATGTAACAATATCTGCCAATAATATGCCTTAGTAAGATGATTTTTAAATGCTTAGTTTTATGATCAAAGCTCTGTAGTTTTAAAACATAATGCAATGCTAAAGCATGATAGATCATATTTTATACTTGCATGATTTTAAAAATGATGCATGGATAATCAAGTAAACCTAATAGGGCTGGGTAAAAAATATTGATTTAATGGACCCCATTGACTTCCATGGTATTTTTCTTCCATAGTATGTAAGTCATTGGGGACCAGCAACTGTTACCCATAGGACCTAATCTTCCTTTGTGTTCAGCAGAAGAAAGAACAACTTGAGGGTGAGTAAATGATGACAGAAATTTCATTTTTGGGTGAACTATCCCTTTAAAACCCAAGAATCGATTAGTCTATCCTGTTTTCCGTTGATAAATGAACGGTGTTACAATATATTCGGTTCCTGAAATATTTGGTTCCAGTGGGTGGTGCAATCATGAATATTCATGAGGTTCCCCTGTTGTGGGCGTGTCCCTGAGTCTACATGCAAACGAATGGAACAAAAAAAAAATTAGCACACGCTCTTCAAATCGCAAATCGCATTTCGAAAAGGTAATAAAAGTTTAATTGTTAATAATAAACAACAACTCTTCACAGTTTCAAAGGAATTCATAGTTTGTGTAAAATGATAAATCTTCTGAGCTGTTTTGCATGATTGATTGCAGGCATTCAGATACAGCAGAGCAAATATGAGCGAATAACCTATGGTGCTAGTCTAGGCTAATACAATTTATTTGGACTGTTTGTTGTATTCTGTCATCCTTCATTTCTTGCTCATTTTGTAGACAGCTCCATCAGCAGTCTACCCCAGAATTAAAATTGTCTATTCAAATATTAGTTCAAATTAAATTCAAAAATTACTATTCAAATTAAAGCCTCAAGTTTTTTCTTTTTTTAAAGCCCAACGAGTCAAATTAAATTTGTAAACTTTTAAACACGTCACGTAACGTCACATTTACCTTTACATAACGCCAAACATATTCAATGACCATAAGCTCGAAAGTCAGCTAGAAATGAACTCTAGAGAGGAGCATTTTGCTAAATATATGCACCATATTACATATTCAATATAATTTTTAATGTTCTTCAGTGTATAATGCATGTTTGAATAAATAAGTCAAGTTGACAGCCACCATTTAAATGTTTAGGCCTATATTTCAAAAAACTAATTGGAGTAGAAATATATTATGTAGGCTAATTGTAAAGTTAGTATTATAACTTTATTATTTATAAAAACTTCCTTGAGTGTAATTTAAGTGTTTGTATACAAATCAGTTAATTTTAACCTTTAATATTATAGTAATTTGGTAGTAACTGACTCTGATATATATCCAAAATAATCGATATCGAATCAAAAGCTTGTGTGTTGAAATCGAATTGAATCATGAAATGTACCCAGCCCTAAAACCTGAGTTGCTTCAGTCAAGTGTTCATCAAAATAATATAAAAGTTATTCTTACATTTACCTTATAAAAATCAGTAAAGATTTCACAGTGACAGTTCAAAGACACAGCATGAGCTTAAGGTTTTTACAAAAAGGCCTTTTACTTACTAAAAAAAATATATAAACTATCAATCAGACGACAGATTGCATGTAGTAGATTGTGTGCAACAAGTTTTTCAGCATTTTTTTCCATTTAGAGGCCTAAGAAATTTGCATAGCAAATATGATACAGCACACTTTATAGGGTTAAACGGCAATTCCATATAATGAATCTGTGCTGTCTCACCTTCTGAAGGCCAGTGGTGCTGTCTTCCATCTCGTTAGGAAGGATGATCAACATACTGAGATTCTTCCTGACATACGGCAGCTCCAGAACCTGACTGTTCATCTCTGGGATGAAGGCCAGAGGAAAGTGTGCCATTTGATGCATCATCTTCACTGGTTTAGTTTGAATCTGCCAAATATCAGTGGAACCACTTTATAACTGCTCTTTTCATGACTGATATTTTTAAAAATAATATTTTTAAAAAGGGCATGAAATCTCACCTTGTTCAGCTTAAACTGCTCATCTCTGGTGGCTTCCTTTGGGAATTTCTTCTCCCAGTTTCCCTTGAAGTAGATGGCGTTCACCAAGACCAGCTCTGTGAATGTATTGACTGCTCCTGTTGGCAGCAAGTCCTTGATCTTCTCTAAAATACAAATGGACATTGTTCACTTTGAGCATTGATTTAAATTGATTTGCATAAGCGTATTGATTGAATCTCTAACACTTAATAGTTTTTTTTGTTTAAAAAAACTATTAAAGTGTCTGTCTCAAAGTTCTTATGGAAATGTAAACTTAATGGCCAAAATAAAAAAATGCATTGATTAAAGTCTAAACTTTATAGCTCAACCCAAGAACCCATAAAGCTGACCATGGCCCTTGAAAACCCATTTTGCTGAACTTAAAAAGCAACAAAATTATTTTATGCTGGATTTCACCTTGTGTTTTTTTCTCCACCCATTTGTTGATGTTGACACGAGCAGCCTCTGATTTGGTCTTGAAGTCCACCTTCTCTAGTCCGGCTTCATAGTATATTTTTGCGTCATTGATAAATTTCTGTAACATAGCAAACCGATTGAGGTGCAAATGATATTAGAGCTGAGAACATTTCCAGAACCTCCAGTGAATAAACCGAGTCTTACCTCAACAAACTGGAAGGATTGCTCTCCGTAGAGGCGGTTGGCAAGACTCAACACATACGGGACTCCTGGTTTGTTCAGCTCACTCATAAACTTCTTGAAGCTGGAATGAATTCCGTCCACATGTCCTGGAGTCGCGGTGTGGGGTTTGAGAGGGTTTTTAAAGCCCAAGACCTACACAGCATTATTGTGGGTAGGATTAATAAAGATAACCTCACTATTCTGATAAATTCAACATATACACTCTAAAAATGCTGGTTTGTTTCAATCCATGTTTGGGTCAAATATGGACAAACCCAACCCTAACCATTGGTTTACATTTTTAAATTAAATTTTTAACCCAACAGTTAACCCAAACATGGGTTGAAAAAACCCAGAATTTTCAGAGTGTATTATTAAAATACAGCATATAATGGTTTAAAATGAACATGATGATGCATCAAGAACACACATATATAGCCTATATATACATTTTGAATTCAGAACTATAGACCATAAAAGTGTGAGATCACCTTAATCATCTGATCTGCGGTGTTTCCTCTTGCACCGAGCAACACCATGGCCAGAGCCGAGGAGATGCTGACAGGAGAGTAGAACACATTTCCTGATGGGTTTCCTCCGCTGATCCTCTTGAACAGGTTGAGGGAGAACTGTGTGTTTGCTGCAGACAACGGCTCCATTTTCACAAGCTGAACAAGAAATAGCAGTAGTTTGAATAACAGCAGAAGATCTTCTTCATCATGACACACAATCTAGTTCTATTAGATCTGTTTTAATCAATAAATGTTATTACTGTGTGGGTATTAAATTGCATGCATAAAAGTACATCTAAAAGCATTACCTAGAGTAGTCGACAGAAATGATGAAGTTTCCCAGTGTGTCTGAGGTGAATGAATCTCTGGTCACGGGTGTCGTTCTAATAAATGCTACCTCACCCTAAAATGGTCAGCGTTTAAGCCAAATCAGTTTGTAATATCCCCTGTAATTATTAAATCGATGTTTATCCACCTGGAACTCCATCAGACTTAAATTGTGATTCATTCTTCATTTGTTCAGCATAAGTAAAAAAAAATAAAGTGTAGCTGAAGAAACTAACCTGAACTCAAGAAAGATACATGATAACTGTATTAATTTTGCCCCCGGTTTCACAGACAAGGCTTAAGCAAGTCCCAGACTAAAATGCATGTTTGAGCTGTTTTAACTGAAAGCAACTTGCATTGATATACACTATATTGCAGTTTTGGGACGCCTGCCTTTACATGCACATGAACTTTAATGACATCCCATTGTTAATCCTTAGGGTTTAATATTGAGTTGGCCCACCCTTAGCAGCTATAACAGCTTCAACTCTTCTGGGAAGGCTTTCCACAAGGTTTAGGAGTGTGTTTATGGGAACTTTTGACCATTCTTCTAGAAGCACATTTGTGAGGTCAGGCACTGATGTTGGACGAGAAGGACTGGCTCGCAGTCTCCGCTCTAATTCATCCCAAAGGTGTTCTATCGGGTTGAGGTCAGGACTCTGTGCAGGCCAGTCAAGTTCCTCCATACTCGCTCATCCATGTCTTTATGGACCTTGCTTTGTGCACTGGTGCGCAGTCATGTTGGTCCCCAAACTGTTCCCACATGGGAGCATGAAATTGTCCAAAATGTCTTGGTATGCTGAAGCATTAAGAGTTCCTTTCACTGGAACTAAGGGGCCAAGCCCAACCCCTAAAAAACAACCCCACACCATAATTCCCCCTCCACCAAACTTTACACTTGGCACAATGCAGCCAGGCAAGTACCGTTCTCCTGGCAACCGCCAAACCCGGACTCGTCCATCGGATTGCCAGACAGAGAATTGTGATTGGTCACTCCAGAGAACACGTCTCCACTGCTCTAGAGTCCAGTGGCAGTGTGCTTTACACCACTGCATCCGACACTTTGCATTGCACTTGTAAGGCTTGGATGAGCTGCTCGGCCATGAAAACCCATTCCATGAAGCTCTCTACACACTGTTCTTGAGCTAATCTGAAGGCCACACAAAGTTTGGAGGTCTGTAGCTATTGACTCTGCAGAAAGTTGGCGACTTCTGCACACTGTGTGCCTCAGCATGCGTTGACCCCGCTCTGTGATTTTACGTGGCCTACCACTTCGTGGCTGAGTTGCTGTTGTTCCCAATTGCTTCCACTTTGTTATAATACCACTAACAGTTGACCGTGGAATATTTAGTAGTGAGGAAATTTCACGAATTAACTTATTGCACAGGTGTCAACCTATCCCGGTACCACGCTTGAATTCACTGAGCTCCTGAGAGCGACCCATTCTTTCACAAATGTTTGTAGAAGCGTCTGCATGTCTAGTGCTTGATTTTATAACCTGTGGCCATGGAAGTGATTGGAACACCTGAATTCAATGATTTGGAGGGGTGTCTCAATACTTTTGGCAATATAGTGTATCTTAAAATATGTCAGTGCAATTGTCTTGTCTCAAGATGCACATCAGTAATGTTTTTTTCTAGGGCACGTTTATAAAAGCTACTTAAATGTACTATTTAAACTAAGGCCTAAGCCCTGTTTGTGAAACCAGGCCATAATTAGTCATTCTTAATCATAATGTGTGTACAACCCAATAATGGATTAACTGGTGATGGTTGGAAGTAAGTGTCACTGTGAAACCTTTACAAAGCAATAAAACATAATAACATAAAATAACATAAAATAATGATCCTCACCACCACACACCCAAAGTACAAATGCTTGTCTAAACAACGTTTGAAATACAATTATTAGCACTTCATGTAGTGATTTGTAGTTCTTACTAAGGTGTTCATGTCAAGACAAGGTCATGTGTTGTGCATACGTGTATCATGAAATGCCTTTTCATACGTCATATAATTATATCATATAAATATAACCTAATAATTATGTATAATAATTAATGTGATTATGTATATATTTATTAGGATATATGTATTATAAACACTGATTAGGCATAACATTATGACCGGTGACAGGTGAAGTGAATAACACTGATTATCTCTTCATCACAGCACCTGTTAGTGGGTGGGATATATTAGACAGCAAGTGAACATTTTGTCCTCAAAGTTGATGTGTTAGAAGCAGGAAAAATGGGCAAGTGTAAGGATTTAAGCGAGTTTGACAAGGGCCAAATTGTGATAGCTGGACGCATCTCCAAAATACATCTGGTTATATACACCGATTTGACACTCACGCTATAGAGTGCGGCGCGGAGGACTAGATTTGATGGCCGAGTGCGGGCGTGGGCGGTAAGGTACTTGTGTATGTGCGGGTTACGGGAGAATAAAACTATTCGTGGGACTACCGCAAAATAGAAATATCTAAAAATAAAACATCTAAAAACAAATAAATTGTTATTCATCTATTGCACAAGAGCAACAAGAACAACTAAAATAATAAAAACTATTTACAGGCGCAAGCATGGGCAGAGTTTCTGTTTATTTTATTTTTTTGCAGCGTTGTGCAATGTAGCCAATCACAGACATATGTGTTGATTTCTAAAACGCAATGGCCAATCAGATGCATTTAGGATAGAGTCCACTCTCCGCTCAAAGTGAGTTTTTGTTCAGTGCTGAATTCTGCATGCTGGCAAATCTTCTGATTATAACAAAGAAAGTGTGGACATTAATTGTGCAGTCAGCTTCATAACGTATGGTGGGCAGGAAGGTCCAAATATAGGACTAATGATTTGTCGTGGGAAATCACTATTGTAAGGTCCATCCGTTAGCCCAAAAACGGAATCTAACGGCTTGGTTGAAGGATTCTGCGTGTAAGCCTTTTCAGCATTTCTGTGAAATTCACTTAATTTATTAACTTAATCTAATTTTAAATCTGACTCCATGAATAAAGTGATCTGACTCCAATTTTATGTGACTTCGTTCAATTTGTTATGTTCGTAATTTAACAGCTGATGATTCGTTGTGATTTAATTTGGATCGTTGATTTTTCTTAGTATCTCTTATTTTCAAATATTCGTTCATCAAGGGACCCAATATCGCACAGAAACAGACGCGATCCGATTCGCACGTTCACGAACACAAACCGGCCAGTTCTGATATTAGTCAGAGGATTGCAGAGTGAATATTTTACCTTGAAGTGGTCGCACCTGCTTACTCAACAAAAAGTGTAATTTGATTAATAGACACGAGAGCTGCAACTTGCTAATACAGTAATAGTCAGAAATCGGATTATCCCGCATGCTGCGCTCCATGCTTCAGTCATGGGGTCCTCGGTTTGATCTATTCTGGCAAAAGATTTCTGGCGGAAATAAAGGACTCCACATTGATCCATACTAGAATAATGATTTTCAGAATAATACAAGATAAATCAAGATTAACATTTATTTTGGCCAGACAGAACTTACATAAAAATAATTAAAAAACGAATCCATGGTACACAACTTTCAGCATAAAAATATAAAATGCAATTACAAAGTAACATGAAAATAGTTTCAAAGAGTCATTATATCTGGCACTGTACATACAGTGTGTGTGAGTGCCTCTCGGACACTGACACAGCACTGCATGGGGGCTCTGGCTACAGAATGTTCCCAAATGGCAGCTCTGCCACCCTTCCTTAAATACCCAGACCAGAACAAAAGGGTTGTAAATATCTGCAACAACAACACATTTGGTTTCGGGGGAGAGGATCGGATATCTTCTGAGACTACTCAAAAGGAGAACAGAATTCTCATAAGTTTCAATCTTTCTCATCCTACCAGTGACAGCAGTGAAGTTGAGACCATTTTACCAATCACACTGAGACCTTTAAAAAGATACCATACATGAAAGGGGAAAAACAATAGATTAACAAGATACATCATCTGTGGTATCTAGGCATTCTGTGACTTGAATCAGAGGGAAGGGAGTCGGTGAGGGAGAGGGGGAGAAGGTTTGGGCAGGCCGATGTCCTACACTCTTTCTGTGAGATCTTCTCTCCAGATTAGTGAGTTTTATTGTTCTTTTGCAGGGGGTTGGATCTTCAGCTTTTGTCTTAGCAGTAAAACCGATTCTTACAGACGGCCCCTGGCCCCTTGGGACAAATTCAGATTAGTTCCCAAGGGGACATATTTGGACATTCCCTGTTTCCATATTTTGGATGTTGTTTCCGGACTGTTCATGGTGCTGATCCTTGAGTTAACAGCACGAGTCAATGGGTGCAGGAATCAAGTAGTCACCTGAAATAACAACATTAAGACAGGCTGAACATGAAAACACTGCAAAATACACCTCTGTGACACAGTCCCTTTAGGTGTAGGCGTACTGTGCTGACTGGGTGCTGTAGAAATGGTGCATGATCCTGTTGGTCAGGTTTGATTGTGATGGTTCTCAGTCTGTAGAATGACTTGTTGTCCCAAGTCTGTTGTGTTAGTTAGCATGAGCAGAAAGTGTCAGTGGAAAGTGTCTTTACACTTTGAGGAAACATCTGTGTCCTCCCCAGGATGCTTAGCTATAGCTGACCCTTTGAGAAGTCCTCGGTCACCTTCAAGCAGAAGGTTTGGTTTGCCGGGCAGGTCAGATCTCCATGGGTGAAGGAATCGTTTCACTGATGATGCTCCATTGTGTGTGAGACACCTGAACAACTTCTGAATAATCATGCAATAATTGAACACTATTTGTGGTTATTGTGAGATGGGAAAAGAGAGCTGTTGGATAAACACAAGAACATAAAAATAACAACACATGATAATCTCATGTCAGAAGTGTGAGTGGTAAATACGGTCTCATTTCTCAGTGTCCTATATCTAGTGGGTAGGTCTCATTTGATCACCAGATTCTTCACTACCACTGTGACATGGAAGTGGAATTTAAACGTGGTCTGGATGAATTAAAGGAAGGGTAACAAAACATCAATATAACTAGTATCTTTACCAGCAGTATGCATAATTAAGATGTATCACATAATTAAACATGGAAATACACAATTTAATAATTGCCATTATAAAATTGTCTATATCAGTTGTTTTAATTGCAAATCATTACTGAAAGCTAATGTTTCAATCAGATCACTTATAGAATGAGATTTACAGAAACAGAGATTTAAAATCTCTAGTTTAGCTTTTGCACTCATCTTCTGTGCATTTGATGTACAGGATAAGTCACACTCAATGATGCCGGTCTTACTGGAAATTGTTTAATTAATTGATAGAAATGCCTGCATTCCAGATCTAACTCTTTAGATATATTTTTATTGTCATTAGTCATATGTTGGAAACTAGGGGGCCCTCCCAGTTTGAAACATTGCTAAGGACTGGACATAATACACATTTTGTCCATCAGTTCACTGATCAATTAATTGTCAATCAGTTGATGTGTGACTATAGCCATGCACATGTTTTATGCATCTTACAGTGTTTACATACAGGAAGTTGACATGGCTGTAAACCGTAAAATTATTCAGCATAACTGAAAAGGAATTATGAAAATAATTTCCCTTGTCCTATATGTATGAAGGTGAATAATGTTTGATAGATTTGCATTATGTGAATGATTTTGGCCTGGATAGTCCTATGATCTATGCCAGGTAGAGATGTTGTGTGTGATGTTTAATGGTCTTAGCCAGACAGTTGTTTAGATGGCTTTAGCCTGTTAAGGTTTTATGACATTATGAGAAAATTTGTTTCGGTTTACAAAGACATTGACCATCATCATGATTATGTTTCTGTAAAGAAAAAAGGTCAAATAAACTGATTTATAATGGTCAGGCCTGACTGCTGGTGTGTAAACGCAGTCAAACATGTTGCACCTTAAGCTGCTGTTGCAGCTGAGTTTACACAATCTGCTTTGTTGATAGCATTATCACACCCAGGTCCCTTGGGGGGAATCTCTTTAAATAATGCTGTTTACTCAAGCCAGATCTGTGTTTAGAGCATCAGATCACCAGGTGTGGTGCTGTGCCTTTTGTTTAAGATTTGGTATTTACGGCGCCATTCAAACACTTGACCATTTGGATCTCTGTGGTCTGTAAACCCTGTGGAGTTAATGCCTGAGGTTAACATAACACACAACTTTCATTACATTTCCAGTAAAATAACTTCCCCGATCAGATCCCACGTAATCTGACGCTCCCAGAGAGGAGTTTTCTAACGCTTGCGCTCCTTTGTTTGTGGTTTTATTACAATGGAAAACTTGCACCTCCCCTTTCTCACTGGGTTCCAGATCACTGAAATGTAAATTCGTAGGCCTTGAATGGATTCGGCCTACTCAAGTTACAGCAATCAGGTTCATCATTTTAACTGGGCATTGTAATTTTTCTCATTAAAGATTCTTGCACAAGTAGAAGGTAAAGAAGTTCTTTCTCTTTAGTTTTTTCATTTCATTTTCTTTCTTAACAGTTCTTTCTCTAACCATCTATATTCTCCTTCCCATCATTTCAACACTAGTAGTGCTCTTGCCGTCTTTCTCCTTACCTGCACATCCCACACATCCATCTTTCTCCCTTCTGATCCTTTTTCTACTTCTTCAACATTCTTTCCTCTTCTAAATAATGCTTAATCATAATGAGATTGAAAGCCATTTGTGGCCATTATGATATAATCTACATTATAATGTGATCATAACATAAATCATATTCTATACTATAAATATAGTATAAATTAAACATTTTATTTGTTGGTCTCCAGAGGGTCTCTGCTGAGTAATTTGTCCAGAATGACTTGTTATCATCTCACTGATCTTTTAGAAGGCACACCTTTGATTGGCCCTGAAGCTACAGATGTGCTGGCATGTGCATTGTGTGCACAGCAACAAGACCAAACTGGAAACCAGTTATAAACTTAGTTGCTGTGGACATTCAATAAACTGCAAACACTGAGAGCACGGGTCAAATCACTGCTCAATTTAAAGATTTTCGTGACCACAATATAGAATTGGGCACAATTTTCTTGTTTTGGGCTGAGATGTTATCAATTGCATTCTTTAGAGAATCTATTTGCATATGAAAAGAAAGGTTTGACAAACACGGGTCTGAGGGAGAGCCAAAAGATTACTTTTGGTCTGTTAATTGTCTCAGTCTCTTTTGAGACACTAATAAACACACAAAAGTGTAGCAATTGCAAGGTCGGAAATAAGACCAAGGTAAAACGCTATATTTTATAAGACATTTATAATTGTGACATCAGCCCTGAACCAATTTTGTCCACCTTCACATTTTACACACAAAGGATTCCAGTGAGATATTTTCATTGATATGTTTTAGCTCATCTAATCACAAGATCTCATTAACAAGTTCGCGTGACCATTTGCTCTTTTTCCGTGTTGCAACGTTGTTAAAGCAACGCAAATAAACAAATGTAACTGGACATTTTTCCTCAGACTTTAGGTTTTAATTTATGGGCCTCTTTTGAGTACCAAAATAAAATTTGGATGATGTTATTCCAGTTTAGGTTTCAAGGAGAAACAAGGAGAAATTTAAAGCAAGGGATATTATTTCTACTCTACGCTGCTGCTTTCATGTCCCTGATAAGCAATGTAGTTGTCTAATTCTAAAGCCCCATCGGATTTATACAGTATTCAGTATATACTCCCAACATTTCTAAAAGGCAAATAAGAATGGACTTACCATAACAGCTGAAGAAAGAGATGGAAATCAAACCTCTTGCTTGTTGCAATCCCAATATTTCGCTGAAAAGGCCCTCGCAACCTGGAGATCACGGAGGGCCGGGTCACCACATTGTAAGGTCCATCCGTTAGCCCAAAAACGGAATCTAACGGCTTGGTTGAAGGATTCTGCGTGTAAGCCTTTTCAGCATTTCTGTGAAATTCACTTAATTTATTAACTTAATCTAATTTTAAATCTGACTCCATGAATAAAGTGATCTGACTCCAATTTTATGTGACTTCGTTCAATTTGTTACGTTCGTAATTTAACAGCTGATGATTCGTTGTGATTTAATTTGGATCGTTGATTTTTCTAAGTATCTCTTATTTTCAAATATTCGTTCATCAAGGGACCCGATATCGCACAGAAACAGACGCGACGCGAGCCGCGCGTTCACGAACACAAACTGGCCAGTTCTGATATTAGTCAGAGGATTGCAGAGTGAATATTTTACCTTGAAGTGGTCGCACCTGCTTACTCAACAAAAAGTGTAATTTGATTAATAGACACGAGAGCTAACTTGCTAATACAGTAATAGTCAGAAATCGGATTATCCCGCATGCTGCGCTCCATGCTTCAGTCCTGGGGTCCTCGGTTTGATCTATTCTGGCAAAAGATTTCTGGCAGAAATAAAGGACTCCACATTGATCCATACTAGAATAATGATTTTCAGAATAATACAAGATAAATCAAGATTAACATTTATTTTGGCCAGACAGAACTTACATAAAACCGATTCTTACAGTATATCTGTGCATTTAAAATGGCATCAATAAAATGCACCTGTGTTCGTTGTCCATAACAGACGCCTGCCCATACCATAACCCCACCGCCACCATGGGCCACTCGATCCACAACGCTGACATCAGCAAACCACTCACCCACACGACGCCATACACGCTGTCTGCCATTCTGCCCTGTACAGTGAAAACCGGGATTCATCTGTGAAGAGAACACCTCTCCAAAGTGCCAGATGCCATCGAATGTGAGCATTTGCCCACTCAAGTCGGTTACGACGACGAACTGCAGTCAGGTCGAGACCCCAATGAGGACGACGAGCATGCAGATGAGTTTCCCTGAGACGGTTTTTGACAGTTTGTGCAGAAATTCTTTGGTTATGCAAACCGATTGTTGCAGCAGCTGTCCAGGTGGCTGGTCTCAGACGATCTTGGAGGTGAAGATGCTGGATGTGGAGGTCCTGGGCTGGTGTGGTTACACGTGGTCTGCGGTTGTGAGGCCGGTTGGATGTACTGCCAAATTCTCTGAAACGCCTTTGGAGACGGCTTATAGTAGAGAAATGAAAATTCAGTTCACGGGCAACAGCTCTGGTGGACATTCCTGCAGTCAGCATGCTAATTGCACGCTCCCTCAGAGTGTTCACTGACACACAAAACAATCCTTTCCATTCTTATACCTCCCCTGACCTCCAAGGTCAGCACTAGCTTCTTCTGTAGTTTTCCACACACATGGTAAAAGTCGGAGCACATACACAAATAACCCCATGTTTCATCCATCTTAACATCTAGGCCCTCAGATTTAGACAGTGACCCCTAGGGTCATGGACGAGCCATTATGCTTCTCTGTATGCATAATATTCTTTCATATATGGAAATATGTGTACAATAAATTCTCATGCATAATGATTGAAATGAATTTTCTTCTATGATTAAATTTTTCCACCACAATTTCCCCCTTTTTATCATTACTCTGTCTCTGGATAATTTGGATAGTGACTTCAGCCAATTTGTCACTTTGTCTCTGCCCTCAAGTCTATAACATTTACGTTTACCATTTTAACATAAATACACTAATCCAGAGAGTAATTCAAATCAGCATCATGAATGACAAAAGTAGTCATAATTACCAGTAACAGACAGAACTGAATACCAACCCACTTAAAGCTCATCCCATGTTCTGGATCATCTTTTCACCAGATTCCTTCAGAAGTATAAGCTTCTTTAAAGTTTGTCGTAATGATAAACACTCATTCCAGAGGTGAATGACCCCATACACTCAATCAGGACAGAACGGTTTCACTAATCAACACATACAAAACATAAAGTTCAGTCACCAACATACACACACATATTAACTGCTCATTTTCAAATTTTCCTTTTAGTTTAAACTCTAAAAATTATTTAAACCTAGCTTTTACATGGTCTCTTAACCAATTTCAAATCATGTCTGTTCATTATTCATTTGTCTTCACACAAGTCATCTGGTTTGTTTTGGTTCCGATACCGCTGCTTTTGTTTTGTCTCAGCTTTAACAGGGCGATAGCAGACACAGTACAATCCCTGCTTCCACTCAAGCAGTCTCTCTCTCTCTCTCTCTCTCTCTCTAACCCAAATAATCTTTTCACAGCCTCCTAAGACTTTAACTCAGACAACCTATAATATTAAATTCATTGACCTTTAATCCTTCACAACGTTTAGAAATTTAAATGTTTAACTTTTCAAATTAGAGCTATTATAATCATCTCAAATAAGTTATGCTATGAAATTTTTATTAAATTGTCTTTAGTTTAAATACCTTTTATCCAGACCTTCTCTTTAAACTTCAAAAGCTGTCCTCATCCTTAGTCACCACCATATCCCATGTCATATCTAATGACCTGCAGGAGTAAAACTCATAATAACATTAGTTCCTAATCGTTTTACTGATACAAATTAATAAATTTGGTTCTGGTCTCCACAAACGTTAATGACAATCCCCTCAGTCTCAGCCGGCTCTTGAATGCCCTTTACCATCATAACTTCCCCTCAGGGTGTTCCCTGGCATTCAAAAACAAGCTATTCATTGGATGCGGTTCTTGGGTGAGTGGTATGGAGGAACATTTCTTAGGTAGACTTCTGGATATCTCACAGCTCCCCCCTGATGATGCTGCTGGCCTCACAGACATCTGTTTCACACTCATACACACCTCACATAAAACACCCCTCTTTAGGAGGTTCCCAGTGGCGGTGGTGACCCCCTGCCTTAGGTTGCCCTCTATCTGGCCAAAGAGGATCTTACCTGTCTCTGGGAAATCACCTCATGCCCACTGGTAACCGCTTTTGCAATTACGAGATCTTTGACCATTTCCTTCAACAGGATCAGATGTTTTCTGGAGCTTTTGGGAAAGTGCGTTCAAGAGTCACCAGAACCATTTGGTCTGAATCCTATTGGTAAAACATGGAGACAACATTTAGTCAAAAATGTTCAGTTCATTTAAAGTCTATATTTTAAAAACATTTTGTTTTACCTGAAACAGGCTCAGATATCAGCTTTGAGCTGGTTTCAAATGAGAGAGAGACTCTGAGGCATTCCGGACTTGTACACTGCATTTTCATAAACTTTTAACTTCTCACTCTAGCACTTGGCTAGAAATTAAATTTGTTTTCAAATAAACATCAGACATTATCCTTTTAACTTTTAACTCTATCCTTAGCCAGAAATTACATTTTCAAATAACTGTAATTTTATATTTGTCTTTTGCCCATACAGTAAATTTAGAAATTACAAACTTTCATCCAAATTGAGTCTGTTACACTTTTCATTCCTGCCACCACACCAGACGTGGTGGGGCTGGGTTCAAATTATCGAATTGTTTTATTACATCTAAACACAACTTATATTTTTAAACCAAAACATCATCTTATAAAGTTTTTCAACATATTATCGCCAATTATCTTACCTACAGTGTTTTTACCAACATTCAGTCAAATAAACATCAGAATTTTTCAAGAGTTAGAGGAACTTTCTCATAAATTTGTCATTTAAAACCCTCTACGTAACTATTTGTATATCTTTACCACTCACATTTTTATCGCCATTGTCTTTAATTTTAACCTCATAATTTATATTAACATTATCATAGATCTTTCCTTCGAAAATAATTATTTAAGACTTCAATTTATTGACCTTACTGTTATTTCATTATTTTCTTAGACAGAGTGTAAGTCTCTTCTTTGTTTCTTGGTTTTTACTTGGTTTCGTCTGCAGAATCTAGCTAGGTGGCCCGATCTGACACAATTTCTACACCTTATGGGTGAGCGGACACAGTTACGTGCAAAGTGGCCCTGCTGGCCACAATTGAAACACTCTCTGTTACTCAGCACCCGGCATGTTTCAGTCTGGTTCCCAGTCTGTAAGGCGTTGCCTAAAGTGGCAGACACTTGGACAGTCTGAGAAGAGAGCTCATGGACCAATAAAACAGACAATGGCTTGCAATTCATAGCTCTATCTGCTTTTTCAAAAACATTTCTCACACACGTTTCCCACAACAGCCCTTCGACTTATCTCCCCTCTTCAACTGACTCTTTCACCACTTTCAGTCTGGTGACACTCAACGTTCCCTCTTTTGGGAAATCACGATATTTAATTAACTTCTCTATACCTTGCATGCATTTTTGGCCATATAATTTTCTCATTTGACAAAATACCGGTGTATCATATTCAGCTAGCTTACTCTGGGACTTCCCCATACTGGCAGTCTGTCTCTGTGGCTTTTCGCGCGCTAATAATCTGTCGGACGTCTCCGTTCAGATCTGATCTCTTCACCCAAGACCAGACGGGCGGATGCTCCCAGCGCCCTATTCTGTACCCTCGATCCTCGACCGTGGGCGGACGGTCCCTCTGCGTCCTATTCTGGACCCTCGGTCCTTAGACCACCCTGAGGTCTATTAAATAGCCCACGTGATTTCAGTTTCTACCCCGTAAAAGTTTAATCACGCTGCATTCGCCACAGAGTCAGACTTCACCATGGTTTATCCCCCCAATTTTCAATTTAACAAAATTCTATTTATCAAAATTCTTCACTGAATTTTAAGTTTGTCTCTTACCAGAAGCGTCTCGTTGCCACCTCGGGTTCGTTTTCTCTGATTCCAGTGGTGTCCTTCCCGGGTCTTCAGCGGAGATCCCTCGTCCCTGAATCTATCGGGGTAAGGCTGAGGTTAAACCTCAGGATGGCCGGTCATCTTCCGCTCTCAGGCCCAAAAGGAACATCCAAGGAATCCCACTCTTCTGACACCAAATTGTTGTGGCAAATTTCAACTATCACTTTTAAATAAGAGACAAACCATTTATTATAAATATAAAGATTTGTCTCTTATTTAAAAGTGATATTTGAAATTTGCCACAACAGTAACAAAAATATCAAACTAAAAGTCTAAACAATTGCACATGATCAAAGACACAGGGTTTCCATGTTTTATGGGGACTTTCCATAGACATTATTTTTTTTACTGTACAAACTGTATATTATATCCCCTTACACCCTACCCATCATACAAAACTTTCTGAATTTTTATATTGTCAAAAAAGAATCACTTAGTATGATTTATAAGCTGTTTTCCACATGGGGACCAAAAATATCTCCACAAGGACAAGGATTTTGAATATTGCCATCTTTTTGTCCCCATTACGTAGGGTTTACCTGAACCACACACACGTGTTTGTTTCACTATATTAGTGAGGACACTGCATAGACTTCCATTGATTTTTATATCCGGTTTATGATATTTTTTATCACCTAACTTAACCCCTACCCCTAAACCAACCCATCACAGAAACATTAGATGTTTTGGCCAATTATAAGCCCTTTTAATTAGTGAGGACCAGTAAAATTGATCCTCACAAATTTAGAAAACCTACACACACACACACACACACACACACACACACACACACACACACACACACACACACACACACACACACACACACACACACACGCACACACACACACACACACACAGGTTTGTTTTGCTATCTAAGTGAGGACATTCCATAGGCGTAATGGTTTTTATACTGTACAAACTGTACATTCTATCCCCCTACACTACCCCTACCCCTAAACCTACCCATCACAGGAAACATTCTGCATTTTTACATTTTTAATAAAACATTGTTTAGCATGTTTTTAAAGCTATTTTAAATATGAGGACATGTTTACGTCGTAATACCAGTGTAATACCCATGTTATTATACAAATTTGTGTCCCTTATAAATCACAAAAACAAACACACACACACACAATAAAGTGTGTTGGACAGACAGTAACAAAAGTATCTCTCATGCCATCTAGTGATGAAATTGTGTGATTGAACATGACTCAATCATCCCTAGCAGCTCTGGAGAAAACAGTGATGTCACCCAGCTCAGTTCTCATACAGTGGTGTCAATGCAGGCAGATCAATAATATTGTTGAATATTAAGTGTCCCCAACTAAGCAAGCCAGAGGCAACAGTGGCAAGGAACCCAAACTCCTTCAGGTGACAGAATGGAGGAAAAAACCTAGGGTAGAAACCAGGCTCAGTTGGGGGTCCAGTTCTCCTCTGGCCAACGAACGAACAGTGTATGATTATGATTCAGGCAGCATTACAGGTCAGAAGTCAGATTGGATCAGATCATTCAGAATATTTATCCAGTTCCATCTGGGTGAAGGTCGGATTCATCACGCCGGTATGGAGACGGGTTTGTTGAGGATCTGTACCACTGGCTGTCGATGAGGCCTTCACATCTCTTCTGACACTTCAGGGCTGAGTTGTGGTCGTGTCTAGGCGCAGGTCCACCATCTGATCTGGATTCGTCCTGGATCTGGCTGGCTACGGTAAACCTCGGGATAAACAGAGAGACTAATATTAGCGTAGATGCCACTCTTCTTATGATGTAACAAGTACATCGGGTGTTATAGGAAGTGTTCCTGGTTCCGGCTGACCTAATTTATGAAGCCTAACTATCATTTAACTGATTTGAATAATAGAAATTGATAATGTGCTATGTGTATTACAGGTTAAAGAGATGTGTTTTTAATCTAGATTTAAACTGACACAATTTGTCTCCTTCCCGAACAAAGCTAGGAAGACTGTTCCAAAGTTTAGGTGCTAAATAGGAAAAGGATTGACCGCCTGCAGTTGATTTTGATATTCTATTATCAACAGGCCAGAATTTTGAGATTGCAAATGATGTGAAGATGTGAAGGACTATAATGTGTTAAGAGCACGCTCAAGTACTGGGGAACTAAACTATTTAGTGCTTTGTAAGTAATTAGCAAGATTTTGTATACAAAAAAAATGTATACAATGATAATAGGGAGCCAATGCAGTGTTGACAGAAACGGGCTAATATGGTCATACTTCCTGGTTCTAGTAAGAACTCTAGCTGCTGCTTTTTGGACCAGCTGGAGTTTGTTTATTAAGCGTGCAGGGCAACCACCCAGTAGAGCATTACAATAATCTAGCCTTGAGCTCATGAACGCATGAACTAACTGTTCCGCATTTGTCATTGAGAGCATATGTCGTCGTTTAGATATATTTTTAAGATGGAAGAATGTGGTTTTACAGATGCTAGAAATGTGGCTTTCAAGTGAAAGATTGGTATCAAAGAGCACACGCAGGTTCCTAACTGACGACGAAGACTTGACAGAGCAGCCATCAAGTGTTAGACAGTATTCTAGGTTACTACGTGCGAAGGCTTTTGTTCCAGTAATTAGAAACTCTGTTTTTTTAGAATTAAGTAGTAGGAAATTACTAGTCATCCAATTTTTTTTATATCAGCTATGCATTCCATGAATTTTGTGAATTGGTAAGTTTCATCAGAGAGCAAAGAAATATAGAGCTATCCCATCAGCATAACAGTGAAAACTAACGCCAAACTTTCTAATGATATCTCCCATGGTTAGCATGTACAGGGTGAAAAGCAGCGGTCCTACTGAGCCTTGCAGTACTCCATACTGAACTTGTGATCGGTATGATATTGGTACGAACTGATAACGGTCAGATAGTTATGATATAAACCATGCAAATGCAATTTGCGGTTGCAATTTGCAGCAATTTGTGGTGAATGTTGTGGTCGATGGTATCAAATGCAGCACTAAGACCCAGTAACACTAATAAAGAGATACAACCACGATCGGATGATAAGAGCAAATCATTTATAACTCTAATGAGAGCAGTCTCAGTACTATGATATGGTCTAAATCCTGACTGGAAATCCTCGGATACCATTTCTTTCTAAAAAGTAACATAGTTGTGAGGATACTGCCTTTTCTAGTATTTTTGACAGAAAGGGTAGATTCGAGATCGGCCTGTATTTGACTAATTCTCTAGGAGAGAATCAAGTTGCATTTTTTTATTAAAAGGTTTAATAATAGCCAACTTAAAAGTTTTAGGTACATATCCTAATGACAATGATGAATTGATAATATTAAGAAGAGGATCTATGACCCCTTGAAGCATCTCTTTTAGTAGCTTAGTCGGTATAGGGTCTAACATACAGTGGGGAGAACAAGTATTTGATACGCTGCCGATTTTGCAGGTTTTCCTACTTACAAAGCATGTAGAGGTCTCTAATTTTTATCATAGGTACACTTCAACTGTGAGAGACGGAATCTAAAAAATCCAGAAAATCACATTGTATGATTTTTAAATAATTAATTTGCATTTTATTGCATGACATAAGTATTTGATCACCTACAAACCAGTAAGAATTCCGGCTCTAACAGATCTGTTAGTTTTTCTTTAAGAAGCCCTCCTGTTCTCCACTCATTACCTGTATTAACTGCACCTGTTTGAACTTGTTACCTGTATAAAATACACCTGTCCACACACTCAATCAAACAGACTCCAACCTCTCCACAATGGCCAAGACCAGAGAGCTGTGTAAGAACATCAGGGATAAAATTGTAGACCTGCACAAGGCTGGGATGGGCTACAGGACAATAGGCAAGCAGCTTGGTGAGAAGGCAACAACTGTTGGCGCAATTATTAGAAAATGGAAGAAGTTCAAGATGACGGTCAATCTCCCTCGGTCTGGGGCACCATGCAAGATCTCACCTCGTGGGGCATCAGTGATCATGAGGAAGGTGAGGGATCAGCCCAGAACTACACGGCAGGACCTGGTCAATGACCTGAAGAGAGCTGGGACCACAGTCTCAAAGAAAACCATTAGTAACACACTACGCCGTCATGGATTAAAATCCTGCAGCGCACGCAAGGTCCCCCTGCTCAAGCCAGCGCATGTCCAGGCCCGTCTGAAGTTTGCCAATGACCATCTTGATGATCCAGAGGAGGAATGGGAGAAGGCCATGTGGTCTGATGAGACAAAAATAGAGCTTTTTGGTCTAAACTCCACTCGCCGTGTTTGGAGGAAGAAGAAGGATGAGTACAAGCCCAAGAACACCATCCCAACCGTGAAGCATGGAGGTGGAAACATCATTCTTTGAGGATGCTTTTCTGCAAAGGGGACAGGACGGCTGCACCGTATTGAGGGGAGGATGGATGGGGCCATGTATCGCGAGATTTTGGCCAACAACCTCCTTCCTTCAGTAAGAGCATTGAAGATGGGTCGTGGCTGGGTCTTGCAGCATGACAACGACCCGAAACACACAGCCAGGGCAACTAAGGAGTGGCTCCGTAAGAAGCATCTCAAGGTCCTGGAGTGGCCTAGCCAGTCTCCAGACCTGAACCCAATAGAAAATCTTTGGAGGGAGCTGAAAGTCTGTATTGCCCAGCGACAGCCCCGAAACCTGAAGGATCTGGAGAAGTCTGTATGGAGGAGTGGGCCAAAATCCCTGCTGCAGTGTGTCCAAACCTGGTCAAGAACTACAGGAAACGTATGATCTCTGTAATTGCAAACAAAGGTTTCTGTACCAAATATTAAGTTCTGCTTTCAATGTGATTTTCTGGATTTTTGTTTTAAAAAATCAGTTGAAGAGTACCTATGATAAAAATTACAGACTTCTACAAACCTGCAAAATCGGCAGTGTATCAAATACTTGTTCTCCCCACTGTAGATGTTGTTGATTTAGATGATTTAAGGAGTTTAGACAATTCTTTCTTTTCTATAGCATAGATGAATGGAATTTTTCCTCTAGGACACTACAATGCACTGTCTGATGCGATCCTGCAGTTTACAGTTGAAATATTTTATAATTATAGTTATAATTTTCTCTCTAATAATATCAATCTTGCAAGTAAAGAAGTTCATAAAGTCATTACTGCTGTGCTGTTTGGAAACATCAGAAGTTGAAGCTTTATTTGTTGTTAATTTAGCCACTGTATCAAATAAATACCTAGGGTTGTGCTTGTTTTTGTGAAAAATAAGCAGATCTAGCCATTTTTAAGCCTTTCTGTATGCAATAATGCTTTCTTTCCACGAAATGCAAAAAATCTCTTTGTTTGTTTTCTTCCAGCTGCACTCTATTTTTCTGGCTGCTCTCATGCGATATATCACTCTATATCAGCACGGCTGTGATTCGGCCGTAGGCTGATATAGAACCATATCGCATGACTACAAGTAGGGGGCGCAACAGGATAAGCCATTTTCTGACACGCACGCTCCGTTTCCAACAGTTAAAATGACAAATAAATGCATATTCAGAGAGCTCTCCACAAGGCATGTTTGATTATGCCACCTGGATGCTTAATGCTTATTGTACACGTAAGTTATTCACCGTTCTAAACTAATGCATGCTGCATTGTAACGGACACATCACGTGGAGATCGCACGCGCCGCACACAGAATCATTCAGTAGCGCAGAAATCAACACTGTTCTGTGATTTATCAATAAAATAACTTAGAAACTGAAAAGTTCTAGCATATATTTCTTGATAACTAAAACCCACAGCTTCACTATTAGTAGAGAGATGCTGCAGGTAGAATAAATTCACACGCAATTGCTCTCTCTCTCTCTCTCTCTCTCTCTCTCTCTCTCTCTCTCACTAATGCAATCATATAGATGTAATCTATACTGGGCTACTTTATCTGCATCTGATTCAAAACGAGCAGAAATCTGTGAGAAATATAACGACCCAAAGACAAAAGAATTGATAAACAAAAGCTGTTGTGTAGGAGCAATAACTTTTTGGGCAGCACTGTGTCATATGCCATAGCTGTGCACAAAAAAACAAACAAACAAATCTGATATTTTCGAGATCGATTTTCTTCAGGTCAATCTTATAGTCATAATCACAAAATCAGTTTGAATGTCCGCTGAGGACATTGTCCTTGTAACAGTTATGGGGATTTCCCATGACAGCACTAGACAGTGCATTTGTAAGTTGCGTCTTAAGGAGTTGTTTAAAGTAATTACAATGACCTTGTTTCCATGTTTCAGTCCATTTCAATATTTCAATATTTCAATCACAAAATCAGTTTGAATGTCCGCTGAGGACATTGTCCTTGTAACAGTTATGGGGATTTCCCATGACAGCACTAGACAGTGCATTTGTAAGTTGCGTCTTAAGGAGTTGTTTAAAGTAATTACAATGACCTTGTTTCCATGTTTCAGTCCATTTCAATATAAAAGTCTTTGCTCCTGACTCACTCATAAAGACAGTCAAAATAATGTAACTTTCACTGAAGTCGAAATCACAATCACTAACAGACCCTTTTTCAATACCAAATATGGCATGTTATTTATATAAAAGTTATAAAGTACAGTCAGCGTTAGTTATAGTACAGGGTTTAAGTTAAATAAAGTTATAAAACTTAACTTTGCCCTTGGCCAAATTGATTTGCTCTGAAACAAGTAATAGATTAATAGGACCAAGATTGCCTGCTTGATATACCCAAAATGAATTATACCTCGTGTTTAAACTATCTACATAAGAGCCAGCAGCAAATTCCCAAAAGACTGGCCGATATAAAGCTGTCCACGGCGGGCACATGAGTGCTGAACGGCCACTGACGGTCTGGAGCTCACATCTGCGAAAAGCGTCTAAACAAATGGTCAAATATGTGCTATGTTTATATATAAATCACATATTTGAGGACTACATAACTACATTCTCGCCTAAAGAACTCTTCCGTGACACAATAACAGTGGTATTTGTAAAATTATTGTGGTTTGCTCGTCCGCCATGACACTCTGTGAGAAATGCTGCAAGCGGAGTGATACAAACAGTGAAACGGTTACCGTGCTGATACTGGTAGAATATCACATGGCTGGTAAAGGCTGAATCAAGGACCAGAACAACCTGTTGAATAAATATAAGTAGCATACAAAACAGATGAATCCAAAAAATATTTTACATTCTTTGTGTCTTGTACAGAACTGTATCAAGGATCTTAAATGACTGTTAAAGTAAATACACACAAACAAATTTCACTCAATTATTTACTAGTGATTTTATTTATCAGAGGAACACAGTCATCTAGAATTATCATGTCATCTTCAAGGAGAACAGACGCGTCCTTTAAACAGAATGACATTGGAGGGATTATGCCGGATGAAGAAAAGGAACGGGTGGTCTGCGTTAAAGATTTTTGATGAGGACATTGTGACTTTCGCACCGACGACGGCGGTGGCTGCAGCCGCTTCGGTTCCTTCCTCGTTGACTTCAACAAAGGCTTTATGAATCACCTTTGACACCACCAAGTCTTTGGTGGAGGTCATGCCTGAAAGGTTCACCTTTATCTCGTCAAAAACATCCTCCATTCCCATGCTGATCAGAAGAGTCTTCATGTCGTAGGTTTCCTCCATCTTAAATTTGGGAAGAGACACTTGAACTTGCTCTAGAATCATCTTGCTGGGTTTGGTCCACTCCATGAGCTTCTCGTAGGTCAGTGCCTTTTCAAGCTGGATAACAAAGAGAAACATGTTAATGTGTCAGGCTTTTATGGCTATATAGTATGATATAGTGGGAATATGGAGGAAAAATAGCTCAATTATATTCAGAGGCTCAAACTGAGCAAAAATCTGCAATTTGGTGCAGATGCTGAAATTTATGTGGCTAAAAAGAAAGATGAAATTCTGATGCTTGTAATGTAAATCAATGAGATCTTTATAACAGTATAGCAGAATACTGACATTAAATGCATGTAAATAATCAGTTATCGCTCTTTATCTGTCACGTAATGTGGTAATATAAACTCTCACGACGAGGAATACTTCGAAGGAATATACTTTAATAACATAAACTCAGGAGATACCCACTTATATACACTTCACGCTGATACAAAGACAACAAATGAGGGAAAACTCAGAACTTAAATAGACAGAGCAAACAAAGGGAGCTAATGAGATAATTAAAGGACAACAGGAAAAACTCAGGAAAAACTAGGTCACAGGACTGAACCAAAAGCACAATGAAACATAGGAGACAGAACATACATGTAACAATATCTGCCAATAATATGTCTTAGTAAGATGATTTTTAAATGCTTAGTTTTATGATCAAAGCTCTGTAGTTTTAAAACATAATGCAATGCTAAAGCATGATAGATCATATTTTATACTTGCATGATTTTAAAAATGATGCATGGATAATCAAGTAAACCTAATAGGGCTGGGTAAAAAATATTGATTTAATGGACCCCATTGACTTCCATGGTATTTTTCTTCCATAGTATGTAAGTCATTGGGGACCAGCAACTGTTACCCATAGGACCTAATCTTCCTTTGTGTTCAGCAGAAGAAAGAACAACTTGAGGGTGAGTAAATGATGACAGAAATTTCATTTTTGGGTGAACTATCTCTTTAAAACCCAAGAATAGATTCTATCCTGAAAATAGTCTATCCTGTTTTCCGTTGATAAATGAACGGTGTTACAATATATTCGGTTCCTGAAATACAAACCCGATTCCAAAAAAGTTGGGACACTGTACAAATTGTGAATAAAAACAGAATGCAATGATGTGGAAGTTTCAAATTTCAATATTTTATTCAGAATACAACATAGATGACATATCAAATGTTTAAACTGAGAAAATGTATAATTTTAAGGGGAAAATAAATAAAGCAAACGTCTGGGGACTGAGGAGACAAGTTGCTCAAGTTTAGGAATAGGAATGTTGTCCCATTCTTGTCTAATACAGGCTTCTAGTTGCTCAACTGTCTTAGGTCTTCTTTGTCGCATCTTCCTCTTTATGATGCGCCAAATGTTTTCTATGGGTGAAAGATCTGGACTGCAGGCTGGCCATTTCAGTACCCGGATCCTTCTTCTACGCAGCCATGATGTTGTAATTGATGCAGTATGTGGTCTGGCATTGTCATGTTGGAAAATGCAAGGTCTTCCCTGAAAGAGACGACGTCTGGATGGGAGCATATGTTGTTCTAGAACTTGGATATACCTTTCAGCATTGATGGTGCCTTTCCAGATGTGTAAGCTGCCCATGCCACACGCACTCATGCAACCCCATACCATCAGAGATGCAGGCTTCTGAACTGAGCGCTGATAAAAACTTGGGTTGTCCTTGTCCTCTTTAGTCCGGATGACATGGTGTCCCAGTTTTCCAAAAAGAACTTCAAATTTTGATTCGTCTGACCACAGAACAGTTTTCCACTTTGCCACAGTCCATTTTAAATGAGCCTTGGCCCAGAGAAAACGCCTGCGCTTCTGGATCATGTTTAGATATGGCTTCTTTTTTGACCTATAGAATTTTAGCCGGCAACGGCGAATGGCACGGTGGATTGTGTTCACTGACAATGTTTTCTGGAAGTATTCCTGAGCCCATGTTGTGATTTCCATTACAGTAGCATTCCTGTATGTGATGCAGTGCCGTCTAAGGGCCCGAAGATCACGGGCATCCAGTATGGTTTTCCGGCCTTGACCCTTACGCACAGAGATTGTTCCAGATTCTCTGAATCTTTGGATGATATTATGCACTGTAGATGATGACAACTTCAAACTCTTTGCAATTTTTCTCTGAGAAACTCCTTTCTGATATTGCTCCACTATTTTTTGCCGCAGCATTGGGGGAATTGGTGATCCTCTGCCCATCTTGACTTCTGAGAGACACTGCCACTCTGAGAGGCTCTTTTTATACCCAATCATGTTGCCAATTGACCTAATAAGTTGCAAATTGGTCCTCCAGCAGTTCCTTATATGTACATTTAACTTTTCCGGCCTCTTATTGCTACCTGTCCCAACTTTTTTGGAATGTGTAGCTCTCATGAAATCCAAAATGAGCCAATATTTGGCATGACATTTCACAATGTCTCACTTTCAACATTTGATATGTTATCTATATTTTATTGTGAATAAAATATAAGTTTATGAGATTTGTAAATTATTGCATTCCTTTTTTATTCACAATTTGTACAGTGTCCCAACTTTTTTGGAATCGGGTTTGTATTTGGTTCCAGTGGGTGGTGCAATCATGAATATTCATGAGGTTCTCCTGTTGTGGGCGTGTCCCTGAGTCTACGTGCAAACGAATGGAACAGAAAATATTAGCACACGCTCTTCAAATCGCAACTTGTTTAATTAATTATTTCGAAAAGGTAATAAAAGTTTAATTGTTAATAATAAACAACAACTCTTCACAGTTTCAAAGGAATTCATAGTTTGTGTAAAATGATAAATCTTCTGAGCTGTTTTGCATGATTGATTGCAGGCATTCAGATACAGCAGAGCAAATATGAGCGAATAACCTATGGTGCTAGTCTAGGCTAATACAATTTATTTGGACTGTTTGTTGTATTCTGTCATCCTTCATTTCTTGCTCATTTTGTAGACAGCTCCATCAGCAGTCTACCCCAGAATTAAAATTGTCTATTCAAATATTAGTTCAAATTAAATTCAAAAATTACTATTCAAATTAAAGCCTCAAGTTTTTTCTTTTTTTTAAAGCCCAAACACATCAACGAGTCAAATTAAATTTGTAAACTTTTAAACACGTCACGTAACGTCACATTTACCTTTACATAACGCCAAACATATTCAATGACCATAAGCTCGAAAGTCAGCTAGAAATGAACTCTAGAGAGGAGCATTTTGCTAAATATATGCACCATATTACATATTCAATATAATTTTTAATGTTCTTCAGTGTATAATGCATGTTTGAATAAATAAGTCAAGTTGACAGCCACCATTTAAATGTTTAGGCCTATATTTCAAAAAACTAATTGGAGTAGAAATATATTATGTAGGCTAATTGTAAAGTTAGTATTATAACTTTATTATTTATAAAAACTTCCTTGAGTGTAATTTAAGTGTTTGTATACAAATCAGTTAATTTTAACCTTTAATATTATAGTAATTTGGTAGTAACTGACTCTGATATATATCCAAAATAATCGATATCGAATCGAAAGCTTGTGTGTTGAAATCGAATTGAATCATGAAATGTACCCAGCCCTAAAACCTGAGTTGCTTCAGTCAAGTGTTCATCAAAATAATATAAAAGTTATTCTTACATTTACCTTATAAAAATCAGTAAAGATTTCACAGTGACAGTTCAAAGACACAGCACGAGCTTAAGGTTTTTACAAAAAGGCCTTTTACTTACTAAAAAAAATATATAAACTATCAATCAGACGACAGATTGCATGTAGTAGATTGTGTGCAACAAGTTTTTCTGCATTTTTTTTTCCATTTAGAGGCCTAAGAAATTTGCATAGCAAATATGATACAGCACACTTTATAGGGTTAAACGGCAATTCCATATAATGAATCTGTGCTGTCTCACCTTCTGAAGGCCAGTGGTGCTGTCTTCCATCTCGTTAGGAAGGATGATCAACATACTGAGATTCTTCCTGACATACGGCAGCTCCAGAACCTGACTGTTCATCTCTGGGATGAAGGCCAGAGGAAAGTGTGCCATTTGATGCATCATCTTCACTGGTTTAGTTTGAATCTGCCAAATATCAGTGGAACCACTTTATAACTGCTCTTTTCATGACTGATATTTTTAAAAATAATATTTTTAAAAAGGGCATGAAATCTCACCTTGTTCAGCTTAAACTGCTCATCTCTGGTGGCTTCCTTTGGGAATTTCTTCTCCCAGTTTCCCTTGAAGTAGATGGCGTTCACCAAGACCAGCTCTGTCAATGTATTGACTGCTCCTGGTGGCAGCAAGTCCTTGATCTTCTCTAAAATACAAATGGACATTGTTCACTTTGAGCATTGATTTAAATTGATTTGCATAAGCGTATTGATTGAATCTCTAACACTAATAGTTTTTTTTGTTTAAAAAAACTATTAAAGTGTCTGTCTCAAAGTTCTTATGGAAATGTAAACTTAATGGCCAAAATAAAAAAATGCATTGATTAAAGTCTAAACTTTATAGCTCAACCCAAGAACCCATAAAGCTGACCATGGCCCTTGAAAACCCATTTTGCTGAACTTAAAAAGCAACAAAATTATTTTATGCTGGATTTCACCTTGTGTTTTTTTCTCCACCCATTTGTTGATGTTGACACGAGCAGCCTCTGATCTGGTCTGGAAGTCCACCTTCTCTAGTCCGGCTTCATAGTATATTTTTGCGTCATTGATAAATTTCTGTAACATAGCAAACCGATTGAGGTGCAAATGATATTAGAGCTGAGAACATTTCCAGAACCTCCAGTGAATAAACCGAGTCTTACCTCAACAAACTGGTAGGATTGCTCTCCGTAGAGGCGGTTGGCAAGACTCAACACATACGGGACCCCTGGTTTGTTCAGCTCACTCATAAACTTCTTGAAGCTGGAATGAATTTGGTCCACATGTCCTGGAGCCGCGGTGTGGGGTTTGAGAGGGTTTTTAAAGCCCAAGACCTACACAGCATTATTGTGGGTAGGATTAATAAAGATAACCTCACTATTCTGATAAATTCAACATATACACTCTAAAAATGCTGGTTTGTTTCAATCCATGTTTGGGTCAAATATGGACAAACCCTAACCCTAACCATTGGTTTACATTTTTAAATTAAATTTTTAACCCAACAGTTAACCCAAACATGGGTTGAAACAACCCAGAATTTTCAGAGTGTATTATTAAAATACAGCATATAATGGTTTAAAATGAACATGATGATGCATCAAGAACACACATATATAGCCTATATATACATTTTGAATTCAGAACTATAGACCATAAAAGTGTGAGATCACCTTAATCATCTGATCTGCGGTGTTTCCTCTTGCACCGAGCAACACCATGGCCAGAGCCGAGGAGATGCTGACAGGAGAGTAGAACACATTTCCTGATGGGTTTCCTCCGCTGATCCTCTTGAACAGGTTGAGGGAGAACTGTGTGTTTGCTGCAGACAACGGCTCCATTTTCACAAGCTGAACAAGAAATAGCAGTAGTTTGAATAACAGCAGAAGATCTTCTTCATCATGACACACAATCTAGTTCTATTAGATCTGTTTTAATCAATAAATGTTATTACTGTGTGGGTATTAAATTGCATGCATAAAAGTACATCTAAAAGCATTACCTAGAGTAGTCGACAGAAATGATGAAGTTTCCCAGTGTGTCTGAGGTGAATGAATCTCTGGTTACGGGTGTCGTTCTAATAAATGCTGCCTCACCCTAAAATGGTCAGCGTTTAAGCCAAATCAGTTTGTAATATCCCCTGTAATTATTAAACTGATTATCCACCTGGAACTCCATCAGACTTAAATTGTGATTCATTCTTCATTTGTTCAGCATAAGTAAAAAAAAATAAAGTGTAGCTGAAGAAACTAACCTGAACTCAAGAAAGATACATGATAATTGTATTAATTTTACCCACGGTTTCACAGACAAGGCTTAAGCAAGTCCCAGACTAAAATGCATGTTTGAGCTGTTTTAACTGAAAGCAATTTGCATTGATATACACTATATTGCAAAAAGTTTTGGGACGGCTGCCTTTACATGCACATGAACTTTAATGACATCCCATTCTTAATCCGTAGGGTTTCATATGGAGTTGGCCCACCCTTAGCAGCTATAACAGCTTCAACTCTTCTGAGAAGGCTTTCCACAAGGTTTAGGAATGTGTTTATGGGAACTTTTGACCATTCTTCTAGAAGCACATTTGTGAGGTCAGGCACACAGTCTCTGCTCTAATTCATCCCAAAGGTGTTCTATCGGGTTGAGGTCAGGACTCTGTGCAGGCCAGTCAAGTTTCTCCACGCCAAACTCGCTCATCCATGTCTTTATGGACCTTGCTTTGTGCACTGGTGCGCAGTCATGTTGGAACAGGAAGGGGCCATCCCCAAACTGTTCCCACATGGGAGCATGAAATTGTCCAAAATGTCTTGGTATGCTGAAGCATTAAGAGTTAATTTCACTGGAACTAAGGGGCCAAGCCCAACCCCTGAAAAACAACCCCACACCATAATCCCCCCTCCACCAAACTTTACACTTGGCACAATGCAGTCAGGCAAGTACCGTTCTCCTGGCAACCGCCAAACCCAGACTCGTCCGTCGGATTGCCAGACAGAGAATTGTGATTGGTCACTCCAGAGAACACGTCTCCACTGCTCTAGAGTCCAGTGGCGGTGTGCTTTACACCACTGCATCCGACACTTTGCATTGCACTTGGTGATATAAGGCTTGGATGAGCTGCTCGGCCATGGAAACCCATTCCATGAAGCTCTCTATGCACTGTTCTTGAGCTAATCTGAAGGCCACACAAAGTTTGGAGGTCTGTAGCTATTGACTCTGCAGACTTCTGCACACTGTGTGCCTCAGCATGCGCTGACCCCGCTCTGTGATTTTACGTGGCCTACCACTTCATGGCTGAGTTGCTGTTGTTCCCAATTGCTTCCACTTTGTTATAATACCACTAACAGTTGAGCGTGGAATATTTAGAAGTGAGGAAATTTCACGAATTGACTTATTGCACAGGTGTCAACCTATCCCGGTACCTCGCTTGAATTCACTGAGCTCCTGAGAGCGACCCATTCTTTCACAAATGTTTGTAGAAGCGTCTGCATGTCTAGTGCTTGATTTTATAACCTGTGGCCATGGAAGTGATTGGAACACCTGAATTCAATGATTTGGAGGGGTGTCCCAATACTTTTGGCAATATAGTGTATCATAAAATATGTCAGTGCAATTGTTTTGTCTCAAGATGCACATCAGTAATGTTTTTTTCTAGGGCACGTTTATAAAAGCTATTTAAATGTACTATTTAAACTAAGGCCTAAGCCCTATTTGTGAAACCAGGCCATAATTAGTCATTCTTAATCATAATGTGTGTACAACCCAATAATGAATTAACTGGTGATGGTTGGAAGTAGGTGTCACTGTGAAACCTTTACAAAACAATAAAACATAGTAAAAATAATGATCCTCACCACCACACACCCAAATGTACAAATACAATTATTAGCACTTCATGTAGTGATTTGTAGTTCTTACTAAGGTGTTCATGTCAAGACAAGGTCATGTGTTGTGCATACGTGTATTATGAAATGCCTTTTCATACGTGATATACAAACCCGATTCCAAAAAAGTTGTGACACTGTACAAATTGTGAATAAAAAAAGGAATGCAATAATTTACAAATCTCATAAACTTATATTTTATTCACAATAGAATATAGATAACATATCAAATGTTGAAAGTGAGACATTTTGAAATGTCATGCCAAATATTGGCTCATTTTGGATTTCATGAGAGCTACACATTCCAAAAAAGTTGGGACAGGTAGCAATAAGAGGCCGGAAAAGTTAAATGTACATATAAGGAACAGCTGGAGGACCAATTTGCAACTTATTAGGTCAATTGGCAACATGATTGGGTATAAAAAGAGCCTCTCAGAGTGGCAGTGTCTCTCAGAAGTCAAGATGGGCAGAGGATCACCAATTCCCCCAATGCTGTGGCGAAAAATAGTGGAGCAATATTAGAAAGGAGTTTCTCAGAGAAAAATTGCAAAGAGTTTGAAGTTATCATCATCTACAGTGCATAATATCATCCAAAGATTCAGAGAATCTGGAACAATCTCTGTGCGTAAGGGTCAAGGCCGGAAAACCATACTGGATGCCCGTGATCTTCGGGCCCTTAGACGGCACTGCATCACATACAGGAATGTAAAAACATTGTCGGTGAACACAATCCACCGTGCCATTCGCCGTTGCCGGCTAAAACTCTATAGGTCAAAAAAGAAGCCATATCTAAACATGATCCAGAAGCGCAGGCGTTTTCTCTGGGCCAAGGCTCATTTAAAATGGACTGTGGCAAAGTGGAAAACTGTTCTGTGGTCAGACGAATCAAAATTTGAAGTTCTTTTTGGAAAACTGGGACGCCATGTCATCCGGACTAAAGAGGACAAGAACAACCCAAGTTGTCATCAGCGCTCAGTTCAGAAGCCTGCATCTCTGATGGTATGGGGTTGCATGAGTGCGTGTGGCATGGGCAGCTTACACATCTGGAAAGGCACCATCAATGCTGAAAGGTATATCCAAGTTCTAGAACAACATATGCTCCCATCCAGACGTCGTCTCTTTCAGGGAAGACCTTGCATTTTCCAACATGACAATGCCAGACCACATACTGCATCAATTACAACATCATGGCTGCGTAGAAGAAGGATCCGGGTACTGAAATGGCCAGCCTGCAGTCCAGATCTTTCACCCATAGAAAACATTTGGCGCATCATAAAGAGGAAGATGCGACAAAGAAGACCTAAGACAGTTGAGCAACTAGAAGCCTGTATTAGACAAGAATGGGACAACATCCCTATTCCTAAACTTGAGCAACTTGTCTCCTCAGTCCCCAGACGTTTGCAGACTGTTATAAAAAGAAGAGGGGATGCCACACAGTGGTAAACATGGCCTTGTCCCAACTTTTTTGAGATGTGTTGATGCCATGAAATTTAAAATCAACTTATTTTTCCCTTAAAATGATACATTTTCTCAGTTTAAACATTTGATATGTCATCTATGTTGTATTCTGAATAAAATATTGAAATTTGAAACTTCCACATCATTGGATTCTGTTTTTATTCACAATTTGTACAGTGTCCCAACTTTTTTTTTATATCATATAAATATAACCTAATAATTATGTATAATAATTAATGTGATTATGAATATATTTATTAGGATATATGTATCATATACACTGATTAGGCATAACATTATCACAGGTGAAGTGAATAACACTGATTATCTCTTCATCACGGCACCTGTTAGTGGGTGGGATATATTAGACAGCAAGTGAACATTTTGTCCTCAAAGTTGATGTGTTAGAAGCAGGAAAAATGGGCAAGCGTAAGGATTTAAGCGAGTTTGACAAGGGCCAAATTGTGATAGCTGGACGCATCTCCAAAATACATCTGGTTATATACACCGATTAGACACTCACGCTATAGAGTGCGGCGCGGGGGACTAGATTTGATGGCCGAGTGCGGGCGTGGGCGGTAAGGTACTTGTGTATGTGCGGGTTACGGGAGAATAAAACTATTCGTGGGACTACCGCAAAATAGAAATATCTAAAAATAAAACATCTAAAAACAAATAAATTGTTATTCATCTATTGCACAAGAGCAACAAGAACAACTAAAACAATAAAAACTATTTACAGGTGCAAGCATGGGCAGAGTTTCTGTTTATAACATGTTTTTGCAGCGTTGTTCAATGTAGCCAATCACAGACATATGTGTTGATTTCTAAAACGCAATGGCCAATCAGATGCATTTAGGATAGAGTCCACTCTCCGCTCAAAGTGAATTTTTGTTCAGTGCTGAATTCTTTATGCTGGCAAATCCTCTGATTATAACAAAGAAAGTGTGGACAATATGAAAGATTAATTGTGCAGTCAGCTTTATAACATATGGCGGGCGGGAAGGTCCAAATATAGGACTAATGATTTGTCGTGGGAAATCACTATACTATAGACAGTAGCTACTGACTTTCCCACTGATAGGCCGGCAGTGGATCTGTATAAGCACTTTCCTCACACGGCGACTCACTTTCTTCACTCAATTTACCGTATTATAATAAAATCTATACCCTTTTCAAATACTGTGATAGTGCAGTAACAAACTACATTCAGTAAAGTTTATCATTTTTGTGTTGCAAATGTCATTTATTCTGAACCAATATTCCCATCAGTGTTCTGTATTTGATTCTTATGGCATTTTCTTTTACCCTTATAAAGGCAATTTCCCCCTAACCTTATTAAATGTAGGCTGTCATCTTTCATGTCAAATTCTTACATTTTATCAATACATTTAATTAGATACAGCTTTTACCAATCTGTATCAACTCTGTATCAACAAAATACACTGAACAAAATTATAAATGCAACACTTTTGTTTTTGCCCCCATTTTTCATGAGCTGAACTCAAAGATCTAAGACTTTTTCTATGTACACAAAAGGCCTATTTCTCTCAAATATTGTTCACAAATCTGTCTAAATCTGTGTTAGTGAGCACTTCTCCTTTGCCGAGATAATCCATCCACCTCACAGGTGTGGCATATCAAGATGCTGATTAGACAGCATGATTATTGCACAGGTGTGCCTTAGGCTGGCCACAATAAAACGATACTCTAAAATGTGCAATTTTACTGTATTGGGGGGGTCGGGTGTCCGAAAACCAGTCAGTATCTGCTGTGACCACCATTTGCCTCACGCAGTGCAACACATCTTCTTCGCATAGAGTTGATCAGGTTGTTGATTGTGGCCTGTAGAATGTTGGTCCACTCCTCTTCAATGGCTGTGCGAAGTTGCTGGATATTGGCAGGAAGTGGAACACGCTGTCGTATACGCTGATCCAGAGCATCCCAAACATGCTCAATGGGTGACATGTCCGGTGAGTATGCTGGCCATGCAAGAACTGGGATGTTTTCAGCTTCCAGGAATTGTGTACAGATCCTTGCAACATGGGCCCGTGCATTATCATGCTGCAACATGAGGTGATGGTCATGGATGAATGGCACAAAAATGGGCCTCAGGATCTCGTCACGGTATCTCTGTGCATTTAAAATACCATCAATAAAATGCACCTGTGTTTGTTGTCCATAACATACGCCTGCCCATACCATAACCCCACCGCCACCATGGGCCACTCGATCCACAACGTTGACATCAGCAAACCGCTCACCCACACGACGCCATACACGCTGTCTGCCATCTGCCCTGTACAGTGAAAACCGGGATTCATCTGTGAAGAGAACACCTCTCCAAAGTGCCAGATGCCATTGAATGTGAGCATGTGCCCACTCAAGTCGGTTACGACGACGAACTACAGTCAGGTCGAGACCCCAATGAGGACAACGAGCATGCAGATGAGTTTCCCTGAGATGGTTTCTGACAGTTTGTGCAGAAATTCTTTGGTTATGCAAACTGATTGTTGCAGCAGCTGTCCGGGTGGCTGGTCTCAGACGATCTTGGAGGTGAAGATGCTGGATGTGGAGGTCCTGGGCTGGTGTGGTTACACGTGGTCTGCGGTTGTGAGGCCGGTTGGATGTACTGCCAAATTCTCTGAAACGCCATTGGAGACGGCTTATAGTAGAGAAATGAAAATTCAGTTCACGGGCAACAGCTCTGGTGGACATTCCTGCAGTCAGCATGCCAACTGCACGCTCCCTCAAAACTTGCGGCATTGTGCTGTGTGATAAAACTGCACATTTTAGAGTGGCCTTCTATTGTGGCCAGCCTAAGGCACACCTGTGCAATAATCATGCTGTCTAATCAGCATCTTGATATGCCACACCTGTGAGGTGGATGGATTATCTCAGGAAAAGGAGAAGTGCTCACTAACACAGATTTAGACAGATTTGGGAACAATATTTGAGAGAAATAGGCCTTTTGTGTACATAGAAAAAGTCTTAAATCTTTGAGTTCAGCTCATGAAAAATGGGAGCAAAAACAAAAGTGTTGCGTTTATAATTTTGTTCATTGTATATGTGTGTGTGAGTGTGTTTCAGGTATTCTCTATGTTATGGGGACATTTTTTGTTCAGCTTATAAATCATACTAAGTGATGTTTTTTGAAAATGTAAAAATGCAGAAAGTTTTTTGTGATGGGTAAATTTAGGGTTAGGGAATAGAATATACAGTTTGTACAGTATAAAAACAATTATGTCTATGTCCCCGTAAAACAAGGAACCCCTACATGTGTTAGCTGTGTACTTAACATCCGGTCGCTCCAGTTTGCAATAATGTGAATCATGTCAGATAAAAGCACCTCACAACTGAAAGCTTGCTTTTTACTCTATTACTAAGCATAAATACACAGTGTATTTAACATAGCCTATGCAGTTATATGTACATATAAAAAAAATCCAAATTTGTAAACTAGGAGCATTAATAACGTCCTTTTAAGAAATATTGGTAACACTTTATTTTACAGTGTCCTTGTTACATATGTTACATGTACTTACTCCAGTAGTAATTTATGCAAAATGACATGCAACTAACCCTACACCAAACCCTAATCCTATCCTAACCCTATAGTAAGGACATGTAGTTAAATTCATATTACTCAGTACTTACACTGTAACAGTGACACCTTAAAATAAAGTGTAACTGTTGTGGCAGTTTTTTGATCAACTCTGAATAAGAGACAAATCTTAGTAAATTTAATAAATGGTTTATTTCCTTTGCAAAGGGAGCCAACAGTCGACAGCCATCTCAATGTCTGCAGAGTGTTCACTGACACACAAAACAATCCTTTCCATTCTTATACCTCCCCTGACCTCCAAGGTCAGCATTAGCTTCTTCTGTAGTTTTCCACACACATGGTAAAAGTCGGAGCACATACACAAATAACCCCATGTTTCATCCATCTTAACATCTAGGCCCTCAGATTTAGACAGTGACCCCTAGGGTCATGGACGAGCCATTATGCTTCTCTGTATGCATAATATTCTTTCATATATGGAAATATGTGTACAATAAATTCTCATGCATAATGATTGAAATGAATTTTCTTCTATGATTAAATTTTTCCACCACAATTTCCCCCTTTTTATCATTACTCTGTCTCTGGATAATTTGGATAGTGACTTCAGCCAATTTGTCACTTTGTCTCTGCCCTCAAGTCTATAACATTTACATTTACCATTTTAACATAAATACACTAATCCAGAGAGTAATTCAAATCAGCATCATGAATGACAAAAGTAGTCATAATTACCAGTAACAGACAGAACTGGATACCAATCCACTTAAAGCTCGTCCCATGTTCTGGATCATCTTTTCACCAGATTCCTTCAGAAGTATAAGCTTCTTTAAAGTTTGTCGTAATGATAAACACTCATTCCAGAGGTGAATGACCCCATACACTCAATCAGGACAGAACGGTTTCACTAATCAACACATACAAAACATAAAGTTCAGTCACCAACATACACACACATATTAACTGCTCATTTTCAAATTTTCCTTTTAGTTTAAACTCTAAAAATTATTTAAACCTAGCTTTTACATGGTCTCTTAACCAATTTCAAATCATGTCTGTTCATTATTCATTTGTCTTCACACAAGTCATCTGGTTTGTTTTGGTTCCGATACCGCTGCTTTTGTTTTGTCTCAGCTTTAACAGGGCGATAGCAGACACAGTACAATCCCTGCTTCCACTCAAGCAGTCTCTCTCTCTCTCTCTCTCTCTCTCTCTCTCTCTCTAACCCAAATAATCTTTTCACAGCCTCCTAAGACTTTAACTCAGACAACCTATAATATTAAATTCATTGACCTTTAATCCTTCACAACGTTTAGAAATTTAAATGTTTAACTTTTCAAATTAGAGCTATTATAATCATCTCAAATAAGTTATGCTATGAAATTTTTATTAAATTGTCTTTAGTTTAAATACCTTTTATCCAGACCTTCTCTTTAAACTTCAAAAGCTGTCCTCATTCTTAGTCACCACCATATCCCATGTCATATCTAATGACCTGCAGGAGTAAAACTCATAATAACATTAGTTCCTAATCGCACAGTTTTACTGATACAAATTAATAAATTTGGTTCTGGTCTCCACAAACGTTAATGACAATCCCCTCAGTCTCAGCCGGCTCTTGAATGCCCTTTACCATCATAACTTCCCCTCAGGGTGTTCCCTGGCATTCAAAAACAAGCTATTCATTGGATGCGGTTCTTGGGTGAGTGGTATGGAGGAACATTTCTTAGGTAGACTTCTGGATATCTCACAGCTCCCCCCTGATGATGCTGCTGGCCTCACAGACATCTGTTTCACACTCATACACACCTCACATAAAACACCCCTCTTTAGGAGGTTCCCAGTGGCGGCGGTGACCCCCTGCCTTAGGTTGCCCTCTATCTGGCCAAAGAGGATCTTACCTGTCTCTGGGAAATCACCTCATGCCCACTGGTAACCGCTTTTGCAATTACGAGATCTTTGACCATTTCCTTCAACAGGATCAGATGTTTTCTGGAGCTTTTGGGAAAGTGCGTTCAAGAGTCACCAGAACCATTTGGTCTGAATCCTATTGGTAAAACATGGAGACAGGTCAATTACAGCAGAATTTAATCACTAAAATCCTCTTCAGAGCCGCAACATATCAGTGCGTAGATTATACTCAGTGAATTTAGCCATAACAACTGTCCATTCAATTTAATGTTCGACCTCTATAACCAAAGCCATCGGTTCTGTACATGGTGGAGGCTAAGATCAGACAAAGATGTTACTGGTCATGGAATAAATTAGTCAAAAATGTTCAGTTCATTTAAAGTCTATATTTTAAAAACATTTTGTTTTACCTGAAACAGGCTCAGATATCAGCTTTGAGCTGGTTTCAAATGAGAGAGAGACTCTGAGGCATTCCGGACTTGTACACTGCATTTTCATAAACTTTTAACTTCTCACTCTAGCACTTGGCTAGAAATTAAATTTGTTTTCAAATAAACATCAGACATTATCCTTTTAACTTTTAACTCTATCCTTAGCCAGAAATTACATTTTCAAATAACTGTAATTTTATATTTGTCTTTTGCCCATACAATAAATTTAGAAATTACAAACTTTCATCCAAATTGAGTCTGTTACACTTTTCATTCCTGCCACCGCACCAGACGTGGTGGGGCTGGGTTCAAATTATCGAATTGTTTTATTACATCTAAACACAACTTATATTTTTAAACCAAAACATCATCTTATAAAGTTTTTCAACATATTATCGGCAATTATCTTACCTACAGTGTTTTTACCAACATTCAGTCAAATAAACATCAGAATTTTTCAAGAGTTAGAGGAACTTTCTCATAAATTTGTCATTTAAAACCCTCTACGTAACTATTTGTATATCTTTACCACTCACATTTTTATCGCCATTGTCTTTAATTTTAACCTCATAATTTATATTAACATTATCATAGATCTTTCCTTCGAAAATAATTATTTAAGACTTCAATTTATTGACCTTACTGTTATTTCATTATTTTCTTAGACAGAGTGTAAGTCTCTTCTTTGTTTCTTGGTTTTTACTTGGTTTCGTCTGCAGAATCTAGCTAGGTGGCCCGATCTGACACAATTTCTACACCTTATGGGTGAGCGGACACAGTTACGTGCAAAGTGGCCCTGCTGACCACAATTGAAACACTCTCTGTTACTCAGCACCCGGCATGTTTCAGTCTGGTTCCCAGTCTGTAAGGCGTTGCCTAAAGTGGCAGACACTTGGACAGTCTGAGAAGAGAGCTCATGGACCAATAAAACAGACAATGGCTTGCAATTCATAGCTCTATCTGCTTTTTCAAAAACATTTCTCACACACGTTTCCCACAACAGCCCTTCGATTTATCTCCCCTCTTCAACTGACTCTTTCACCACTTTCAGTCTGGTGACACTCAACGTTCCCTCTTTTGGGAAATCACGATATTTAATTAACTTCTCTATACCTTGCATGCATTTTTGGCCATATAATTTTCTCATTTGACAAAATACCGGTGTATCATATTCAGCTAGCTTACTCTGGGACTTCCCCATACTGGCAGTCTGTCTCTGTGGCTTTTCGCGCGCTAATAATCTGTCGGACGTCTCCGTTCAGATCTGATCTCTTCACCCAAGACCAGACGGGCGGATGCTCCCAGCGCCCTATTCTGTACCCTCGATCCTCGACCGTGGGCGGACGGTCCCTCTGCGTCCTATTCTGGACCCTCGGTCCTTAGACCACCCTGAGGTCTATTAAATAGCCCACGTGATTTCAGTTTCTACCCCGTAAAAGTTTAATCACGCTGCATTCGCCACAGAGTCAGACTTCACCATGGTTTATCCCCCCAATTTTCAATTTAACAAAATTCTATTTATCAAAATTCTTCACTGAATTTTAAGTTTGTCTCTTACCAGAAGCGTCTCGTTGCCACCTCGGGTTCGTTTTCTCTGATTCCAGTGGTGTCCTTCCCGGGTCTTCAGCGGAGATCCCTCGTCCCTGAATCTATCGGGGTAAGGCTGAGGTTAAACCTCAGGATGGCCGGTCATCTTCCGCTCTCAGGCCCAAAAGGAACATCCAAGGAATCCCACTCTTCTGACACCAAATTGTTGTGGCAAATTTCAACTATCACTTTTAAATAAGAGACAAACCATTTATTATAAATATAAAGATTTGTCTCTTATTTAAAAGTGATATTTGAAATTTGCCACAACAGTAACAAAAATATCAAACTAAAAGTCTAAACAATTGCACATGATCAAAGACACAGGGTTTCCATGTTTTATGGGGACTTTCCATAGACATTATTTTTTTTACTGTACAAACTGTATATTATATCCCCTTACACCCTACCCATCATACAAAACTTTCTGAATTTTTATATTGTCAAAAAACATCACTTAGTATGATTTATAAGCTGTTTTCCACATGGGGACCAAAAATATCTCCACAAGGACAAGGATTTTGAATATTGCCATCTTTTTGTCCCCATTACGTAGGGTTTACCTGAACCACACACACGTGTTTGTTTCACTATATTAGTGAGGACACTGCATAGACTTCCATTGATTTTTATATCAGGTTTATGATATTTTTTATCACCTAACTTAACCCCTACCCCTAAACCAACCCATCACAGAAACATTAGATGTTTTGGCCAATTATAAGCCCTTTTAATTAGTGAGGACCAGTAAAATTGATCCTCACAAATTTAGAAAACCTACACACACACACACACACACACACACACACACACACACACACACACACACACACACACACACACGCACACACACACACACACAGGTTTGTTTTGCTATCTAAGTGAGGACATTCCATAGGCGTAATGGTTTTTATACTGTACAAACTGTACATTCTATCCCCCTACACTACCCCTACCCCTAAACCTACCCATCACAGGAAACATTCTGCATTTTTACATTTTTAATAAAACATTGTTTAGCATGTTTTTAAAGCTATTTTAAATATGAGGACATGTTTACGTCGTAATACCAGTGTAATACCCATGTTATTATACAAATTTGTGTCCCTTATAAATCACAAAAACAAACACACACACACACAATAAAGTGTGTTGGACAGACAGTAACAAAAGTATCTCTCATGCCATCTAGTGATGAAATTGTGTGATTGAACATGACTCAATCATCCCTAGCAGCTCTGGAGAAAACAGTGATGTCACCCAGCTCAGTTCTCATACAGTGGTGTCAATGCAGGCAGATCAATAATATTGTTGAATATTAAGTGTCCCCAACTAAGCAAGCCAGAGGCAACAGTGGCAAGGAACCCAAACTCCTTCAGGTGACAGAATGGAGGAAAAAACCTAGGGTAGAAACCAGGCTCAGTTGGGGGTCCAGTTCTCCTCTGGCCAACGAACGAACAGTGTATGATTATGATTCAGGCAGCATTACAGGTCAGAAGTTAGATTGGATCAGATCATTCAGAATATTTATCCAGTTCCATCTGGGTGAAGGTCGGATTCATCACGCCGGTATGGAGACGGGTTTGTTGAGGATCTGTACCACTGGCTGTCGATGAGGCCTTCACATCTCTTCTGACACTTCAGGGCTGAGTTGTGGTCGTGTCTAGGCGCAGGTCCACCATCTGATCTGGATTCGTCCTGGATCTGGCTGGCTACGGTAAACCTCGGGATAAACAGAGAGACTAATATTAGCGTAGATGCCACTCTTCTTATGATGTAACAAGTACATCGGGTGTTATAGGAAGTGTTCCTGGTTCCGGCTGACCTAATTTATGAAGCCTAACTATCATTTAACTGATTTGAATAATAGAAATTGATAATGTGCTATGTGTATTACAGGTTAAAGAGATGTGTTTTTAATCTAGATTTAAACTGACACAATTTGTCTCCTTCCCGAACAAAGCTAGGAAGACTGTTCCAAAGTTTAGGTGCTAAATAGGAAAAGGATTGACCGCCTGCAGTTGATTTTGATATTCTATTATCAACAGGCCAGAATTTTGAGATTGCAAATGATGTGAAGATGTGAAGGACTATAATGTGTTAAGAGCACGCTCAAGTACTGGGGAACTAAACTATTTAGTGCTTTGTAAGTAATTAGCAAGATTTTGTATACAAAAAAAATGTATACAATGATAATAGGGAGCCAATGCAGTGTTGACAGAAACGGGCTAATATGGTCATACTTCCTGGTTCTAGTAAGAACTCTAGCTGCTGCTTTTTGGACCAGCTGGAGTTTGTTTATTAAGCGTGCAGGGCAACCACCCAGTAGAGCATTACAATAATCTAGCCTTGAGCTCATGAACGCATGAACTAACTGTTCCGCATTTGTCATTGAGAGCATATGTCGTCGTTTAGATATATTTTTAAGATGGAAGAATGTGGTTTTACAGATGCTAGAAATGTGGCTTTCAAGTGAAAGATTGGTATCAAAGAGCACACGCAGGTTCCTAACTGACGACGAAGACTTGACAGAGCAGCCATCAAGTGTTAGACAGTATTCTAGGTTACTACGTGCGAAGGCTTTTGTTCCAGTAATTAGAAACTTTTTTAGAATTAAGTAGTAGGAAATTACTAGTCATCCAATTTTTTTTATATCAGCTATGCATTCCATGAATTTTGTGAATTGGTAAGTTTCATCAGAGAGCAAAGAAATATAGAGCTATCCCATCAGCATAACAGTGAAAACTAACGCCAAACTTTCTAATGATATCTCCCATGGTTAGCATGTACAGGGTGAAAAGCAGCGGTCCTACTGAGCCTTGCAGTACTCCATACTGAACTTGTGATCGGTATGATATTGGTACGAACTGATAACGGTCAGATAGTTATGATATAAACCATGCAAATGCAATTTGCGGTTGCAATTTGCAGCAATTTGTGGTGAATGTTGTGGTCGATGGTATCAAATGCAGCACTAAGACCCAGTAACACTAATAAAGAGATACAACCACGATCGGATGATAAGAGCAAATCATTTATAACTCTAATGAGAGCAGTCTCAGTACTATGATATGGTCTAAATCCTGACTGGAAATCCTCGGATACCATTTCTTTCTAAAAAGTAACATAGTTGTGAGGATACTGCCTTTTCTAGTATTTTTGACAGAAAGGGTAGATTCGAGATCGGCCTGTATTTGACTAATTCTCTAGGAGAGAATCAAGTTGCATTTTTTTATTAAAAGGTTTAATAATAGCCAACTTAAAAGTTTTAGGTACATATCCTAATGACAATGATGAATTGATAATATTAAGAAGAGGATCTATGACCCCTTGAAGCATCTCTTTTAGTAGCTTAGTCGGTATAGGGTCTAACATACAGTGGGGAGAACAAGTATTTGATACGCTGCCGATTTTGCAGGTTTTCCTACTTACAAAACATGTAGAGGTCTCTAATTTTTATCATAGGTACACTTCAACTGTGAGAGACGGAATCTAAAAAATCCAGAAAATCACATTGTATGATTTTTAAATAATTAATTTGCATTTTATTGCATGACATAAGTATTTGATCACCTACAAACCAGTAAGAATTCCGGCTCTAACAGATCTGTTAGTTTTTCTTTAAGAAGCCCTCCTGTTCTCCACTCATTACCTGTATTAACTGCACCTGTTTGAACTTGTTACCTGTATAAAATACACCTGTCCACACACTCAATCAAACAGACTCCAACCTCTCCACAATGGCCAAGACCAGAGAGCTGTGTAAGAACATCAGGGATAAAATTGTAGACCTGCACAAGGCTGGGATGGGCTACAGGACAATAGGCAAGCAGCTTGGTGAGAAGGCAACAACTGTTGGCGCAATTATTAGAAAATGGAAGAAGTTCAAGATGACGGTCAATCTCCCTCGGTCTGGGGCACCATGCAAGATCTCACCTCGTGGGGCATCAGTGATCATGAGGAAGGTGAGGGATCAGCCCAGAACTACACGGCAGGACCTGGTCAATGACCTGAAGAGAGCTGGGACCACAGTCTCAAAGAAAACCATTAGTAACACACTACGCCGTCATGGATTAAAATCCTGCAGCGCACGCAAGGTCCCCCTGCTCAAGCCAGCGCATGTCCAGGCCCGTCTGAAGTTTGCCAATGACCATCTTGATGATCCAGAGGAGGAATGGGAGAAGGCCATGTGGTCTGATGAGACAAAAATAGAGCTTTTTGGTCTAAACTCCACTCGCCGTGTTTGGAGGAAGAAGAAGGATGAGTACAAGCCCAAGAACACCATCCCAACCGTGAAGCATGGAGGTGGAAACATCATTCTTTGAGGATGCTTTTCTGCAAAGGGGACAGGACGGCTGCACCGTATTGAGGGGAGGATGGATGGGGCCATGTATCGCGAGATCTTGGCCAACAACCTCCTTCCTTCAGTAAGAGCATTGAAGATGGGTCGTGGCTGGGTCTTGCAGCATGACAACGACCCGAAACACACAGCCAGGGCAACTAAGGAGTGGCTCCGTAAGAAGCATCTCAAGGTCCTGGAGTGGCCTAGCCAGTCTCCAGACCTGAACCCAATAGAAAATCTTTGGAGGGAGCTGAAAGTCTGTATTGCCCAGCGACAGCCCCGAAACCTGAAGGATCTGGAGAAGTCTGTATGGAGGAGTGGGCCAAAATCCCTACTGCAGTGTGTCCAAACCTGGTCAAGAACTACAGGAAACGTATGATCTCTGTAATTGCAAACAAAGGTTTCTGTACCAAATATTAAGTTCTGCTTTCAATGTGATTTTCTGGATTTTTGTTTTAAAAAATCAGTTGAAGAGTACCTATGATAAAAATTACAGACTTCTACAAACCTGCAAAATCGGCAGTGTATCAAATACTTGTTCTCCCCACTGTAGATGTTGTTGATTTAGATGATTTAAGGAGTTTAGACAATTCTTTCTTTTCTATAGCATAGATGAATGGAATTTTTCCTCTAGGACACTACAATGCACTGTCTGATGCGATCCTGCAGTTTACAGTTGAAATATTTTATAATTATAGTTATAATTTTCTCTCTAATAATATCAATCTTGCAAGTAAAGAAGTTCATAAAGTCATTACTGCTGTGCTGTTTGGAAACATCAGAAGTTGAAGCTTTATTTGTTGTTAATTTAGCCACTGTATCAAATAAATACCTAGGGTTGTGCTTGTTTTTGTGAAAAATAAGCAGATCTAGCCATTTTTAAGCCTTTCTGTATGCAATAATGCTTTCTTTCCACGAAATGCAAAAAATCTCTAGGTTTGTTTTCTTCCAGCTGCACTCTATTTTTCTGGCTGCTCTCATGCGATATATCACTCTATATCAGCACGGCTGTGATTCGGCCGTAGGCTGATATAGAACCATATCGCATGACTACAAGTAGGGGGCGCAACAGGATAAGCCATTTTCTGACACGCACGCTCCGTTTCCAACAGTTAAAATGACAAATAAATGCATATTCAGAGAGCTCTCCACAAGGCATGTTTGATTATGCCACCTGGATGCTTAATGCTTATTGTACACGTAAGTTATTCACCTTTCTAAACTAATGCATGCTGCATTGTAACGGACACATCACGTGGAGATCGCACGCGCCGCACACAGAATCATTCAGTAGCGCAGAAATCAACACTGTTCTGTGATTTATCAATAAAATAACTTAGAAACTGAAAAGTTCTAGCATATATTTCTTGATAACTAAAACCCACAGCTTCACTATTAGTAGAGAGATGCTGCAGGTAGAATAAATTCACACGCAATTGCTCTCTCTCTCTCTCTCTCTCTCTCTCTCTCTCACTAATGCAATCATATAGATGTAATCTATACTGGGCTACTTTATCTGCATCTGATTCAAAACGAGCAGAAATCTGTGAGAAATATAACGACCCAAAGACAAAAGAATTGATAAACAAAAGCTGTTGTGTAGGAGCAATAACTTTTTGGGCAGCACTGTGTCATATGCCATAGCTGTGCACAAAAAAACAAACAAACAAATCTGATATTTTCGAGATCGATTTTCTTCAGGTCAATCTTATAGTCATAATCACAAAATCAGTTTGAATGTCCGCTGAGGACATTGTCCTTGTAACAGTTATGGGGATTTCCCATGACAGCACTAGACAGTGCATTTGTAAGTTGCGTCTTAAGGAGTTGTTTAAAGTAATTACAATGACCTTGTTTCCATGTTTCAGTCCATTTCAATATAAAAGTCTTTGCTCCTGACTCACTCATAAAGACAGTCAAAATAATGTAACTTTCACTGAAGTCGAAATCACAATCACTAACAGACCCTTTTTCAATACCAAATATGGCATGTTATTTATATAAAAGTTATAAAGTACAGTCAGCGTTAGTTATAGTACAGGGTTTAAGTTAAATAAAGTTATAAAACTTAACTTTGCCCTTGGCCAAATTGATTTGCTCTGAAACAAGTAATAGATTAATAGGACCAAGATTGCCTGCTTGATATACCCAAAATGAATTATACCTCGTGTTTAAACTATCTACATAAGAGCCAGCAGCAAATTCCCAAAAGACTGGCCGATATAAAGCTGTCCACGGCGGGCACATGAGTGCTGAACGGCCACTGACGGTCTGGAGCTCACATCTGCGAAAAGCGTCTAAACAAATGGTCAAATATGTGCTATGTTTATATATAAATCACATATTTGAGGACTACATAACTACATTCTCGCCTAAAGAACTCTTCCGTGACACAATAACAGTGGTATTTGTAAAATTATTGTGGTTTGCTCGTCCGCCATGACACTCTGTGAGAAATGCTGCAAGCGGAGTGATACAAACGGTGAAACGGTTACCGTGCTGATACTGGTAGAATATCACATGGCTGGTAAAGGCTGAATCAAGGACCAGAACAACCTGTTGAATAAATATAAGTAGCATACAAAACAGATGAATCCAAAAAATATTTTACATTCTTTGTGTCTTGTACAGAACTGTATCAAGGATCTTAAATGACTGTTAAAGTAAATACACACAAACAAATTTCACTCAATTATTTACTAGTGATTTTATTTATCAGAGGAACACAGTCATCTAGAATTATCATGTCATCTTCAAGGAGAACAGACGCGTCCTTTAAACAGAATGACATTGGAGGGATTATGCCGGATGAAGAAAAGGAACGGGTGGTCTGCGTTAAAGATTTTTGATGAGGACATTGTGACTTTCGCACCGACGACGGCGGTGGCTGCAGCCGCTTCGGTTCCTTCCTCGTTGACTTCAACAAAGGCTTTATGAATCACCTTTGACACCACCAAGTCTTTGGTGGAGGTCATGCCTGAAAGGTTCACCTTTATCTCGTCAAAAACATCCTCCATTCCCATGCTGATCAGAAGAGTCTTCATGTCGTAGGTTTCCTCCATCTTAAATTTGGGAAGAGACACTTGAACTTGCTCTAGAATCATCTTGCTGGGTTTGGTCCACTCCATGAGCTTCTCGTAGGTCAGTGCCTTTTCAAGCTGGATAACAAAGAGAAACATGTTAATGTGTCAGGCTTTTATGGCTATATAGTATGATATAGTGGGAATATGGAGGAAAAATAGCTCAATTATATTCAGAGGCTCAAACTGAGCAAAAATCTGCAATTTGGTGCAGATGCTGAAATTTATGTGGCTAAAAAGAAAGATGAAATTCTGATGCTTGTAATGTAAATCAATGAGATCTTTATAACAGTATAGCAGAATACTGACATTAAATGCATGTAAATAATCAGTTATCGCTCTTTATCTGTCACGTAACGTGGTAATATAAACTCTCACGACGAGGAATACTTCGAAGGAATATACTTTAATAACATAAACTCAGGAGATACCCACTTATATACACTTCACGCTGATACAAAGACAACAAATGAGGGAAAACTCAGAACTTAAATAGACAGAGCAAACAAAGGGAGCTAATGAGATAATTAAAGGACAACAGGAAAAACTCAGGAAAAACTAGGTCACAGGACTGAACCAAAAGCACAATGAAACATAGGAGACAGAACATACATGTAACAATATCTGCCAATAATATGTCTTAGTAAGATGATTTTTAAATGCTTAGTTTTATGATCAAAGCTCTGTAGTTTTAAAACATAATGCAATGCTAAAGCATGATAGATCATATTTTATACTTGCATGATTTTAAAAATGATGCATGGATAATCAAGTAAACCTAATAGGGCTGGGTAAAAAATATTGATTTAATGGACCCCATTGACTTCCATGGTATTTTTCTTCCATAGTATGTAAGTCATTGGGGACCAGCAACTGTTACCCATAGGACCTAATCTTCCTTTGTGTTCAGCAGAAGAAAGAACAACTTGAGGGTGAGTAAATGATGACAGAAATTTCATTTTTGGGTGAACTATCTCTTTAAAACCCAAGAATAGATTCTATCCTGAAAACAGTCTATCCTGTTTTCCGTTGATAAATGAACGGTGTTACAATATATTCGGTTCCTGAAATACAAACCCGATTCCAAAAAAGTTGGGACACTGTACAAATTGTGAATAAAAACAGAATGCAATGATGTGGAAGTTTCAAATTTCAATATTTTATTCAGAATACAACATAGATGACATATCAAATGTTTAAACTGAGAAAATGTATAATTTTAAGGGGAAAATAAATAAAGCAAACGTCTGGGGACTGAGGAGACAAGTTGCTCAAGTTTAGGAATAGGAATGTTGTCCCATTCTTGTCTAATACAGGCTTCTAGTTGCTCAACTGTCTTAGGTCTTCTTTGTCGCATCTTCCTCTTTATGATGCGCCAAATGTTTTCTATGGGTGAAAGATCTGGACTGCAGGCTGGCCATTTCAGTACCCGGATCCTTCTTCTACGCAGCCATGATGTTGTAATTGATGCAGTATGTGGTCTGGCATTGTCATGTTGGAAAATGCAAGGTCTTCCCTGAAAGAGACGACGTCTGGATGGGAGCATATGTTGTTCTAGAACTTGGATATACCTTTCAGCATTGATGGTGCCGTTCCAGATGTGTAAGCTGCCCATGCCACACGCACTCATGCAACCCCATACTATCAGAGATGCAGGCTTCTGAACTGAGCGCTGATAAAAACTTGGGTTGTCCTTGTCCTCTTTAGTCCGGATGACATGGCGTCCCAGTTTTCCAAAAAGAACTTCAAATTTTGATTCGTCTGACCACAGAACAGTTTTCCACTTTGCCACAGTCCATTTTAAATGAGCCTTGGCCCAGAGAAAACGCCTGCGCTTCTGGATCAGGTTTAGATATGGCTTCTTTTTTGACCTATAGAGTTTTAACCGGCAACGGCGAATGGCACGGTGGATTGTGTTCACCGACAATGTTTTTACATTCCTGTATGTGATGCAGTGCCGTCTAAGGGCCCGAAGATCACGGGCATCCAGTATGGTTTTCCGGCCTTGACCCTTACGCACAGAGATTGTTCCAGATTCTCTGAATCTTTGGATGATATTATGCACTGTAGATGATGACAACTTCAAACTCTTTGCAATTTTTCTCTGAGAAACTCCTTTCTGATATTGCTCCACTATTTTTTGCCGCAGCATTGGGGGAATTGGTGATCCTCTGCCCATCTTGACTTCTGAGAGACACTGCCACTCTGAGAGGCTCTTTTTATACCCAATCATGTTGCCAATTGACCTAATAAGTTGCAAATTGGTCCTCCAGCTGTTCCTTATATGTACATTTAACTTTTCCGGCCTCTTATTGCTACCTGTCCCAACTTTTTTGGAATGTGTAGCTCTCATGAAATCCAAAATGAGCCAATATTTGGCATGACATTTCACAATGTCTCACTTTCAACATTTGATATGTTATCTATATTTTATTGTGAATAAAATATAAGTTTATGAGATTTGTAAATTATTGCATTCCTTTTTTATTCACAATTTGTACAGTGTCCCAACTTTTTTGGAATCGGGTTTGTATTTGGTTCCAGTGGGTGGTGCAATCATGAATATTCATGAGGTTCTCCTGTTGTGGGCGTGTCCCTGAGTCTACGTGCAAACGAATGGAACAGAAAATATTAGCACACGCTCTTCAAATCGCAACTTGTTTAATTAATTATTTCGAAAAGGTAATAAAAGTTTAATTGTTAATAATAAACAACAACTCTTCACAGTTTCAAAGGAATTCATAGTTTGTGTAAAATGATAAATCTTCTGAGCTGTTTTGCATGATTGATTGCAGGCATTCAGATACAGCAGAGCAAATATGAGCGAATAACCTATGGTGCTAGTCTAGGCTAATACAATTTATTTGGACTGTTTGTTGTATTCTGTCATCCTTCATTTCTTGCTCATTTTGTAGACAGCTCCATCAGCAGTCTACCCCAGAATTAAAATTGTCTATTCAAATATTAGTTCTAAATTCAAAAATTACTATTCAAATTAAAGCCTCAAGTTTTTTCTTTTTTTAAAGCCCAAACACATCAACGAGTCAAATTAAATTTGTAAACTTTTAAACACGTCACGTAACGTCACATTTACCTTTACATAACGCCAAACATATTCAATGACCATAAGCTCGAAAGTCAGCTAGAAATGAACTCTAGAGAGGAGCATTTTGCTAAATATATGCACCATATTACATATTCAATATAATTTTTAATGTTCTTCAGTGTATAATGCATGTTTGAATAAATAAGTCAAGTTGACAGCCACCATTTAAATGTTTAGGCCTATATTTCAAAAAACTAATTGGAGTAGAAATATATTATGTAGGCTAATTGTAAAGTTAGTATTATAACTTTATTATTTATAAAAACTTCCTTGAGTGTAATTTAAGTGTTTGTATACAAATCAGTTAATTTTAACCTTTAATATTATAGTAATTTGGTAGTAACTGACTCTGATATATATCCAAAATAATCGATATCGAATCGAAAGCTTGTGTGTTGAAATCGAATTGAATCATGAAATGTACCCAGCCCTAAAACCTGAGTTGCTTCAGTCAAGTGTTCATCAAAATAATATAAAAGTTATTCTTACATTTACCTTATAAAAATCAGTAAAGATTTCACAGTGACAGTTCAAAGACACAGCATGAGCTTAAGGTTTTTACAAAAAGGCCTTTTACTTACTAAAAAAAATATATAAACTATCAATCAGACGACAGATTGCATGTAGTAGATTGTGTGCAACAAGTTTTTCTGCATTTTTTTTTCCATTTAGAGGCCTAAGAAATTTGCATAGCAAATATGATACAGCACACTTTATAGGGTTAAACGGCAATTCCATATAATGAATCTGTGCTGTCTCACCTTCTGAAGGCCAGTGGTGCTGTCTTCCATCTCGTTAGGAAGGATGATCAACATACTGAGATTCTTCCTGACATACGGCAGCTCCAGAACCTGACTGTTCATCTCTGGGATGAAGGCCAGAGGAAAGTGTGCCATTTGATGCATCATCTTCACTGGTTTAGTTTGAATCTGCCAAATATCAGTGGAACCACTTTATAACTGCTCTTTTCATGACTGATATTTTTAAAAATAATATTTTTAAAAAGGGCATGAAATCTCACCTTGTTCAGCTTAAACTGCTCATCTCTGGTGGCTTCCTTTGGGAATTTCTTCTCCCAGTTTCCCTTGAAGTAGATGGCGTTCACCAAGACCAGCTCTGTCAATGTATTGACTGCTCCTGGTGGCAGCAAGTCCTTGATCTTCTCTAAAATACAAATGGACATTGTTCACTTTGAGCATTGATTTAAATTGATTTGCATAAGCGTATTGATTGAATCTCTAACACTTAATAGTTTTTTTTGTTTAAAAAAACTATTAAAGTGTCTGTCTCAAAGTTCTTATGGAAATGTAAACTTAATGGCCAAAATAAAAAAATGCATTGATTAAAGTCTAAACTTTATAGCTCAACCCAAGAACCCATAAAGCTGACCATGGCCCTTGAAAACCCATTTTGCTGAACTTAAAAAGCAACAAAATTATTTTATGCTGGATTTCACCTTGTGTTTTTTTCTCCACCCATTTGTTGATGTTGACACGAGCAGCCTCTGATTTGGTCTTGAAGTCCACCTTCTCTAGTCCGGCTTCATAGTATATTTTTGCGTCATTGATAAATTTCTGTAACATAGCAAACCGATTGAGGTGCAAATGATATTAGAGCTGAGAACATTTCCAGAACCTCCAGTGAATAAACCGAGTCTTACCTCAACAAACTGGTAGGATTGCTCTCCGTAGAGGCGGTTGGCAAGACTCAACACATACGGGACCCCTGGTTTGTTCAGCTCACTCATAAACTTCTTGAAGCTGGAATGAATTTGGTCCACATGTCCTGGAGCCGCGGTGTGGGGTTTGAGAGGGTTTTTAAAGCCCAAGACCTACACAGCATTATTGTGGGTAGGATTAATAAAGATAACCTCACTATTCTGATAAATTCAACATATACACTCTAAAAATGCTGGTTTGTTTCAATCCATGTTTGGGTCAAATATGGACAAACCCTAACCCTAACCATTGGTTTACATTTTTAAATTAAATTTTTAACCCAACAGTTAACCCAAACATGGGTTGAAACAACCCAGAATTTTCAGAGTGTATTATTAAAATACAGCATATAATGGTTTAAAATGAACATGATGATGCATCAAGAACACACATATATAGCCTATATATACATTTTGAATTCAGAACTATAGACCATAAAAGTGTGAGATCACCTTAATCATCTGATCTGCTGTGTTTCCTCTTGCACCGAGCAACACCATGGCCAGAGCCGAGGAGATGCTGACAGGAGAGTAGAACACATTTCCTGATGGGTTTCCTCCGCTGATCCTCTTGAACAGGTTGAGGGAGAACTGTGTGTTTGCTGCAGTCAAATGCTCCATTTTCACAAGCTGAACAAGAAATAGCAGTAGTTTGAATAACAGCAGAAGATCTTCTTCATCATGACACACAATCTAGTTCTATTAGATCTGTTTTAATCAATAAATGTTACTACTGTGTGGGTATTAAATTGCATGCATAAAAGTACATCTAAAAGCATTACCTAGAGTAGTCGACAGAAATGATGAAGTTTCCCAGTGTGTCTGAGGTGAATGAATCTCTGGTCACGGGTGTCGTTCTAATAAATGCTGCCTCACCCTAAAATGGTCAGCGTTTAAGCCAAATCAGTTTGTAATATCCCCTGTAATTATTAAACTGATTATCCACCTGGAACTCCATCAGACTTAAATTGTGATTCATTCTTCATTTGTTCAGCATAAGTAAAAAAAAATAAAGTGTAGCTGAAGAAACTAACCTGAACTCAAGAAAGATACATGATAATTGTATTAATTTTACCCACGGTTTCACAGACAAGGCTTAAGCAAGTCCCAGACTAAAATGCATGTTTGAGCTGTTTTAACTGAAAGCAACTTGCATTGATATACACTATATTGCAAAAAGTTTTGGGACGGCTGCCTTTACATGCACATGAACTTTAATGACATCCCATTCTTAATCCGTAGGGTTTCATATGGAGTTGGCCCACCCTTAGCAGCTATAACAGCTTCAACTCTTCTGAGAAGGCTTTCCACAAGGTTTAGGAATGTGTTTATGGGAACTTTTGACCATTCTTCTAGAAGCACATTTGTGAGGTCAGGCACACAGTCTCTGCTCTAATTCATCCCAAAGGTGTTCTATCGGGTTGAGGTCAGGACTCTGTGCAGGCCAGTCAAGTTTCTCCACACCAAACTCGCTCATCCATGTCTTTATGGACCTTGCTTTGTGCACTGGTGCGCAGTCATGTTGGAACAGAAAGAGGCCATCCCCAAACTGTTCCCACATGGGAGCATGAAATTGTCCAAAATGTCTTGGTATGCTGAAGCATTAAGAGTTCATTTCACTGGAACTAAGGGGCCAAGCCCAACCCCTGAAAAACAACCCCACACCATAATCCCCCCTCCACCAAACTTTACACTTGGCACAATGCAGTCAGGCAAGTACCGTTCTCCTGGCAACCGCCAAACCCAGACTCGTCCGTCGGATTGCCAGACAGAGAATTGTGATTGGTCACTCCAGAGAACACGTCTCCACTGCTCTAGAGTCCAGTGGCGGCGTGCTTTACACCACTGCATCCGACACTTTGCATTGCACTTGGTGATATAAGGCTTGGATGAGCTGCTCGGCCATGGAAACCCATTCCATGAAGCTCTCTATGCACTGTTCTTGAGCTAATCTGAAGGCCACACAAAGTTTGGAGGTCTGTAGCTATTGACTCTGCAGACTTCTGCACACTGTGTGCCTCAGCATGCGCTGACCCCGCTCTGTGATTTTACGTGGCCTACCACTTCGTGGCTGAGTTGCTGTTGTTCCCAATTGCTTCCACTTTGTTATAATACCACTAACAGTTGAGCGTGGAATATTTAGAAGTGAGGAAATTTCACGAATTGACTTATTGCACAGGTGTCAACCTATCCCGGTACCACGCTTGAATTCACTGAGCTCCTGAGAGCGACCCATTCTTTCACAAATGTTTGTAGAAGCGTCTGCATGTCTAGTGCTTGATTTTATAACCTGTGGCCATGGAAGTGATTGGAACACCTGAATTCAATGATTTGGAGGGGTGTCCCAATACTTTTGGCAATATAGTGTATCATAAAATATGTCAGTGCAATTGTTTTGTCTCAAGATGCACATCAGTAATGTTTTTTTCTAGGGCACGTTTATAAAAGCTATTTAAATGTACTATCTAAACTAAGGCCTAAGCCCTGTTTGTGAAACCAGGCCATAATTAGTCATTCTTAATCATAATGTGTGTACAACCCAATAATGAATTAACTGGTGATGGTTGGAAGTAGGTGTCACTGTGAAACCTTTACAAAACAATAAAACATAGTAAAAATAATGATCCTCACCACCACACACCCAAATGTACAAATACAATTATTAGCACTTCATGTAGTGATTTGTAGTTCTTACTAAGGTGTTCATGTCAAGACAAGGTCATGTGTTGTGCATACGTGTATTATGAAATGCCTTTTCATACGTGATATACAAACCCGATTCCAAAAAAGTTGTGACACTGTACAAATTGTGAATAAAAAAAGGAATGCAATAATTTACAAATCTCATAAACTTATATTTTATTCACAATAGAATATAGATAACATATCAAATGTTGAAAGTGAGACATTTTGAAATGTCATGCCAAATATTGGCTCATTTTGGATTTCATGAGAGCTACACATTCCAAAAAAGTTGGGACAGGTAGCAATAAGAGGCCGGAAAAGTTAAATGTACATATAAGGAACAGCTGGAAGACCAATTTGCAACTTATTAGGTCAATTGGCAACATGATTGGGTATAAAAAGAGCCTCTCAGAGTGGCAGTGTCTCTCAGAAGTCAAGATGGGCAGAGGATCACCAATTCCCCCAATGCTGTGGCGAAAAATAGTGGAGCAATATTAGAAAGGAGTTTCTCAGAGAAAAATTGCAAAGAGTTTGAAGTTATCATCATCTACAGTGCATAATATCATCCAAAGATTCAGAGAATCTGGAACAATCTCTGTGCGTAAGGGTCAAGGCCGGAAAACCATACTGGATGCCCGTGATCTTCGGGCCCTTAGACGGCACTGCATCACATACAGGAATGTAAAAACATTGTCGGTGAACACAATCCACCGTGCCATTCGCCGTTGCCGGCTAAAACTCTATAGGTCAAAAAAGAAGCCATATCTAAACATGATCCAGAAGCGCAGGCGTTTTCTCTGGGCCAAGGCTCATTTAAAATGGACTGTGGCAAAGTGGAAAACTGTTCTGTGGTCAGACGAATCAAAATTTGAAGTTCTTTTTGGAAAACTGGGACGCCATGTCATCCGGACTAAAGAGGACAAGAACAACCCAAGTTGTCATCAGCGCTCAGTTCAGAAACCTGCATCTCTGATGGTATGGGGTTGCATGAGTGCGTGTGGCATGGGCAGCTTACACATCTGGAAAGGCACCATCAATGCTGAAAGGTATATCCAAGTTCTAGAACAACATATGCTTCCATCCAGACGTCGTCTCTTTCAGGGAAGACCTTGCATTTTCCAACATGACAATGCCAGACCACATACTGCATCAATTACAACATCATGGCTGCGTAGAAGAAGGATCCGGGTACTGAAATGGCCAGCCTGCAGTCCAGATCTTTCACCCATAGAAAACATTTGGCGCATCATAAAGAGGAAGATGCGAAAAAAGAAGACCTAAGACAGTTGAGCAACTAGAAGCCTGTATTAGACAAGAATGGGACAACATCCCTATTCCTAAACTTGAGCAACTTGTCTCCTCAGTCCCCAGACGTTTGCAGACTGTTATAAAAAGAAGAGGGGATGCCACACAGTGGTAAACATGGCCTTGTCCCAACTTTTTTGAGATGTGTTGATGCCATGAAATTTAAAATCAACTTATTTTTCCCTTAAAATGATACATTTTCTCAGTTTAAACATTTGATATGTCATCTATGTTGTATTCTGAATAAAATATTGAAATTTGAAACTTCCACATCATTGGATTCTGTTTTTATTCACAATTTGTACAGTGTCCCAACTTTTTTGGAATCGGGTTTGTAATTATATCATATAAATATAACCTAATAATTATGTATAATAATTAATGTGATTATGAATATATTTATTAGGATATATGTATCATATACACTGATTAGGCATAACATTATCACAGGTGAAGTGAATAACACTGATTATCTCTTCATCACAGCACCTGTTAGTGGGTGGGATATATTAGACAGCAAGTGAACATTTTGTCCTCAAAGTTGATGTGTTAGAAGCAGGAAAAATGGGCAAGTGTAAGGATTTAAGCGAGTTTGACAAGGGCCAAATTGTGATAGCTGGACGCATCTCCAAAATACATCTGGTTATATACACCGATTAGACACTCACGCTATAGAGTGCGGCGCGGAGGACTAGATTTGATGGCTGAGTGCGGGCGTGGGCGGTAAGGTACTCATGTATGTGCGGGTTACGGGAGAATAAAACTATTCGTGGGACTACCGCAAAATAGAAATATCTAAAAATAAAACATCTAAAAACAAATAAATTGTTATTCATCTATTGCACAAGAGCAACAAGAACAACTAAAACAATAAAAACTATTTACAGGCGCAAGCATGGGCAGAGTTTCTGTTTATAACATGTTTTTGCAGCGTTGTGCAATGTAGCCAATCACAGACATATGTGTTGATTTCTAAAACGCAATGGCCAATCAGATGCATTTAGGATAGAGTCCACTCTCCGCTCAAAGTGAATTTTTGTTCAGTGCTGAATTCTGCATGCTGGCAAATCCTCTGATTATAACAAAGAAAGTGTGGACAATATGAAAGATTAATTGTGCAGTCAGCTTTATAACATATGGCGGGCGGGAAGGTCCAAATATAGGACTAATGATTTGTCGTGGGAAATCACTATACTATAGACAGTAGCTACTGACTTTCCCACTGATAGGCCGGCAGTGGATCTGTATAAGCACTTTCCTCACACGGCGACTCACTTTCTTCACTCAATGTACAGTATTATAATAAAATCTATACCCTTTTCAAATACTGTGATAGTGCAGTAACAAACTACATTCAGTAAAGTTTATCATTTTTGTGTTGCAAATGTCATTTATTCTGAACCAATATTCCCATCAGTGTTCTGTATTTGATTCTTATGGCATTTTCTTTTACCCTTATAAAGGCAATTTCCCCCTAACCTTATTAAATGTAGGCTGTCATCTTTCATGTCAAATTCTTACATTTTATCAATACATTTAATTAGATACAGCTTTTACCAATCTGTATCAACTCTGTATCAACAAAATACACTGAACAAAATTATAAATGCAACACTTTTGTTTTTGCCCCCATTTTTCATGAGCTGAACTCAAAGATCTAAGACTTTTTCTATGTACACAAAAGGCCTATTTCTCTCAAATATTGTTCACAAATCTGTCTAAATCTGTGTTAGTGAGCACTTCTCCTTTGCCGAGATAATCCATCCACCTCACAGGTGTGGCATATCAAGATGCTGATTAGACAGCATGATTATTGCACAGGTGTGCCTTAGGCTGGCCACAATAAAACGATACTCTAAAATGTGCAATTTTACTGTATTGGGGGGGTCGGGTGTCCGAAAACCAGTCAGTATCTGCTGTGACCACCATTTGCCTCACGCAGTGCAACACATCTTCTTCGCATAGAGTTGATCAGGTTGTTGATTGTGGCCTGTAGAATGTTGGTCCACTCCTCTTCAATGGCTGTGCGAAGTTGCTGGATATTGGCAGGAAGTGGAACACGCTGTCGTATACGCCGATCCAGAGCATCCCAAACATGCTCAATGGGTGACATGTCCGGTGAGTATGCTGGCCATGCAAGAACTGGGATGTTTTCAGCTTCCAGGAATTGTGTACAGATCCTTGCAACATGGGCCCGTGCATTATCATGCTGCAACATGAGGTGATGGTCATGGATGAATGGCACAAAAATGGGCCTCAGGATCTCGTCACGGTATCTCTGTGCATTTAAAATACCATCAATAAAATGCACCTGTGTTTGTTGTCCATAACATACGCCTGCCCATACCATAACCCCACCGCCACCATGGGCCACTCGATCCACAACGTTGACATCAGCAAACCGCTCACCCACACGACGCCATACACGCTGTCTGCCATCTGCCCTGTACAGTGAAAACCGGGATTCATCTGTGAAGAGAACACCTCTCCAAAGTGCCAGATGCCATTGAATGTGAGCATGTGCCCACTCAAGTCGGTTACGACGACGAACTGCAGTCAGGTCGAGACCCCAATGAGGACAACGAGCATGCAGATGAGTTTCCCTGAGATGGTTTCTGACAGTTTGTGCAGAAATTCTTTGGTTATGCAAACTGATTGTTGCAGCAGCTGTCCGGGTGGCTGGTCTCAGACGATCTTGGAGGTGAAGATGCTGGATGTGGAGGTCCTGGGCTGGTGTGGTTACACGTGGTCTGCGGTTGTGAGGCCGGTTGGATGTACTGCCAAATTCTCTGAAACGCCATTGGAGACGGCTTATAGTAGAGAAATGAAAATTCAGTTCACGGGCAACAGCTCTGGTGGACATTCCTGCAGTCAGCATGCCAACTGCACGCTCCCTCAAAACTTGCGGCATTGTGCTGTGTGATAAAACTGCACATTTTAGAGTGGCCTTCTATTGTGGCCAGCCTAAGGCACACCTGTGCAATAATCATGCTGTCTAATCAGCATCTTGATATGCCACACCTGTGAGGTGGATGGATTATCTCAGGAAAAGGAGAAGTGCTCACTAACACAGATTTAGACAGATTTGGGAACAATATTTGAGAGAAATAGGCCTTTTGTGTACATAGAAAAAGTCTTAAATCTTTGAGTTCAGCTCATGAAAAATGGGAGCAAAAACAAAAGTGTTGCGTTTATAATTTTGTTCATTGTATATGTGTGTGTGAGTGTGTTTCAGGTATTCTCTATGTTATGGGGACATTTTTTGTTCAGCTTATAAATCATACTAAGTGATGTTTTTTGAAAATGTAAAAATGCAGAAAGTTTTTTGTGATGGGTAAATTTAGGGTTAGGGAATAGAATATACAGTTTGTACAGTATAAAAACAATTATGTCTATGTCCCCGTAAAACAAGGAACCCCTACATGTGTTAGCTGTGTACTTAACATCCGGTCGCTCCAGTTTGCAATAATGTGAATCATGTCAGATAAAAGCACCTCACAACTGAAAGCTTGCTTTTTACTCTATTACTAAGCATAAATACACAGTGTATTTAACATAGCCTATGCAGTTATATGTACATATAAAAAAAATCCAAATTTGTAAACTAGGAGCATTAATAACGTCCTTTTAAGAAATATTGGTAACACTTTATTTTACAGTGTCCTTGTTACATATGTTACATGTACTTACTCCAGTAGTAATTTATGCAAAATGACATGCAACTAACCCTACACCAAACCCTAATCCTATCCTAACCCTATAGTAAGGACATGTAGTTAAATTCATATTACTCAGTACTTACACTGTAACAGTGACACCTTAAAATAAAGTGTAACTGTTGTGGCAGTTTTTTGATCAACTCTGAATAAGAGACAAATCTTAGTAAATTTAATAAATGGTTTATTTCCTTTGCAAAGGGAGCCAACAGTCGACAGCCATCTCAATGTCTGCAGAGTGTTCACTGACACACAAAACAATCCTTTCCATTCTTATACCTCCCCTGACCTCCAAGGTCAGCATTAGCTTCTTCTGTAGTTTTCCACACACATGGTAAAAGTTGGAGCACATACACAAATAACCCCATGTTTCATCCATCTTAACACCTAGGCCCTCAGATTTAGACAGTGACCCCTAGGGTCATGGACGAGCCATTATGCTTCTCTGTATGCATAATATTCTTTCATACATGGAAATATGTGTACAATAAATTCTCATGCATAATGATTAAAATGAATTTTCTTCTATGATTAAATTTTTCCACCACAATTTCCCCCTTTTTATCATTACTCTGTCTCTGGATAATTTGGATAGTGACTTCAGCCAATTTGTCACTTTGTCTCTGCCCTCAAGTCTATAACATTTACATTTACCATTTTAACATAAATACACTAATCCAGAGAGTAATTCAAATCAGCATCATGAATGACAAAAGTAGTCATAATTACCAGTAACAGACAGAACTGGATACCAATCCACTTAAAGCTCGTCCCATGTTCTGGATCATCTTTTCACCAGATTCCTTCAGAAGTATAAGCTTCTTTAAAGTTTGTCGTAATGATAAACACTCATTCCAGAGGTGAATGACCCCATACACTCAATCAGGACAGAACGGTTTCACTAATCAACACATACAAAACATAAAGTTCAGTCACCAACATACACACACATATTAACTGCTCATTTTCAAATTTTCCTTTTAGTTTAAACTCTAAAAATTATTTAAACCTAGCTTTTACATGGTCTCTTAACCAATTTCAAATCATGTCTGTTCATTATTCATTTGTCTTCACACAAGTCATCTGGTTTGTTTTGGTTCCGATACCGCTGCTTTTGTTTTGTCTCAGCTTTAACAGGGCGATAGCAGACACAGTACAATCCCTGCTTCCACTCAAGCAGTCTCTCTCTCTCTCTCTCTCTCTCTCTCTAACCCAAATAATCTTTTCACAGCCTCCTAAGACTTTAACTCAGACAACCTATAATATTAAATTCATTGACCTTTAATCCTTCACAACGTTTAGAAATTTAAATGTTTAACTTTTCAAATTAGAGCTATTATAATCATCTCAAATAAGTTATGCTATGAGATTTTTATTAAATTGTCTTTAGTTTAAATACCTTTTATCCAGACCTTCTCTTTAAACTTCAAAAGCTGTCCTCATCCTTAGTCACCACCATATCCCATGTCATATCTAATGACCTGCAGGAGTAAAACTCATAATAACATTAGTTCCTAATCGCACAGTTTTACTGATACAAATTAATAAATTTGGTTCTGGTCTCCACAAACGTTAATGACAATCCCCTCAGTCTCAGCCGGCTCTTGAATGCCCTTTACCATCATAACTTCCCCTCAGGGTGTTCCCTGGCATTCAAAAACAAGCTATTCATTGGATGCGGTTCTTGGGTGAGTGGTATGGAGGAACATTTCTTAGGTAGACTTCTGGATATCTCACAGCTCCCCCCTGATGATGCTGCTGGCCTCACAGACATCTGTTTCACACTCATACACACCTCACATAAAACACCCCTCTTTAGGAGGTTCCCAGTGGCGGCGGTGACCCCCTGCCTTAGGTTGCCCTCTATCTGGCCAAAGAGGATCTTACCTGTCTCTGGGAAATCACCTCATGCCCACTGGTAACCGCTCTTGCAATTACGAGATCTTTGACCATTTCCTTCAACAGGATCAGATGTTTTCTGGAGCTTTTGGGAAAGTGCGTTCAAGAGTCACCAGAACCATTTGGTCTGAATCCTATTGGTAAAACATGGAGACAGGTCAATTACAGCAGAATTTAATCACTAAAATCCTCTTCAGAGCCGCAACATATCAGTGCGTAGATTATACTCAGTGAATTTAGCCATAACAACTGTCCATTCAATTTAATGTTCGACCTCTATAACCAAAGCCATCGGTTCTGTACATGGTGGAGGCTAAGATCAGACAAAGATGTTACTGGTCATGGAATAAATTAGTCAAAAATGTTCAGTTCATTTAAAGTCTATATTTTAAAAACATTTTGTTTTACCTGAAACAGGCTCAGATATCAGCTTTGAGCTGGTTTCAAATGAGAGAGAGACTCTGAGGCATTCCGGACTTGTACACTGCATTTTCATAAACTTTTAACTTCTCACTCTAGCACTTGGCTAGAAATTAAATTTGTTTTCAAATAAACATCAGACATTATCCTTTTAACTTTTAACTCTATCCTTAGCCAGAAATTACATTTTCAAATAACTGTAATTTTATGTTTGTCTTTTGCCCATACAATAAATTTAGAAATTACAAACTTTCATCCAAATTGAGTCTGTTACACTTTTCATTCCTGCCGCCGCACCAGACGTGGTGGGGCTGGGTTCAAATTATCGAATTGTTTTATTACATCTAAACACAACTTATGTTTTTAAACCAAAACATCATCTTATAAAGTTTTTCAACATATTATCGCCAATTATCTTACCTACAGTGTTTTTACCAACATTCAGTCAAATAAACATCAGAATTTTTCAAGAGTTAGAGGAACTTTCTCATAAATTTGTCATTTAAAACCCTCTACGTAACTATTTGTATATCTTTACCACTCACATTTTTATCCTCATTTTAACCTCATAATTTATATTAACATTATCATAGATCTTTCCTTCGAAAATAATTATTTAAGACTTCAATTTATTGACCTTACTGTTATTTCATTATTTTCTTAGACAGAGTGTAAGTCTCTTCTTTGTTTCTTGGTTTTTACTTGGTTTCGTCTGCAGAATCTAGCTAGGTGGCCCGATCTGACACAATTTCTACACCTTATGGGTGAGCGGACACAGTTACGTGCAAAGTGGCCCTGCTGACCACAATTGAAACACTCTCTGTTACTCAGCACCCGGCATGTTTCAGTCTGGTTCCCAGTCTGTAAGGCGTTGCCTAAAGCGGCAGACACTTGGACAGACTGAGAAGAGAGCTCATGGACCAATAAAACAGACAATGGCTTGCAATTCATCTGCTTTTTCAAAAAACATTACTTTTAGTTACCCAATTGTATATCTCAGTTACTTCTGGGATTTTTCCGTTGGGGGTTAATGGCACCCCACCCATTTTACAAATCCACGAATAAGCACAAACAGCCTAAAATTTAATTTTTTCTGGTTCTCTCTTTGTTTGTAGCCAGTCAAGTTGTTGTTCAACTTTCCAATCAAAATTAAAACATTGCTGCCCATTTCCTTAATAAGTCCTGCAAATTTCTTTGAAGTGAGGGCTTCAGAGCAAATTACTGATCATGTCACTCAAATTGTTAGCCATAATTTAGTCAAAGTTCATACTCACCTGAAATTATACCAGCAGAGATGGAGGCGGCGATATTTAAACAACACAGCTGTGGCTTCTGCGTGATGAGGCAACATTTTCCTTTCCCTGTTATCTGACTCTTCCACCCAACATTTCACTGTTCGTTCGCATTTCTCACACACGTTTCCCACAACAGCCCTTTGATTTTTCTCCCCTCTTCAACTGACTCTTTCACCACTTTCAGTCTGGTGACACTCAACGTTCCCTCTTTTGGGAAATCACAATATTTAATTAACTTCTCTATACCTTGCATACATTTTTGGCCATATAATTTTCTCATTTGACAAAATACCGGTGTATCATATTCAGCTAGCTTACTCTGGGACTTCCCCATACTGGCAGTCTGTCTCTGTGGCTTTTCGCACGCTAATAATCTGTCGGACGTCTCCGTTCAGATCTGATCTCTTCACCCAAGACCAGACGGGCGGACGCTCCCAGCGCCCTATTCTGTAGCCTCGATTCTCGACCATGGGCGGACGGTCCCTCTGCATCCTATTCTGGACCCTCGGTCCTTAGACCACCCTGAGGTCTATTAAATAGCCCACGTGATTTCAGTTTCTACCCCGTAAAAGTTTAATCACGCTGCATTCGCCACAGAGTCAGACTTCACCATGGTTTATCCCCCCAATTTTCAATTTAACAAAATTCTATTTATCAAAATTCTTCACCGAATTTTAAGTTTGTCTCTTACCAGAAGCGTCTCGTTGCCACCTCGGGTTCGTTTTCTCTGATTCTTTCTGAATTTTTATATTGTCAAAAAACATCACTTAGTATGATTTATAAGCTGTTTTCCACATGGGGACCAAAAATATCTCCACAAGGACAAAGATTTTGAATATTGCCATCTTTTTGTCCCCATTACGTAGGGTTTACCTGAACCACACACACGTGTTTGTTTCACTGTATTAGTGAGGACACTGCATAGACTTCCATTGATTTTTATATCAGGTTTATGATATTTTTTATCACCTAACTTAACCCCTACCGCTAAACCAACCCATCACAGAAACATTAGATGTTTTGGCCAATTATAAGCCCTTTTAATTAGTGAGGACCAGTAAAATGATATATAAGTGAGGACATTTGATCCTCACAAGTTTAGAAAACCTACACACACACACACACACACACACACACACACACACACACACACACACACACACACACACACACACACACAGACACACACAGGTTTGTTTTACTATCTAAGTGAGGACATTCCATAGGCGTAATGGTTTTTATACTGTACAAACTGTACATTCTATCCCCCTACACTACCCCTACCCCTAAACCTACCCATCACAGGAAACATTCTGCATTTTTACATTTGTAATAAAACATGGTTTAGCATGTTTTTAAAGCTATTTTAAATTTCATATGTCCTCATATTTCATGTTTATGTCGTAATACGAGTGTAATACCCATGTCATTATACAAATTTGTGTCCCTTATAAATCACAAAAACAAACACACACACACACACACACACAATAAAGTGTGCTGGACAGACAGTAAAAAAAGTATCTCTCATGCCATCTAGTGATGAAATTGTGTGATTGAACATGACTCAATCATCCCTAGCAGCTCTGGAGAAAACAGTGATGTCATCACCCAGCTCAGTTCTCATACAGTGGTGTCAATGCAGGCAGATCAATAATATTGTTGAATATTAAGTGTCCCCAACTAAGCAAGCCAGAGGCAACAGTGGCAAGGAACTCAAACTCCTTCAGGTGACAGAATGGAGAAAAAAACCTAGGGTAGAAACCAGGCTCAGTCGGGGGTCCAGTTCTCCTCTGGCCAACGAACGAACAGTGTATGATTATGATTCAGGCAGCATTACAGGTCAGAAGTCAGATTGGATCAGATCATTCAGAATATTTATCCAGTTCCATCTGGGTGAAGGTCGGATTCATCACGCCGGTATGGAGACGGGTTTGTTGAGGATCTGTGCCACTGGCTGTCGATGAGGCCTTCACATCTCTTCTGACACTTCAGGGATGAGTTGTGGTCGTGTCTAGGCGCAGGTCCACCATCTGATCTGGATTTGTCCTGGATCTGGCTGGCTACGGTAAACCTCAGGATAAACAGAGAGACTAATATTAGCGTAGATGCCACTCTTCTTATGATGTAACAAGTACATCGGGTGTTATAGGAAGTGTTCCTGGTTCCGGCTGACCTAATTTATGAAGCCTAACTATCATTTAACTGATTTGAATAATAGAAATTGATAATGTGCTATGTGTATGCCAGGTTAAAGAGATGTGTTTTTAATCTAGATTTAAACTGACACAATGTGTCTGCTTCCCGTATAAAGCTAGGAAGACTGTTCCAAAGTTTAGGTGCTAAACAGGAAAAGGATTGACCGCCTGCAGTTGATTTTGATATTCTATTATCAACAGGCCAGAATTTTGAGATCGCAATAGATGTGAAGGACTATAATGTGTTAAGAGCACGCTCAAGTACTGGGGAACTAAACTATTTAGTGCTTTGTAAGTAATTAGCAAGATTTTAAAATGTATACAATGATAATAGGGAGCCAATGCAGTGTTGACAGAAACGGGCTAATATGGTCATACTTCCTGGTTCTAGTAAGAACTCTAGCTGCTGCTTTTTGGACCAGCTGGAGTTTGTTTATTAAGCATGCAGGGCAACCACCCAGTAGAGCATTACAATAATCTAGCCTTGAGCTCATGAACGCATGAACTAACTGTTCTGCGTTTGTCACTGAGAGCATATGTCGTCGTTTAGATATATTTTTAAGATGGAAGAATGTGGTTTTACAGATGCTAGAAATGTGGCTTTCAAGTGAAAGATTGGTATCAAAGAGCACACGCAGGTTCCTAACTGACGACGAAGACTTGACAGAGCAGCCATCAAATGTTAGACAGTATTCTAGGTTACTACGTGCAAAGGTTTTTGTTCCAGTAATTAGAAACTCTGTTTTTTTAGAATTAAGTAGTAGGAAATTACTAGTCATCCAATTTTTTTTATATCAGCTATGCATTCCATGAATTTTGTGAATTGGTAAGTTTCATCAGAGCGCAAAGAAATATAGAGCTATCCCATCAGCATAACAGTGAAAACTAACGCCATACTTCCTAATGATATCTCCCACGGTTAGCATGTACAGGGTGAAAAGCAGCGGTCCTACTGAGCCTTGCGGTACTCCATACTGAACTTGTGATCGGCATGACATCTCTTAATTTATTGCTACGAACTGATAACGGTCAGATAAGTATGATTGAAACCATGCAAATGCAGTTCGACTAATGCCAACATAATTTTTGAGTCAAAAGAATGTTGTGGTCGATGGTATCAAATGCAGCACTAAGATCCAGTAACACTAATAGAGAGATACAACCACGATCGGATGATAAGAGTAAATCATTTATAACTCTAATGAGAGCAGTCTCAGTACTATGATATGGTCTAAATCCTGACTGGAAATCCTTGCAGATACCATTTCTTTCTAAAAAGTAACATAGTTGTGAGGATACTGCCTTTTCTAGTATTTTTGACAGAAAGGGTAGATTCGAGATCGGCTTGTATTTGACTAATTCTCTAGGATCAAGTTGCATTTTTGTATTAAAAGGTTTAATAATAGCCAACTTAAAAGTTTTAGGTACATATCCTAATGACAATGATGAATTGATAATATTAAGAAGAGGATCTATGACCCCTTGAAGCATCTCTTTCAGTAGCTTAGTCGGTATAGAGTCTAACATACATGTTGTTGATTTAGATGATTTAAGGAGTTTAGACAATTCTTTCTTTTCTATAGCATAGATGAATGGAATTTTTCCTCTAGGACACTACAATGCACTGTCTGATGCGATCCTGTAGTTCACAGTTGAAATATTTTATAATTATAGTTATAATTTTCTCTCTAATAATATCAATCTTGCAAGTAAAGAAGTTCATAAAGTCATTACTGCTGTGCTGTTTGGAAACATCAGAAGTTGAAGCTTTATTTCTTGTTAATTTAGCCACTGTATCAAATAAATACCTAGGGTTGTGCTTGTTTTTGAGAAAAATAAGCAGATCTAGCCATTTTTAAGCCTTTCTGTATGCAATAATGCTTTCTTTCCACGAAATGCAAAAAATTTCTAGGTTTGTTTTCTTCCAGCTGCACTCTATTTTTCTGGCTGCTCTCATGCGATATCGCTTTATATCAGCACGGCTGTTTCTTCGGCCGTAGGCTGATATAGAACCATATTGCATGACTACAAGTAGGGGGCGCCACAGGATAAGCCATTTTCTGACACGCACGCTCCGTTTCCAACAGTTAAAATGACAAATAAATGCATGTTCAGAGAGCTCTCCACAAGACATGTTTGATTATGCCACCTGGATGCTTAATGCTTATTGTACACGTAAGTTATTCATCGTTCTAAACTAATGCATGCTGCATTGTAACGGACACATCACGCGGAGATCGCACGCGCCGCACACAGAATCATTCAGTAGCGCAGAAATCAACACTGTTCTGTGATTTATCAATAAAATAACTCAGAAACTGAAAAGTTCTAGCATATATTTCTTGATAACTAAAACCCACAGCTTCACTATTAGTAGAGAGATGCTGCAGGTAGAATTAATTCACACGCAATCGCTCGCTCTCTCTCTCTCTCTCTCTCTCTCTAATGCAATCATATAGATGTAATCTATACTGGGCTACTTTATCTGCATCTGATTCAAAACGAGCAGAAATCTGTGAGAAATATAACGACCCAAAGACAAAAGAATTGATAAACAAAATCTGTTGTGTAGGAGCAATAACCTTTTGGGCAGCACTGTGTCATATGCCATAGCTGTGCACAAAAAAACAAACAAATAAAAAAACGCGTTGGCGTCTCAGCTCAAGGTTCAGGCTTATTTGTTCATTAATGACGTCATCAGCAGCGACTAGTCGACTCGACTTTCATCACATAAATGTAAACTTTAAAAAATCTGAAGTCGTTCATCCCCTAACTACAAGTGTGATATTGTGTTTATACAACATTTCGACGACACAAGTGTAAATAAATAAGAAACAACAATGCAGTGTCTTTAAAAAGCATTTTTTTGTATGGAACTACTTCCTTCCCCCACGAATTCAAATCTCAAGTTCACAGTTTAACGGTTGAGCCCAAGCCTCTGTTACTAATTCTAAAACGTCACTTTAGAACTAGTAACGAAGGAATGCTTAATTGAAGCTTATCGTATTATGTAGAGTATTATTAGAGAGAGATTGACTTTCGAAATCTGATATTTTCGACATCGATTTTCTTCAGGTCAATCTTATAGTCATAATCACAAAATCAGTTTGAATGTCCGCTGAGGACATTGTCCTTGTAACAGTTATGGGGATTTCCCATGACAGCACTAGACAGTGCATTTGTAAGTTGCGTCTTAAGGAGTTGTTTAAAGTAATTACAATGACCTTGTTTCCATGTTTCAGTCCATTTCAATATAAAAGTCTTTGCTCCTGACTCACTCATAAAGACAGTCATAATAATGTAACTTTCACTGAAGTCGAAATCACAATCACTAACAGACCCTTTTTCAATACCAAATATGGCATGTTATTTATATAAAAGTTATAAAGTACAGTGAGCGTTAGTTATAGTACAGGGTTTAAGTTAAATAAAGTTATGAAACTTAACTTTGCCCTTGGCCAAATTTATTTGCTCTGAAGCAAGTAATAGATTAATAGGACCAAGATTGCCTGCTTGATATACCCAAAATGAATTATACGTCGTGTTTAAACTATCTACATAAGAGCCAGCAGCAAATTCCCAAAAGACTGGCCGATATAAAGCTGTCCACGGCGGGCACATGAGTCCTGAACGGCCACTGACGGTCTGGAGCTCACATCTGCGAAAAGCGTCTAAACAAATGGTCAAATATGTGCTATGTTTATATATAAATCACATATTTGAGGACTACATAACTACATTCTCGCCTAAAGAACTCTTCCGTGACACAATAACAGTGGTATTTGTAAAATTATTGTGGTTTGCTCGTCCGCCATGACACTCTGTGAGAAATGCTGCAAGCGGAGTGATACAAACGGTGAAACGGTTACCGTGCTGATACTGGTAGAATATCACATGGCTGGTAAAGGCTGAATCAAGGACCAGAACAACCTGTTGAATAAATATAAGTAGCATACAAAACAGATGAATCCAAAAAATATTTTACATTCTTTGTGTCTTGCACAGAACTGTATCAGGAATCTTAAATGACTCTGTTAAAGTAAATACACACAAACAATTTCACTCAATTATTTACTAGTGATTTTATTTATCAGAGGAACACAGTCATCTAGAATTATCATGTCATCTTCAAGGAGAACAGACGCGTCCTTTAAACAGAATGACATTGGAGGGATTATGCCGGATGAAGAAAAGGAACGGGTGGTCTGCGTTAAAGATTTTTGGGGGTGATGAGGGCCCTGTTAGTGTCGCACCGGCGAGGACGACGACGGTGGCAGCAGCCGCTTCGGTTCCTTCCTCATTGACTTCAACAAAGGCTTTATGAATCACCTTTGACACCACCAGGTCTTTGGTGGAGGTCATGCCTGAAAGGTTCACCTTCTGCGTGTCAAAAACATCCACCATTCCCATGCTGATCAGAAGAGTCTTCATGTCGTAGGTTACCTCCATCTTAAATTTGGGCAGAGACACCTGAACTTGCTCTAGAATCATCTTGCTGGGTTTGGTCCACTCCATGAGCTTCTCGTAGGTCAGTGCCTTTTCAAGCTGGATAACAAAGAGAGACATGTTAATGTGTCAGGCTTTTATGGCTATATAGTATGATATAGTGAGAATATGGAGGAATAGAAAGATAAAAAGAAAGATGAAATTCTGATGCTTGTAATAAATCAATGAGATCTTTATAACAGTATAGCAGAATACTGACATTAAATGCATGTAAATATCAGTCGTCACTCTATATCTGTCACATAACATGGTAATATAAACTCTCACGGCGAGGAATCCTTCGAAGGAATATACTTTAATTATATACTACTCCTTAGTGAGAGAGAGAGAGAGAGAGAGAGAGAGAGAGCGATTGCGTGTGAATTAATTCTACCTGCAGCATCTCTCTACTAATAGTGAAGCTGTGGGTTTTGATTATGATTATTGCACAGGTGTGCCTTAGGCTGGCCACAATAAAAGGCCACTCTAAAATGTGCAGTTTTATCACACAGCACAATGCCACAGATTTCGCAAGTTTTGAGGGAGCGTGCAATTGGCATGCTGACTGCAGGAATGTCCACCAGAGCTGTTGCCCGTGAACTGAATTTTCATTTCTCTACTTTAAGCCGTCTCCAATGGCGTTTCAGAGAATTTGGCAGTACATCCAACCGGCCTCACAACCGCAGACCACGTGTAACCACACCAGCCCAGGACCTCCACATCCAGCATCTTCACCTCCAAGATCGTCTGAGACCAGCCATCCGGACAGCTGCTGCAACAATCGGTTTGCATAACCAAAGAATTTCTGCACAAACTGTCAGAAACCATCTCAGGGAAGCTTATCTGCATGCTCGTCGTCCTCATCGGGGTCTCGACCTGACTGCAGTTCGTCGTCGTAACCGACTTGAGTGGGCACATGCTCACATTCGATGGCATCTGGCACTTTGGAGAGGTGTTCTCTTCACAGATGAATCCCGGTTTTCACTGTACCGTTTTCTCTGGGCCAAGGCTCATTTAAAATGGACTGTGGCAAAGTGGAAAACTGTTCTCTGGTCAGACGAATCAAAACATTCAACATTCAGGTCTTCTTTGTCGCATATTCCTCTTTATGATGCGCCAAATGTTTTCTATGGGTGAAAGATCTGGACTGCAGGCTGGCCATTTCAGTACCCGGATCCTTCTTCTACGCAGCCATGATGTTGTAATTGATGCAGTATGTGGTCTGGCATTGTCATGTTGGAAAATGCAAGGTCTTCCCTGAAAGAGACGACGTCTGGATGGGAGCATATGTTGTTCTAGAACTTGGATATACCTTTCAGCATTGATGGTGCCTTTCCAGATGTGTAAGCTGCCCATGCCACACGCACTCATGCAACCCCATACCATCAGAGATGCAGGCTTCTGAACTGAGCGCTGATAAAAACTTGGGTTGTCCTTGTCCTCTTTAGTTCGGATGACATGGCGTCCCAGTTTTCCAAAAAGAACTTCAAATTTTGATTCGTCTGACCACAGAACAGTTTTCCACTTTGCCACAGTCCATTTTAAGTGAGCCTTGGCCCAGAGAAAACGCCTGCGCTTCTGGATCAGGTTTAGATATGGCTTCTTTTTTGACCTATAGAGTTTTAGCCGGCAACGGCGAATGGCACGGTGGATTGTGTTCACCGACAATGTTTTCTGGAAGTATTCCTGAGCCCATGTTGTGATTTCCATTACAGTAGCATTCCTGTATGTGATGCAATGCCGTCTAAGGGCCCGAAGATCACGGGCATCCAGTATGGTTTTCCGGCCTTGACCCTTACGCACAGAGATTGTTCCAGATTCTCTGAATCTTTGGATGATATTATGCACTGTAGATGATGATAACTTCAAACTCTTTGCAATTTTTCTCTGAGAAACTCCTTTCTGACATTGCTCCACTATTTTTCGCCGCAGCATTGGGGGAATTGGTGATCCTCTGCCCATCTTGACTTCTGAGAGACACTGCCACTCTGAGAGGCTCTTTTTATACCCAATCATGTTGCCAATTGACCTAATAAGTTGCAAATTGGTCCTCCAGCTGTTCCTTATATGTACATTTAACTTTTCCGGCCTCTTATTGCTACCTGTCCCAACTTTTTTGGAATGTGTAGCTTTCATGAAATCCAAAATGAGCCAATATTTGGCATGACATTTCAAAATGTCTCACTTTCAACATTTGATATGTTATCTATATTCTATTGTGAATAAACTATAAGTTTATGAGATTTGTAAATTATTGCATTCCTTTTTTATTCACAATTTGTACAGTGTCCCAACTTTTTTGGAATCGAGTTTGTACGTATTCAATATAATTTTTAATGTTCTTAAGTGTATATTGCATGTTTAAATAAATAAGTCAAGTTGACAGACACCACTGAAATGTTTCCTATATTTCAAAAAAAAAAAAAAAAAATGGGGAAGAAATATATTACGTAATTGTAAAGTTAGTATTATAACTTTATTATTTATAAAAACTTCCTTGAGTGTAATTTAAGTGTTTGTATACAAATCAGTTAATTTTAACCTTTAATATTATAGTAATTTGGTAGTAACTGACTAATTTGGTATAATCGATATCGAATCGAAAGCTTGTGTGTTGAAATCGAATTGAATCATGAAATGTACCCAGCCCTAAAACCTTAGTTGCTTCAGTCAAGTGTTCATCAAAATAATATAAAAGTTATTCTTACATTTACCTTATAAAAATCAGTAAAGATTTCACAGTGACAGTTCAAAGACACAGCACGAGCTGAAGGTTTTTACAAAAAGGCCTTTTACTTACAAAAAAATGTATCAACTATCAATCAGACGACAGATTGCATGTAGTAGATTGTGTGCAACAAGTTTTTTTAGCATTTTTTTTCCATTTAGAGGCCTAAAAAATTTGCATCAGAAATTTGCATAGCAAATATAATACAGCACACTTTATAGGGTTAAACAGCAATTCCATATAATGAATCTGTGCTGTCTCACCTTCTGAAGGCCAGTGGTGCTGTCTTCCATCTCGTTAGGAAGGATGATCAACATACTGAGATTCTTCCTGACATACGGCAGCTCCAGAACCTGACTGTTCATCTCTGGGATGAAGGCCAGAGGAAAGTGTGCCATTTGATGCATCATCTTCACTGGTTTAGTTTGAATCTGCCAAATATCAGTGGAAACACTTTATAACTGCTTTTTTTATGACTGTTAATTTTTTAATTTTAAAAGCATGAATTCTCACCTTGTTCAGCTTAAACTGCCCATCTCTGGTGGCTTCCTTTGGGAAGTTCTTCTCCCAGTTTCCCTTGAAGTAGATGGCGTTCACCAAGACCAGTTTTGTCGCTCCATTGATGGCTCCCTGTGGCACCAAATCCTTGATCTTCTCTAAAATACAAATGGACATTGTTCACTTTGAGCAGTGATTTGAACTGATTCTCATAGGCCTAAATTAATTGATTGAATCTCTAACACTATATTGTTATAATCAAAAAAACAATATTAAAGCGTCTGTCTCAAAGTTCTTATGGAAATGTAAACTTAGGGTGTACTCACACTAGGCACTGTTGCCTTGTACCGCGGCCGAGCGTGATTGTCCCCACTCCCCATTCCCCTGCTGGCCTGCACTCACATTGCACTTAACGTACACGCTTACGCCATTCACAATGCAACTTTTTGTTTTGAAGAAGACAGGAAAAAAAGCGATTTCGCTAATAAACTGCCTAATAGCTCATGTATGCCGTGCAGTGATTTTCACTTGATTGCACTGCAGATTATTAAGGAGGCAGCTGACTTTGATGGAGGAATTTGCAGCTACAAACTACAATCCCTGTTCGTTAATAAGGTGAGAACCAGACCCGTTATAAACCTAAATATACTTGAATTAATTGAAAAGTTTATCCAAGTAATAATAGTTTGGTGTCGTAATGATGACAGTAGCGCACAGCTGTTCCGTGCTCCGGCGCGGTTAGCGATCACACTAAATGCGTACCGTGCCCGAGCCCAACTGAACCGCGCTCTGGCCCACCTCTTTCTAGCGGGCCAGGGCCGGCTAAACGAATCGCGCCGGGGCATGGCACGGAGCACTCACATTAGTGGCACGGTTCAGATCGCCTAGTGTGAGTACACCCTTAATGGCCAAATAAAAAGTGCATTAAAGTCGAAACTTTAACCTACAAAGAACTTTATAGCTCAACTATATGCTGGATTTCACCTTGTGTTTTTTTCTCCACCCATTTGTTGATGTTGACACGAGCAGCCTCTGATTTGGTCTTGAAGTCCACCTTCTCCAGTCCGGCTTCATAGTATATTTTTGCGTCATTAAGGAATTTCTGTAACATAGCAAACCGATTGAGGTGCAAATGATATTAGAGCTGAGAACATTGCCAGAACCTTGTCCTTTAATAAAATTAGAAAACCTAGGATTATTTGGTTTGAGTCTTACCTCAACAAACTGGTAGGATTGCTCTCCGTAGAGGCGGTTGGCAAGACTCAACACATACGGGACCCCTGGTTTGTTCAGCTCACTCATAAACTTCTTGAAGCTGGAATGAATTTCGTCCATATGTCCTGGAGCCGCGGTGTGGGGTTTGGGAGGGTTTTTAAAGCCCAAGACCTACACAGCATTATTGTGGGTAGGATTAATAAAGATAACCTCACTATTCTGATAAGTTCAACATATACACTCTACAAAATTCTGGGTTGTTTTAACCCATGTTTGGGTCAAATATGGACAAACCCAACCATTGGTTTAAATTTTTTTATCCAATTTTTAACCCAACAGATAGGTTTGTCCATATTTGACCTAAACATGGGTTGAAACAACCCAGAATTTTCAGAGTGTATTATTAAAATACAGCATGTAATAATTTAAAATACTAAACATGATGATGCATCAAACACACACACACATATAGCCTATACATACATTTTGAATTCAGAACTATAGACCATAAAAGTGTGAGATCACCTTAATCATCTGATCTGCGGTGTTTCCTCTTGCACCGAGCGACACCATGGCCAGAGCCGAGGAGATGCTGACAGGAGAGTAGAACACATTTCCTGATGGGTTTCCTCCGCTGATCTTCTTGAACAGGTTGAGGGAGAAATGTGTGTTTGCTGCAGTCAAATGCTCCATTTTCACAAGCTGAACAAGAAATAGCAGTAGTTTGAATAACAGCAGAAGATCTTCTTCATCATGACACACAATCTAGTTCTATTAGATCTGTTTTAATCAATAAATGTTATTACTGTGTGAGTAAATTGCATACATAGATAGATAGAATTGCATATATAAAAGTACATCTAAAAGCATTACCTAGAGTAGTCGACAGAAATGATGAAGTTTCCCAGTGTGTCTGAGGTGAATGAATCTCTGGTCACGGGTGTCGTTCTAATAAATGCTGCCTCACCCTAAAATGGTCAGCGTTTAAGCCAAATCAGTTTGTAATATCCCCTGTAATTATTAAATCAATGTTTATCCACCTGGAACTCCATCATACTTAAATTGTCATTCATTCTTCATTTGTTCAGCATAAGTAAAAAAAAATAAAGTGTAGCTAAAGAAACTAACCTGAACTCAAGAAAGATACATGATAATTGTATTAATCTTACCCCCGGTTTCACAGACAAGGCTTAAGCAAGTCCCAGACTAAAATGCATGTTTGAGCTGTTTTAACTGAAAGCATATCTTAAAATATGTCAGAGCCATTGTTTTGTCTCAAGAAGCACATTAGTAATGTTTTTTTTCCTAAGGCACGTTTATAAAAGCTACTTAAATGTACTATTTTGTAGGACTGAAAATAATCAAAGGTATTTGATATTTGAAATTGAACAAAGACATTTGCTTCACTGTTTTCAACCCCCATCTTTCTTACCAGAAGGGCCATTTGGAATTCCCAAAGACAATGAGATGCTGAAGGCCTGTAGGCCAAATGTGTGTCACACCTTTAGTACAGTGGGGGAAGTTTGGTCTGATTGGTCAGTTTGAATGTCTCACATTAGGGTTTCAGTCACATGGTCAAGGAAGAGATAAAAAGATGTAACTGTTGCTCTGTCTCTTTTATTCTCTGTCTCTCTTGATTCTCTGGCTCTCTCTCTTCTTGGGGGCCTTCTCTTTGGCTCTTCTCTTCTTTGCTCTCTTTGTCTCTTTCTCTCTCTCTCCCTCTCTCTCACTTTCTATCCCTCAGGTAACATTCTATTCATGCTGGGTACGATTAATGGTATAAGTTTTTATCATCTCATACATCTATTTTGTAACTATTTTAAGTGTAACCATAACCAGATTTTGTCATTAAATCCTTTCTATTACAAATGATGTGCTAACTAGTTTTGATTTGGTATTGACTTTGAAGTGTTACCTATTGCAATACAATATAGTCACATTATAGCAAAGCTCTTCCACGTATTTTGCTATTGTAACTGCGCTTATTTCTGTCGTTGGTATAAGTTGCAGTGAGTGGTAAAGACGAGAAATGTACAGTTTTCTATCATCTGGCTGATAACGTTTCTTTAGTCATTCGGCAACCCTGCAGCTTGAACCACTGTAGGCGATCCACCCTTACAATTTAAACTAAGGCCTAATCCTGGCTTAATTTAAACACTTTCTGTGAAACCAGGCCATAATTAGTCATTCTTAATCATAATGTGTGTACAACCGAGTAATGGATTAGCTGATGACAGCTGGAAGTAGGTGTCACTGTGAGACTTTTACAAAACAATAAAAAGATAATAAAAATGATGATCCTCATCACACACACCCAAAGTACAAATGCTTGTCTAAACAACGCTTGAGTTACAATTATTAGCACTTCATAGTGCTCGTGATCTGTAGTTTTTGGTTGCGTAAAACAAGGTCATGTGTTGTGCATACGTGTCATGAAATGCCTTTTCATATGTGATATAATTATATAAATATAACCCAATAATTATGTCTAATAATCAATGTGATAATGTATATATTTATTAGGCTATATAATATATGTATTATATATAAACACTGACAGGTGAAGTGAATAACACTGATTATCTCTTCATCACAGCACCTGTTAGTGGGTGGGATATATTAGGCAGCAAGTCAACATTTTCTCCTCAAAGTTGATGTGTTAGAAGCAGGAAAAATGGGCAAGCGTAAGGATTTGAGCATCTCCAAAACTGCAGCTCTTGTGGGGTGTTCCCGGTCTGCAGTGGTCAGTATCTATCAAAAGTGGTCCAAGGAAGGAACAGTGTTGAACCAGCGACCAAGGCTCATTGATGCACGTGGGGAGCGAAGGCTGGCCCGTGTGGTCCGATCAAACAGACGAGCTACTGTAGCTCAAATTGCTCAAGAAGTTAAAGCTGGGTCTGATAGAAAAGTGTCAGAATACACAGTGCATCGCAGTTTGTTGCGTATGGGGCTGCATAGCCACAGACCAGTCAGGGTGCCCATGCTGACCCCTGTCCACCGCCGAAAGCGCCAGCGGTGAAGAAGGTGGCCTGGTTTGATGAATACCGTTTTCTTTTACATCACGTGGATGGCACTGTTTTGGCAGCAAAGGGGGGACCAACACAATATTAGGAAGTTGGTCATAATGTTATGCCTGATCGGTGTATATATGACAGATAGATGGTGTGGTTTAGGTATTCTCTACGTTATGGGGACATTTTTTATGTTCCTTATAAGGAAGTGATGTTTTTTTGAAAATGTAAAAATGCAGAAAGTTTTCTGTGATGGGTAAGTTTAGGGTTAGGGGAGAGCATATACAGTTTATACAGTATAAAAAGAATTGTCCATGGAATGTCCCCATAAAACATGGAATCCCTACATGTGTGCATTGTGTACTTAACAACAATTAATGCACATGATCAAAGAGACAATAACTGATGCATTCATGTAATATTAGAAGAAGAAGATCTCTTTTAGACAACAAATATTGAACTTAGTGAGGCATCCCACATCATAATCCATCCCTGATTGTGCTTATATTCATGTCTGAAGTTTGCAGGCAAATGCCATTACCTTGCTTTACATGACACACACGCACACACACACTCACACACACACACACACACACACACACACACACACACACACACACACACACACACACACACACACACACACACACACACACACACAAACAAACAAACAAACAAACAAACAATAAAGTGTGGTGGACAGACTGTAAAAAACTCTCTCATGCCATTTAGTGATGAAACTGTGATTGAACATGACTCACTCATCCCTAGTGCCATGTTCAACATGGCCATACAGGCATCGCTGAGTTCATATAAATATATATTTCATATAATGAAATATATATGGATCAAATTACTGCTGAACACCTAAAGTTCGTGAGCCCTAGGGTTGCGGTTCTTCTTGCATTTGCTTTACTGGCTTGATAAAACATGGGCTGTTGAGTCTATGTTGTCGGTTGCCTTAGTGCCTGTTGTTAAGGATAAAGCGGGCAAGGTGTGAAGTTTGGATAACTATAGAACAGTTGCGCTAGCTATAGTGTGTTATCAAAAGTTATGGAAAGGTGTATATCTTGGTACCACAGATAACCAATTTGGCTTTAAGGCACAGCATAGTACTGATTTGTGTATATATGCACTGAAAGAAATAGTAGAATTGTATAAAATATAAAATTCCTCTGTTATAATTGACTTCATTGACGCCTCTAAGGCTTTTGATAGAGTTAATCATCAAAAGTCTCATCTCCTTTTGGAGTTGGTAATGGAGTGTGGCAGGGAGGTTTTTATGTTTATATGAATGAATTGTCAGAACAATTACTGACTAAGACAGGATGTGTGCTTGGTAATATCTTAATCAATCATCTTATGTATGCTGACGATCTGGTTATTTTTTTCCCAGAGTAGTGCTGGTTTTCAACAGCTGCTAAATGTATGTTCTGTTTATGGGATTAAATATGTTGTACAATATAATTCAAAGAAGAGTGTTGCCATGATATGTAGAACAAAAGGGGATAAGGACCTTAATTTTCCAGATTTTTATCTGTCAGGGCAAGCGCTGAATGTATGCACAAAAAACGTCTCGTTACGTATGTAACCCTCGTTCCCTGAAGGAGGGAACGGAGACGTACTTTGGACGTCACCGATGAATTGGGATCACTTCTGGGAGCCCCTATCAGCTTCGAGTGTATAGAGAACGGGCCAATGGCCATTGGCGTGCGAGATTTGCATCTCACGCTCCGCCCCGCATCGCGGGTATAAAGCGGAAGTGGATGCCGCGCACATTTGTTTTTCACTGAGGAGCCGAACTAGTGACTCGGCCGTGCAGTGATGGTACAGCAACTGTGGCGACAGGACGTATGTCTCCGTTCCCTCCTTTAGGGAACGAGGGTTACATACGTAACCGAGACGTTCCCTTTCAGTCGGTCACGTTCGACGTATGTCGGACGTCACCGACGAATTGGGATCCCTATGGAAAACGCCACAGTTACTACCACTTCCAGCGCCCAGCGAAAGCCCCTCAGACCCCCGTCTGTTCGGGGCGGGGAACTCACGTAGGGAGAGTCACTGCTGCTGTTCCGCAAGACCCACTCAGCAGAGTATTGGATAACGCTGGGAAAGCGTGCCCAGGGGGGCCGCTACAGAAGCCACATCCTACCCGTAGGGAGGTATCATGTGGAATATAGACGTATGGACTGGCCGTGGGCAGTACAACATACGGAAGTTCCAGGGGTGGCCCCGGCCAATGCCGGCGGGAGACTACACCGCACAGAGACGGCAGAGCGAGCTCTGCCAAGGGAAAGACGCGGGCTCGCCGTAGGGAGCCGTACCGTGGAGAATACACATATGGGACCGCCGTAGGGGTCACAACATATGGAACCCCAGCCTAACTCAAGTTCCACCAGTGCATACGAGTGTTAGACCTGGCGTCGGACGCTCCGCCACGTCTGACTGCCGCGGGTTGCGGAGGACTCAACAGGGTTCGCCGTTCTGGGGAACTCGACTGGAGCATATCAGCGCACGTATCCGGTCCATGAGGAGGGGAATGGCGCAGCAAGCCGATACTAGAACGGGCACTTCTGTGTTACTGGCTATTTGGAGCGAGCACACGGGAAGAAACTGGCTCTACACGGAGGCTATGGAATCTAGCGAACGTGTTCGGTGTCGCCCAGCCCGCAGCTCTACATATATCTGTCAGCGAGGCGCCATGCGCCAGCGCCCAGGAAAAGGCCACACTCCTCGTGGAGTGGGTTTCATACGCCAAGGCGATGGCATCCACTATCCAGTGAGCCATCCTCTGCTTGGAGACAGCCTTTCCCTTCTGCTGGCCTCCGTAACAGATGAAGAGCTGTTCTGAGGTCCTGAAGCTTTGCGTTCTGTCCACGTAAGTCCGCAGAGCGCGAACGGGACAGAAAAAAGCCAGGGCTGGGTCTGCCTCCTCCGAAGGCAGCGCTTGCACGTTCACCACCTGGTCTCGAAAGGGAGTGGTGGGAACCTTGGGCACATATCCGGGCCGGGGTCTCAGGATTACATGAGAGTTACCCACCCCGAATTCCAGGCACGATTCGTCGACCGAAAATGCCTGCAGGTCCCCTACCCTCTTGATGGAGTACGCGTCCCAATGCAGTCAGGAGTACTGTCTTCCAAGACAGGATTTTTAACTCCGCTGACTGCAAAGGTTCAAAGGGAGCCCTTTGCAGTGTGGTTAGCACCAGAGATAAGTCCCAAGAGGGTATAGAGTGAGGGCGAGGCGAATTTAATCTCCTCGCCCCCCTCAGGAACCTGACGACCAGATCGTGCTTCCCTAAGGACTTACCATCAACCGTGTCGTGATTTGCGGCGATAGCGGCAACATACACTTTGAGGGTGGAGGGAGACAGCCTTCGCTCCAACCCTTCTTGCAGGAAGGAAAGCACAGAACTGATCAAACATCTTCGGGGGTCTTCTCGTCGAGAAGAACACCACTTGACGAACAGGTTCCACTTCAACGTATAGAGGCGCCTCGTAGAGGGGGCTCTGGCGGAAGTGATGGTGTCCACCACAGTCTGTGGTAGGCCACCTAGAACCTCCGCGTCCTGTCCAAGGACCAGACACGGAGTTTCCAGAAGTCCGGATGCGGGTGCCATAGGGTGCCCCGTCTCTGAGTCAGGAGGTCCTTCCTCAGAGGAATGGGCCAAGGAGGTGCTGTCGCGAGGAGCACTAGTTCCGGGAACCAGGTCCGGTTGGGCCAGTACGGCGCAACTAACAAGACCTGCTCCTCGTCCTCCCTGACCTTGCACAGTGTCTGGGCAAGAAGGCTCACTGGGGGCAACGTATATTTGTATAGGCCCCGGGGCCAGCTGTGTGCCAGCGCATCCGATCCGAGGGTTCCCCCGGTCAGGGAATAGAACAACTGGCAATGAGACGTGTCCGGGGTGGCAAACAGGTCTACCTGTGCGGTCCCGAAGCGACTCCAGAAACTGCAAGCCCGTTGTACGTGGCCCCCCAGCCGGTGGATGAGGCATCCGTGGAGACAACAGCATGGCTGGACACTTGTTCTAGGGGAACTCCTGCCCGTAGAAACGAAGGGTCCGACCACGGACTGAAGGTTTGGCTGCACTTCGGTGTTACTGAGGAACGAGCCGCTCTGCCACGCCCATCTCGGGACTCGGTCGTGTAGCCAGTGTTGAAGCGGCCTCATATGAAACAATCCGAGCGGCGTCACCGCGGCTGCGGATGCCATATGCCCCAGGAGCCTCTGAAAATGTTTCAGTGGTACCGCTGTTCTGCATTTGAACGAATTCAAGCAGTTCAACACCGACTGGACGCGCTCCTCTGTGAGTTGCGCTGTCAGATTGACAGAGTCCAGCTCCATACCGAGAAAAGAGATCCTCTGCACGGGGCAGAGTTTGCTCTTTTCCCAGTTGACCCGAAGTCCCAACAGGCTGAGGTGACTGAGCACCATGTCCCTGTGTTCGCACAACTGCGCCCACGACTGAGCCAGGATCAGCCAGTCGTCGAGGTAGTTGAGGATGCGAATACCACGCTCTCTCATGGGAGCAATGGCCGCCTCCGCGACTTTCGTGAAGACACGGGGCGACAGGGACAGCCCGAAGGGTAGGACTCTGTACTGATATGCTCGGACGCAAAGTGTAGGAACGGTCTATGTCGAGGGAGAATCGAGACATGAAAGTACGCGTCCTTCAGGTCGATCGCTGCAAACCAATCTTGGGGACGGATGCACCTGAAGATGCGTTTCTGCATTAGCATTCTGAACGGCAGCCTGCGAAGGGACGGATTCAAGAACCGCAGGTCCAAGATTGGCCGTAACCTGCCGCCTTTCTTGGGTACACTTTCTCGGCTGGAGGGACCGGCTCTATCGCGTCCTTTGCCAGTAGGACTGCGATCTCCGCCCGGAGCACAGGGGCATTCTCTTTCGACACGGAGGTGAAGTGAATGCCCCTGAACTTGGGGGGACGCCGGGTGAACTGAATCGCATAGCCGAGTCTGATAGTACGGATGAGCCAGCGCGACGGGCAAGCGGGACTAACGGCACCACAGACGTACCTGCAGCGGGGCAGCGCGGCGCCGTGCAGGGACCCGACTCGGACGGCATAGCGGCCCGAAGTGGGGTCTGAGTGTGCAGTGCAACACTTTCCTGCTTCCGCTGAGGGGGCGCTCGGGTGTGAGGAGGCCTCTCGTGTGCGTCCTGAGCACAGCCAGCACCCCCTGCTGGCGACTGGAGAGGCGCCGGAGGGTGACAAGGCATCGGAGCGTCGTACACCGCCAAGCGCGCTCTCTTGGCACCCAGAGATATTGGAAACTGCTCTTTTGGTGAAAATTTGGGTACCGCTGGCACGAAGGTCACCACTGGACCCCCATGGGAGGGGCCAGCGGTTTCCTCCGGAAACTCTACCGGCTGCGGCGCTTCAGAGGGAATAGGGGCCCGCGGAGGCTGGCTCGGCAGGTTTGCCCTAAACGTGATCCTCAGGTCACTCTGTCTATTCATCGAAGTAGGTCTATTCTGCTGCGCAGGAATAGCACTAGATCGAGGCATAGGTAAGGGGACTCCACCCTCCCAAAGGTAGGCGAGTCTCGACCTAAGCGCAGAGATAGTCATGTTCCCGCAGTGGGAACATGAACTATCCACAAAAGCTGCCTCAGCGTGCTGAATGCCCAGGCACGTGAGACAACGATTGTGACCGTCAGCTGGCGACAGGGAACGACCGCATCCAGAAATGCACGGGTGGAATGACATCTTGAAAAAGACGCAGTGTCACACCCGTGTTGCTCTTTTAGAGGAAACCGCTCTTTTAATAGTGCTGAAGCACCCAGGGACAACCGCGGCAGAATCACAGGGGATAGTGCAGCCTGTGTCTGCTCTCACTGTATGGAACGCCCTCACCGAACCAACAGGAAATGCTGTGGAAACAGCAGTTTTTCCAAACCAGGAAGTGCACGCGGTCGCTCTGTAGTGTGCCTTCTCACCAGCACCTTCGAACAGTCTCTCTCTCTCGTTCTCTTTCTCTCTCTCTGCTTGATAGGCAGGAACAGTCTTATGCTCTTCAACGCCGTTCGGCTCCGAAGTGAATGACAAATGTGCGCGGCATCCGCTTCCGCTTTATACCCGCGATGCGGGGCGGAGCACGAGATGCAAAAAGGTAACGTATGTTTTTGTGGGAGTGGGACAGAATCCTGCAGGAGCGGGCGGGATATATTGAAAAAACAAGTAATGTATTGCAAGTAACAAGAGTAGTGCAAGTAATGTATTTTGTATGTCAAGAGTAAAAACTTTTATGGCTTTAATAAAGAAATTTGATGTATAAATGTATTTGTCGGCTGGATAATTCACAGAATGCTATTATTATGCTGTTGTCAAATCCTAGGCAAAGTGTGGTGCGATACCAATCACCTATGAGAAAGTATTGGTGTAATTGTCTCTTTTAAATGTTTTGTATTGTATGTAATTTTGTGTTAGTTGTTGTGTTTCCTCTCTAATGGACCTTTTGTCTGGAAATAAAGTTGAACTGAATTGAATATATAAATATATAAAAAGTGTTATATAGCCCATTGAGTCATTCTCAGACTTAATGCTGACCTTACAATAACTGCGTACGTAGGGGAGAACTGTCAGAAGACATAGGCCTGTTTCTTTGCACAAAAGGGCAATGGTACAAGAGCAATGCACCAAAGCAATGTTTTAAGTATGAAAATATAGCAAAAGTAACACAGAAACTCAAAAAGAATGGACTTGTGAAAAAAAACCCTGAAACAATCAGGCATTCACTTTAAGCTTTCAGTTAACGAATTCGCCTGCCCATTCAGCCTTAAAGATTAATAGTAAACTGACTTGGCTTGCTGTCCTTGGAGGAGGCTGGAACCCGTGGCTCGGCTCGAGCTCCGAGTTAAAACCCCTCTATAACGGAACTGCACATAGGAGGAGAGAGAGAATTAGGGGAGGAGATGGGGAAGAGGAGGGCTGCCGGAAGAATTAGTCAAGGGGATGCCACGGTGTCTGCTGCTTATATAGTACACTCGTAATCAGTGTTCCCTCTAATTTCTTTTCTCGTTGAGCAAAACTTTTCTCTATTGGGCGGACATTTTGGTCACCTGAGCAAAAACATTCTTTATACCAGACCTGTACAGCTTACATAAACACTCACAAAAAAAGTGGTTTCATCTTGCAGTTATAACTTTTATTATTAACTTTAATGTGCCATTTCTATTTTATTTAACCCTTGATGTAACTTAGTGATATATTAAATCATTTTTTAAAGCAGTTAATTCAGAAGTCACTAAATTAAGCACATTTTAGGTTGACTGAGATTTTTTTTTTAAAGTGCTGTTAACTGTACAAGTCTTCTTAACCAAGAAATACTATTAAAAATCTCCCCCAGGACAGTTAAATTCTTTATAATAATATAATATAATATGAAAAAAATAAGCAGTTACACTGAGATGTTTTTGTAGTCAATTATTGGCGACAGGCAGCATTAAACAAATCAAATTTAAATGTTTGTTTATTGCTTATGAATTTCCAAGATTTTCTATATAAGGGGTTTTCAAACTTTTTAATGGGAAGGATCCCTAAACAATCCCCTTGTGAGATCAATTCTTTATTAGGCTTACAATATAATATAATTATTATAGCCTATAATGATGATTGACGGGACTGAATGTTTTAGGCTCCTCATGAGTGATTTTTTGGATATGAGAAGAGCAGACGCAACGTGCAGAAGTGAAATGCATTGATCTAACAGCATCTAATGTATGGCATTGAGGGGAAGGAGTACAGTGAGAAGTGTCTGGTCCCCGCTTACCCCTTTTCTACCAGAATGGTTCACGTTCTGGAGCCAGAGCCTGTTCTCGGCCAGGCGAACTGGAGCCTGTCGCGTGTTTCCACAGACTTGAGCAACGTGTAGGACTCTGTATAAGGGAAACAGGTCTATTTAGCTCAAATTAATTAATTAATTCATTCATAGGGAATTTTAAAAAAGAGTCAATTATTTTACGGCCGAGCAAATGACTCGTCCAGCGTTCATTTGAACGGGCCGTAACTACCAACTCTGCAGCGGAAATTAATATCCAAACAAGAAACACTATTTAATAGCCAGGTAACATAGATCAGCAGTTTAAGACATTAAATTTGTAAGCACATAACACAAGAACACTTATCTTTAAATACAAATGAAACTTTATTGATTTCTCTAACACATAGAACTAATATCTAACACAAACACACGCACACACACATTCACACCAGTTGCAGAAAGGAGGAAAGTGAGGAAAGAATGAGTTTTAAGAGAGTGAAATGATGAAATCCCAAGTTTCTAGCAATATATGCATTTATAACACATGACCTGAACAAACCATCAATCATTAATTTAACCCTCCTATCGTTTCTTAAGCGGGGTTATTAAATTTGGTATCAATGCACCAGTTCAGTTAGAATCTGGAGGCATTACTTGCGTTTGTAGCTCGTATCATCTTTGAATGGGGATTCCCTTTCGGTCCTGGCTTGAGAGGGGTTTCCCAGGTTCTTTGATTCGCTGACGGTCTTGTCGTGTCTTTGATCGACGTCTTGGGAAGCCAATCACGTGGCGTGTTGGCGGATGGCTGGAAAGTCTCGTGGGGGTTTGAAGTTAAAGCGGCTTTGCTGTAGAATCGGTGACCGAGACTTTGCGGCAAAACTTAACTTAGAACATGAGACTCAACGGAAAGAAAAGAAACGAAAAGTGAGATGTGAGTATTTAGATGGCTTGAATGAAATTAACCTATTTTCTCTGATCTTGGTCTGCCTCGATCGTCTTCGTCCGATCATCTATTCGTCATATAATTTTCTAAACTCTGTCCAAACTCTGTCTAAACTAAGGTATCATATTTAGTTCAGGGGTGACTGTCCCCACCCCTCACCATAAATTACCTGTTATCTGTGGTCTCTTAACTTCCCTCTCTAAGCAGAGTACAGTTAGACATGATTTCTTATTATAAGAACACGATACATTCTACATAGATTTCAATCAAGCCATCTTCTGAATTGTGAGCATACAATCATACTGATACCAAGCAAGGTACACTTTCAAACAATCATTCAATAGTTATACAATTACATGAATTGTGAGTGATATATAAGCATAATGGTCACGTGTATTGGTTATAGACATGATATAGAATTATGCAGTAGAAGGCTGTTTGAATGTAAGTCCGGCTATCATTCTTTTTTAATGATTTGATGCAGTTTATATGTAAAAACAGTCTCTGTGGGTTTTCCTGTGGATTTTAATCGTGTCACTCAAGAGTTCATTTAAGGGTCGTTAAGAAGAAGGGGATCTGCTTTAGCTCTTTGTCTTGGAGATCAAACAACATCTGCCGTTATCTTGGGGTGGCCCAAAGTTTGTCAGGCCAGAAAGTGATTAGCTGGGGGGGTTTGTCAGCTTGGGGCAGACAGAATGGCGCCCACTTCTTCTTAAGGCCATAAATGTGAATTGTTGATAACATAAATTGTTGATTTGTTGAGTTGAGTTTTGTGTGGAATTATGTTTGAACGAATCATCTGGAAGATTCATTTGTGTCTGGTGCGCCCTCAAACCCTACAAACGAATGTTGACGTAATGCTGCCAGTGCTACGTGTTGTTTACCTGACTATAATATAACCAGTTTAAAATCAAACAGTTCATGTGCAGGTTCTGTTTTGCTGTTCACACAGTACCGGAAGTGATTCTAGCGTACCGGCATCTCGTATAAACTCCCGGTACTCTTATCTGTCCTCTTCAGAGATATTGCTATTTTTCAGTGGTAGTAAAATTCTTATATAGTGTAAGAATTGGTTTTCCTGCTAAGACAAAAAGCTGAGAATAAAACAATAAAACACACTAATCTGGAGAGAAGATCTCACAGAAAGAGTGTAGGACACCGACCTGCCCAAACTTCTCCCCCTCTCCCTCCTCCCTTCCCTTCCCCCTGATTCAAGTCACAGAATGCCTAGATACCACAGATGATGTATCTTGTGAATCTATTGTTTTTTCCCTTTCATGTTTGGTATCTTTTTAAATGTCTCAGTGTGATTGGTAAAATGGTCTCAGTTTCACTGCAGTCACTGGTAGGATGAGAAAGATTGAAACTTATGAGAAATCTGTTCTCCTTTTTGAGTGGTCTCTTCAAGATATGTGATCCTCTCCCCCGAAACCAGGTGTTTGTGTAGCAAATATTTACAACCCTTTTGTTCTGGTCTGGGTATTTAAGGAAGGGTGGCAGAGCTGCCATTGGGGAAAATTCTGTAGCCAGAAACCCCATGTGGTGCTGTGTCAGTGTCTTAAAGACACTCACACACACTGTGTGTCCTGTGCCAGATATGATGACTCTTTGAAACTATTTTCATATTACTTTGTAATTGTGTTTTATATTTTATATTTATGATTCTTGTTTAATTATTTTTATTTAAGTTCTGTCTGGCCAAAATAAATGTTAATCTTGATTTGTTCTGTATCATTCTGAAATCATTATTTTAGTAGTGACCAACGAGGAGTAAGAGGTATTTCCACAAATCTCTCTGCCAGGACAGATCATACCGACGACCCAATGAATGGAGCATGTAGCACATCATATAGGGGCAATCCGATTTCTGACTGTCACTGTTATTGGCAAGTTGCAGCTTTCGTGACTATTACTAAAATTACACTTGTTATGAGTAAGCGTGTGCGACCTGACAAGGTAAAATAGTCACTCTGCATCCTCTGTAATATCAGAACTGGCTAATTTGTGTCCGTGAGCTAATGAAATCGTGAACGTTAAGTCTCTGTGTGATACCGGGTCCCGTGGTGGAACGAATATTTGAAAAGAATTAAATCACAACTAATCATATGATCAGCTGTTAAGTTACAAACATAACAAATTTAACATAAACATTTAACATTAAGTCACATAAAATTGGGGTCAGATTAACTTACAGCGGAAAACACAGCATATTGCTGCCATGGAAGCCAGCAAACAAACTGGGTCAGAGATCGCAGATTCTACCCGACCTAAAAGCATCCATCAAAAAATCTCTATGAATGAGAGCATATTACAACGTGGATAAATCAACTCATCAACTTGCAATGTGGCTTTCATTGTCAATTGCACTCGCTCCTGTTGCGTGTCCTCAATCTGGCAACCCGCGTGAGCGTCGAGTCTGAGGAGGAGGGGGCGGGGGAAACAACTCTCTCCAATATTTTGAATTTGGACTACAGTACCCATTTCAACCATTTCCCATGACAGCGCTAGACAGTGCATTTGTAAGTTGCATCTTAAGGAGTTGTTTAAAGTAAATACAACGTCCTTGGTTCTATGTTTCAGTCCATTTCAATATGAAAGTCTTTGCTCCTGACTCACTCATAAAGTCTTTGCCATCTAATGGTGTAATAATGTAACTTTCACTGAAGTCGAAACACAATCACTAGCGGACCCTTTCTCAATACCAAATACGGCATGTTATTTATATAAAATTTTATTTATTGAAAAATAATATTTAAATAAACAATATTAGCCATTATAGTAGTATATTAGCTAATATATTATATATTAGCCCAGTTAAATAAAAATATAAAGTTATGAAACTTAACTTTGCCCTTAGCCAAATCAATTTGCTCTGGAACAATTAATAGATTAAGACCAAAGATTGCCTGCTTGATATACCCAAAATGAATTATACCTCATGTTTAAACTATCTACACAAGATTCTTGAAGGACTGGCAGAGATATAGCTGTTCTCGGCAGGCACATGAGAACTGAACGGCGTAAACGTCTAAACAAATTGTCAAATATGTGCTATGTTTATATAAGTTGCATATTTAAGGTCTAAATAACTACATCCTATCCTAAAAACTCCTAAAACTACATTCCGTGACACAACAACAGTAGTATTTGTAAAATGATGGTGGTTTGCTTGTCCACCATGACTCTCTGTGAGAAATGCTGCAAGCGGAGTGCTACAAACGTTGAAACGGTTCCTGTGCTGATACTGGGGGAATATTGCATGGCTGGAAAAGGCTGAATCAAGGACCAGAACAACCTGTTGAATAAATATAAGCAGCATACAAAAAACTAAATGTTGAACAGATTAATCCAAAATAATAATTTTTACATTCTTTGTGTCTTGTACAGAACTGTATCAGGAATCTTAAATGACTCTGTTAAAGTAAATGCACACAGACAATTTCACTGAATTATTTACTAGTGATTTTATTTATCAGAGGAACACAGTCATCTAGAATTATCATGTCAACTTCAAGGAAAACAGACGTGTCCATTAAACAGAATGACATTGGAGGGATTATGCCGGATGAAGAAAAGGAATGGGTGGTCTGCAACAAAGGTTTTTTGGAGTAAGGTTGGGGGCATTGAGGATATCACCATGACGACGACGGCGGTGGCTGCAGCCGCTTCGGTTCCTTCCTCGCTGACTTCAACAAAGGCTTTATGAATCACCTTTGACACCACCAGGTCTTTGGTGGAGGTCATGCCTGAAAGGTTCACCTTCTTCTCGTCAAAAACATCCTCCATTCCCATGCTGATCAGAAAACTCTTCATGTCGTAGGGTTCCTGCATCTTAGATTTGGGCAGAGACACTTGAACTTGCTCTGGAATCATCTTGTTGGGTTTGGTCCGCTCCATGAGCTACTTGTAGGTCAGTGCCTTTTCAAGATGGATAACAAATAGAGACAGATTTTTAAATGCTTAGTTTTACGATCAAAGCTCTGTAGTTTTAAAATATAATGCAATGCAAAAGCCTGATAGATCATATTTTATACTTGCATGATTTTAAAAATGATGCATGGATAATCAAGTAAACCTAATAGGGCTGGGTAAAAAATATTGATTTAATGGACCCCATTGACTTCCATGGTATTTTTCTCCCATAGTATGTAAGTCATTGGGGACCAGCAACTGTTACCCATAGGACCTAATCTTCCTTTGTGTTCAGCAGAAGAAAGAACAACTTGAGGGTGAGTAAATGATGACAGAAATTTCATTTTTGGGTGAACTATCCCTTTAAAACCCAAGAATCGATTCGTCTATCCTGTTGAAACACACCGATGAATGAACGGTGTGTTGCCATCTCTGCCAATCCCCCCCCCCCCCCCCTTCCGGCTTGTTGGGAAAAATGCGTATGTGTGACGTAGTGGGGCAGGATGTGTTATGGGCAGTGTAAACAAAGCATAGCGGGAGAATCAGTTTTGAGTTTTACGGTGCAAATGAAGTGGTGACGCAGTCTATGCTCCAGTTGAATGCTAGCAAGCAAAGTGCCTTTATGCCTGTGAATGTGTAACATTTCCACTGTGAGTAATAAAGCCCGAGTTCATTGCTGAAACCAACTGACGCCTCACTGTTTTGTACTTCGGCTCTGTTAGCCCGGACCACTAGATACAAGTTACCTGCCACGACTCAAGTTATTATATTGAAACCAGCTCGCTCCCAACTACAGTTCGGGGCGTGGAAGCTGTGAAGGTAACACTGGGGGCTCGTCCCGGGATTTGACAAGCAAGAAGAAAAAGAAAAGAAAGAAAAAAAAAAGTTTCGTTGGACGTGGAATGACGGCGCTCGCGTGGATGAAGAGGCCTGTCGAGATGGAAACCTCAAACATAAGCACCAACCCATTTCTTATGGATATAAGAGACACTAATATGGACCCAGTTAATCACGGGGACGGCCGATATGCCGACAGCACCAACCCTTTCGCGGCTAGCATGGAGCGAACGTTGGCCGCGGACGGAGCGACTGTTCACGGTCGGATGCCGTCATTCAACCTAGCTTCGCCCCTCACACCACCGCCATCACGGTTGACTAACCCATTCCTAATGTTCGGGGAACTACAAAATAAAGCAGACGGTGAGTCCATGAACTTTCATCAGCAAACTTGTGACTGTTCGAAACATATGGCAGCCAGCTCAGTTGCAACTTTCCCGTACGGTTTGGGAAATAGCCCCGCTCCAACGTTTGCCCCACGTGCTGCTAACCAGCTAGCTAACCCGTTCACTTCCGTGAACTGTACGGCACGAAACCCTTTTTCCCCGGCCCACGCATTGCACTCCCAGTTCACTTCGACACCTTTTCCATCCTGCATGCCCCGGCCCGTGGAACGTTGTGGAGTAATAAACTATGATGATAACTATGCCCCACACCGTGATTGATACATATACGGTCAGTCAGCTGTAGAAAGGGCCCAGTCGGCGCCACGGCCATCACACACAGCGCCAGCTGTTGAAACAATGGACACTAGTGATGATGAACATTATTGATATAAAGAGAGAATTCCAATATTAAAGCCAGGCCATTTTGATGGAACGGGTTCCTGGAAAGACTTTATTCACCAGTTTGAAAGCTGTGCAAGGGCAAACCATTGGTCAGAAACGACAATGGCGGTTCAACTGAGATTCAGCCTGACTGGCGCGGCTGGAGCTATCGTCCATAAAAACCCCAGATCTGACCACTGGAGCTACCGGCGGATTGTGGCTGAAATAGAGACCACCTACGGGCCGCGCTCCGACAATGCGGCGGCCATTGGCATTGAACTGAGACAGAGGGTTAGGGGGCAAAACGAAAAACTGCACGTATTAAGGGATGACATCTACGAGAAAGTGTCCATTGTGTATGCTGACCTTTCAGAGCTGGAGCAGGACGCCATCAGTGTGGAGGTCTTCACCAACACCCTGGCCGATGCCGAGGTGGTGCAAAAACTACTGGAAGAGCAGCCGCGGACCCTATCCAGAGCATATGACATCGCACACAACTACGAGACCACCAAGAGGGTGTAACTTGGCTCGTGTTACTTGGCTCGTGGCAGAACCGTCACACAATTCATGCAGCCTGGCCAACGCGGTCTTGTAAATCAGAGAGCTAGGGCCGCCACAGTACGTGAAAATAACAGTAGGCCAGCTTGTGTTGAGCCAGTGGGGGAGCTGTTTGGTCCATCAACTCGCCAGAGAGGGCTCCAAAATTTAATCAGCAGTGGCGCCAGAAGAGAGACACAAATGTCAAAATGCCTATGGGGGATGTTCAATGCCACAACTGCTCCGGTCTAGGGCATATCCAGAGGAACTGCTCTTCCCCCTGTCGACCCAGACAGCAAGTCCGGACCGTCAATAAGAACACGGCACCTGACACGGGTATAGCGGTCACCTGCACTGCGAGTCAGAAAGATGACATGTGTGTTAAAATATTGATAAATGGACTGGAAATGTGTGCTCTGCTTGACTCTGGTGCTAGGAGGAATGTGTTGCCCCTCCATCTCTTTAACTCCATTCCCACAGAATCCAGAACCACAATAGAGCCATCTGTCGCACAGGTCCTACAGGGCATCGGCCCCACTGGTCTGGCAGTGCTGGGGGAAGTCAACCTACCAGTACAAGTTGGGAGCAGAGCTACCAGTGTGAACTTTATTATGGCTGACACAGCAGAGAACACCGAGGTTATCCTGGGGCACCCCTTCCTACATCAGACAAGTGCCCAGCTGGACTATGGTCTCTGTGAGATAACCCTCTTTGGAGAAAAGGTACCTCGTTTTAACCCAAGCCATCAGCCCCAGGTGCACATTGTCAGAGTGGCCCGCACAACAGTGTTGGAGTCGGGGTGTGAGTATGTAGTGCCTGGCATCGCCCACCTTCGCCATGCTGCTGAGGGAGACCTGATGCTGAGCCCAACCAAAGGTTTCATCGAAAAGCACCACATTCTAGTGGCTCACATCATCGTGCAGGCGCAGCGGTCCACCAACGTTCCCATCAGAGTCTTCAACCCTGGTGCCTTACCTGTCACTTTGAAGAGAGGCACCGTGGCAGGGATTCTATAGCCAGCCACAGTGTTGGGGAAGGTGGAACCCCAGCCACCCCTGGCCCCATCGGCCCCTGAACCTATTAACTCTGTCTGTGTTTCTTTACCCAGCCACCTGCAGGTCGTGTATAACAAGAGCTGTGCTAGCCTGCCCAGGGGCGACCAGGAGAGGCTGGCCCGCCTGCTACGATCGTACAGTGACGTCTTCTCCACGGGGCCCACTGACCTTGGCCGTACTGGCCTCGTGCAGCACGACATCCTCACCACCCCTGGACCACCTGTGAAACAGCAACCACGCAGGATGGCTAGAGACAAACGGCAGCAGACCAGCAGGTGCAGCAGAGCCTGGACACCTGAGTGGCCCAACCCAGCAATAGCGGCTGGGCTGCACCAATCATTATGGTGAGAAAGAAGGAACAGACGTTGCGGCTATGTGTCGACTACAGGCCCTTAAATGAGAGAACCATAAAGGATTCTTATCCACTGCCCCGCATCCAGGACACCTTGGACACACTGTCCACCGCCAGGTACTTCAGCACGCTGGATTTAACATCAGGGTACTGGCAGGTGGAGATGACGCCAAGAGCCCGAAAAGCCGCTGCTTTCTGCACCCGTAAGGGCCTGTTCGAATGGAACGTGAAGGCCACGTTCCAGAGACTCATGGACTGTGTCCTGGCCGGGCTGCAGTGGGAGACCTGCTTGGTCTACCTCGATGACATCATTGTCCTGGGGCGGGACTGAATCAAATCAAATCAAATCACCTTTATTTATATAGCGCTTTTTACAATGGCAATTGTTTCAAAGCAGCTTCACAGTGGTAACAGGAAAATAATGCAACGGAATTTGATTCGGCTGTACAGCCGCTCTGGAGAAAACGGTGATGTCATCCAGCTCATTTCAATTATCATATAGTGTCAATGCGGGCGGATCAGTAATATAATTGAAATTTAGGTGTCCCCAACTGAGCAAGCCAAAAGCCAAAGGCGACGGTGGCAAGGAACCAAAACTCCTTCAGGGCCAGAATGGAGAAAAAAAACCTTGGGAGAAACCAGGCTCAGTCGGGGTGCCAGTTCTCCTCTGGCCGACGAACAAATAGTGTATGATTATGATTCTGGCAACATTACAGGTCAGAAGTCATATTAGATAAATAGATATTCGTAGGATTATTCGAAAGATTGGAGTTGTCACGCCGGGGACGGGTTTAATTAGGATGTCGTGTCGATGCGGCATTTACAGGGGGGAGTTTAATTGACACTATTGTCTCTACAGACACTTCAGGGATATGGTCGTCATGTCCAGGCTAAGGTCCACCATCTGGTCTGGATACGGCCCGGATCCGGCCGACTGCAGTAAACCTCGGGATAAACAGAGAGACTAACATTAGCGTAGATGCCATTCTTCTTATGATGTAACGAGTACATCAGGTGTTATGGGAAGTGTTCCCAGTTCCGGCTGACCTAGTTAATGCAGCCTAAAACAATCATTTAACTGATTTGAATAACAGAAATTAAAAATGTTTTATGTGTATGCCATAGTAAAGAGATGTGTTTTTAGTCTAGATTTAAACTGACAGAGTGTGTCTGCTTCCCGAACAATACTAGGAAGACTGTTCCAGAGTTTAGGTGCTAAATAGGAAAAGGACCGACCGCCTGCAGTTGATTTTGATATTCTAGGTATTATCAACTGGCCAGAATTTTGAGACCGCAATAAACGTGATGGAGTATAATGCGTTAAGAGCTCGCTCAAGTACTGGGGCGCTAAACCATTTAGTGCTTTGTAAGTAATCAGCAAGATTTTAAAATGTATACGATGTTTAATAGGGAGCCAATGCAGTGTTGAATGAACCGGGCTAATATGGTCATACTTCCTGGTTCTAGTAAGAACTCTAGCTGCTGCGTTTTGGACCAGCTGCAGTTTATTTATTAAGCGGGCAGGGCAACCACCCAGTAGAGCATTACAATAATCTAGCCTTGAGGTCATGAACGCATGAACTAACTGTTCAGCATTTTGCATTGAAAGCATGCGCCGTAATTTAGATATATTTTTAAGATGGTAGAATGCAGTTTTACAGATGCTAGAAACGTGGCTTTCAAAAGAGAGATTGGTATCAAAGAGCACACCCAGGTTCCTAACTGACGACGAGGACTTGACAGAGCAGCCATCGAGTGTTAGACAGTATTCTAGGTTACTACTTGTGGAGTTTTTTTGTCCAATGATTAAAAATTCAGTTTTTTCTGAATTAAGTTGCAGGAAATTACTAGTCATCCAATTTTTAATATCAGCTATGCATTCTGTTAATCTTGTGAATTGGTAAGTTTCGTCAGGGCGTGAAGAAATATAGAGCTGAGTATCGTCAGCATAACAATGAAAATTAACACCATGCTTCCTGATAATATCTCCCAGTGGTAGCATGTACAGGGTGAAAAGCAACGGTCCTAGCACTGAGCCCTGCGGTACTCCATACTGAACTTGTGTTCGGTGTGACATCTCTTCATTTACTGCTACAAACTGATAACGGTCAGATAAGTATGATTTAAACCATGCCAATGAAGTTCCACTAATGCCAACATAATTTTCGAGTCTATTCAAAAGAATATTGTGGTCGATAGTATCGAATGCAGCGCTAAGATCGAGTAACACTAATAGAGATATACAACCACGATCGGATGATAAGAGTAAATCATTTGTTACTCTGATGAGAGCAGTCTCAGTACTATGATACGGTCTAAATCCTGACTGGAAATCCTCACAGATACCATTTCTTTCTAAAAAGGAGCATAATTGTGAGGACACTGCCTTTTCTAGTATTTTTGACAGAAAGGGTAGATTTGAGATTGGCCTGTAATTGACTAATTTTGTAGGATCAAGTTGCGGTTTTTTAATAAGTGGTTTAATAATAGCCAACTTAAAAGTTTTCGGTACATATCCTAATGTCAAGGATGAATTAATGATATTAAGGAGAGGATCTATGACCTCTGGAAGCATCTCTTTTAGTAGTTTAGTCGGTATGGGGTCGAGCATACATGTTGTTGATTTTGATGATTTAACGAGTTTAGCCAATTCTTCTTCTCCTATAGCAGTGAATGAATGTAATTTTTCCTCAGTGACACTACAATGCACTGTCTGATGTGATACTGTAGTAGACGGCTGCATGGTTATAATTTTTTTCCTAATATTATCAATCTTACAGGTAAAGAAGTTCATAAAGTCATTACTGCTGTGCTGTTTACAAACATCAGAAGGTGAAGCTTTATCTTTGGTTAATTTAGCCACTGTATCGAATAAATACCTAGGGTTGTGTTTGTTTTCTTCTAAGAGAGTCGAGAAGTAAGCAGATCTAGCAGTTTTTAGGGCCTTTCTGTATGCAATCATGCTCTCTTTCCACGAAATGAGAAAAACTTCTAGTTTTGTTTTCTTCCAGCTGCGCTCCATTTTTCTGGCTGCTGTTTTAAGGGCCCGGGTGTGCTCGTTGTACCACGGCGTTGGACTGTTTTCTTTAATCTTCTTTAAGCGCCGGGGAGCAACTGTGTCTAAAGTGCTGGAAAAGAGAGAGTCAATAGTTTCTGTTGCAACATCGAGTTCCTCTAGGCTATCTGGGATGCTGAGGAGATGAAACTGATGAGGAAGATTATTTACAAAGAAATCTTTAGTCGCAGCAGTGATAGTCCTGCCATATTTAAAGCGAGGGGACGGCTTTGCAGCCTTTGCTAAATTAAGTGTACATGATACTAGGTAATGATCTGAGATGTCATCGCTCTGCTGCAGAATTTCAATGGTATCAACATTTATTCCATGTGACAGTATTAGGTCTAACGTATGATTACGGCGATGAGTGGGTCCTGACACGTGTTGCCTTACTCCAATAGAGTTTAGAATGTCTCTAAATGCCAATCCCAGTGCGTCTTTTTCATTGTCTACATGGATATTAAAATCACCAACAATTAGGGCTTTATCTGCAGCCAGTACTAACTCTGATAGAAAATCAGCAAATTCTCTGGTAAAGTCTGTATGGTGCCCTGGTGGCCTATATACAGTAGCCAGCAGAAATGTCAAACGGGATTTATCGATTTCACTACATAACGTTACATAAAGCACCAAAACTTCAAAGGAATTATATTTGAAACTAGACTTGTGAGTAATACTGAAGATATTATTATAAATTACAGCAACACCTCCCCCTTTACCTTTCAGACGTGGCTCGTGTTTATAACAATAATCTTGGGGGGTGGACTCATTTAAAGTAATGTAATCGTCAGGTTTTAGCCAGGTTTCTGTCAAACACAGCACATCTAGGTTATGATCTGTAATCATATCATTAACAATAAGCGCTTTTGAGGAAAGGGATCGAATATTCAGCAACCCGAGCTTTATCATTTGATCATCTGTATTATATCTGTTATTTATTTGTTGGACATCAATTAAATTTTTACAGTTGAATGATTTTGATGGTTTTTTGTATTTACTAATTCGTGGAACAGACACAGTCTCTATGTGATAATATCTAGGTGAAAGAGTCTCTATGTGCTGGGATTTATCTGACTTCTGTGACGTGAGACAGCTAGCAGGCGGTCGGGTAAGCCAGTCCGTCTGCTTCCTGACCTGGGCCCCAGTTAGTCAAGGTTTAGCTCTAAGACTATGTGCCAAATTACTAGAGAGAAGAGCGGCACCATCCCAGGAAGGATGAATACCATCTTTTTTCAACAGGTCAGGTCTGCCCCAAAAGCTTTTCCAATTGTCTATGAACCCTATGTTATTTTGCGGACACCACTTAGACAACCAGCCATTGAGTGATGATAGTCTGCTAAGTATCTCATCACTCCTTTTAACGGGGAGGGGACCAGAGCAAAAAACGTCATCTGCCATCGTACTTGCGAGTCATCGTACTGAACTGAAATGTTGGAGCGGCTCAGTCAAGTGTTAGGCAGACTAAGCGCAGCCAACCTGAAACTTAAACCTTCTAAGTGTGTCCTGTTCCGAGAGCAAGTGGCTTACTTGGGGCACATCGTCTCCGCCAAAGGTGTCGCTGACCCCCAAAATGTATTTGAAGTGCATCAGTTTGTCGGCCTGGCTTCGTATTACCGACTCTTCGTCAAAGATTTCGCCTCCGTTGCCAAGCCCCTCCATGAACTCACCAAAAAGTATGCACGCTTTAACTGGACAGATGAATGCCAGGAGGCATTTGAACAACTGAAAAGCCGGCTGACATCAGCACCTGTGCTGGGCTATCCCCTCGACAGTGGCAAGTTGCTCCTCGACACGGACGCCAGTGACTGGGGAATTGGAGCAGTCCTCTCCCAAGTGCAAGAAGGTGAGGAGAGAGTACTCGCTTGTGGGAGTAGGAGATTGTCAGCCACCGAGCAAAACTATTGCACCACCAGACAAGAACTTCTGACAGCTGTCAAGTTCACCTCTCATTTCCGGCAGTACCTGCTGGGGAGATCATTCATCATACGGACTGACCACAGCAGCCTGCGCTGGTTGACTTGGATGAGGGAGCCTGAGGGCCAGCTCGCTTGCTGGAAAAATTGGCAGAGTATGACTTCCAGGTGATCCATCGTCCAGGGAGACACCACCAAAATGCGGACGCGCTCTCCAGAAGACCCTGCGGGACGTCGTGCCCATGCACAGTGCCAAAACCTAGCCTCAGTAACCAGCTTCAGCACAAAGGGGTTCAGTGCAACATGGCCGAGAGTCCAGCTGCAGAGGATGCTGGGGAAACTCCTGCAGAGCAACCTCCAGTGGGGGTAGTGGTGCCCGAAGGTAGCTGTGGATGCAGCCCCGCAGTTGAGCCTAAGTATCTTCCAGTGGGGGTAGTGGACGCTTTCAGATATAATCAAGCTGGCTCTTCGTTCCGTCCAGGTGTCTACAGGGTGAGTAAGCCAGCCCAAACCAACCTGTTCGGTGGCTGGACCCAAGAGCAGTTAATCAGTGCCCAAGAAACTGACCCAGATATAGCACCAGTGAGGAAGTAGATGGACGAGGGGAGGGGCAGGCCACCCTGGGTTGACATAGCACCCTACAGCCCTGCCACCAAAGCCTACTGGTCGCAGTGGAAAAGGCTCTATCAGAAAGACGGAGTTTTGCTAAGGAAATTTTACTGCACGGATGGAAGGGTGTTCTATCCACAGATCCTGCTACCTCAGGAGTACCACACCTCAGTGACAGAACAATTGCACGATGGTCCAGTCGGTGGCCACTTTGGAGGAGAAAGGACCCTCGCACGTCTCAAGGCCCGGTACTACTGGTACAATATGAGAGATGACGTCACTCTGTGGTGCCGCACCTGCACCAGCTGTGCTGCGAAAGCCCGCCCCAAGAAAACACCTTAAGCCGCCATGGGCACAGTGCGAGTTGGTGCCCCCTTCAAACGGATCGCAGTTGATTTAATGGGACCATTAAATGAAACCGAAACACGCAACCGCTACATAATAGTGGTACAGGACTACTTCAGCAAATGGGTGGAAGCCTATCCTGTTTCCAACGAACAAGCAATGACAGTGGCTGAAAAGATTGTTTCCGAGTGGGTGTGTAGGTACGGCGCTCCACAGTGCTTACACAGCGACCAAGGTACCAATTTCGAGTCAGCTGTGTTCCAGGAAATGTGTGAGCTGCTGGGAATCGACAAGACACGGACCACGCCGTTTCGCCCACAGTCTGACGTCCAAGTAGAGCGCTTCAGTGCCACCCTGCAGAAAATCATAGCCACCACTGCAGAGCGATGCCATTGGGACTGGGACATTATGACACCATATGCGGTCATGGCTTACTGTGCAACCAAACACAGCTCCACGTGCCTGACGCCTAATATGATGCTGTTCGGACGGGAAATTACAGAGCCAGTGGATCTTGTTGCTGGGTTGCCACCTGACCCAGACAACACTACTACTCCTCCATTCTATGTTGTACAGCTCAGGGAACGGCTCGAGCTTTCTCACCAGTTGGCCTGGGAGGCGCTGGGAAAATCCATTGAGCGTGCCAAACGACAGTACGACAAAAATGTTTGCAGAGTCCAACACAAAGTCGGTGATGCAGTATGATTCCTGGTCAAAGGCACAAGGAGAGTAAAGAATAAATTGCGGAAGTTCCTGCCCTCCTACGAGGGTCCGTACTTCGTGGTGGGTGTACTGGACGACCAGTATTGTATCATTACAAAAGTAACTTGACTATGTTGAGGTTAAAATGTGAAGTTGGTATGGGCTTAATATAATTGTTTACTATCAACAGTCGGTAATTTGGATACTAATGGGCCACATAGTTTTGTTATAGCATCCTGGGTATATTTAATGCTAAGCACTTTATTAAGCATTTGTGTGAAAAACATTATGTGAAGGAAAAAAAATTCTAATTTGTTTAACAGAATATTTTGCCTAGTTTTGCACTTAAAATCCTGCAACCTGGAGTAACTTTACGCTAACGTTGAGTTGAGTGGTTAAAGTAATAGTCACATTTTTCTCAGGGAATGTATAAGTGTCATGTTTAGGACCTTTGCTACATGTACAAACGAAGGACTATGCAATATGCCTTAATGGACGTTTTATGGACATTTCACTTTAACTTTCCACTGGAGGAGGGCCCTTCAAGGACTGTGGGAAACATGGGTTATGGTTGGGGATGTTTATATAATGACTATCTAATTAATATTTTCCTGTGTACAGTGTAATGATGCTGGAGATATGTTAAAGGTTTAATCATTCTCCAGAGTGGGGGTAGTGTTGCCATCTCTGCCTCCTTGCGGCTTGTTGGGAAAAATGCGTATGTGTGACGTAGTGGGGCAGGATGTGTTATGGGCAGTGTAAACAAAGCATAGCGGGAGAATCAGTTTTGAGTTTTACGGTGCAAATGAAGTGGTGACGCAGTCTATGCTCCAGTTGAATGCTAGCAAGCAAAGTGCCTTTATGCCCGTGAATGTGTAACGTTTCCACTGTGAGTAATAAAGCCCGAGTTCATTGCTGAAACCAACCGACGCCTCACTGTTTTGTACTTCGGCTCTGTTAGCCCGGACCACTAGATGCCAGTTACCTGCCACAAGCCAAGTTATTATATTGAAACCAGCTCGCACCCAACTACGGTTCGGGGCGTGGAAGCTGTGAAGGTAACAGGTGTTACAATATATTCGGTTCCTGAAATATTTGGTTCCAGTGGGTGGTGCAATCATGAATATTCATGAGGTTCCCCTGTTGTGGGCGTGTCCTTGAGACTATGTGCAAACGAATGGAACAGAAAATATTAGCACACGCTCTTCAAATCGCAACTTGTTTAATTGATTTCGAAAAGGTAATAAAAGTTTAATTGTTAATAATACAGTGGGAAGAACAAATATTTGATACACTGCCGATTTTGCAGGTTTGCCCACTTACAAAGCATGTAGAAGTCTGTCATTTTTATCATAGGTACTCTTCAACTGTGAGAGACGGAATCTAAAACAAAAATCCAGAAAATCACATTGTATGATTTTCAAATAATTAATTTGCATTTTATTGCATGACATAAGTATTTGATCACCTACCAACCAGTAAGAATTCCGGCTCTCACAGACCTGTTAGTTTTTCTTTAAGAAGCCCTCCTGTTCTCCACTCATTACCTGTATTAACTGCACCTGTTTGAACTCGTTACCTGTATAAAAGACACCTGTCCACACATTCAATCAAACAGACTCCAACCTCTCCACAATGGCCAAGACCAGAGAGCTGTGTAAGGACATCAGGGATAAAAATGTAGACCTGCACAAGGCTGGGATGGGCTACAGGACAATAGGCAAGCAGCTTGGTGAGAAGGCAACAACTGTTGGCGCAATTATTAGAAAATGGAAGAAGTTCAAGATGACGGTCAATCTCCCTCGGTCTGGTGCACCATACAAGATCTCACCTCATGGGGCATCAATGATCATGAGGAAGGTGAGGAATCAGCCCAGAACTACACGGCAGGACCTGGCCAATGACCTGAAGAGAGCTGGGACCACAGTCTCAAAGAAAACCATTAGTAACACACTACGCCGTCATGGATTAAAATCCTGCAGCGCACGCAAGGCCCCCTGCTCAAGCCAGCGCATGTCCAGGCCCGTCTGAAGTTTGCCAATGACCATCTGGATGATCCAGAGGAGGAATGGGAGAAGGTCATGTGGTCTGATAAGACAAAAATAGAGCTTTTTGGTCTAAACTCCACTCACCGTGTTTGGAGGAAGAAGAAGAATGAGTACAACCCCAAGAACACCATCCCAACCGTGAAGCATGGAGGTGGAAACATCATTCTTTGGGGATGCTTTTCTGCAAAGGGGACAGGACGACTGCACCGTATTGAGGGGAGGATGGATGGGGCCATGTATTGCGAGATCTTGGCCAACAACCTCCTTCCCTCAGTAAGAGCATTGAAGATGGGTCGTGGCTGGGTCTTCCAGCATGACAACGACCCAAAACACACAGCCAGGGCAACTAAGGAGTGGCTCTGTAAGAAGCATCTCAAGGTCCTGGAGTGGCCTAACCAGTCTCCAGACCTGAACCTAATAGAAAATCTTTGGAGGGAGCTGAAAGTCCGTATTGCCCAGCGACAGCCCCGAAACCTGAAGGATCTGGAGAAGGTCTGTATGGAGGAGTGGGCCAAAACCCCTGCTGCAGTGTATGCAAACCTGGTCAAGAACTACAGGAAACGTGTGATCTCTGTAATTGCAAACAAAGGTTTCTGTACCAAATATTAAGTTCTGCTTTTCTGATGTATCAAATACTTATGTCATGCAATAAAATGCAAATTAATTACTTAAAAATCATACAATGTGATTTTCTGGATTTTTGTTTTAGATTCCGTCTCTCACAGTTGAAGAGTACCTATGATAAAAATGACACACTTCTACATGCTTTGTAAGTGGGCAAACCTGCTAAATCGGCAGTGTATCAAATACTTGTTCTCCCCACTGTAAACAACAACTCTTCACAGTTTCAAAGGAATTCATAGTTTGTGTAAAATGATAAACTGTCTGAGCTGTTTTGCCTGATGGATTGCAGGCATTCAGATACAGCAGAGCAAATATGAGCGAATAACCTATGGTGCTAGTCTAGGCTAATACAATTTATTTGGACTTTTTGATGTGTTTGTTGTATTCTGTCATCCTTTATTTCTTGCTCAAACCTGTATTACTTTCTTTCTTTTGTGGAACATATAAAAATATATTTTGAGATTATATGTGAGAAAAGTTTTTTTTCCCCCATTAGGAACCAATATTGTATTGGATCACAAATATTCTGAGGTCTATACTCTATAGATCATGATTCCCAACCAGGGGTATAAGAAAAGATTTTGATTTTTCTTTGTTAAAGCTTTGACTTTAATGCTACATAATATTCAGTAAAACTATTAAAAAACAAAACAAAAAAAAAAAACTGTAGTATGTTGTTGATAAGGGGTACTTGAGCCTTATTGATGGGCCTGTGGAGGTTGGGAAACATTTGATCAAAAAAATTTAGCAAGAAATTAAAGATGACATGAATAATCACACCAGGGTAGCACATGCATTTTATTAGATACATTTGTGGAGGTGTATTTTAGTCATTGTTGTCCACAAAAACTATTCAAATTAAAGCCTCAAGTTTTTTTTTTCTTTTTTTAAAGCCCAAACACATCGAGTCAAATTAAATTTATTTTTATATTATTTATTAGCCTAGTGTTAAGAAGTTTCATCCAATCAGAGCACTGTTTACTAAGTAACGTCAGTCAATGCCTAGCAGTCAGAAAGAGACGAATTATCCTGTGATCATTTCGATGTGTTTGAAAGCAGATTTGTGTACTTTATTGAGTTACCACAAGCTTGTTTGTTTACCATCGCGGCAGGAGTTCCCGCTAGCGCATAAGCGCCAAAGTTCACTCGTAATGTGATAACTAATGCCTAAGTATTTTCATAGTGTGAGTAATATATCTGGATGGTGATTTATATTGTTATTTGTCTATATTTGTGTATATATTACGTTATGTGCTGTTTGTTATATCGGCCGTTACTGCCTGTAATGACACTATAATCTAATGGCGTATCTCATCATAACTCACTTCACGTGTGTTCTCTAGACGCCATCTTGTGGACTAACTAAGTACTGCAACAACTTTAATAATGTAACCAGTTTTATTGCCTATGTGAATGTTACTGATGATGTATATCTAATCTTTATTGTTATTCTTTGATATTTCAGACCACTCACTGTAACCATCAAACTGAATCATCAGTAAACTCCAACTCTGCTTCAACTGAGTCTTGTGTTCTTGCCGACACACCAGTCCACCTCTTCCAGTACAAATACAGTCCTCAACTAAATCGCCAAAACACCTATCTGAATGCCTCTATCAGGCACAACAGCTCAGTTGGTGTATCATAATGCACAAACTGTTTTGAAAATGTGAACAGTTTTATAACAGGTTTATAATTACAATCCATTAAACAAGTTGCGATTTGAAGAGCGTGCGCAAAATTTTTTCTGTTCCATTCGTTTGCGCGTAGTCTCAGAGACACGCCCACAATGGGGGAAACTCATGAATATTCCTGATTGCACCACCCACTGGAACCAAATATTTCAGGAACCGAATATATTGTAACACCGCACGTGATCTGTTCATCTCCTCCGCTTTAGTACCAGTTACAACGTGAAATAAACATGAACGAACATCTGGGTATGTTAAAAGATACATTACATCTTACTGAATTCAGAATCATGTCTCATGTAATCGCTCAATCAGTGTTTCAACCGCGGAAAGACGTCAATGAAACCACTTATAAACGCGTCATGTAACGTAACATTTACCTCAGAAAAACATATTCAATGACCATAAGCTCGAAAGTCAGCTAGAAATGAACTCTAGAGAGGAAATTTTTGCTAAATATATGCACCATATTACATATTAAATATAATTTTTTATGTTCTTCATTGTATAATGCATGTTTGAATAAATCCGTCAAGTTGACAGCCACCATTTAAATGTTTAGGCCTATATTTAAAAAAAACTAATTGGAGTAGAAATAGATTATGTAGGCTAATTGTAAAGTTACCTTTATTATTTATAAAAACGCCCTTGGGTGTAATTTAAGTGTTTGTATACAAATCAGTTAATTTTAATCATTAACATTATAGTAATTTAGTTGTAGGCTAACTGACTCCCATGTATAATTCACAGCAATAGTTGAGAGATTTTCTTTCCTTGAGAAAATTTGGCATGCTGGATCTGATATATATCCAAAATAATCGATATCGAATCGAAAGCTTGTGTGTTGAAATCGAATTGAATCATGAAATGTACCCAGCCCTAAAACCTAAGTTGCTTCAGTCAAGTAAGTGTTCATCAAAATAATATAAAAGTTATTCTTACATTTACCTTATAAAAATCAGTAAAGATTTCACAGTGACAGTTCAAAGACACAGCACGAGCTTAAGGTTTTTACAAAAAGGCCTTTTACTTACTAAAAAATATATAAACTATCAATCAGACGACAGATTGCATGTTTTTCAGCAATTTTTTTCATTTAGAGGCCTAAGACAAGGCTTAAGCAAGTCCCAGACTAAAATGCATGTTTGAGCTGTTTTAACTGAAAGCAGCTTGCATTGATATACACTATATTGCAAAAAGTTTTGGGACGCCTGCCTTTACATGCACATGAACTTTAATGGCATCCCATTCTTAATCCGTAGCGTTTAGTATGGAGTTGGCCCACCCTTAGCAGCTATAACAGCTTCAACTCTTCTGGGAAGACTTTCCACAAGGTTTAGGAGTGTGTTTATGGGAAATTTTGACCATTCTTCTAGAAGCACATTTGTGAGGTCAGGCACTGATGTTGGACGAGAAGGACTGGCTCGCAGTCTCCGCTCTAATTCATCCCAAAGGTGTTCTACCGGGTTGAGGTCAGGACTCTGTGCAGGCCAGTCAAGTTCCTCCACACCAAACTCGCTCATCCATGTCTTTATGGACCTTGCTTTGTGCACTGGTGCGCAGTCATGTTGGAACAGGAAGGGCCATCCCCAAATGAAATGTGTCCAAAATGTCTTGGTATGCTAAAGCATTAAGAGTTCCTTTCACTGGAACTAATACCCCTTTTCCACCAGAATGAACTGGGTGCTAGTTCAGAGCCAGTGCTAGTGCCAGTTCGGAGTTGGTTCGACTGACGAGCCTTCTAAGAACCGGTTTGCCTTTCCACATGCTAGAGAGCCACCACAGAGCCAGGTCTTACGTCACTGTATACGTCTCATCTTTCTCAGCAACTCTAGCGAGGCAGCGGGAAACACAAACACACCAGGCTTGTTCGAGATGCATCGGCGCTGCGCAGACCGATCAGTGTATGATATCAGAATACCGCATGAGTGATTCAAAAGCATAAGTAGTCGTATGCTCTCGTTGTACTTTGATGTCATACAGCGATCGGTCTGCACAGCACCGATGCATCTCGAACAAGCCCTCCATCAACAATGGTGAACGTTGCGTTACTATTGATGCACATGGCTTTACGATCCTACATTGGCATCAAAACACAGCGAATCCAACGCATTCGTGCAGCTCACCGTAATTTGTATAGACGGAGATTACAATCGAGCAACTATTAGCTCGAATAGCTGCTAATTCAAAAATGGCGGTCACAAGTTTCTGTTCGTCTTGTTGGTCACGGTAACCCCGCCCCCAGCCGCTGACGCAAGCGGTTCTTACTTCTAGACCAGCAATGATTTGGTGCTACTTAAGAACCACTTTTCCTGGTTCGGAGCTGGTGCTTTGGGTGTGGAAAGACAAAGAACTGATTTGAAACTAGGCTCTGGCCCCGAACCAGCACCAGCAATGGCTTGGTGGAAAAGGGGTATAAGAGGCCAAGCCCAACCCCTGAAAAACAACCCCACACCATAATCCCCCCTCCACCAAACTTTACATTTGGCACAATGCAGTCAGGCAAGTACCGTTCTCCTGGCAACCGCCAAACTTAGACTCGTCCATTGGATTGCTAGACAGAGAAGCGTGATTGGTCACTCCAGAGAACATGTCTCCACTGCTCTAGAGTCCAGTGGCGGCATGCTTTACACCACTGCATCCCACGCTTTGCATTGCACTTGGTAATATAAGGCTTGGATGCAGCTGCTTGGCCATGGAAACCCATTCCATGAAGCTCTCTACGCACTGTTCTTGAGCTAATCTGAAGGCCACACAAAGTTTGGAGGTCTGTAGCTATTGACTCTGCAGAAAGTTGGCGACTTCTGCGCACTGTGCGCCTCAGCATGCGCTGACCCCACTTTGTGATTTTACGTGGCCTACCACTTTGTGGCTGAGTTGCTGTTGTTCCCAATTGCTTCCACTTTGTTATAATACCACTAACAGTTGACCGTGGAATATTTATAAGTGAGGAAATTTCACGAATGGACTTATTGCACAGGTGGCAACCTATCACGGTACCACACTTGAATTCACTGAGCTCCTGAGAGCGACCCATTCTTTCACAAATGTTTGTAGAAGCGTCTGCATGCCTAGTGCTTGATTTTATACACCTGTGGCCATGAAAGTGATTGGAACACCTGAATTCAGTGATTTGGAGGGGTGTCCCAATACTTTTGGCAATATAGTGTATCTTAAAATATGTCAGTGCCATTGTTTTGCCTCAAGATGCACATCAGTAATGTTTTTTTTCAGGGCACGTTTATAAAAGCTACTTAAATGTTTAAACTAAGGCTTAAGCCCTGTCTGTGAAACCAGGCCATAATTAGTCATTCTTAATCATAATGTGTGTTCAACCCAATAATGGATTAACCGGTGATGGTTGGAAGTAGGTCTCACTGTGAAACCTTTACAAAACAATAAAACATAATAAAAATAATGATCCTCACCACCACACACCAAAGTACAAATGCTTGTCTAAACAACATTTAAAATACAATTATTAGCACTTCATGTAGTGATCTGTAGTTTTTACAAAGGTGTTCATGTCAAGACAAGGTCATGTGTTGTGCATACGTGTATCATGAAATGCCTTTTCATACGTGATATAATTATATCATATAAATATAACCTAATAATTATGCATAATAATTAATATAATTATGTATCTATTCATTAGGCTGTATGTGTGATATACACCGATTAGGCATAACATTTTACAGGTGAAGTGAATAATATCTCAGTTACCTATGTAACCCTCGTTCCCTGAGGAGGGAACGGAGACGTTACGTCAGTGACTGACGAATGGGGGTTTCGCTTAGAAGCCTATCATCTTCGAGATCTTAGAAAACGCCCGATGGCGATGAAATGCCATGGGCCTGCGGAATTTGCATAGCGTAACTCCACCCCACCTCGTGGGTATATAAGGAAGTACGCTGGCAATGTCGCATTATGTTACCTGCTGAGGAGCCGAGATCTGAACTCCCGGCCGTTCCAGCGGTATAGCGGAAGTGGCAGAGGGATGTAACGTCTCCGTTCCCTCCTCAGGGAACGAGGGTTACATACGTAACCGAGACGTTCCCTTTCGTTCAGTCACTCTGAGTTACGCCAGTGACTGATGAATGGGGGTCCAATCTAATCACGCCACTCGGCTGTCGTCCAGTGCCCTGTGTAAGTGTGAGCTCCCTGTCGTAGACTAGTATGGACGAAGGACTCCCACTTAATACAGGAATACCAAGGTTCACTGGGAAGCATATTCCACGTGAAAACATGCACCAAGTGCCCGCCCACAGGGAGGACTTAAGGATATACATATGACCCGTGGAGGGGCTGCATATGGAAGAACTCTGGGGTAACCAGCCGAAGGTGGAATTTTTAAACCCCAGGAGTGGCAAGGCTTGCCAAGGGAAAGACACATCCTCAGAGAGGCTTACAGTGGAATACACATGTGGGGGTCGCCCGACGGGGGAACCATGCACACGGCTGCACCTAGCCGAACACGAGGGCTGACCGCACGGGCATGCACTCTGGTGTCAGCATCAATGGTGCTGGAGGAACTCAGGGCTTCAGGGAAGCAACCTGAGGAAATATCGTACGTATCCAGTCTGTGGAGTGAAATAGCGAGCAAGCGAAGACATCTGAGCCTGTCCAGCTACCGGCCACTACTTGAGGCGAGTACATGAGAGGACACTGGCTCCACTCGGAGGTTATAAAACCTGGCGAATGTGTTAGGTGTTGCCCAGCCTGCAGCTCTGCAGATGTCTGTCAGCGAGGCGCCATGCGCTAGAGCCCAAGAGGAGGCCACACTCCGGGTGGAGTGTGCCCTCACCCCTAGGGGGCATGGACGACCCTGCGCCTGGTAAGCCAAGACAATGGCGTCCACTATCCAGTGAGACAACCTTTGCTTGGAGAGAGCCTTTCCCTTCAGCTTCCAACCATAACAGACAAAGAGCTGGTCTGAGGTCCTGAAACACTGCGTTCTGTCTACGTAAGCACGGAGGGCGCGTACTGGACAGAGCAGTGCCAAGGCTGGGTCTGCCTCCTCCAAAGGCAGCGCTTGCAGGTTCACCACCTGGTCCCTGAACGGAGTGGTGGGAACCTTGGGCACATATCCAGGCCGGGGTCTCAGGATCACGTGAGAATCGGCCGGCCCGAATTCTAGGCACGCTTCGTCAACCGAAATGCCTGCAGGTCCCCTACCCTCTTGATGGAGGCCAAAGTGATCAGAAGCGCTGTCTTCATAGACTATCCAGTGGAACTTAAGCTCGACTGATCGCAAAGGCTCAAAGGGAGCTCTCTGCAGGGCTGATAAGACCACTGCGAGGTCCCAAGAGGATACGAGGGGATTGCGAGGAGGATTTAGTCTCCTCACCCCCCTCAGGAACCTGATGACCAGGTTGTGCTGACTTACCTTTTTCGTCTCCACGAGGTCATGGTAGGCTGAGATAGCGGCCACATAGACCTTCAGGGTGGAAGGAGACAACCTTTGTTCCAACCCTTCTTGGAGAAACGAGAGCACGGACCCGATCGGGCATTTCCAGGGGTCTTCTTGGCGAGAAGAGCACCAGGTGACAAAGAGGTTCCACTTCAACGCATAGGCATGTCTGGTAGACAAGGCCCTAGCGGAAGTGATGGTAGCCACCACCTGAGGTGGTAGGGTACTCAAACCTGCCGCGTCCCATCCAGGACCCACACGTGCAGGTTCCAGAGATCGGGACGCGGGTGCCAGAGGGTGCCCCGTCTCTGAGAAAGGAGGTCCTTCCTCAGAGGAATCGGCCAGGGAGGGGCTGTTGCAAGGAGTACGAGTTCGGAGAACCAGGTCCGGCCGGGCCAATATGGGGCGACCAAAAGGACCTGCTCCTTGTTCTCCCTGATCTTGCACTGTGCAAGAAGGCTCACTGGGGGGAACGCATATTTGCGGAGGCCAGCTGTGCACCAGTGCATCCGTGCCGAGGGTTCCCTCGGTCAGGGAGTAAAACAGACGGCAGTGGGAAGAGTCGTGGGAGGCAAACAGATCTACCTGTGCGTCGCCGAACTGTTCCCAAATCAGCTGAACCGTCTGGGGATGGAGTCTCCATTCTCCAGGAAGTGGCTGAAGCCGTGAGAGCTCGTCGGCTGCACGGTTCAAGTCTCCCGGAACGTAAATGGCACGAAGCGATCTCAGATGCTTCTGACTCCATATGAGGAGATGGCGGGCGAGTTGCGGCATACGGCGGGAGCGTAGCGTTGATGTACGCTACTGTGGCCATGTTGTCTGACCGGACTAGCACGTGTTGACCCCTGAGCAACGCTTGGAAGCGGTGCAGGGCGAACCGTACTGCCAGCAACTCGAGGCAATTGACATGCAGGAGGCACTGGGGTCCTGTCCAGGAGCCCGCGGCAGCATGTCCATTGCACATGGCACCCCAGCCCGTGGCAGAGGCATCTGTTGATACAACAATATGCCTGGAAACTCGTTCTAAGGGAACTCCGATCCCAGGTTCGACCACGGGGTGAAGGTCTGTAGGCAGGCCCGAGTCACTGGGACCCGGAGCGTGCCTGTCTGCCATGCCCATCTCGGGACTCGATCGTGAAGCCAGTGCTGAAGCGGTCTCATATGAAGCAATCCAAGCGGCGTGACCGCGGCTGCAGATGCCATATGCCCCAGGAGCCTCTTGCTCTCTGGAGCCTCTTGCTCTCTGGGGCATATTGCACTCTTGCTCTCGATTTGACGGAGGCAAGTCAGCGGTGACTGCGCGCGCTCGCTCGTAAGCTGCGCGTACATTTGCGACCGAGTCAATTTCCATACCGAGAAAAGAGATCCTCTCCACTGGGGAGAGTTTGCTCTTTTCCCAGTTGACCCGAAGGCCCAGACGGGCGAGGTGCTGGAGCACCAGATCTCTGTGTACGCACCTGCTCTCGAGAGTGACTCAGAATCAGCCAGTCGTACTTCATTTCGATTCGATCTCGATCGCACCCTTCGCCAGTAAGGTAGCAACCTCTGCACGCGTGACAGGGGCATTAGGCTCCACCATGGTATAGCGGACTCCCCGGAAGCAGGGAGGAGACTGGGTGAACTGAATCGCGACCCAGCGGGACAGTCTGGGAAGCTCTAGCCAGGCTCCCAAGAACTGAACCAGCGGGGTCATGTGACCCACAGACGTACCCCGGGTGGGGCAGCGAGGCGGCGTGACCGGCCCAGACGTGGGAGGCGTAGCGTCCCGGTGTGGGGGCACGGTCATCTGCCGCATCCTGACAGAGGAGACCAGGGAAGGACGTGCGTTCCACTGCGGTCTGCTCTGAGAGGAGTCTGGGGCCAGAGGGGGACGAGAGTGGCGTGGCCCGGGGGCGGCGCACACTGCCATCCGCGGTCTCTGGGTGCTCAGGGATGGGGGTATGAGTTCTTTCTTTAACCACAATAGGGTGCTGCTGACCCGGGGGCCAGCAGCGGAATAAAAGATTCTCCCCCGGCCCTCCACCGGGGGAAGCAGTGGTCCTGCTACCATCTCCTGGGAAGAACTGCCCATCCCTGAGCTGGAACGGATTGGGGCGCCTTCCTGTGGCGTCCTCCACGGCGCGGCCTAGGTTAAGGCTGCTGCTGGGGCTGGGCGGGAGACGCAGGAGGGCGCCCTCGGCGGCGAGCAAGCTGAGGCAACTGTGCCGGCGGCGGGGTGGAGGCAGCAGCTGGCCGCCGGGGCAGTATGTGCTTGATGGCCTCAGTCTGCTTCTAGGCGGCTGAGAACTGTTGGGCGAAGTTCTCAACCGCGCCGCCAAAGAGCCCATCCTGGTATATGGGAGTGTCGTCCCGCATATCAGCCAGGTTGAGCCACAGGTGTCTCTCCTGGACCACGGCTGTGGACATCACCTGGCCCAGGGAGCGTGCGGTCACCTTCGTCGCCCGGAGGAATTGGGGGCGGGGCCTGGCGGGTGTCAGGGCGCGGCGCCCCCAAAAACCAATCATCCAGCCGCGAACGCTCGGGACGGGGCGGAGGGTTCCACTCCAGCCCGAGGCTCGCGGCTGCCCGAGAAAGCATGGCTGTCAGCTCTGGGTCTAACTCGGACAATGCTGGCACACCCGAAGGCGGCAGCACAGCCGAATCATCATCCTCAGAGGACTCGAGCCCACCTTGAGATGCGGCGATCGACATCTCGTCGTCCTCCGGAGCGCCGAACAAAACACGCGGGGCGGCAGGAGCCGGGGCCGCTGTTTCAGTCCGAGTGCTTGCGGGTAGCGGTGCGCTAGAGGGGGGCGTGGCCCAAGGAACTAGTGTCGGGGCTTTGTTCCACACCGTCACACTCAGGTCACCCTGGCCACCAGCCAAAGTACCGCCTCGCGTAGAGACGGTAGATTGGGGTGTGGCAGAGGGGATTCTCGCTCCAGGACGGAGTCCATCGAGTCTCTACCGCAGCACCGCGATGGTCATGTTCCCAAATGAAAATGACGCATCCACAAACGCTGCCTGAGCGTGCTGTAAGCCCAAACACATCAGGCAGTGATTGTGCCCATCGGAAGGCGGCAGAGACCGACCGCACCCAGAAGTGCACGGGCAAGACATCTTTAAAAAGACACGCCACGTGCAAGCTCTTTTTGTGAGAAGAAACTCCGCAGTAGTGCTGAAGCGCCCAGGGAAACACACACCAGCTGGATGCAGACCACTGCACAGATCAGCAGGCAGGCAATGTGCGATCGCTGGAACGCGCCGTAACACCAACACCGACTGGAGAGTTGCTCGTCTCGAAGAAGCTGACAAACTCAGTATCAGAGTTACACTATGCAAATTCCACAGGCTCATGGCATTTCATCGCCATTGGGCGTTTTCTAAGATCTCGAAGATGATAGGTTTCTAAGCGAAACCCCCATTTGTCAGTCACTGACGTAACTCTGAGTGACTGAACGAAAGGGATCACTGATTATCTCTTCATCACGGCACCTGTTAGTGGGTGGGATATATTAGACAGCAAGTGAACATTTTATCCTCAAAGTTGATGTTTTAGAAGCAGGAAAAATGGTCAAGTGTAAGGATTTGAGCGAGTTTGACAAGGGCCAAATTGTGATAGCTAGACGCATCTCCAAAATACATCTGGTTATATACACCGATTAGGTACTCACGCTATAGAGTGCGGCGTGGGGGACTAGATTTGATGGCCGAGTGCGGGCGCGGGCGGTAAGGTACTCGTGTATATGCGGGTTGCGGGAGAATAAAACTATTCACGGGACTACTGCAAAATAGAAATATCTAAAAATAAAACATCTAAAAACAAATAAATTGTTATTCATCTATTGCACGAAAGCACCAAGAACAACTAAAACAATAAAAACTATTTACAGGTGCAAGCATGGGTAGAGTTTCTGTTTATAATGTGTTTTTGCTGCGTTGTGCAATGTAGCCAATCACAGACATATGTGTTGATTTCTAAACGCAATGACCAATCAGATGCATTTAGGATAGAGTCCACTCTCCGCTCAAAGTGAGTTTTTGTTCAGTGCTGAATTCTGTATGCTGGCAAATCCTCTGATTATAACAAAGAAAGTGTGGACATTATGAAAGATTAATTGTGCAGTCAGCTTCATAACATATGGCGGGCGGGAAGGTCCAAATATAGGACTAATGATTTGTCGTGGGAAATCACTATACTATAGACAGTAGCTACTGACTTTCCCACTGATAGGCCGGCAGTGGATCTGTATAAGCACTACTCACATGGCAGACGACTGACTCTCCTCACGCAGCGGGCAACTCACTTTCATCACACGGCGACTCACTTTCTTCACTCATGTACAGTATTATAATAAAATCTATACCCTTTTATTTGTATACTTTTAGGGTATACAAATACTGTGATGGTGCAATAACAAACTACATTCAGTAAAGTTTATCATTTTTGTGTTGCAGATGTCATTTATTCCGAACCAATATTCCCATCAGTGTTCTGTATTTGATTCTCATGGCATTTTTTTTTTTACCCTTATAAAGGCAATTTTCCCCTAACCTTATTAAATGTGGGCTGTCATCTTTCATGTCAAATTCTTAAATGTTATCAGTACATTTAATTAGAATAAGCAACTATAGGGCTTTTACCAATCAAATTGAACTCTGTATCAACAAAATACACTGAACAAAATTATAAACATAACACTTTTGTTTTTTCCCCCGTTTTTCATGAGCTGAACTCAAAGATCTTTTTCTATGTACACAAAAGGCCTATTTCTCTCAAATATTGCTCACAAATCTGTCTAAATCTGTGTTAGTGAGCACTTCTCCTTTGTCGAGATAATCCATCCACCTCACAGGTGTGGCATATCAAGATGCTAATTAGACAGCATGATTATTGCACAGGTGTGCCTTAGGCTGGCCACAATAAAAGGATACTCTAAAATGTGCAATTTTACTGTATTGGGGGGGTCTGAAAACCAGTCAGTATCTGGTGTGACCACCATTTGCCTCACGCAGTGCAACACATCTCCTTCGCATAGAGTTGATCAGGTTGTTGATTGTGGCCTGTAGAATGTTGGTCCACTCCTCTTCAATGGCTGTGCGAAGTTGCTGGATATTGGCAGGAACTGGAACATGCTGTCGTATACGCCGATCCAGAGCATCCCAAACATGCTCAATGGGTGACATGTCCGGTGAGTATGCTGGCCATGCAAGAACTGGGACGTTTTCAGCTTCCAGGAATTGTGTACAGATCCTTGCAACATGGGCCCGTGCATTATCATGCTGCAACATGAGGTGATGGTCATGGATGAATGGCACAAAAATGGGCCTCAGGATCTCGTCACGGTATCTCTGTGCATTCAAAATGCCATCAATAAAATGCACCTGTGTTCGTTGTCCATAACAGACGCCTGCCCATACCATAACCCCACCGCCACCATGGGCCACTCGATCCACAATGTTGACATCAGCAAACCGCTCACCCACACGACGCCATACACGCTGTCTGCCATTCTGCCCTGTACAGTGAAAACCGGGATTCATCTGTGAAGAGAACACCTCTCCAAAGTGCCAGATGCCATCGAATGTGAGCATTTGCCCACTCAAGTCGGTTACGACGACGAACTGCAGTCAGGTCGAGACTCCGATGAGGACGACGAGCATGCAGATGAGCTTCCCTGAGACGGTTTCTGACAGTTTGTGCAGAAATTCTTTGGTTATGCAAACCGTTTGTTGCAGCAGCTGTCCGGGTGGCTGGTCTCAGACGATCTTGGAGATGAAGATGCTGGATGTGGAGGTCCTGGGCTGGTGTGGTTACACATGGTCTGCGGTTGTGAGGCCGGTTGGATGTACTGCCAAATTCTCTGAAACGCCTTTGGAGACGGCTTATGGTAGAGAAATGAACATTCAATTCACGGGCAATCGCTCTGGTGGACATTCCTGCAGTCAGCATGCCAATTGCACGCTCCCTCAAAACTTGCGACATCTGTGGCATTGTGCTGTGTGATAAAACTGCACATTTTAGAGTGGCCTTTTATTGTGGCCAGCCTAAGGCACACCTGTGCAATAATCATGCTGTCTAATCAGCATCTTGATATGCCACACCTGTGAGGTGGATGGATTATCTCGGGAAAAGGAGAAGTGCTCACTAACACAGATTTAGACAGATTTGTGAACAATATTTGAGAGAAATAGGCCTTTTGTGTACATAGAAAAAGTCTTAGATCTTTGAGTTCAGCTCATGAAAAACGGGGGCAAAAACAAAAGTGTTGCGTTTATAATTTTGTTCATTGTATATGTGTGTGTGAGTGTGTTTCAGGTATTCTCTATATTATGGGGACATTTTTTGTTCAGCTCATAAATCATACTAAGTGATGTTTTTTGAAAATGTAAAAATGCAGAAAGTATTTTGTGATGGGTAAGTTTAGGGTTAGGGAATAGAATATACAGTTTGTACAGTATAAAAACAATTATGTCTATGTCCCCATAAAACAAGGAACCCCTACATGTGTGCGCTGTGTACTTAACATCCGGTCGCTCCAGTTTGCAATAATGTAAATCACGTTAGATAAAAGCACCTCACAACTGAAAGCTTGCTTTTTACTCTCGTACTAAGCATAAATACACATTGTATTTAACATAGCCTATGCAGTTATATGTACATATAAAAAAATCCAAATTTGTAAACTAGGAGCATTAATAACGTCTTTTTAAGAAATATCGGTAACACTTTATTTTACAGTGTCCTTGTTACATATGTTACATGTACTTACTCCAGTAGTAATTTATGCAAAAATACATGCAACTAACCCTACACCAAACCCTAATCCTATCCTAACCCTATAGTAAGGACATGTAGTTAAATTCTTATTACTCAGTACTTACACTGTAACAATGACACCTTAAAATAAAGTGTAACCAAAATATCAAACTAAAAGTCTAAACAGTTGCACATGATCAAAGACACAGGGTTTCCATGTTTTATGGGGACTTTCCATAGACATTTTTTTTTTACTGTACAAACTTTATATTATATCCCCTTACGCTAAACCTACCCATCACACAAAACTTTCTGAATTTTTATATTGTCAAAAAACATCACTTAGTATGATTTATAAGCTGTTTTCCTCATGGGGACCAAAAATATCTCCACAAGGACAAGGATTTTGAATATTGCCATCTTTTTGTCCCCATTACGTAGGGTTTACCTGAACCACACACACGTGTTTGTTTCACTGTATTAGTGAGGACACTGCATAGACTTCCATTGATTTTTATATCAGGTTTATGATATTTTTACCACCTAACTTAACCCCTACCCCTAAACCAACCCATCACAGAAACATTAAATAAAAACATGTTTTGGCCAATTATAAGCCCTTTTAATTAGTGAGGACCAGTAAAATTATATATAAGTGAGGACATTTGATCCTCACAAGTTTAGAAAACCCACACACACACACACACACACACACAATAAAGTGTGTTGGACAGACAGTAAAAAAAAATCTCTCACGCCATCTAGTGATGAAATTGTGTGATTGAACATGACTCAATCATCCCTAGCAGCTCTGGAGAAAACAGTGATGTCATCACCCAGCTCAGTTCAGTTCTCATACAGTGGTGTCAATGCAGGCAGATCAATAATATTGTTGAATATTAAGTGTCTCCAACTAAGCAAGCCAGAGGCAACAGTGACAGAATGGAGAAAAAAACCTAGGGTAGAAACCAGGCTCAGTCGGGGGTCCAGTTCTCCTCTGGCCAACGAACGAACAGTGTATGATTATGATTCAGGCAGCATTACATGTCAGAAGTCAGATTGGATCAGATCATTCAGAATATTTATCCAGTTCCATCTGGGTGAAGGTCGGATTCATCACGCCGGTATGGAGACGGGTTTGTTGAGGATCTGTGCCACTGGCTGTCGATGAGGCCTTCACATCTCTTCTGACACTTCAGGGCTGAGTTGTGGTCGTGTCTTTAACAATAATTTATGAAGCCTAACTATCATTTAACTGATTTGAATAATAGAAATTGATAATGTGCTATGTGTATGCCAGGTTAAAGAGATGTGTTTTTAATCTAGATTTAAACTGACACAATGTGTCTGCTTCCCAAACAAAGCTAGGAAGACTGTTCCAAAGTTTAGGTGCTAAATAGGAAAAGGATTTACCGCCTGCAGTTGATTTTGATATTCTAGGTATTATCAACAGGCCAGAATTTTGAGATTGCAATAGACTTGAAGGACTATAATGTGTTAAGAGCTCGCTCAAGTACTGGGGAACTAAACTATTTAGTGCTTTGTAAGTAATTAGCAAGATTTTAAAATGTATACAATGATAATAGGGAGCCAATGCAGTGTTGACAGAAACGGGCTAATATGGTCATACTTCCTGGTTCTAGTAAGAACTCTAGCTGCTGCTTTTTGGACCAGCTGGAGTTTGTTTATTAAGCGTGCAGGGCAACCACCCAGTAGAGCATTACAATAATCTAGCCTTGAGCTCAGAACTAACTGTTCTGCATTTGTCACTGAGAGCATATGTCGTCGTTTAGATATATTTTTAAGATGGAAGAATGTGGTTTTACAGATGCTAGAAATGTGGCTTTCAAGTGAAAGATTGGTATCAAAGAGCACACGCAGGTTCCTAACTGACGACGAAGACTTGACAGAGCAGCCATCAAATGTTAGACAGTATTCTAGGTTACTACATGCAAAGGTTTTTGTTCCAGTAATTAGAAACTCTGTTTTTTTAGAATTAAGTAGTAGGAAATTACTAGTCATCCAGTTTTTTTTATATCAGCTATGCATTCCATGAATTTTGTGAATTGGTAAGTTTCATCAGAGCGCAAAGAAATATAGAGCTATCCCATCAGCATAACAGTGAAAACTAACGCCATACTTCCTAATGATATCTCCCACGGTTAGCATGTACAGGGTGAAAAGCAGCGGTCCTACTGAGCCTTGCGGTACTCCATACTGAACTTGTGATCGGCATGACATCTCTTAATTTATTGCTACGAACTGATAACGGTCAGATAAGTATGATTGAAACCATGCAAATGCAGTTCGACTAATGCCAACATAATTTTTGAGTCAAAAGAATGTTGTGGTCGATGGTATCAAATGCAGCACTAAGATCCAGTAACACTAATAGAGAGATACAACCACGATCGGATGATAAGAGTAAATCATTTATAACTCTAATGAGAGCAGTCTCAGTACTATGATATGGTCTAAATCCTGACTGGAAATCCTTGCAGATACCATTTCTTTCTAAAAAGTAACATAGTTGTGAGGATACTGCCTTTTCTAGTATTTTTGACAGAAAGGGTAGAATCGAGATCGGCCTGTATTTGACTAATTCTCTAGGATCAAGTTGCGTTTTTTTAATAAAAGGTTTAATAATAGCCAACTTAAAAGTTTTAGGTACATATCCTAATGACAATGATGAATTGATAATATTAAGAAGAGGATCTATGACCCCTTGAAGCATCTCTTTCAGTAGCTTAGTCGGTATAGAGTCTAACATACATGTTGTTGATTTAGATGATTTAAGGAGTTTAGATAATTCTTTCTTTTCTATAGCATAGAATGAATGGAATTTTTCCTCTAGGACACTACAATGCACTGTCTGATGCAATCCTGTAGTTCACAGTTGAAATATTTTATAATTATAGTTATAATTTTCTCTTTAATAATATCAATCTTGCAAGTAAAGAAGTTCATAAAGTCATTACTGCTGTGCTGTTTGGAAACATCAGAAGTTGAAGCTTTATTTATTGTTAATTTAGCCACTGTATCAAATAAATACCTAGGGTTGTGCTTGTTTTTGTGAAAAATAAGCAGATCTAGCCATTTTTAGGCCTTTCTGTATGCAATAATTTTTCTGGCTGCTCTCATGTGATATCGCTTTATATCAGCACGGCTGTGATTCGGCCGTAGGCTGATATAGAACCATATCGCATGACTACAAGTAGTGGTTGCACAGACTAGTCGACTAATCGGCTAGTTGACTTTAATGCTCTGCCATGACACTTTAAGCTTGACGTCGGCTAGTCGCTGGCCTATAGAGGGCGCAATAGGATAAGCCATTTTCTGACACGCACGCTCCATTTCCAACAGTTAAAATGACAAATAAATGCATATTCAGAGAGCTCTCCACAAGACATGTTTGATTATGCCACCTGGATGCTTACTGCTTATTGTACACGTAAGTTATTCACCGTTCTAAACTAATGCATGCTGCACTGTAACGGACACATCACGCGGAGATCGCACGCGCCGCACACAGAATCATTCAGCAGCGCAGAAATGTATTGTCAACACTGTTCTGTGATTTATCAATAAAATAACTTAGAAACTGAAAAGTTCTAGCATATATTTTTTGATATCTAAAACCCACAGCTTCACTATTAGTAGAGAGATGCTGCAGGTAGAATTAATTCACACGCAATCGCTCTCTCTCTCTCTCTCTCTCTCTCTCTCTCTCTCACTAATGCAATCATATAGATGTAATCTTTACTGGGCTACTTTATCTGCATCTGATTCAAAATGAGCAGAAATCTGTGAGAAATATAACGACCCAAAGACAAAAGAATTGATATACAAAAGCTGTTATGTAGGAGCAATAACCTTTTGGGCAGCAAATAAGAAACAACAACGGAGTGTCTTTTAAAAGCATTTATTTGTATGGAACTACTTCCTTCCGCCACGGATTCAAATCTCAAGTTCACAGTTTAACGGTTGAGCCCAAGCCTCTGTTACTAATTCTAAAACGTCACTTTAGAACTAGTAACGAAGGAATGCTTAATTGAAGCTTATTGTATTATGTAGAGTATTATTAGAGAGAGATTGACTTTCGAAATCTGATATTTTCGAGATCGATTTTCTTCAGGTCAATCTTATAGTCATAATCACAAAATCAGTTTGAATGTCCGCTGAGGACATTGTCCTTGTAACAGTTATGGGGATTTCCCATGACAGCACTAGACAGTGCATTTGTAAGTTGCGCCTTAAGGAGTTGTTTAAAGTAATTACAATGACCTTGTTTCCATGTTTCAGTCCTTTTCAATATAAAAGTCTTTGCTCCTGACTCACTCATAAAGACAGTCATAATAATGTAACTTTCACTGACGAAATCACAAGTTGAAATCACAATCACTAACGGACCCTTTTTCAATACCAAATATGGCATGTTATTTATATAAAAGTTATAAAGTACAGTCAGCGTTAGTTATAGTACAGGGTTTAAGTTAAATAAAGTAATGAAACTTAACTTTGCCCTTGGCCAAATTGTGGGGAGAACAAGTATTTGATACACTGCCGATTTTGCAGGTTTTCCTACTTACAAAGCATGTAGAGGTCTGTAATTTTTATCATAGGTACAGTTCAACTGTGAGAGACGGAATCTAAAAATCTAACTGCACCTGTTTGAACTCGTTACCTGTATAAAAGACACCTGTCCACACATTCAATCAAACAGACTCCAACCTCTCCACAATGGCCAAAGACCAGAGAGCTGTGTAAGGACATCAGGGATAAAATTGTAGACCTGCACAAGGCTGGGATGGGCTACAGGACAATAGGCAAGCAGCTTGGTAAGAAGGCAACAACTGTTGGTGCAATTATTAGAAAATGGAAGAAGTTCAAGATGACTGTCAGTCTCCCTTGGTCTGGGACACCATGCAAGATCTCACCTCGTGGGGCATCAATGATCATGAGGAAGGTGAGGGATCAGCCCAGAACTACACGGCAGGACCTGGTCAATGACCTGAAGAGAGCTGGGACCACAGTCTCAAAGAAAACCATTAGTAACACACTACGCCGTCATGGATTGAAATCCTGCAGCGCACGCAAGGTCCCCCTGCTCAAGCCAGCGCATGTCCAGGCCCGTCTGAAGTTTGCCAATGACCATCTGGATGATCCAGAGGTGGAATGGGAGAAGGTCATGTGGTCTGATGAGAAAAAAAATAGAGCTTTTTGGTCTAAACTCCACTCGCCGCGTTTTTGCAGGAAGAAGAAGGATGAGTACAACCCCAAGAACACCATCCCAACCGTGAAGCATGAAGGTGGAAACATCATTCTTTGGGGATGATTTTCTGCAAAGGGGACAGGACGACTGCACCGTATTGAGGGGAGGATGGATGGGGCCGTGTATCGCGAGATCTTGGCAAACAACCTCCTTCCCTCAGTAAGAGCATTGAAGATGGGTCGTGGCTGGGTCTTCCAGCATAACAACGACCCGAAACACACAGCCAGGGCAACTAAGGAGTGGCTCCGTAAGAAGCATCTCAAGGTCCTGGAGTGGCCTAGCCAGTCTCCAGACCTGAACCCAATAGAAAATCTTTGGAGGGAGCTGAAAGTCCGTATTGCCCAGCGACAGCCCCGAAACCTGAAGGATCTGGAGAAGGTCTGTATGACTTCTACATGCTTTGTAAGTGGGCAAACCTGCAAAATCGGCAGTGTATCAAATACTTGTTCTCCCCACTGTATTTGCTCTAGAACAAGTAATAGATTAATAGGACCAAGATTGCCTGCTTGATATACCCAAAATGAATTATACCTCGTGTTTAAACTATCTACATAAGAGCCAGCGGCAAATTCCCAAAAGACTGGCCGATATAAAGCTGTCCACGGGGGGCACATGAGTGCTGAACGGCCACTGACGGTCTGGAGCTCACATCTGCGAAAAGCGTCTAAACAAATTGTCAAATATGTGCTATGTTTATATATGTCACATATTTGAGGTCTTCATAACTACATTCTCGCCTAAAGAACTCTTCCGTGACACAATAACAGTGGTATTTGTAAAATTATTGTGGTTTGCTCGTCCGCCATGACACTCTGTGAGAAATGCTGCAAGCGGAGTGATACAAACGGTGAAACGGTTACCGTGCTGATACTGGTAGAATATCACATGGCTGGTAAAGGCTGAATCAAGGACCAGAACAACCTGTTGAATAAATATAAGTAGCATACAAAACAGATGAATCCAAAAAATATTTTACATTCTTTGTGTCTTGTACAGAACTGTATCAAGGATCTTAAATGACTCTGTTAAAGTAAATACACACAAACAATTTCACTGAATTATTTACTAGTGATTTTATTTATCAGAGTAACACAGTCATCTAGAATTATCATGTCATATTCAAGGAGAACAGACGCGTCCTTTAAACAGAATGACATTGGAGGGATTATGCCGGATGAAGAAAAGGAACGGATGGTCTGCAATAAAGGTTTTTGGTGGTGAGGTTGAGGGCATTGAGGTTGTCACACCGACAACGACGGTGGCTGCAGCCGCTTCGGTTCCTTCCTCATTGACTTCAACAAAGGCTTTATGAATCACCTTTGACACCACCAGGTCTTTGGTGGAGGTCATGCCTGAAAGGTTCACCTTCTGCGTGTCAAAAACATCCACCATTCCCATGCTGATCAGAAGATTATTCATGTCGTAGGTTACCTCCATCTTAAATTTGGGAAGAGACACTTGAACTTGCTCTAGAATCATCTTGCTGGGTTTGGTCCACTCCATGAGCTTCTCGTAGGTCAGTGTCTTTTCAAGCTGGATAACAAAGAGAGACATGTTAATGTGTCAGGCTTTTATGGCTATATAGTATGATATAGTGAGAATATGGAGGAATAGAAAGATAAAAAGAAAGATGAAATTCTGATGCTTGTAATAAATCAATGAGATCTTTATAACAGTATAGCAGAATACTGACATTAAATGTATGTAAATATCAGTCGTCACTCTATATCTGTCACGTAACGTGGTAATATAAACTCTCACGGCGAGGAATACTTCGAAGGAATATACTTTAATAACATAAACTCAGGAGATACCCACTTGCATATTCACGCTGATAGATAATAAAGGAGGACAGGTGAATGAAATGACTAATTATGACAACTCAGGAAAAACCAGCCCTGCATCCCAATGTGCACACTATCCACCCTATATGCCCTAAATAGTACTGAATATTAATAATGTCACATACTATTTTAGGATCGATAGTAGCCCTATGCGCATTGAGATGCAGGCTCGGTCACAGGACTGAACCAAAAGCACAGTGAAACATAGGAGACAGAGCATACATGTAACAATATCTGCCAATAATATGTCTTAGTAAGATGATTTTTAAATGCTTAGTTTTATGATCAAAGCTCTATAGTTTTAAAACATAATGCAATGCTAAAGCCTGATAGATCATATTTTATACTTGCATAATTTAAAAAAATGATTTATGCATAATCAGGTAAACCTAATAGGGCTGGGTAAAAAATATTGATTTCTCGATTTTAATCGATTCTCATTTTTACGAAATGATATTGATTCTTGAGGGATAGTTCACCCAAAAATTAAAATTCTGTCATCATTTACTCACCCTCAAATTGTTCTTGTATGAATTTCTTCCTTGTGTTGAGCAAAAAAGAAGATATTTTGAGGAATGTGGGTAACCAAACAGTTGATGGACCCCATTGACTTCCATGGTATTTTGGGTGAACTATCCCTTTAAATCCCAGGAATCGATAGACTTGGTAGGCATTACTGGGAACGCCCACAAAAACGTCATATCCGTTTAGACCTTGTTAGACGCTTTATCTTTACTCTTTGTAATGATTACGATTTATTTTTGCTTTGTGCAATGCCGAAAAGTTGCCATGTGGCGTTCTGCACCTTAAAAAACCCTGATCTGAAGTTTTATACTGCCAAATAAACAGACAAAGCCGTTCATCAATTCCGAAAGCCTGTGCAACACGTCCATTACAGTTAAACATTTGCATCACATGACGCTGGTATTATTGTAAAGATTAAAAAAAAAAGATTTCATTAATTGCAATGGCAAAAGTTTGTTGAACAAAAACGCCAATAAAATCATATTTGTCATGGGACTCGAACTGCGTCAGAAATGCAGTCAATTTATCGTTAAAGCAGTTTTTCACGATGAGCGATCACATACAGCCACATAATGCGTGAGGTTATTAATGTACAAAACGTTCAAAAGTCTTCTTTATTTCATTATGGGAAGGGCTGGGCTCATGCTTGTGCTTCAAGCTTACAAGCTGATAGTCACATTATATGTACGACACTTGATTGTACATTTTCTCGTCAAAATGCATGTTGCTCCCACAAATATTTCACGACATAATAGCAAGGCTACTTCATAAATCACCCAGTCTTTTGATGAAGACGGTTGCTTTAAAATAGCAAATAAAAAACTTTGCTATTGTCAGTAATTTATTAATTCATTTGAGAATAATATTGTGACACTGACATGTCAACTCCAAATTTGCTTTGTAATATGTAAATGCTGAACTAGGAATTCATTCGTGCATGGCTGTACTAACAAGAAAAACGAATAAATAAACAGATAACGCCACATGCATGCAAGACAACAGAAAACTGACGGATGTCTAAACTTTATCTAAACATTGATGCCAAACAGCTCATCATATCACTGGATGTTAGGTTTTTGACAAATATTTGTTAAACGTGGTACTGCTTTAAATAACGTTTGACATATCATGTTTCTATTCTAGCCCAAACATACTTATACATAAACAAACACCCTTTGCATTGCACACGGCATATTCAGAAAAATATCAATTTCATAGCACAAGACATGCTTTATGATCATTTTAAAACGTTAAATGTATGTAGGCTAATACATACTTTTAATCCATTCAATTCAGGAACACTGAATTAACGTCTTCATTGAAAGACTGGGTGATTTATGAAGTTGGCATGTCATACCTATTTGGGGGTCGGGGGAGCAGCATGTATTTTGACGAGAAAATGACAACTCTGGCCATTGATTCCATTGGGTCGTTTCAGTCACATATTGTACGGACAATCTGACCCAATACGGCTCAGTTTTTCTATATACAGTGGGGAGAACAAGTATTTGATACACTGCCGATTTTGCAGGTTTGCCCACTTACAAAGCATGTAGAAGTTTTTCATTTTTATCATAGGTACACTTCAACTGTGAGAGACGGAATCTAAAACAAAAATCCAGAAAATCACATTGTATGATTTTTAAGTTCATGACTTTTGCATGACATAAGTATTTGATACATCAGAAAAGCAGAACTTAATATTTGGTACAGAAACCTTTGTTTGCAATTACAGAGATCATACGTTTCCTGTAGTTCTTGACCAGGTTTGCACACACTGCAGCAGGGATTTTGGCTCACTCCTCCATACGGACCTTGTCCAGATCCTTCAGGTTTCGGGGCTGTCGCTGGGCAATATGGACTTTCAGCTCCCTCCAAAGATTTTCTATTGGGTTCAGGTCTGGAGACTGGCTAGGCCACTCCAGGACCTTGAGATGCTTCTTACGGAGCCACTCCTTAGTTGCCCTGGCTGTGTGTTTCAGGTCGTTGTCATGCTGGAAGACCCAGCCACGACCCATCTTCAATGCTCTTACTGAGGGAAGGAGGTTGTTGGCCAAGATCTCGCGATACATGGCCCCATCCATCCTCCCCTCAATACGGTGCAGTCGTCCTGTCCCCATTGCAGAAAAGCATCCCCAAAGAATGATGTTTCCACCTCCATGCTTCACGGTTGGGATGGTGTTCTTGGGGTTGTACTTTTCTTTTTCTTCCTCCAAAAACGGCGAGTGGAGTTTAGACCAAAAAGCTCTATTTTTGTCTCATCAGACCACATGACCTTCTCCCATTCCTCCTCTGGATCATCCAGATGGTCATTGGCAAACTTCTGACGGGCCTGGACATGCGCTGGCTTGAGCAGGGGGACCTTGCGTGCGCTGCAGGATTTTAATCCATGACGGCGTAGTGTGTTACTAATGTTTTTTTTTGAGACTGTGGTCCCAGCTCTCTTCAGGTCATTGACCAGGTCCTGCCGTGTAGTTCTGGGCTGATCCCTCACCTTCCTCATGATCATTGATGCCCCACGAGGTGAGATCTTGCATGGTGCCCCAGACCGAGGGAGATTGACCGTCATCTTGAACTTCTTCCATTTTCTAATAATTGCGCCAACAGTTGTTGCCTTCTCATCAAGCTGCTTGCCTATTGTCCTGTAGCCCATCCCAGCCTTGTGCAGGTCTACAATTTTATCCCTGATGTCCTTACACAGCTCTCTGGTCTTGGCCATTGTGGAGAGGTTGGAGTCTGTTTGATTGAGTGTGTGGACAGGTGTCTTTTATACAGGTAACGAGTTCAAACAGGTGCAGTTAATACAGGTAATGAGTGGAGAACAGGAGAGCTTCTTTAAGAAAAACTAACAGGTCTGTGAGAGCTGGAATTCTTACTGGTTGGTAGGTGATCAAATACTTATGTCAATAAAATGCAAATTAATTATTTAAAAATCATACAATGTGATTTTCTGGATTTTTGTTTTAGATTCCGTCTCTCACAGTTGAAGTGTACCTATGATAAAAATTACAAATCAAATCAAAATCAAATCACCTTTATTTATATAGCGCTTTTTACAATGCCAATTGTTTCAAAGCAGCTTCACAGTGGTAACAGGAAAATAATGCAACAGAATTTGATTCGGCTGAACAGCCGCTCTAGTGAAAACAGTGATGTCATCCAGCTCATTGCAATTATCATATAGTGTCAATGCGGGAGGATCAGTAATATAGTTGAAATTTAAGTGTCCCCAACTGAGCAAGCCAAAAGCCAAAGGCGACGGTGGCAAGGAACCAAAACTCCTTCAGGGCCAGAATGGAGAAAAAAACCTTGGGAGAAACCAGGCTCAGTCGGGGTGCCAGTTCTCCTCTGGCCGACGAACAAATAGTGTATGATTATGATTCTGGCAACATTACAGGTCAGAAGTCATATTAGATCAATAGATATTCGTAGGATTATTCGAAAGATTGGAGTCATCACACGGGGACGGGTTTAATAAGGATGTCGTGTCGATGCGGCATTTACAGGGGGGAGTTTAATTGACACGGTCTCTGCAGACACTTCAGGGATGGTATGTTAGGTGTGTTACAGGTATGCTAAATGAGCATTTTGTAAGGTATGTTACAGACTTCTACATGCTTTGTAAGTGGGCAAACCTGCAAAATCGGCAGTGTATCAAATACTTGTTCTCCCCACTGTATCTTGCTCTGTCAAGCGGCAGAAGTGATTCTACACAGGCTATACTGGGTTAACACCATGCATTTCCATTGTGGGGGAATGGACTGTTTTCCCCCACGCTGACTCCGCCCCCACGCCACGCCACCAGCTATGACACGACGCCGACCAAGTCTATCCTGTTTTCAGTTGATGAATGAACAGAACTTTGCAGAGCCCCTCCCTCCCATCCAATAAATCGCAATAAGCTTTATGCGTTGCTATTTTTGATATGAAACAAAGTCTCAGATTTCAAATTCTGTCCATTTGACCTCGAAATTAAAAAAATAAATACTGTTTTGGCGCTGTTTAATGAGCCGTGACAGATCACCGTACCAACCTCAGTTCAAGAGAAGCGGCGGCGCGGAGCGGATGTGAACTGATCATCTCCTCAGCTTTAACACCAGTTACAGCGTGAAATAAACATGAACGAACATCTGAAGGTATGTTAAAAGATACAGTACACTTACCGAAATCCATATCATGTCTCATGTAATCGCTCAATCAGTGTTTCAACCGCGTTAATAAAACAGCTTGTAAACCATATGTCACGTAACGTCACATTTACCTCAGAAAAACATATTCAATGACCATAAACTCGAACGCCAGCTAGAAATGAACTCTAGAGAGGAGAATTTTGCTAAATATATGCAGCATATTACATATTCAATATAATTTTTAATGTTCTTCATTGTAACTGACTCCCATGTATAATTCACAGCAATAGTTGAGAGATTTTTTTTTACTTGAGAAAATTTGCTATGCTGTATCTGATATATATCCAAAATAATCGATATCAAATCGAAAGCTTGTGTGTTGAAATCAAATTAAATCATGAAATTTGTGTCAATACCTAGCCCTAAAACCTAAGTTGCTTCAGTCAAGTAAGTGTTCATCAAAATAATATAAAAGTTATTCTTACATTTACCTTATAAAAATCAGTAAAGATTTCACAGTGACAGTTCAAAGACACAGCACAAGCTTAAGGTTTTTACAAAAAGGCCTTTTACTTACTAAAAAAAATATATAAACTATCAATCAGACGACAGATTGCATGTAGTAGATTGTATGCAAGTGCATTTTTCAGCATTTTTTTCCCATTTAGAGGCCTAAGAAATTTGCATCAGAAATTTGCGTAGCAAATATGATACAGCACACTTTATAGGGTTAAACAGCAATTCCATATAATGAATCTGTGCTGTCTCACCTTCTGAAGGCCAGTGGTGTCGTCTTCCATCTTATTAGGAAGGATGATCAACATACTGAGATTCTTCCCGACATACGGCAGCTCCAGAACCTGACTGTTTATATCAGGGATGAAGGTAAGAGGAAACTTTGCTTTTTGATGCATCATCTTCACTGGTTTAGTTTGAATCTGCCAAATATCAGTGGAAACACTTTATAACTGCTTTTTTCATGACTGTTAATTTTTTTTTTTTTTTAAATCATGAATTCTCACCTTGTTCAGCTTAAACTGCCCATCTCTGGTGGCTTCCTTTGGGAATTTCTTCTCCCAGTTTCCCTTGAAGTAGATGGCGTTCACCAAGACCAGTTTTGTCGCTCCATTGATGGCTCCCTGTGGCACCAAATCCTTGATCTTCTCTAAAATACAAATGGACATTGTTCACTTTGAGCAGTGATTTGAACTGATTCTCATAGACCTAAATTAATTGATTGAATCTCTAACACTATATTGTTATAATCAAAAAAACAATATTAAAGCGTCTGTCTCAAAGTTCTTATGGAAATGTAAACTTAGGGTGTACTCACACTAGGCACGGTTGCCTTGTACCGGGGCAGAGCGTGATTGTCCCCACTCCCCATTCCCCTGCTGGCCTGCACTCACATTGCACTTAACGTACACGCTTACGTCATTCACGATGCAACTTTTTGTTTTGAAGAAGACAGGAAGAAAAGCGCTTTCGCTAATAAACTGCCTAATAGCTCATGTATGCCGTGCAGTGATTTTCACTTGATTGCACTGCAGATTATTAAGGAGGCAGCTGACTTTGATGGAGGAATTTGCAGCTACAAACTACAATCCCTGTTTGTTAATAAGGTGAGAACCAGACCCGTTATAAACCTAAATAATTAATTGAAAAGTGTATCCAAGTAGTAATAATTTGGTGTTTGTTGTCGTAATGATGACAGTAGCGCACAGCTGTTCCGTGCTCCGGCGCGGTTAGCGATCACACTAAATGCGAACCGTGCCCGAGCCCACCTCTTCCGAGCGGGCCAGGGCCGGCTAAACGAATCGCGCCCGGGCATGGCACGGAGCACTCACATTAGTGGCACGGTTCAGATCGCCTAGTGTGAGTACACCCTTAATGGCCAAATAAAAAGTGCATTAAAGTCGAAACTTTAACCTACAAAGAACTTTATAGCTCAACTATATGCTGGATTTCACCTTGTGTTTTTTTCTCCACCCATTTGTTGATGTTGACACGAGCAGCCTCTGATTTGGTCTTGAAGTCCACCTTCTCCAGTCCGGCTTCATAGTATATTTTTGCGTCATTAAGGAACTTCTGTAACATAGCAAACCGATTGAGGTGCAACTGATATTAGAGCTGAGAACATTTCCAGAACCTTGTCCTTTAATAAAATGAGCAAACCTAGGATTATTTGGTTTGAGTCTTACCTCAACAAACTGGTAGGATTGCTCTCCGTAGAGGCGGTTGGCAAGACTCAACACATACGGGACCCCTGGTTTGTTCAGCTCACTCATAAACTTCTTGAAGCTGGAATGAATTCCGTCCATATGTCCTGGAGCCGCGGTGTGGGGTTTGGGAGGGTTTTTAAAGCCCAAGACCTACACAGCATTATTGTGGGTAGAATTAATAAAGATAACCTCACTATTCTGATAAGTTCAACATATACACTCTACAAAATTCTGGGTTGTTTTAACCCATGTTTGGGTCAAATATGGACAAACCCAACCATTGGTTTAAATGTTTTTATTCACTTTTTAACCCAACAGATTTGTCCATATTTGACCTAAACATGGGTTGAAACAACCCAGAATTTTCAGAGTATATTATTAAAATACAGCATATAATAGTTTAAAATACTAAACATGATGATGCATCAAACACACACACATATATAGCCTATACATACATTTTGAATTCAGAACTACTGGCCATAAAACATAACTACATAAGTGTGAGATCACCTTAATCATCTGATCTGCGGTGTTTCCTCTTGCACCGAGCAACACCATGGCCAGAGCCGAGGAGATGCTGACAGGAGAGTAGAACACATTTCCTGATGGGTTTCCTCCGCTGATCCTCTTGAACAGGTTGAGGGAGAACTGTGTGTTTGCTGCAGTCAAATGCTCCATTTTCACAAGCTGAACAAGAAATAGCAGTAGTTTGAATAACAGCAGAAGATCTCCTTCATCATGACACACAATCCAGTTCTATTAGATCTGTTTTAATCAATAAATTATATTACTGTGTGGGTAAATTGCATACATAGATAGATAGATTTGCATACATAAAAGTATGTCTAAAAGCATTACCTAGAGTAGTCGACAGAAATGATGAAGTTTCCCAGTGTGTCTGAGGTGAATGAATCTCTGGTTACGGGTGTCGTTCTAATAAATACTGCCTCACCCTGAAACGGCCAGCGTTTAAGCCAAATCAGTTTGTAATATCTCCTGTAATTATTAAACTGATTATCCACCTGGAACACCATCAGACTTAAATTGTGATTCATTCTTCATTTGTTCAGCATAAGTAAAAAAATAAATAAAGTGTAGCTGAAGAAACTAACCTGAACTCAAGAAAGATACATGATAATTGTATTAATCTTACCCCCGGTTTCACAGACAAGGCTTAAGCAAGTCTCAGACTATAAAATGCACGTTTGAGCTGTTTTAACTGAAAGCATATCTTAAAATATGTCAGAGCCATTGTTTTGTCTCAAGAAGCACATCAGTAATGTTTTTTTTTCTAAGGCACGTTTATAAAAGCTACTTAAATGTACTATTTAAACTAAGGCCTAATCCTGGCCTAATTTAAACACTTTCTGTGAAACCAGGCCATAATTAGTCATTCTTAATCATAATGTGTGTACAACCCAAAAATGGATTAACTGATGACAGTTGGAAGTAGGTGTCACTGTGAGACTTTTACAAAACAATAAAAAGATAATAAAAATGATGATCCTCATCACATACACCCAAAGTACAAATGCTTGTCTAAACAACGCTTGAGTTACAATTATTAGCACTTCATAGTGCTCGTGATCTGTAGTTTTTGGTTGCGTAAAACAAGGTCATGTGTTGTGCATACGTGTCATGAAATGCCTTTTCATATGTGATATAATTATATAAATATAACCCAATAATTATGTATAATAATCAATGTGATAATGTATATATTTATTAGGCTATATATTATATGTATTATATATAAACACTGACAGGTGAAGTGAATAACACTGATTATCTCTTCATTACAGCACCTGTTAGTGGGTGGGATATATTAGGCAGCAAGTCAACATTTTCTCTTCAAAGTTGATGTGATAGAAGCAGGAAAAATAGGCAAGCGTAAGGATTTGAGCATCTCCAAAACTGCAGCTCTTGTGGGGTGTTCCCGGTCTGCAGTGGTCAGTATCTATCAAAAGTGGTCCAAGGAAGGAACAGTGTTGAACCGGCGACCAAGGCTCATTGATGCACGTGGGGAGCGAACTGATGCATTCATGTAATATTAAAAGAAGAAGATCTCTTTTAGACAACAAATATTGAACTTAGTGAGGCATCCCACATCATAATCCATCCCTGATTGTGCTTATATTCATGTCTGAAGTTTGCAGGCAAATGCCATTACCTTGCTTTACATGACACACACACACACACACAAAATAAAGTGTGGTAGACAGACAGTAAAAAACTCTCTCATGCCATTTAGTGATGAAACTGTGATTGAACATGACTCACTCATCTCTAATGCCATGTTCAACATGGCCATACAGGCATCGCTGAGTTCATATAAATATATATTTCATATAATGAAATATATATGGATCAAATTACTGCTGAACACCTAAAGTTCGTGAGCCCTAGGGTTGCGGTTCTTCTTGCATTTGCTTTACTGGCTTGATAAAACATGGGCTGTTGAGTCTATGTTGTCGGTTGCCTTAGTGCCTGTTGTTAAGGATAAAGCGGGCAAGGTGTGAAGTTTGGATAACTATAGAACAGTTGCGTTAGCTATAGTGTGTTATCAAAAGTTATGGAAAGAATTTTATTAGATCGATTAGGTGTATATCTTGGTACCACAGATAACCAATTTGGCTTTAAGGCACAGCATAGTACTGATTTGTGTATATATGCACTGAAAGAAATAGTAGAATTGTATAAAATATAAAATTCCTCTGTTATAATTGACTTCATTGACGCCTCTAAGGCTTTTGATAGAGTTAATCATCAAAAGTCTCATCTCCTTTTGGAGTTGGTAATGGAGTGTGGCAGGGAGGTTTTTATGTTTATATGAATGAATTGTCAGAACAATTACTGACTAAGACAGGATGTGTGCTTGGTAATATCTTAATCAATCATCTTATGTATGCTGACGATCTGGTTATTTTTTTCTCAGAGTAGTGCTGGTTTTCAACAGCTGCTAAATGTATGTTCTGTTTATGGGATTAAATATGTTGTGCAATATAATGCAAAGAAGAGTGTTGCCATGATATGTAGAACAAAAGGGGATAAGGACCTTAATTTTCCAGATTTTTATCTGTCAGGGCAAGTGCTGAATGTATGCACAAAAACTAAATATTTGGGGCATATCATTAATGATGAAATGAGTGATGATGATGATGATGATGATATGTATAGGCAGCGCCGAATGTTATATGCTCAAGCTAGAGACCTGCGGGACCCAACGCAATAGAGTGCGGGCGCGGGCGGTAAGGTACTCATGGATGTGCGGGTTGCGGGAAAATAAAACTATTCACGGGACTACCGCAAAATAGAAATATCTAAAAATAAAACATCTAAAAACAAATAAATTGTTATTCATCTATTGCACAAAAGCAACAAGAACAACTAAAACAATAAAAACTATTTACAGGCGCAAGCATGGGCAGAGTTTCTGTTTATAACATGTTTTTGCAGCATTGTGCAATGTAGCCAATCACAGACATACACTCACCTAAAGGATTATTAGGAACACCTGTTCAATTTCTCATTAATGCAATTATCTAATCAATCAATCACATGGCAGTTGCTTCAATGCATTTAGGGGTGTGGTCCTGGTCAAGACAATCTCCTGAACTCCAAACTGAATGTCAGAATGGGAAAGAAAGGTGATTTAAGCAATTTTGAGCGTGGCATGGTTGTTGGTGCCAGATGGGCCGGTCTGAGTATTTCACAATCTGCTCAGTTACTGGGATTTTCACGCACAACCATTTCTAGAGTTTACAAAGAATGGTGTGAAAAGGGAAAAACATCCAGTATGCGGCAGTCCTGTGGGCGAAAATGCCTGGTTGATGCTAGAGGTCAGAGGAGAATGGGCCGACTGATTCAAGCTGATAGAAGAGCAACTTTGACTGAAATAACCACTCGTTACAACCGAGGTATGCAGCAAAGCATTTGTGAAGCCACAACACGCACAACCTTGAGGCGGATGGGCTACAACAGCAGAAGACCCCACCGGGTACCACTCATCTCCACTACAAATAGGAAAAAGAGGCTACAATTTGCACGAGCTCACCAAAATTGGACAGTTGAAGACTGGAAAAATGTTGCCTGGTCTGATGAGTCTCGATTTCTGTTGAGACATTCAGATGGTAGAGTCAGAATTTGGCATAAACAGAATGAGAACATGGATCCATCATGCCTTGTTACCACTGTGCAGGCTGGTGGTGGTGGTGTAATGGTGTGGGGGATGTTTTCTTGGCACACTTTAGGCCCCTTAGTGCCAATTGGGCATCGTTTAAATGCCACGGCCTACCTGAGCATTGTTTCTGACCATGTCCATCCCTTTATGACCACCATGTACCCATCCTCTGATGGCTACTTCCAGCAGGATAATGCACCATGTCACAAAGCTCGAATCATTTCAAATTGGTTTCTTGAACATGACAATGAGTTCACTGTACTAAAATGGCCCCCACAGTCACCAGATCTCAACCCAATAGAGCATCTTTGGGATGTGGTGGAACGGGAGCTTCGTGCCCTGGATGTGCATCCCACAAATCTCCATCAACTGCAAGATGCTATCCTATCAATATGGGCCAACATTTCTAAAGAATGCTTTCAGCACCTTGTTGAATCAATGCCACGTAGAATTAAGGCAGTTCTGAAGGCGAAAGGGGGTCAAACACAGTATTAGTATGGTGTTCCTAATAATCCTTTAGGTGAGTGTATGTGTTGATTTCTAAAACGCAATGGCCAATCAGATGCATTTAGGATAGAGTCCACTCTCCGCTCAAAGTGAGTTTTTGTTCAGTGCTGAATTCTGAATCCTCTGATTATAACAAAGAAAGTGTGGACATTATGAAAGATTAATTGTGCAGTCAGCTTCATAATGGAGCTTTGTGAGATCGCGATGAACTGAGATGTCAGCTTTTTAGGAATCATTAAGGGAGCGCACTCTGCGCGCATTCTGCCACACCAAACCATGCACGCGCTTGCTTTTATGTTAAATTACTTGAAACTGTTTCATGGACGTAGTACAGAAAAAAATCTATTTATACTTTTATGCTGGCTTTTTCGGGCGGGAGCGGGACAAAACATGAATGTTGCGGGCGGGAGCGGGAGAAGGTAACGTATATTTTTGCAGGAGTGGGACAGAATCCTGTGGGAGCGGGAGGGATATATTGAAAAAACCGAGGTGGAGTAGTGCAAGTAATGTATTTTGTATGTCAAGAGTAAAAACTTTTATGGCTTTAATAAAGAAATTTGATGTATAAATGTATTTGTCGGCTGGATAATTCACAGAATGCTATTATTATGCTGTTGTCAAATCCTAGGCAAAGTGTGGTGCGATACCAATCACCTATGAGAAAGTAGTGGTGTAATTGTCTCTTTTAAATGTTTTGTATTGTATGTAATTTTGTGTTAGTTGTTGTGTTTCCTCTCTAATGGACCTTGAGTCTGGAAATAAAGTTGAATTGAATTAAATACAAACCGATTCCAAAAAAGTTGGGACACTGTACAAATTGTGAATAAAAACAGAATGCAATGATGTGGAAGTTTCAACTTTCAATATTTTATTCAGAATACAACATAGATGACATATCAAATGTTTAAACTGAGAAAATGTATCATTTTAAGGGAAAAATAAGTTGATTTTAAATTTCATGGCATCAACACATCTCAAAAAAGTTGGGACAAGGCCATGTTTACCACTGTGTGGCATCCCCTCTTCTTTTTATAACAGTCTGCAAACGTCTGGGGACTGAGGAGACAAGTTGCTCAAGTTTAGGAATAGGAATGTTGTCCCATTCTTGTCTAATACAGGCTTCTAGTTGCTCAACTGTCTTAGGTCTTCTTTGTCTCATCTTCCTCTTTATGATGCGCCAAATGTTTTCTATGGGTGAAAGATCTGGACTGCAGGCTGGCCATTTCAGTACCCGGATCCTTCTTCTACACAGCCATGATGTTGTAATTGATGCAGTATGTGGTCTGGCATTGTCATGTTGGAAAATGCAAGGTCTTCCCTGAAAGAGACGACGTCTGGATGGGAGCATATGTTGTTCTAGAACTTGGATATACCTTTCAACATTGATGGTGCCTTTCCAAATGTGTAAGCTGCCCATGCCACACGCACTCATGCAACCCCATACCATCAGAGATGCAGGCTTCTGAACTGAGCGCTGATGACAACTTGGGTTGTCCTTGTCCTTTTTAGTCCGGATGACATGGCGTCCCAGTTTTCCAAAAAGAACTTCAAATTTTGATTCGTCTGACCAGAGAACAGTTTTCCACTTTGCCACAGTCCATTTTAAATGAGCCTTGGCCCAGAGAAAATGCCTGCGCTTCTGGATCATGTTTAGATATGGCTTCTTTTTTGACCTATAGAGTTTTAACCGGCAACGGCGAATGGCACGGTGGATTTTGTTCACCGACAATGTTTTCTGGAAATATTCCTGAGCCCATGTTGTGATTTCCATTACAGTAGCATTCCTGTATGTGATGCAGTGCCGTCTAAGGGCCCGAAGATCACAGGAATCCAGTATGGTTTTCCGGCCTTGACCCTTACGCACAGAGATTGTTCCAGATTCTCTGAATCTTTGGATGATATTATGCACTGTAGATGATGATAACTTCAAACTCTTTGCAATTTTTCTCTGAGAAACTCCTTTCTGATATTGCTCCACTATTTTTCGCCGCAGCATTGGGGGAATTGGTGATCCTCTGCCCATCTTGACTTCTGAGAGACACTGCCACTCTGAGAGGCTCTTTTTATACCCAATCATGTTGCCAATTGACCTAATAAGTTGCAAATTGGTCCTCCAGCTGTTCCTTATATGTACATTTAACTTTTCCGGCCTCTTATTGCTACCTGTCCCAACTTTTTTGGAATGTGTAGCTCTCATGAAATCCAAAATGAGCCAATATTTGGCATGACATTTCAAAATGTCTCACTTTCAACATTTGATATGTTATCTATATTCTATTGTGAATAAAATATAAGTTCATGAGATTTGTAAATTATTGCATTCCTTTTTTATTCACAATTTGTACAGTCCCAACTTTTTTGGAATCGGGTTTGTATATAAATATATAAAATGTGTTATATAGCCCATTGAATCATTCTCAGACTTAATGCTGACCTTACAATAACTGCGTAGGGGAGAACTGTCAGAAGACATAGGCCTATTTCTTTGCACTAAAGGGCAATGGTACAAGAGCAAAGCACCAAAGCAATGTTTTAAGTGTGAAAATATAGCAAAACTAACACAGAAACTCAAAAAGAGTGGACTTGTGAAAAAAAAAAAAAAAACCCTGAAACAATCAGTCATTCACTTTAAGCTTTCAGTTAACGAATTCGCCTGCCCATTCAGCCTTAAAGATTAATAGGAAACTGACTTGGCTTGCTGTCCTTGGAGGAGGCTGGAACCCGTGGCTCAACTCGAGCTCCAAGTTAAAACCCCTCTATAACGGAACTGCACATAGGAGGAGAGAGAGAATTAGGGGAGGAGATGGGGAACAGGAGGGCTGCCAGAAGAATTAGTCAAGATCTCACCTCGTGGGGCATCAATGATCATGAGGAAGGTGAGGGATCAGCCCAGAACTGCACGGCAGGACCTGGTCAATGACCTGAATACAGCTGGGACCACAGTCTCAAAGAAAACCATCAGTAACACACCACGCCGTCATGGATTAAAATCCTGCAGCGCACGGAAGGTCCCTCTGCTCAAGCCAGCGCATGTCCAGGCCCGTCTGAAGTTTGCCAGTGACCATCTGGATGATCCAGAGGAGGAATGGGAGAAGGTCATGTGGTCTGATGAGACAAAAATAGAGCTTTTTGGTCTAAACTCCACTCGCCGTGTTTGGAGGAAGAAGAAGGATGAGTACAACCCCAAGAACACCATCCCAACCATGAAGCATGGAGGTGGAAACATCATTCTTTGGGGATGCTTTTCTGCAAAGGGGACAGGACGACTGCACCATATTGAGGGGAGGATGGATGGGGCCATGTATCGCGAGATCTTGGCCAACAACCTCCTTCTCTCAGTAAGAGCATTGAAGATGGGTCGTGGCTGGGTCTTCCAGCATGACAACGACCCGAAACACACAGCCAGGGCAACTAAGGAGTGGCTCCGTAAGAAGCATCTCAAGGTCCTGGAGTGGCCTAGCCAGTCTCCAGACCTGAACCCAATAGAAAATCTTTGGAGGGAGCTGAAAGTCCATATTGCCCAGCGACAGCCCCGAAACCTGAAGGATCTGGAGAAGGTCTGTATGGAGGAGTGGGCCAAAATCCCTGCTGCAGTGTGTGCAAACCTGGTCAAGAACTACAGGAAACGTATAATCTCTGTAATTGCAAACAGAGGTTTCTGTACCAAATATTAAGTTCTGCTTTTCTGATGTGTCAAATACTTATGTCATGCAATAAAATGCAAATTAATTACTTAAAAATCATACAATGTGATTTTCTGGATTTTTGTTTCAGATTCCGTCACTCACAGTTGAAGAGTACCTATGATAAAAATTACAGACTTCTACATGCTTTGTAAGTGGGCAAACCTGCAAAATCGGCAGTGTATCAAATACTTGTTTTCAACAAGCTGAACAAGTTGAACAAGAAATAGTAGTAGTTTGAATAACAGCAGATTTGAAGATCTTCTTCATCATGACACACAATCTAGTTCTATTAGATCTGTTTTAATCAATAAATGTTATTACTGTGTGGCTATTAAATTGCATACATAAAAGTACATCTAAAAGCATTACCTAGAGTAGTCGACAGAAATGATGAAGTTTCCCAGTGTGTCTGAGGTGAATGAATCTCTGGTTACGGGTGTCGTTCTAATAAATGCTGCCTCACCCTAAAATGGTCAGCGTTTAAGCCAAATCAGTTTGTAATATCCCCTGTAATTATTAAACTGATGTTTATCCACCTGGAACACCATCAGACTTAAATTGTGATTTATTTGTCATTTATTCAGCATAAGTAAAAAAAATAAAGTGTAGCTGAAGAAACTAACCTGAACTCAAGAAAGATACATGATAATTGTATTAATTTTACCCCCGGTTTCACAGACAAGGCTTAAGCAAGTCCCAGACTAAAATGCACGTTTGAGCTGTTTTAACTGAAAGCAACTTGCATTGATAAACACTATATTGCAAAAAGTTTTGGGACGCCTGTCTTTACATGCACATGAACTTTAATGACATCCCATTCTTAATCCGTAGGGTTTTTGGAGTTGGCCCACTCTTAGCAGCTATAACAGCTTCAACTCTTCTGGGAAGGCTTTCCACAAGGTTTAGGAGTGTGTTTATGGGAACTTTTGACCATTCTTCTAGAAGAGCATTTGTTACCCCTTTTCCACCAAGGCAGTTTGAGTGCTGGTTCGGAGCCAGAGCCTAGTTTCAAATCGGTTCTTTGTCTTTCGACACCCAAAGCACCAGCTCTGAACCAGAAAAAGTGGTTCTTAAGTAGCACCAAAACATTGCTGGTCTAGAAGTAAGAATCGCTTGCGTCAGAGGCTGGGGGCGGGGTTACCGTGACCAACAAGTCGAACACAAAACTTGTGACCGCCATTTTTGAAATAGCAGCTAATTGAGCTAATAGCTGCTCTATTGTAATCTCCATCTATACAAATTACGGCAAGCTGCACAAATGCGTTGGGTTCGCTTTTGATGCCAATGTAGGTTGGCAAAGCCATGAGCATCAATAGTAACGCAACGTTCAACATTGTTGATGGAAGGCTTGTTTGAGATGCATCTGCGCTGTGCAGACCGATCGCCGTATGACATCAAAGTAACTTGCAGCGAGATCATACGACTCCTTATGCTTTTGAATCGCTCTTGCGTTACTTTGATGTCATACGCGGATCAGTCTGCGCATTGCCGATGCATCTCGAACAAGCCTGGTGTGTTTGTGTTTCCCGCTGCCTCGCTAGCGTTGCTGAGAAAGATGAGACGTATACAGTGACGTAAGACCTGGCTCTGTGGTGGCTCTCTAGCATGTGGAAAGGCAAACCGGTTCTTAGAAGGCTCGTCAGTTGAACCAACTCCGAACCGGCACTAGCACTGGCTCTGAACTAGCACCCGGTTCATGCTGGTGGAAAAGGGGTATGTGAGGTCAGGCACTGATGTTGGACAAGAAGGCCTGGCTCGCAGTCTCCGCTCTAATTCATCCCAAAGGTGTTCTATCGGGTTGAGGTCAGGACTCTCTGCAGGCCAGTCAAGTTCCTCCACACCAAACTCGCTCATCCATGTCTTTATGGACCTTGCTTTGTGCACTGGTGCGCAGTCATGTTGGAAAAGGAAGGGGCCATCCCCAAACTGTTCCCACAAAGTTGGGAGCATGAAATTGTCCAAAATGTCTTGGTATGCTGAAGCATTAAGAGTTCCTTTCACTGGAACTAAGGGGCCAAGCCCAACCCCTGAAAAACAACCCCACACCATAATCCCCCCTCCACCAAACTTTACTCTTGGCACAATGCAGTCAGGCAAGTACCGTTCTCCTGGCAACCGCCAAACCCAGACTTGTCCATTGGATTGCCAGACAGAGAATTGTGATTGGTCACTCCAGAGAACACATCTCCACTGCTCTAGAGTCCAGTGGCGGCGTGCTTTACACCACTGCATCCCACGCTTTGCATTGCACTTGGTGATGTAAGGTTTGGATGCAGCTGTTCGGCCATGGAAACCCATTCCATGAAGCTCTCTGCGCACTGTTCTTGAGCTAATCTGAAGGCCACACGAAGTTTGGAGGTCTGTAGATATTGACTCTGCAGAAAGTTGGCGACTTCTGCACACTGTGTGCCTCAGCATGCGCTGACCCCGCTCTGTGAGTTTACGTGGCCTACCACTTCGTGGCTGAGTTGCTGTTGTTCCCAATTGCTTCCACTTTGTTATAATACCACTAACAGTTGAGCGTGGAATATTTAGTAGTGAGGAAATTTCACGAATTGACTTATTGCACAGGTGGCAACTTATCCCGGTACCACGCTTGAATTCACTGAGCTCCTGAGAGCGACCCATTATTTCACAAATGTTTGTAGAAGCGTCTGCATGTCTAGTGCTTGATTTTATACACCTGTGGCCATGGAAGTGATTGGAACACCTGAATTCAGTGATTTGGAGGGGTGTCCCAATACTTTTGGCAATATAGTGTATCTTAAAATATGTCATTGTTTTGTCTCAAGATGCACATCAGTAATGCTTTTTTCTAGGGCACGTTTATAAAACCTACTTAAATGTTTAAACTAAGGCTTAAGCCCTGTTTTTGAAACCAGGCCATAATTAGTCATTCTTAATCATAATGTGTGTACAACCCAATAATGGATTAACTGGTGACGGTTGGAAGTAGGTGTCACTGTGAAACCTTTACAAAACAACAAAACTTAATAAAAATAATGATCCTCACCACCACACACCCAAAGTACAAATGCTTGTCTAAACAACGTTTGAAATACAATTATTAGCACTTCATGTACACTGTAAAAAATTTAATCGTAAATTTACAGTAAAGTACTGGCAGCTGTGGTTCCAGCCATTTACTGTAATTCTACCATTTCATTGTACATTACATTGTACTTGCAGCAAAGGTTACAGCTATATTTCTACAATATAAAAAAATAGTACATTACATAATAAACATCTCTAATAAGTAGTAGATAATGTATACAGACATGTCGAACTATTTTTCACTAGATGGAGAGAAAATAAATAAAGAAGAAATAGATTATGGTACATCATTTGCTATTTATTAAAACACTGGAAAAAAAAGACATTGACAAATTGGCTGAAACTGACCCAAACTGAATCTCTTAATAAATTCAAACAGTAATTTTAGAAAAATGAAAATAGCACTTGCTTTAACCAACACTAATTCTTTAAAGAATTTGTTCAAAAATAAATTTTCATTAATTTACCCTGATGCTATCCCAGATGTGCACAACTGCCTTTCTTCAGCAGAACACAAACATTTTTAGAAAGAAATTTGAGATCTGTAGATGCATATAATGAAAATGAAAGGCTGAAATAATTTGGAAAGTCCAAAAGTAATGCATGCACAACCTGATCAATTAAGGCCTTATGTAGCAAAACAATAGGTGTATAAAAGCTGTGTATAAAGACAATAGCTGTGTAATGCAAGCATGCTCATGTGAGAAGTAGAAAATGATGCTTTGATTGTAATCAAACGTCACATGAAAGACATTTCAAACAGTATCAGAGCCTTGGTCCGAAGTACTAGTTTAAAGATGAAAATGTTTTACTTATTGATTTGTTTCTTACATTAATCACAATGGTGGAACCTATTTTCTTGCATTGTATGCATCCCACAGAGCTTAAATTTCCTCCAGATTAAAATGTGCATTTGTGTTCTGATGAATAAAGTCATATACACCTTGGATGGCATCATGGTAAGTAAATAATGAGAATCTGTATTTTAGAAACTATACTGCACTATATTTTTAAACAGGATGATAACATTTTTAAGAGGAAAAAGCAATGTCAAAGAGAAAAGTGTAAATTGCAACGTCCACTGAGAAGTGTGTGAATAAACCTTAAGAAGAGACCAAAAAAAAAAAAAAGACAATGCGTCACAAAACCTTTGGATAGATCTGGCATGAGGTCTCATGAAACTGGTCATCACGCCCAGGTCTGAAAAGAAAACATTAAGAAGATTTTAGTGACTACATAGCACATGGCAAAAGACAGTTATTATCAATACTGCACACACTTTTAAATGAAACAGAAAATGAACTGTTTAGTAGATGAACGTAATTAGAACTTATAAAGTAAATAAATGAGGGTGTATGTTTGTTACAGTAGAGAAAACAAGGCAAAATATCATTTTAAACGAAGCAGGGGCCAAGACATGACCAGACAGTTTAGCCGTGTGTAAAAGGAAGTGATTGTGTGATTTCCAGTTAGCCAGAGAGGAGTGAATAATTAAGTGATTGAGTCTGTGTCTGTAAGCTATGGGTGTATTCTGTATGCTACTAGAAACATGCATGTGAATGTATGTGCCTCAAAAATGCACAGATAGTACTGCATGTGTGTGCACAAAGTTTGCAAGAATACATGACTCTGATCTTACTAAATCGGAAATTAATGTAAATCAATTTAAGGGTTCATATAAAAGAAAACCAAACCACTTTCGCAATATTACCTGTTCTACAGCTGTTCCGGGCAGGTCCAAGTAGTTCCAGGCATCTTGAGGATTTGACCGCATTACAGTTCCATATCACTTCGCCAAATGATTTCAGTTATCTCAAAGTGTCCTTAGAGCCTAGAAAAGCAAAAGAACCAAAAACGAAAAGAAATTGATCAAGCAAATAAATATAACAAACAGGATAAAAATGACAAACTTTTTTCATGTTTTATTACCCATGGAATGCATACTCTCTTTCTCCCGCTCTTTATCCCATACAAACGCACACACTTACAGTTCTGACACGCATTCGCACATAGACGTGAAAATACATGGACACATTATCAATAAAATAGTTTCATAATTACACACAAGATAGTTTTAAGCCTGCCAAATGTCTTAAAATACAACATCTGAACAATGTATTGAGTGTGGTGACCGAGAAGGAATAACTGACGAAGGGCCGTTGAATTGCGTTTCGAGTCTGGCTGCATTACAACCTCGGATGTGCATTGTTTTTCCTAATAATTCAACAACCCATAGTCAATTATTCTTAAACCTAGCAAACCTAGCGTTAAAATCGGAGTTTGGAGAACACTGACTAACGTTAGTGAAATGCCTCACCCGTTGAGAACTGTCTGTCTGTCTGTTTGCTACACACGATTCGCGCCAAGTAGTAGAGTCAAAAATCTATCATGAAAAGGGCTATTTTACTAGATGGGTGCAACATAATAAACTAACAATAAAGAAATAAACTTACCTTGGACAGTTTCTTTCTGTGGCAAAGTAAACGCAGATGGTAAGAGTTTTGAAGAGATTCCGTTGGCGTTGACCACTTTCTGCAGAAAACTAGGGCTCGTGTTGAAGATACCCCGCCCCGTGTGCTGCTTTTTTACAGCGCAAGGCCGTTTTTCTCAGGAACAAACAGGTTTACTGTTAAATGCTGTAAATTTACTGCAAGTATTTAATTTATGGACCATTAGCTGTAAATTTACATAATTGATATATATATATATATGTAATTATATATATATATTTATTAGGCTATATGTCTTATATACACTGATTAGGCATAACATTATGACATTATGAGGTGAAGTGAATAACACTGATTATTTCTTCATCACGGCACCTGTTAGTGGGTGGGATATATTAGACAGCAAGTGAACATTTTGTCCTCAAAGTTGATATTTTAGAAGCAGGAAAAATGGGCAAGTGTAAGGATTTGAGTGAGTTTGACAAGGGCCAAATTGTGATAGCTAGACGCATCTCCAAAACTGCAGCTCTTGTGGGGTGTTCCCGGTCTGCAGTGGTCAGTATCTATCAAAAGTGGTCCAAGGAAGGAACAGTGGTGAACCGGCAACAGGGTCATGGGCGGCCAAGGCTCACTGATGCACGTGGGGAGTGAAGGCTGGCCCATGTGGTCCGATCAAACAGACGAGCTACTGTAGCTCAAATTGCTCAAGAAGTTAAAGCTGGTTCTGATAGAAAGGTGTCAGAATACACAGTGCATCACAGTTTGTTGCATATGGGGCTGCATAGCCACAGACCAGTCAGGGTGCCCATGCTGACCCCTGTCCACCGCCGAAAGTGCCAACAGTGGGCACGTGAGCATCAGAACTGGACCATGGAGCATTGGAAGAAGGTGGCCTGGTCTGATGAATCACGTTTTCTTTTACATCACGTGGATGGCCGGGTGCGTGCGCGTCACTTACCTGGGGAACACATGGCACCAGGATGCACTATGGGAAGAAGGCAAGCCGGCAGAGGCGGTGTGATGCTTTGGGCAATGTTCTGCTGGGAAACCTTGGGTCCTGCCATCCATGTGGATGTTACTTTGACACGTACCACCTACCTAAGCATTGTTGCACACCATGTACACCCTTTAATGGAAACGGTATTCCCTGCTGGCTGTAGCCTCTTTCAGCAGGATAATGCACCCTGACACAAAGCAAAAATGGTTCAGGAATGCTTTGAGGAGCACAACAACGAGTTTGAGGTGTTGACTTGGCCTCCAAATTCACCAGATCTCAGCATTTTTTGATCTTTGATCTCGAGCATCTGTGAGATGTGCTGAACAAACAAGTTCAGGTACAGTACTTGGACTTACAGAATCTGCTGCTAACATCTTGGTGCCAGATACCACAGCACACCTTCAGGGGTCTAGTGGAGTCCATGCCTCAACGGGTCAGGGCTGTTCTGACCAACACAATATTAGGTCATAATGTTATGCCTGATCAGTGTATATGATAGATAGATAGATGGTGTGGTTTAGGTATTCTCTACGTTATGGGGACATTTTTTGTTCCTCATGAGGAAAACAGCTTATAAATCATACTAAGTGATGTTTTTTTGAAAATGTAAAAATGCAGAAAGTTGGAATCCCTACGTGTGTGCATTGTGTACTTAACAACAATTAATGCACATGATCAAAGAGACAATAACTGATGCATTCATGTAATATTAAAAGAAGAAGATCTCTTTTAGACAACAAATATTGAACTTAGTGAGGCATCCCACATCATAATCCATCCCTGATTGTGCTTATATTCATGTCTGAAGTTTGCAGGCAAATGCCATTACCTTGCTTTACATGACACACACACACACACACAAAATAAAGTGTGGTAGACAGACAGTAAAAAACTCTCTCATGCCATTTAGTGATGAAACTGTGATTGAACATGACTCACTCATCCCTAGTGCCATGTTCAACATGGCCATACAGGCATCGCTGAGTTCATATAAATATATATTTCATATAATGAAATATATATGGATCAAATTACTGCTGAACACCTAAAGTTTGTGAGCCCTAAGGTTGCGGTTCTTCTTGCCATTTGCTTTACTGGCTTGATAAAACATGGGCTGTTGAGTCTATGTTGTCGGTTGCCTTAGTGCCTGTTGTTAAGGATAAAGCGGGCAAGGTGTGAAGTTTGGATAACTATAGAACAGTTGCGTTAGCTATAGTGTGTTATCAAAAGTTATGGAAAGAATTTTATTAGATCGATTAGGTGTATATCTTGGTACCACAGATAACCAATTTGGCTTTAAGGCACAGCATAGTACTGATTTGTGTATATATGCACTGAAAGAAATAGTAGAATTGTGTAAAATACAAAATTTCATCATGAGTGATGATGATGATGATATGTATAGGCAGCGCCGAATGTTATATGCTCATGTTAGAGACCTGCGGGACCCAACGCAATAGAGCGCGGGCGGTAAGGTACTCATGTATGTGCGGGTTGCGGGAGAATAAAACTATTCGCGGAACTCCCGCAAAATAGAAATATCTAAAAATAAAACATCTAAAAACAAATAAATTGTTATTCATCTATTGCACAAAAGCAACAAGAGCAACTAAAACAATAAAAACTATTTACAGGCGCAAGCATGGGTAGAGTTTCTGTTTATAATGTGTTTTTGCAGCGTTGTGCAATGTAGCCAATCACAGACATATGTGTTGATTTCTTGATCGCAATGGCCAATCAGATGCATTTAGGATAGAGTCCACTCTCCGCTCAAAGTGAGTTTTTGTTCAGTGCTGAATTCTTTATGCTGGCAAATCCTCTGATTATAACAAAGAAAGTGTGGACATTATGAAAGATTAATTGTGCAGTCAGCTTCATAATGGAGCTTTGTGAGATCGCGATGAACTGAGATGTCAGCTTTTTAGGAATCATTAAGGGAGCGCACTCTGCACGCATTCTGCCACACCAAACCATGCACGCGCTTGCTTTTATGTTAAATTACTTGAAACTGTTTCATGGACGTAGTACAGAAAAAATCTATTTATACTTTTATGCTGGCTTTTTCGGGCAGGAGCGGGACAAAACATGAATGTTGCGGGCGGGAGCGGGAGAAGGTAACGTATATTTTTGCAGGAGCGGGACAGAATCCTGCGGGAGCGGGACTAAAAAATCCGTCCCACGCAGGTCTCTAGCTCAAGCGAATATGTTGTTGAGAACATTTTATATGTGTTTGGATCAGGTTAAGAAAAACCTTTTTAGAGCATACTGTACTTCTTTTTATACTGCTCCCTTGTGGGTTAAGTTTAAAAAAAGTGAGCCTATGTAAGCTTCAGATTGCCTACAATGATTGTATGAGGATTATATTGAAAAAATCGAGGTGGAGTAGTGCAAGTAATGTCTTTTGTATGTCAAGAGTAAAAACTTTTATGGCTTTAATAAAGAAATTTGATGTATAAATGTATTTGTCGGCTGGATAATTCACAGAATGCTATTATTATGCTGTTGTCAAATCCTAGGCAAAGTGTGGTGCGATACCAATCACCTGTGAGAAAGTAGTGGTGTAATTGTCTCTTTTAAATGTTTTGTATTGTATGTAATTTTGTGTTAGTTGTTGTGTTTCCTCTCTAATGGACCTTGAGTCTGGAAATAAAGTTGAATTGAATTGAATATATAAATATATAAAAAGTGTTATATAGCCCATTGAGTCATTCTCAGACTTAATGCTGACCTTACAATAACTGCGTAGGGGAGAACTGTCAGAAGACATAGGCCTGTTTCTTTGCACAAAAGGGCAATGGTACAAGAGCAATGCACCAAAGCAATGTTTTAAGTGTGAAAATATAGCAAAAGTAACACAGAAACTCAAAAAGAATGGACTTGTGAAAAAAAAACCCTGAAACAATCAGGCATTCACTTTAAGCTTTCAGTTAACGAATTCGCCTGCCCATTCAGCCTTAAAGATTAATAGTAAACTGACTTGGCTTGCTGTCCTTGGAGGAGGCTGAAACCCGTGGCTCGGCTCGAGCTCCGAGTTAAAACCCCTCTATAACGGAACTGCACATAGGAGGAGAGAGAGAATTAGGGGAGGAGATGGGGAAGAGGAGGGCTGCCGGAAGAATTAGTCAAGGGGATGCCACGGTGTCTGCTGCTTATATAGTACACTCGTAATCAGTGTTCCCTCTAATTTCTTTTCTCGTTGAGCAAAACTTTTCTCTATTGGGCGGACATTTTGGTCACCTGAGCAAAAACATTCTTTATACCAGACCTGTACAGCTTACATAAACACTCACAAAAAAAGTGGTTTCATCTTGCAGTTATAAATGGACTGCATTTATATAGCGCTTTCAACAGACCCATGGCCACCAAAGTACTTTACATATTGCCTCACATTCACCCATTCATTCACACAATGACAGCGGTGTCAGCCATGCAAGGAACCATCCAGCTCGTCGGGAGCAGCTGGGGTTAGGTGTCTTGTTCATGGACATCTCGACACTTGGTCAGGTGGAACCAGGGATAGACAACCCACATGAACCACTGAGCCACTGCCACCCCTATAACTTTTATTATTAACTTGAATGTGCCATTTCTATTTTATTTAACCCTAACAAGTGCTGTTAACTGTCTTTACCAAGAAATACTATTAAAAATCTCCCCCAGGACAGTTAAATTCTTTATAATAATATAATATAATATGAAAAAAATAAGCAGTTACACTGAGATGTTTTTGTAGTCAATTATTGGCGACAGGCAGCATTAAACAAATCAAATTTAAATGTTTGTTTATTGCTTATGAATTTCCAAGATTTTCTATATAAGTGGTTTTCAAACTTTTTAATGGCAAGGATCCCTAAACAATCCCCTTGTGAGATCAATTCTTTATTAGGCTTACAATATAATATAATTATTATAGCCTATAATGATGATTGACGGGACTGAATGTTTTAGGCTCCTCATGAGTGATTTTTTGGATATGAGAAGAGCAGGAGAAATGCAAAGCAAGTGTCTCAGAACTGGGGAAAAAAAGTAAAGAGGAGACTGTTTCATCTCACACAGCAAGACGCAACGTGCAGAAGTGAAATGCATTGATCTAACAGCATCTAATGTATGGCATTGAGGGGAAGGAGTACAGTGAGAAGTGTCTGGTCCCCGCTTACCCCTTTTCCACCAGAATGGTTCACGTTCTGGAGCCAGAGCCTGTTCTCGGCCAGGCGAACTGGAGCCTGTTGCGTGTTTCCACAGACTTGAGCAACAAATGCTGACGTAATGCTGCCAGTGCTACGTGTTGTTTACCTGACTATAATATAACCAGTTTAAAATCAAACAGTTTGCGTCTAGGTTCTTTTGCTGTTCACACAGTACCGGAAGTGATTCTAGCGTACCGGCAGCTTGCATAAACTCCCAGTGCTGTCATCTGTCCTTTTCAGAGATATTTTAATTTTTCAGTGGTAGGAAAAATTCTTATATAGGGACGAATAAGTGCTGAAGTAGTGGGAGAGTTTTGCTTAATATGTCATGAATTCACACACCATTGTGTAATGTAGACTAATACAAAATCTTTTAACTCTATACATTATCCCATGGTCAAAATCCTTCAGTCAACAAGTATTTCATCCGACCGTAACACTTTTTGGGGGGGATTTTGTAGAAATAAGGTCATCCAAGAGTTAAACAATAGATGTGAAAATGTGTTGCGAACTTGTACACTCAATGCCAAGTACGGTCAGTATACTTAAAGTTATGGAGGACAGAACTATAGCATACAAGACTAAATGTTGAACAGATTAATCCAAAAATAATTATTTTTACGTTCTTTGTGTCTTGTACAGAACTGTATCAGGAATCTTAAATGACTCTGTTAAAGTAAATACACACAACAATTTCACTGAATTATTTACTAGTGATTTTATTTATCAGAGGAACACAGTCATCTAGAATTATCATGTCATCTTCAAGGAGAACAGACGCGTCCATTAAACAGAATGACATTGGAGGGATTATGCCGGATGAAGAAAAGGAACGGGTGGTCTGCGTTAAAGATTTTTGGGGGTGAGAATGAGGGCATTGCGGTTAATTTCATGACGACGACGGCGGTGGCTGCAGCCGCTTCGGTTCCTTCCTCATTGACTTCAACAAAGGCTTTATGAATCACCTTTGACACCACCAGGTCTTTGGTGGAGGTCATGCCTGAAAGGTTCACCTTCTGCGTGTCAAAAACATCCACCATTCCCATGCTGATCAGAAGAGTCTTCATGTCGTATTTTTCCTCCATCTTGAATCTGGGCAGAGACACTTGAACCTCTTGTTGACGCATGACTTCTGGTTTGGTCCACTGCATGAGCTTCTCGTAGGTCAGTGCCTTTTCAAGCTGGATGATAAAGAGAGACATGTTAAGTGTGTCTATTTGCATAAACTGGGGTCTGTTTGTACAGCATCAGTGATATGACGAATATTTTTTTTGTGTTTGGATCGGATCAAGTCATGGAGACAGTAACTTGAATACACCTCTTCAATGGCTTAGATGTATGCAGTATTAACCCTGTAAAATCTGATACATTTAAATGGAACAGTTTATTAACATTTAGACAACTTAAAAAAAAAAAAAAAAAAAAAAGTTGCATCTAAACATCTAAAAAGTGCAATGCATACGTGTTGAGTATCATATTTGATACATCAGGTGTTTATGGTTATATAGTATATGGAGGAAAAACAGCTCAAGTTTATTCACAGGCCCAAACTGAGCAAAAATATGCTATTTGGGGCAGATGCTGAAATTAATATGGTCAAAAAGATGAAATTCTGATATCTTGAAATGTAAATCAATAAGCTCTTTATAACAGTATAACAGACTATTGACATAAAAATGCATGTAAATATATGTCGCCACTCTATATCTGCCAATAATATGTCTTAGTAAGTTGATATTTAAGTGCTTCGTTTTATGATCAAAGCTCTGTAGTTTTAAAACATTATGCAATGCAACAATGATGATCGAGATGAACAAATAAATGCTCATCAAAAGCCTGATGGATGATATTTTATACTTACATGATTTAAAAAAAAAAAAAAAAAATTATATATATATATATATATATATATATATATATATATATATATATATATATATATATATATATATATATATATATATATATATATATATATATATATATATATATATATACACACATACACACACACTCACCTAAAGGATTATTAGGAACACCATACTAATACTGTGTTTGACCCCCTTTCGCCTTCAGAACTGCCTTAATTCTACGTGGCATTGATTCAACAAGGTGCTGAAAGCATTCTTTAGAAATGTTGGCCCATATTGATAGGATAGCATAGCATCTTGCAGTTGATGGAGATTTGTGGGATGCACATCCAGGGCACGAAGCTCCCGTTCCACCACATCCCAAAGATGCTCTATTGGGTTGAGATCTGGTGACTGTGGGGGCCATTTTAGTACAGTGAACTCATTGTCATGTTCAAGAAACCAATTTGAAATGATTCGAGCTTTGTGACATGGTGCATTATCCTGCTGGAAGTAGCCATCAGAGGATGGGTACATGGTGGTCATAAAGGGATGGACATGGTCAGAAACAATGCTCAGGTAGGCCGTGGCATTTAAACGATGCTCAATTGGCACTAAGGGGCCTAAAGTGTGCCAAGAAAACATCCCCCACACCATTACACCACCACCACCAGCCTGCACAGTGGTAACAAGGCATGATGGATCCATGTTCTCATTCTGTTTACGCCAAATTCTGACTCTACCATCTGAATGTCTCAACAGAAATCGAGACTCAGACCAGGCAACATTTTTCCAGTCTTCAACGGTCCAATTTTGGTGAGCTCGTGCAAATTGTAGCCTCTTTTTCCTATTTGTAGTGGAGATGAGTGGTACCCGGTGGGGTCTTCTGCTGTTGTAGCCCATCCGCCTCAAGGTTGTGCGTGTTGTGGCTTCACAAATGCTTTGCTGCATACCTCGGTTGTAACGAGTGGTTATTTCAGTCAAAGTTGCTCTTCTATCAGCTTGAATCAGTCGGCCCATTCTCCTCTGACCTCTAGCATCAACAAGGCATTTTCGCCCACAGGACTGCCACATACTGGATGTTTTTCCCTTTTCACACCATTCTTTGTAAACTCTAGAAATGGTTGTGCGTGAAAATCCCAGTAACTGAGCAGATTGTGAAATACTCAGGCCGGCCCGTCTGGCACCAACAACCATGCCACGCTCAAAATTGCTTAAATCACCTTTCTTTCCCATTCTGACATTCAGTTTGGAGTTCAGGAGATTGTCTTGACCAGGACCACACCCCTAAATGCATTGAAGCAACTGCCATGTGATTGGTTGATTAGATAATTGCATTAATGAGAAATTGAACAGGTGTTCCTAATAATCCTTTAGGCGAGTGTATATAAAAATCAAGTAAACCTAAGTTGTTTAAGTCCAGTAAGTGCTCATCAAAATAATATAAAAGTTATTCTTAAATTGACATAAATCAGTAAAGATTTCACAGTGCGAAAAAAAAAAAAAAAAAAAAGAAAAAAAAACCACATGTGAACCATGAGCTGAAGGTGGACGTTTTTACAAAAAGACCTTTTTGTAAAACCTATCAATCTGTGCAGTCTCACCTTCTGAAGGCCAGTGGTGTCGTCTTCCATCTTATTAGGAAGGATGATCAACATACTGAGATTCTTCCCCACATACGGCAGCTCCAGAACCTGACTGTTTATATCAGGGATGAAGGCCAGAGGAAAGTGTGCCATTTGATGCATCATCTTCACTGGTTTAGTTTGATTCTGCCAAACATCAGTGGAAACACTTTATAATTTCTCTTTTCGAGACTGTTAAAAATATTTTTAAAAAGAGCATGAAATCTCACCTTGTTCAGCTTAAACTGCCCATCTCTGGTGGCTTCCTTTGGGAATTTCTTCTCCCAGTTTCCCTTGAAGTAGATGGCGTTCACCAAGACCAGTTTCGTCGTCGCATCGATGGCTCCCTGTGGCACCAAATCCTTGATTTTCTCTAAAATACAAATGGACATGGTCCACTTTGAGCAGTGATTTGAATTGATTCTCATAGGCCTAAATTATGTTTTAAGTTCGAGGGGAGCATGTTCAGATAATCTACCCAATCAGCGCGAGAGGAGGCTTATATATAAAGCCGGCTTACCTCTGTTCCACGACAGACTGATTTTCCAGCATTTTTTCTCCTCAACCCCAACTCCTCACTAACGATTATTCCCATCCCAGCCAGGGATAGGTGGGAGTGCTCTGGGTTCGGGCCAAATTCCAAACTCTGAGCCCTCTCCTTGGACAGCATGCCACACATGCATATTTTATACTATATCTGATTATATGTAGTAAGTGTGAACACTAAGTATAAATAAAAACTCTTTTAAAGCATATGTCTCAAAGTTCTTATGGAAATGTAAACTTAATGGCCAAATAAAAAGTGCAATAAAGTAAAAACTAACCTCCAAAGAACTTTATAGCTCAACTCAAGAACCCATAAAGCTGAACATGGCCCTTGATAAACCATTTTGCTGAACTTAAAGCAGTAAAAAACAAACAAAAAGAAAACGCAAAGAATTATTTGTGGAATAAGTTTATGCTGGATTTCACCTTGTGTTTTTTTCTCCACCCATTTGTTGATGTTGACACGAGCAGCCTCTGATTTGGTCTTGAAGTCCACCTTCTCCAGTCCAGATTCATAGTATTTTTTTGCGTCATTGATAAATTTCTGTAACATAGCAAACCGATTGAGGTGCAAATGATATTAGAGCTGAGAACATTGCCAGACCCTTGTCCTTTAATAACAGGAGCAAACCTAGGATTATTTGGTTTGAGTCTTACCTCAACAAACAGGTAGGATTGCTCTCCGTAGAGGCGGTTGGCAAGACTCAACACATATGGGACTCCTGGTTTGTTCAGCTCACTCATAAACTTGTTGTAGCTGGAATGAATTTCGTTTACATGTCCTGGAGTCGCGGTGTCGGGTTTGAGAGGGTTTTTAAAGCCCAAGACCTACAAAGCATTATTGTGGGTAGAATTAATAAAGATAACCTCACTATTCTGATAAGTTCAACATATAGTCTTAAAATACAGAATATAATAGTTTAAAAAAAAAAAAAAAAAAACTGAACATGATGTTGCAAACACACATATTGTCACGGTTGGAGATACTCGAACAGACTTTAATCTAATAAAATCAACACCAAACAGGAGAAAATCTAGGAGAATATCCAACCATGTTACACAGACGATAAACAATACAGGACAACAAACTGACTAAAACTGAGAGCTTAAGTGCAAAAAGCAAACAAAGGAGCTAATGAGTTCAGTGAACTTCACTCACTGAAACAGACTCGGGAACTTCACTCACTGGAACAGACTCTGGAACTTCACTCTCAGGAACGGACTCGAATTTCACTCACTGGAATGGACTCGGGAATTTTACTCACTGGAACGGATTTGGGCATTTCACTCACTGGAACAGACTCTGGGATTTCACTCACTGGAGCGGATTCAGGCATTTCACTCACTGGAACAGACTCTGGGATTTCACTTACTGGAACGGACTATGGGATTTCACTCACTAGAACGGACTTGGGAGCGGACTCTGGAGAGAAGGTCCTGATGGTAAGGTCCGTGGAGGGCTTGAACGCAGGCTTGGGGTTAGCTGGATTGCCCAAACGTTTTTGGGATGGGACTGGATGACGACAGGTAATGTCCTCATTCATTTCCTCAAGAACAAAATCAGAACCTTTTATCCAGATGACATAGTTAGTATAATCAACCAAGGATACACTGCATTTACCGTGAGAAAGAAACTATCGTTGATATAATTCATCATCCAGTCCCTCCTGAAAACAGGCTTTGAACATATGAGTGCTCCAGCTCACCAGATGGTAGTACTGCCTAAACTCCTCCACAGTACAAAGGGCTTAAGTACAAAGGGCAAACAAAGGAGCTAACGAGTTAATTAGCGAGGTAACAGGTGAATGGGATGAATCAATGAAACACAAAGGAAAACTATAGGTCAAAGGAAAACAGTAACTGGATACAATGAAAACGAAGACAAAACAGAACATAACTCTGACACATATAGCCTACATATACATTTTGAATTCAGAACTACTGATCATAAAACATAACTACATAAGTGTGAGATCACCTTAATCATCTGATCTGCTGTGTTTCCTCTTGCACCGAGCGACACCATGGCCAGAGCCGAGGAGATGCTGACAGGAGAGTAGAACACATTTCCTGATGGGTTTCCTCCGCTGATCCTCTTGAACAGGTTGAGGGAGAACTGTGTGTTTGCCGCAGACAAATGCTCCATTTTCACAAGCTGAACAAGAAACAGAAGTAGTTTGAATAACAGCAGAAGATCTTCTTCATCATGACACACAATCTAGTTCTATTAGATCTGTTCTAAATCAATCTAAATCTAGATCTGTTTTAATCAATAAATGTTATGACTGTGTGGGTTACCATTTAAATTGCATGCATAAAAGTACGTCTAAAAGCATTACCTAGAGTAATCGGCAGAAATTATTAAGTTTCCCAGCGTGTCTGAGTTATGGGTTATGGGTGTCGTTCTAATAAATGCTGCCTCACCCTAAAACTCCCAGGCTTTAAGCCAATCAGCAAATCAGCTTGTAACATACCCTGTAATTATTAAACTGATGTTTATCCACCTGGAACAGCATCAAATTACATGATTCATTCTGCATTTGTTTATCATAAGTAAAAAAATAAAAATTAATAAAACTGTGTGTAACTGAAGAAAGCAACCTGAACTCAAGAAAGATAAATGATAATTATATTAATCATAATGTGTGTACAACCCAAAAATGGAATAAATGATGACGGTTGGAAGTAGGTGTCACTGTGAGACTTTTACAAAACAATAAAAACATAACGAAAATAATGATCCTCATCACACACACCCAAAGTACAAATGCTTGTCTAAACAACATTTGAGTTACAATTATTAGCACTTCATAGTGCTCGTGATCTGTAGTTTTTACTAAGGTGTTCCTGTCAGTTGGTTGCGTAAAACAAGGTCAATAATTATGTATAAGAAATACAGTATGATGTTGTTTTTTTAAAGTAAATTGTGTTTTACAATACAGTTAGATACAAGAAAAATCCTACTGTGAAAATAATGCAATTATTAACCTGGAATGTAGTCAAGTCACCTTTATTTATATAGCACTTTTTACAATACAGATTGTTTCAAAGCAGCTATACTGTAATTCCACACTAAATTTTTTAACAGTGCACATCTATCTATCTATCTATCTATCTATCTATCTATCTATCTATCTATCTATCTATCTATCTATCTATCTATCTGTCTGTCTGTCTGTCTGTCTGTCTGTCTGTCTGTCTATATATCAGCAGAAATGATTCCAGCGTGACTGAGGTGAATGAATCGACAGTTATGGGTGTCATTGTAATAAATGCTACCTCACCCTAAACTGCCCAGTCTTTAACAAACCCTCTAATTATTAAACTGATGTTTATCCTCCTGGAACATCAACAAATTGCACAATTCAATAACTGTGTGTAGCAATTAACCTGAACTCAAGGAAGATAAATGATAATTGTATTAATCATAATGTGTGTACAACCGAATAATGGATTAGCCAATGGTGGTTGGAAGTAGGTGTCACTGAGAGACAGAATAAAAAAACTAAAGTAATTTAAAATAGCTGCCCTGACTACATGCCTCAAGGAGGAAGTACCTTCAGAGTTCCAGAATGGAAGGACTTGACCCAGAGCCGAGCTCAAGGCTTGGAAACTACAACCTTATTCTTTAAGGCAGATTTCTTTAAGGGAATATGGCCCAGGCCCTAGGAAACCTAGCCTGTCACTTTCAAGGGGGACCTCATGTCAACCCCCAAGCAAACTGCTCTATTTAGCTTTAGCCAACAATCTGCCTGTTCTTTCTAACAGAGTCTCTATAATTAGCCTCTATCGGAGGCCTCCAATGAGAGGGTATTGAAAAATAGCAATCACTATCACATATTGGATCCCAGAGACGGGCATCTCGGGGAGCAAGACTCAACGCATCGACCCTTCAACAAGGGGCGTGACCTCTGGGCCCTACAGAACATAGTAGTTCTGTAAAAGCTGACCACTCTGATGGGAACCTTATGAGGGGAGTACCAGCTCTTAACTACAGTAGGTCTCATCAGGAGGCTCAAGAGAAACTTTCAACCTGATACTACCTTACGTGGCCATATTCTTAGGAGGCCTACTATGATTCAGCCCCAGGGAGCAAAGTTCTCTGCACAATGACCCTCCCAGACGAGGGGAGTACTAAATAGGCTCAACCAGTAAGCCTTTTTCAAAGAAGTGCAGTACTCTTGCAAAGAAGTACCCTCTCAACCGAGGGGAGTACTAGCTGCACTCTTGGAAGTAATATCATGGAGGCTACTACCGAGCCTCACCAGATGATACCGATTTGCAGAGTTCTAGGGAGCCGTTAGCACTAACATGTCAGTTCTTCACTAAGGGAACTAAGCCCGCTCAACCTAAAGCGCTCAAACCACTCAAATAGCGCATCTAGACTCTAGCAAGAAGTCCATGAAGCAGACTGCCCATACCAAGATAACAGCTTGTCGACTAGCTATCTAGCCCCAAGGAGCAACGTACTCAGCATAACGAACCTTCAAGCAAGGGGAGTACTTAAGTATTGCATCTAGAGCAGCCTGACTATCGAGAAGGCTCTAGCCCAATCCTGTCACTCGAGATTGTCTTAGGCATGTGCTCGGGGCTTATTTTTGCTTAAAGCTCTAGGGAGCAAGGTACTCTACATAAGGACCTTCTTAACCGAGGGGAGTACCAGTCCAGCTCAACCTGAGCATGCCAGGTGTTTAAGGATGTCTGCTGCACAGAACTCTAAGGTAGCAGATTACTCTCTAAAAAAGAACCTAACCCAGGGGAGTACCACCATGCTTGAAGCTATGTGCGAGACAATGCTCAAGAGTGGAGGCCTACCATACTCATTACTATCCTACTATCATCACTATCCTTTTAAAAACAAACGTTACATCAACTTAAATAATAACAATTAATTCTTTTTTTTCATCTTTGTTTCTGGCTTCCTTTGTAACAAATTATGAGCCCTATCATACACCCGGTGCAATGTGACACCAGGCGCGACGCAAATGTTTTTTGCTAGTTTCAGCCTGACGCAGTTATCATTTTCACATCCAGCTTGTTTAAATAGCAAATGCACTGGCGCCCATCTCTTCACCTATGGGCGTGCTGGTCTGAAAACCAAGTGTGTTCAGGCGCATTGTTGGCTATTTTGAGGCAACTGAAATCGACTGCGCCATTGACCAACAAAAACCTGGTCTAAAGTCGCAGTATTTTTTGTGTTATTTAAAGGGCGCGTTAGTAATGTGCGCCTATAGGCGGGTGCACAACACGCGTACACTCTGCTTGTTACACACACAGGGATGTGCAGCAGCACACAAACATTTTTAAATATTAAAATAAAAGGATTCCTCTCTGGAGAAGCGTTCAGTCTTTCCGCTTGCAAATTCCGCCATTGTAAATAGCGAATCCGCCATGGTGCAAGCGCAACTGGCTTTTAAAGGGAATGGGAGATGAGACTCTGATTGTTTTAATACACGTTACGCCCAATGACTCCTTAAGAGACTAGGGACAACCCTTTTGGACCATGCGCCTGCCGTGCCGACCATTTTTTCCGTCGTTAAACTAGCAAAAATGGATTCGGACACGCCTTAAGTGCACCTGCGCCATGCGCTTCAGACCATGCACTCAGATTGTTAAAATAGGGCCCTATGTGTTTCAGTAAAAACTCTTACAAAAACCACCAACTCATATAAAAAGCCAAGAGTCAAACTGCCTAACTAAAGGAAACATTGATTACCATAATGGTGACCAAACATTTTCAATAAAACGTCAACATCTAAACCTCTGTTAATTTTCAATAAGAGAGACATCTGACAGAAATAAAGTCAATCTGATTAGTAATAAGTGAAGCTGGTAATGCTGTTTGTGGAGTTGTTTAATCCTCCTCTGCTGAGATCTTGAGAGATTTAATGTCTTCTTTTATCTTCAGTTGATTTCATCTAAGGCTGTGGCTGAAGTCTGTTGTAGTTCTTGTTGTTTCCCTTTTCTTCAGTGATTCTGCTCATTATCATCAGGTGTCACCACTAATGGTCAATCATTATTTAATTAATCACTTAATTATCTAACTTTAACACTGCTTCAGTGTTACTTTACTGTACAGCATGTCACATTGTAGAATCTGAAGAGTTGCTGGATTCAGTGCAGCAGGAAGTAGGAGAGCAGAGAACAGCAAAGGAACAGGAAGCCCTGGGTGACACTCTGCACCCTGTTATGTGTGGAGCTCGGGGTGATAGTGTTAGTACTGTTATACGTGGTGTTCTGGCTGACACTGTTATTGTTATACGTGGAGCTCGGGGTGACACGGTTAGTACTGTTATACGTGGTGTTCTGGGTGACACTGATAGTACCGTTATACGTGGTGTTCTGGGTGACACGGATAGTAACGTTATACATGGAGCTCGGGGTGACAGTGTTAGGACTGTTATACGTGGAGCTCGGGGTGACACTGATAGTACTGTTATACGTGGAGTTCACGGTGACACTGTTATTAACGTTATACGTGGAGCTCGGGGTGACACTGTTATTAACGTTATACGTGGAGCTCGGGGTGACACTGTTATTAACACTATACGTGGAGTTCTGGGTGAAATTCATGGTGGCAGCACCGTTACACAGGTTCTCTTCACAACATCTGACATTTCTAAGCAATGTTGTTGTGGAATCACAAACAGATTTAGAGGCACATCCTTTTTGAACAAGTGACTTGTTTCCGAAAGTCTCTGATAAAAAAAAGAAAACAAAACAAAGGTTAGTCTAAGCTTTCCTGGTCTTCTTTCTTCTTTCAATCTTCTTCCTTTTCCAGCTTCTCACCTGCTATGATGCAGTAGTCTTCACTCCCTGAACAGTTCAATATGTTTGTGCAGTTCTGCCCATCACAAGAGAAACATGTCTTTCCATTGGGGATGGTGACATTAGAGGGATCTACAAGAGAGAGAGAGAGAGAGAGAGAGAGAGAGAGAGAGAGAGAGAGAGAGAGAGAGAGAGAGAGAGAGAGAGAGAGAGAGAGAGAGAGAGAGAGAGAGAGAGAGAGAGAGAGAGAGAGAGAGAGAGAGAGAGGGGGGGGGTTGGGGTATACTTTAATAATATTTTCTGTACAAAATACAAAATATATCTATTGAAACGCCACTCATTCAGCTGCCTGCTCCATTCAATCAATACACGGCAAACAAGCCACACTCTGCATTTTATTTCCTTAAGTGTTGACTTTAAAGAAGATAGTAATTTGCTTAGGAAAGCACAATACCTGGAGCATCTTGGTCGTTACACTGGTCCGTGTTACAGCAGGAAGTAGTCATCTTTATAATGCCTAAGTTCACGGACCAACTTTGACAGTCAACAGCACAATGTTTAAACTTAAACGTAGAAGTAATATCACCTAAAAACAGGAATAATACAAGAAAGACCGGTTCAACTGCACATTATTTTGATGGAAAATGTATTTATATATACACCATAATAACACTGGTGGTAAAGACATGTGAAAGCTTTTCCACAAGTTAAATTCTAATATATAGAACAGAAGGTGCATGGCCAAAAGTATTGGCAGTAGCATAAACTTTGTGTTTCGCAAAGTGCTGCTTCACTATTTGTATATTATTTTTTTACATGTTTTTAATGGTATACTGGACAACAATGAGCATTTTATAAGTTTTAAAAGTGATTCAGAGCAATTTCTCCCATCATATTACTAATACATTAAAACTTTTGCATTATCAACATGAAACCTAGCAGTGTTTCAACAAACAGATATTAAGGATTTTTAAACGCATTGTGCTCAGAAATAAGTTTGAATTACTGTATTATTTAGACATATGAATGTCAACAACAGATAAACAAAATGATTCTGAATATCACAAACCAAGCTACTGAAAAGTCACAACAAAACAACAGCAAAATAAAAGCAAATGAATAAAATAGTAGTACAATTCAGCTGCATAATTTATTCATTATTTTGTTTGCTGGTTGTCTTCTCAGCTGGTCTCAAAACATAATTTTCTGCTCGACTGGCACTTCCAACAACACAACCTTGTTTCTGCAACAACTTTCAGCATGTTTTTCGTATAACAGCGTCTGACATGTTTATGTTTTGTGTGGCGTGAGAAAGTGACAGGCTATACCACGCAAAATCCAGTCTGAGCGGTCAGGCTGAAACAGATTTCCAGAAATGCAATTTGAGTATGATTTCAAATCACATATCAATGTAGCTCAAAACGTATTTGTCAAAATCTAATTTCATATGATTGTTGCCGTTTACACTTGCTAAATATGATCGGATTCCAATCGGATATGCACAAAAACGGATTTGGAGTGAAAGTCTGAACAAGGCTTTTAACAGTTTCCGTAGCATTTTATGGTAAATTTAGCAAACTTTTTAACACAAATACTGCTGTCAGCATAACAATCTGATAGCAAAACAATTTAAAAAGCAGTAATCTATATAGAATATTCTGAGACTGAATTGGTAAATTCTGCCAGGAGTTACTGTGTGACAAGTTAAATTTCCACAGTTTCAGCACCAGTAAATAATACCAGCATCTCCGTCAGTTAAATATAACAGTACATTTGAATCCATCATACTGGACTTACCATCTTGTGACATTGCTGTAGAGCAATGAGTAGTTCCATTGGAGCATGTTTGTACCGTTTGATTTGCACAAGAACCGTTCTGACTCATGCACTCATAACAACTGAGAGAGTGTCCTTTAGTAATAAAACAGAGAGACCATGAGAGACATCAATGATCTGCATTACTTAAAAAACATAACAAACCTCATTTGTCTTTGTACCTGCAGTGAAAAGAATGAACAGAAGAAAAACTAATATTTGCAGATCCATCTTCGATCAGGAGGTGAATGAAATAACCTGTCTGTTTCAGTGTCCATTTTATAGCTTATCAGAAGGGGAGGGTCTTCATAAGAAAGTTAGACATTTCTTTAAACAGAAACTTTAGCTTACATCATTTACTTGCCAGTTAATGATAAATGAAGGTTGAATAAGGAAATTACACATCCAACCTTCTTAAAGTGATAGTTCGCCCAACAACACTGTTGACAACTCCCTCCATCTCCCTCCATTGACAGCTACACAACTACCACCTTGATGCTTTAAAAAGTTCATAAAGAGATCGTAAAACTAATCCATATGAATTCAGCGGTTTAGTCCAAATGTCCTGAAGAGACACGATTGCTTTATATGATGAACAAATAGAATTTAGGCTTTTATTCACATATTAACATTCATCAACTCACACATCAGTTATGGTAAACTGAAGCTCAAGCATGTTCGCTTGACATGCGAGAACTAATGAGGTTCATTCTTGTGTTACGCCGCACGTTTGAGCTTCATCAAGAACCAATGAGGTTCATTCTCGTGTTACGCCGCACATTTGAGCTTCATCAAGAACCAATGAGGTTCATTCTCATGTTACACAGCACGTTTGAGCTTCATCAAGAACCAATGAGGTTCATTCTTGTGTTACGCAGCACGTTTGAGCTTCATCAAGAACCAATGAGGTTCATTCTCGTGTTACGCATCACGTTTGAGCTTCAGCAAGAACCAATGAGGTTCATTCTCGTGTTACGCATCACGTTTGAGCTTCAGCAAGAACCAATGTGGTTCATTCTCGTGTTAAGCAGCACGTTTGATCTTCATCAAGAACCAATGAGGTTCATTCTCGTGTTACGCAGCACGTTTGAGCTTCCGCAAGAACCAATGAGGTTCATTTGCGTGTTACGCAGCACGTTTGAGCTTCCGCAAGAACCAATGAGGTTAATTCTCATGTTACGCAGCACGTTTGAGCTTCCCCAAGAACCAGTGAGGTTCATTCTCGTGTTACGCAGCACGTTTGAGATTCCGCAAGAACCAATGAGGTTCATTCTCGTGTTACGCAGCACGTTTGAGCTTCCGCAAGAACCAATGAGGTTCATTCTCGTGTTACGCAGCACGTTTGAGCTTCCTCAAGAACCAATGAGGTTCATTCTCGCGTTACGCAGCACGTTTGAGCTTCCGCAAGAACCAATGAGGTTCATTCTCGTGTTACGCAGCACGTTTGAGCTTCCTCAAGAACCAATGAGGTTCATTCTCGTGTTACGCAGCACGTTTGAGCTTCCTCAAGAACCAATGACGTTCATTCTCGTGTTACGCAGCACGTTTGAGCTTCATCAAGAACCAATGAGGTTCATTCTCATGTTACGCAGCACGTTTGAGCTTCCCCAAGAACCAGTGAGGTTCATTCTCGTGTTACGCAGCACGTTTGAGCTTCATCAAGAACCAATGAGGTTCATTCTCGTGTTACGCAGCACGTTTGAGCTTCCCCAAGAACCAATGAGGTTCATTCTCGTGTTACGCAGCACGTTTGAGCTTCCCCAAGAACCAATGAGGTTCATTCTCGTGTTACGCAGCACGTTTGAGCTTCCCCAAGAACCAATGAGGTTCATTCTCATGTTACGCAGCACGTTTGAGCTTCATCAAGACCCAATGAGGTTCATTCTCGTGTTATGCAGCACGTTTGAGCTTCCCCAAGAACCAGTGAGGTTCATTCTCGTGTTACACAGCACGTTTGAGCTTCAGCAAGAACCAATGAGGTTCATTCTCGTGTTAAGCAGCACGTTTGAGCTTCAGCAAGAACCAATGAGGTTCATGCTTGTGTTAAGCAGCACGTTTGAGCTTCCTCAAGAACCAATGAGGTTCATTCTCGTGTTAAGCAGCACGTTTGAGCTTCAGCGAGAACCAATGAGGTTAATTCTCGTGTTAAGCAGCACGTTTGAGCTTCATCAAGAACCGATGAGGTTAATTTTCGTGTTAAGCAGCACGTTTGAGCTTCATCAAGAACCGATGAGGTTCATTCTCGTGTTAAGCAGCACACTTGAGCTTCCTCACAAAACAATGAGGTTCATTCTCGTGTTAAGCAGCACGTTTGAGCTTCAGCAAGAACCAATGAGGTTAATTCTCGTGTTAAGCAGCACGTTTGAGCTTCATGAAGAACCGATGAGGTTCATTCTCGTGTTAAGCAGCATGTTTGAGCTTCATCAAGAACCGATGAGGTTCATTCTTGTGTTAAGCAGCACGTTTGAGCTTCATCAAGAACCGATGAGGTTCATTTTCGTGTTAAGCAGCACGTTTGAGCTTCATCAAGAACCAATGACGTTCATTCTTGTGTTACGCAGCACATTTGAGCTTCCTCACAAAGCAATGAGGTTCATTCTCGTGTTACGCAGCACGTTTGAGCTTCCGCAAGAACCAATGAGGTTTGTTCTCATGTTAGATAAAATTAAACACATTAAATCTATCAAGATCTTAGCAGAGGATGATTAAACAACCTCAAAATCAGCATTACTGTACCAGCTTCACTTATTATTAACCAGTTTTAATTATTTCTGACATATATGCCTACAAAATTTCTTGTTGAGAATTAACCGTAAGTGGAATAATTGACTCTGAGCCTGAATCTGCTTCTTATTGTGGTTGCATTACCACCTCGGGTGTGCATTATTATCTAATTATTCATTGGGAAATGTCATGTAGTTTTTCAGGCGGAAAACTATTTTACTGATGAAGTTGCGGGCACCGCTGACAACAAGTTTCCATAAGCATGTATTATTCCATGTGTGTTTCTGTACTGTAGGCCCTATGTAAGTAGGTTTGTATGGGAGATAGGCCTGCATGGCCTACATCTACCAGGCCTGAATCTTTTAAGTTTGCAGCCTGCAGAATACCTGTAAGATCATATAACATCCTAAAATATTGAAATCACTGTTCATGATTTCAAAGAAAATAAATCCCTGTTTGGGTAAGTTTTAATTATTTAACAATCAACACTACAATATTGATGTGCAAATAGAATGAAAAATAATCTTGGCCTGTCTTCTCAAGAACTCCACAAGTCACCATGCAACGTGGGCTGTAAGGTTTACACTGTAAATATGTATACATTCCTTTAAGGGGGTGGGGGTGGGTGGGGGGGTTGGTTTACATTGTTTTTACCAGCCATTGCTTTCAACCACTCACATAAAATTCAAAATTAAGGTTAATTCAAAATTAATTTGTCACATAATTGCTACTTGAGTTACACAATTTGTTTTCACTCAGATTGCTATGCTTGCAACATCATTTGTATTAAAATGGTTTAAAATAAGCTACATTTTGTCTTTTCTCTGCTGCTTTGAAGCTGTGAGATGATTCATATGTTTGTTTTTCTCTCTCATCTGCTGCTTCCTACTTTCACATTTTTTAGAATTACATTTTCCATCAAAACAATTGGTTGAACTGGTCTTACCTGTGTCATTCATATATTTTAAGTGACGTTAGTACTACAATGAAGGCTAAAAGTTGTGCTGTTGACTGTCAAAGTGGTTCCATGAACTTTGGCATTATAAAGATGACTTATGTCTGCTGACATTGACCTTTGTAACACCAAAGATGCTCCAGGTATTGTACTTTACTGACCATGTGCAAATGACTGTAAGTCGACACTCATTTTACTTCTCAAGAACATTCAATTGGTGATGGGCACAGCTGCTTAAACAAACATATCGAGCTGTTCAGGGAGTGAAGACCACTGCATTACAGTTTAAGACTGTGAAAACTGGAAGAACTATAAGTAATGGCGACTCTCTGGGGAAATTAACATCTGAACTCACTCTTGTGCATTTGGCTTCCCCATCCGAGACGACATCACACTGAGTTAATCACCCAAAGATTGCCTTAAATTCACATTTCATTCCCCTCCCCTCATCTCTCCTCTCCATATGTTAAAATGCACCCAAAATCTATATGGGTTAATGTGAACAAGTACTATACAGTATTGTACATGTTTGGTATCATTTGAAATGTCTCAGTGCAACTGGTACAAAGGTCTCATTCTCACAGAAGTAAAGCAAAAGGTAACACAGGTTAAGAGTTTAGAGATATTTTGCTTATTGTGCGTGGGTGTGGCCAATTGGTCTTTACCTCCTGTCGTCAATACAGGTCTATAGGACTTGATTAATGCTAATTCCCATTGTGAACTCATGTTTGAAAGAGTTTTCTGTCTTGGTCTGGTATTTAAGTGGATTTTGCATAAGAGTCAGGGCGCGATTCTGTAACCAGATCAAGCCCGTAATGCTCAGCATTATGTAATTTTCAGATGTCAGGTATGCATCTTTTGCTCTTTACTTCAGAGCATTTGGTGTTATGTATTGAATATCTTTGAATTGATTATGTAATTGGCATGATACATTTACCTGACTAATAATAAATTGTTACATTTGATTTCATTCTGACTTACTCTGAAATTATTGACTTTAGTAGATTACGTTGTATCCATTGTTACTGCAAATCTGTGTCAGGTTAGTAACGGACTAACGTCCAGTTTTGAGTGGAGCATTGGGGCACGCCAACTGAGATTTTAGAGCTCTGCCTAACGCTTGGCATTAGTTCAAGTGTACTTAGACTGTGAAGGCTAATAAAGGGAATTTCCGTTTAGGGTAACAGAATGTTGACCGACCAACCTAAATAGGGTGAGCCTTACCTTTGTTTAATGTAAAGTTACTCTAGCTAAGTGTACATGGGAAACCCTGGCATGACCATACCAAAACTACTATTAGAGAAAGTATTAGTCGGCTTATATCTGAAGTAGTGGTCATGACCTCTGACTAGAGATAACGTTGCTTTATTTAAGTGTACACAGATCTATGGGGACTAAATAAAATACTTTTAGAGTGAGTGAGCATGGGAGCAACCCTCTAAATAGTATAGTCAATTACCTCTGTCTAAATGACCAAGACTGGCAAGTTTGTGATTGTGGGCCCACATAACGAATGGCCGGTGCGAGGACCCTGTGCGACTCTGAGAACCGAATGAATGATTTCAATAAGAGTAAAGAGTTAAACAGATCAATCAAATGTGTAGTCAAACTGTTATACAAATTACCTAATAACCAATCAGCATTCTAACCTAAATTCAAGGTCATGATAAAATGGAGTCAGATAAAGATGAATTAGAATCAAATCACTTTGCCCCGATGAAAAGACCGAACGCGCAAGAAACCTTCACCCACCAATCGTAAGCCGTCATTGGGACGATTGTGGGCCTTACAACAGCAACAGGTGAGAATCTGGAAAAGGAAGAAGAAGAAGGTTTAGGTTGTTATTTTTGTATTTCCATCACTAGTGGGTCTTATTTGTGAGCATTTGATACAGTTCACATTTACAGCGCCTTGCAAAAGTATTCATACCCCGTTGTTATTTTTTTTTTACTCACACAACTTTCAATCCACACCACACAATGACAAAGCAAGGGCCAGATTTGTAATAATTTGCAAATTTATTAAAAAGTAAAAGCTAAATAATTAAATTGCATATGGACCCTTAAAGGGTTAGTTCGCCCAAAAATGAAAATTAGCCCATGATTTGCTCACCCTCAAGTCATCCTAGGTGTATATGACATTCTTCTTTCAGAGTTATATTAAAAAAAACGTCCTGGCTCTTCCAAGCATTATAATGGCAGTGAATTGTTGTCTCGTTTATGAAGTCCATAAAAGTGCATCTATCCATCATATAACTGTGTAAGAAAAATATCCATATTTAAAACTTTACAGACTAAAATAACTAACTTCCGGCGAATTGCCGTACGCATATTAAAAAGTAAAAAGCTAAATAATTAAATTACATATGGACCCTTAACTCAGTACTTAGTTGAAGCTCTAGTCATGGTTTTTGGGGTACGTTGCGACAAGCTTTGCACATCTGGATTTAGGGATTTTCTGCCATTCTTCTCTGTAGATCCTGCTAATCTCTGTCAGGTATGATGGGAACCATAGGTGGACAAGCATTTTCAGGCTTCTCCAGAGATGTTGGATTTGTCACAGGTTAACTCCAATCAAAGTGTAGAAACATCTCTGTGATGATCGAGCAAAATGGGATGCTGAGCTAAATTTTAAGTGTCAAGAAAACCTAAGCAAAGTATTTATTTATGGAGTATGGAGTGTACATTGGTGTGAAAAAAAAAAAATTTAACACATTTTAACATAAGGCTGCAACAAGACAAAATGTGAAGGGGTATGAAAACTTTTGCAAGGCACTCCAATGTTCAGCTTAGACTACCCGTTTTAGGGGTCAAGCACCAAAGGTGTGTAGGCACCTACTCTATCCGTTGGCGTTCTTCTTCTTATCATTATTCTGTTTCTTCTTCTTGCGGGAACCGCTTGCGGGAAAGTTATAAAATTGGGAACACAGATAAAGGACAGCCTGAACTGTCACCATAGCAAATTTGGAGTCTCTAACTCAATTGCTCTAGTGCCACCAACTGTCCAAATTACAATTATGTTTATGCTAATAACTTTTGAACCGTAAAGGCTAGATACAAAATTCTTTCCCCCTCTGATTCCTTGGGTCAAGGCGATTCGAGAAAAATTCATCAAAAAATTGATCGAGATCATATTCAGACCATGCCGACAAAAATTTATGGAATTCAAATTGATTAGTCAAACTGTTCTTGAATAATGCGCAAACAAATATGACGAAGAGCACGCCAAAATGGATGTGAGGCTATATCTCCGCAACGCTTTAGTGTAGTTTGACCAAACTTGGGCTGAATTCGAAATCGCCCCTATACCATCAAATAGGGCATTATCTGTGGGGACAGCCATTTGTAGTGGTGTCCAAAACCTATTGGTCAGGATATATGAAAAATTTAACAATACCCAATTTTCCCATAGTGGCCATTTTGGGCGTCAGCCATTTTGAATTCTGTCGTAAAATGCTATATTTTAAGAACGCATTGGCGTAACGTTATGAAACTTAGTATGTGTCTTTGGCATCATGCACTGACAGTACTCAGAAAGTTTTGGGGCAGCGCCACCTTGTGGTCAAAAGTTATGATGAAATTTCCAAAAATACTAATAACTTTTGATTGAATTAGCCTATTGTAATGAAATGGTCTTGATAGATTCATTGGGTCATGCCGAGAACATAGATACCAATTTTGCCATAGCCGGTCAAACTTCCTGTCCGCCATTTTGATTTTTTTTTAAAAAACTACCTTTTCGAACTCCTCCTAGACTGTTTGTCCGATTTTCACCAAAAACGAATCATATCATCTTCAGACCATGCCGGCAAAAAGTTATGGATTCTGTGTAGATAGACGAAACCGTTTTTGTATACCGCATCAACAAATTGCCAAAATGACTCTGAGGCTGTATCTCTGCAATGCTTTGATATTTTGACACCAAACTTTGCTTGTGTCATTGTCACATCACTCTGACCACAACACATCAATTTGGTCACAGCACCACCCATTGGTCGAAAGTGATAAACTATCAAATCATGTTACTAGTGACTGTATTCATGATTTTTCAGCTTCCTGTTCTCTGCTCTCCTACTTCCTGCTGCACTGAATCCAGCAACTCTTCGGATTCTACAATCTAAATGTTGTTATATTGGTAAATTGTCTGTTTACTGTGTATTTATGTTTGGGTTTGAACCCCCTATACAGGTAAAGAAGGCAAAGATGATAAATCTCTCAGCCCAACTAAAGGCCAGAAGAGGGCGCTGTAGGTGCATACAGTCTTTCCCATGCAATATGGACTTTTTCTCATTGTGTTCCACATTTATGTTTGTTTGCATGTGTCAGACAGCTAGCATCAGTAACTCCCACAATACTTTTCAATTGTTTTGCCACTACAAACAGTATCTGCATTTAGTGACACTATTGAATGGATGGTAAGTGCTCCTCTGCTTTGAATTAGATTTTTCAAAATAAACTTTTATCACTTCCTTCCATACAATAAATGTTGCTTTATCAATGTTGAATGATACCTTCTTACTAAATATAATTGTGAGCATGCCCATGACATTTAACATTATATGCAAAAATGTCTATATGCAATTATTATACCTTTGTGTCAATAATGTCTTTTTTAAAATAGCAAGTAAACATGTAAACAGTTAGCTCACATGAATTTATATATACATATGAAAGTAAATGCATACAGACAATTTCACTCAATTATTTACTAATGATTTTATTTATCAGAGGAACACAGTCACCTAGAATTATCATCATCACTATCTTCAAGGAGAACAGAAGCGTCCATAGAACAGAATGGCATTGGAGGGATTATGCCGGATGAAGAAAAGGAACGGGTGGTCTGCGTTAAACATCTGTGGAAATGAACGTATTGCGACGATGGCGCCTGTGGCTGCAGCCGCTTCGGTTCCTTCCTCGTTGACGTCAACAAAGGCTTTATGAATCACCTTCGACAGCACCAGGTCGTTGTTGGGGGACATGCCTGAAAGGTTCACCTTCTGCTGGTCAAAAACATCCACCATTCCCATGCTGATCAGAAGAGTCTTCATGTCGTATTTTTCCTCCATCTTGAATCTGGGCAGAGATACTTGAACCTCTTGTTGACGCATGTTGCTGGGTTTGGTCCACTCCATGAGCTTCTCGTAGGTCAGTGCCTTTTCAAGCTGGATAAGACAGTCATGATAATGTATGTTTTACATAATAATGGTATACATGTTTATTAAAACCATATGAAACTAACATGAATACAAAGAACTTGTATTCTTTTAAGAACTGATCACTGAAAAGTTCTTTGGGGAACCAAAAATGTTTTTTCCAAAATATAGGCTCATTATTGGCATCGATGGTTCCGTGAAGAACCTTTAACATCCATGGAATCTTTCTTTAAAGAACCCAAAATGGTTCTTCTATTGCATTGCTGCAAAAAACTCCCTTTTGGAACCCATGTTTAATAGCAGAATCTGTGCAGTCTCACCTTCTGAAGGCCAGTGGTGTCGTCTTCCATCTCGTTAGGAAGGATGATCAACATACTGAGATTCTTCCTGACATACGGCAGCTCCAGAACCTGACTGTTCATCTCTGGGATGAAGGCCAGAGGAAACTGCGCCGTTTGATGCATCATCTTCACTGGTTTAGTTTGATTCTGCCAAACATCAATGGAAACATTTTATAACTCCTCAGATTTTATGACTGTTATTGCACAAACAATTTAAAATACTGTAGAAAAAAACTAGAGCATGAAATCTCACCTTGTTCAGATTAAACTGCCCATCTCTGGTGGCTTCTTTTGGGAATTTCTTCTCCCAGTTTCCCTTGAAGTAGATGGCGTTCACCAAGACTAGTCTCGTCATCGCATCGATGACTCCTGGTGGTAGCAAGTCCTTGATCTTCTCTAAAATACAAATGGACATTGACTGTTCACTTTGAGCAGTGATTTGAACTGATTGGTTTGATATTTTTACTAAATAGCTCAACTCAAGAACCCATGAAGCCAAACATGGCCCTTGAAAAGACAATTTTGCTTTTAAATTGAGAATAAGTTTATGCTGGATTTCACCTTGTGTTTTTTTCTCCACCCATTTGTTGATGTTGACACGAGCAGCCTCTGATTTGGTCTTGAAGTCCACCTTCTCTAGTCCGGCTTCATAGTATATTTTTGCGTCATTGAGGAATTTCTGTAACATAGCAAACCAATTCAGGTGCAAATGATATTAGAGCTGAGAACATTGCCAGAACCTCCAGTGAATAAACCGAGTCTTACCTCAACAAACTGGTAGGATTGCTCTCCGTAGAGGCGGTTGGCAAGACTCAACACATACGGGACTCCTGGTTTGTTCAGCTCACTCATAAACTTCTTGAAGCTGGAATGAATTTGGTCCTCAGTTTTTTGTCCAGGTAGAGTAGGACATTTCTGTTTGCATCAACAATATCAATCAGCTGCATTAAAAATAGAAAGATCAACCAAAAAACCCAAAGGATACATGCACCACTACAGCAAATACAGCTGTTATTGCAATCATAAAGTCATGAGGTTATAGTGTTTCATGTAAATACTCATTCTGAACCTTGAGTTCAGCAGGTATCTCAAACTTTTTGGTTTGTTGCGTCATTGGGGGCTTGTGGGTTGGTTGATGAGGCGCTGGAGTCGCGGCGTTGGGTTTGGGAGGATTGGTAAAGCCCAAGACCTACACAGCATTATTGTGGTAGAATTATTAAAAAATAACATGCTCAGACAGTTTAAAATACTGAACATGATGTATCACACCCAAGCCTCAATTTACTCCATACACATTGGTTATTTATTAAATTAAAATAACACAGACTGAGCATTAAGTCACAGCTGAAACCGTAGCAACCCAAACAGCCCAACCCATAATGACCATATTTTTCAGTGTCCTGCCCAGTGAAACTGCATCTTGTCTCTACATGCACAAAACTCATCATCACAGGAAAAATCACACAAAAGTCACATCTCAGAACAGAATTTTGGCAACATTCTAAATGGAATTGAGAATCCTGGCTTGAATTCCATTTAAATAATGCATAATTCCAACACAACAAATATTAATAATCAGTGTTTGATACATTCCATGTATAGAAATCTGTCTTTTTGAGTAAAGGAAAAACAACTGCCGATAAAAAACTTGCATAAGTGAAAGATCACCTTAATCATCTGATCTGCTGTGTTTCCTCTTGCACCGAGCGACACCATGGCCAGAGCCGAGGAGATGCTGACAGGAGAGTAGAACACATTTCCTGATGGGTTTCCTCCGCTGATCCTCTTGAACAGGTTGAGGGAGAACTGTGTGTTTGCTGCAGACAACGGCTCCATTTTCACAAGCTGAACAAGAAATAGCAGTAGTTTGAATAACAGCAGATTTGAAGGTGGACGTGTCTTCTTCATCACGACGCACAATCTAGTTCTATTAGATCTGTTTTAATCAATAAATACTATTACTGTGGGTTACCATTTAAACTGCATACATAAAACTACCTCTAAAAGCATTACCTAGAGTAATCGGCAGAAATTATGAAATTTCCCTGCGTGTCTGAGGTGAATGAATCTCTGGTTATGGGTGTCGTTCTAATAAATGCTGCCTCACCCTAAAACTCGCAGGCTTTAATCCAAATCCAGCCCTGTTGTAAGATTGAAACAGTTTCTGTTATTGATATATTTATACACATGAACACTGGCAAACTGAGTAACATTCTATAATTTACGCTTCAATACAATCTTACAAATATTGCCTACAGCACATCCTCACTGTTATAGCCAATGCTGTAACTTTTGTACTGTTCATACAGTACAGATCATTTGTGTTCATCTGACTGACTCTATTGTCATTGCATATAGTTATCATAAAAAACAGAGTAATAATTTCACACTTTTTGTATAATCTGACTTGATTAGAAATGATGCATAGTTAAATATTCTGCACACAAGTGATATTTATCTTGATCACAATTAGAAGTTTTCATTGACAATTGTTTGGTAAACAAACAAACAAAGCATTTTTAATGCAAAAAAAATGTTGGTGGAAAGGACACCAAAACTACAGATTAATGGCATTTGAAAAATAGTAAAAAATAAATGATGATGGTATGTTTTTAGGAGAGATTTAATCTGACAATAATAGTTGAAATCTGTTGTTATGAATAAAAATCAACCCTGATAAATTATTATATAAACATAAATGTGTTCATAACCCACTTATGAGCTGTTGAGACTTCAACTAATTAATGGAAGTCAGCCACAGGTCACTATGAAACCAAACCAAAATAAATTATAATAATAATCAACACACACAAACCAAGTAGCATATTTAGCCAGGATCATTAGCACTCCATGTAGTGATTGTGATCTGTGGTTTTCACTAAGCTGGTCAGATGTTTTGTTGCGTAAAACAGGTGTTGTGCATAAGTGTGTAATGAAATAAACAAGATATATATGTGTGATATGATTACAACAGTTTCATATTATGATCCATTGGTGGTGTACATAGGAATTTACCCGCCACTGACTGAATTTTCCAGCTATCCGTGTTTTCACTGGCATACGGCAGGGGGCGCTATTACACATTTTCTGAAAGAGTTCAGAATCTCCAGATCAAAACACAGGCGAAGAAGAAGCAGAAACAAGTGATAGACAAGTGATTGCTTACGCAAATGTAAAATAATGCGATTACCGAATTATTGAAACAGTACAATTACAAGTATACTTCTAGTACACTGATATTAGTATACTTACATAAAGTATACTTTAAAATATTCTTGAACTTTACTTAAGTATCTTTCTTAAAATGAACTTGAAGTGTAGGCCCTACTTGTTCTTTTAAGGGATTTTTGTGATCGATCCCTCGTTGCTGCAGCGCTGTTATTTCACCCAGAAAGGTAAGAAAATCTAATGAAGGTTCGCGAGGCAGCGCAACGAAATTCTTGACTTTAGTTACGGCATTCAAAATAAATGCGTTGAAAGCTAATACATAGGGTGCGTCTCAGTCAGTTCCCGAGCTCGTGAATCAGTATATCGTGTACATGAATTCGGGCACTGGTAAGGACGGTAAAGGACGCTGGCTCACTACACATTGGGACACTGATGACTCTATTTCTGGCGACGTGACAATTGTACAACATCATTACAGGTATTTATGACCAATAGCAGAGCTGATATCTGTCTGACATTACTTGTAATGTTATTTAAAGTACATTATGATAAATACTTTGCTTGTTACATATACATGCAACATTTCAGCCTTAAATACATTATAAATGTTAGCTAGATTGTGTTCATTACCTGTCTAACGATGTATTTTTATCCTGAAATATAATAAAATAGTGGTTTCTATTTTTAAAAACACATATCGCGTGTCATTATAGATCGTTGCGTGTAGTGAGTTGGCTCACATGACTTAAGTTTCGGCTTCAGAACTTCCGTTAAGGGAGCATAGTGAGCATCGATGCACCCTGGGTTTTGCAGTACATTGTGGGGCTTTTTAGGGAGCGAACATTTCAATGCACTGGAAGGATTCTGCGATTGAGAGCACTTAAAATGGCTGACTCGCTGATCAGTGCCCTGACTACTGAACTAGGGAGCTGATGGGAGAAACTAAGCTTTCCAAAGCTTCAAATCAATTGAACCAATTGCTTCGCAAAATGATTCACTGTTTCGAAGCGTTCGAAACACCACACGCTGGTGACCCCTGCTGGTCAGAACAGTGGAAAGGCAACAAAAACTCATGCCAAACATGCATAAAAACACCTTTCACAAACCCATTGCAAATGTTTTATTGAAAGTATAATCCATCAAATACAATTAACTAATCATCTAATAAGATTAAATATCAAGTGTCTGTGTAAAATGTGTTCTTTTAATCAAATTTCAGGGCTTGTTTTGTTTGTTTCATGGATGGCTCAACTAAACAGTCCAATAAGAGACTATTAACTACTGTTATTCCTTTTAATTATACTAATGTCTAATTAAAACAAATGTATAAACCTGATCAAAGATGTTCAATGGTTCTTCATCGACCCCCAGCGGTGAACCATTGACATTTCTAAACATTTCGAACCAGTTATGATGTAACGAAACAGCGCTTACTGAAATCACATGACTTGGGAAGTTTGATCCAAACCATTGATTCGAAACAAAAGATTCGTAAATGTTTCAGAATCGACATTCACTACTGATACAACGCAATGATGTTCGTTCTAGACATGATTAAACTTCTTATAGTCAGGAGCGATTCTAGGATTTCAATATTAGGGGGGCTCAGCCCCCAATGAGGGTATGATTAAAAAACAATTAATATATTGTTTGTATACTAGGTTCTACACTACCTATCAAGTAAATCCCTGAATACTGAATTAATTTCTAATCATTTTAAATAACCAGCTAATATTTATTAAGAATATAGACAAACTTTATATTACTGTCATTTTCTAAAATATTTTTGTAAAAACACATGTAACTTTAAATATTTACATTTATCATTTTCATTCATGGAGATAACATGAAAAATGTTTCATGCTTTAGTGGAGGATTTCTGTCACCTGGTGGAAAACAAACACTTTTAACATGAAAATGATATGAAATTACCACTATAACCAGTAGATGGCAGCAGAGGACTACTCTTTAGGGATGGGTATCGAGAACCGGTTCCATTTTAGAACCGGTTCCAAATTGCCCAGAACCGGTGATTCGATAAGACACGTGCATTTCGATTCCGCTTATCGGTTACTATGTGCGCATTTTATTTTGATTTTTAACCATTTGAGCGCAAAAAAGACGCGCGCGCTCCGCGCTGTTTTCTGTGCTGCAGACACACACACACGTGAACACAGAACGGCTTCTCATAGTGAATGAATAGTGCGGCGATAATGAACTGAGTTCCCTTCCTCGTCTTTTTGCACAGCACACGAATGGACAAATACACACAAAAATGTCAAAATACTCTCGTAAACACAGTCGGTTATGTCGTTGACGGCAGATTTTCTTGATGCCGTCTCTATGATAATGTTAATCAAACAACAAAAGACGAGAAAATTCACTTGCTGTTCTAGACAGAATAACTTTTAACTATATTTGTAATGTATAGCCTTTATTTTATCAATAAAGTGCAGTGTTATTTTACATTTGATTACAGTTTCTGTACCTACCTGAAAATGTTTATTTCAATCCTATCTTTGTTCAATTGTATTTATTTGTGCAACTGCTAATTTGTTTATTTGTTTTTTTTTTTTAATTACTGAGTGTTTACTTGTCTTTAATAATGCTTGAAATTTATATTAGGCTTTTTTTTTTTTTTTTGCTTTTTTTTTTTTTTTGCTGTGGTATTTTTAAACCATAGGCAAAAGTTGCTAGCCTGTTGATTTTTGTTCATGGTAATCAGCTACAATGAAATGTTTTGCAATAATAGCCTAATAATAAATGTGAATGATATCTAAGGTTTTTTTTTTTTTTACCTTATTGGAATCTAAATTAGGAATCGATACGAATCGGAATCGATAAGCAGAATCGGAATCGGAATTGTTAAAATTCAAACGATACCCAACCCTACCACTCATTAGCTCAATTACCATTTCCACTCCCTTTTATAGTTCTTTTCACGTGTTTTGCTTTTGGATTTATTATAAAATGAATATTATAACACATTTTTAGCAATTTTATTGCACTAGAAGTATAGCAAGAGATGAAAGAAAATTTTATAAAATAAATGTGAATTATTTGGATTGCTACTGCGTCGTATTATGTAAACTGCATTCATGACAAAGAACTACACAGATGCAGATATCATAAAAACCTATCAATAAATGCACACACGTTGCCCTCTGCTTTTGACGCTAGTGCTGCACTGCTACGGATTGAAGAACACGCTGGATAATGCAGACTAAAATACGGGGATGAAGCCTGCCGCCGGTTTCATATGAGTTTTAAAGGGGACCGAGGCGATCATGAATTAGTGTACAGATTACGGAGATAATGGCAAACTTTTAGGAGGGCTGGGTGGAAATTTAGGGGGGCTAAAGCCCTTCTAAAATGGGCCTAGTGACGCCCCTGCTTATAGTAGTCCTTTTAGCTGGAAAACAATTTCTATTTCATCTTTTTTTTTATTCTCTTGTAATCCAGTCAGCTAGTGGTTGAATGAGTTTTAAACATCTGGGTGTTTTGCTCTCTTCGAGCTTCCATTTTGATGATTCCCGCTGAAGGATCCACTCTTTGCTTTCAGTTTTTTCACTGGACATCAAGTGGCAACCCAACACAGTACTTCAATTGTTTATTATACAAAAATGTACAGAACATACGTTGAAATTAGCATTGAAAGTTTATAATTTGTATTTAGCATTCCCACTATCACCCTAGACAACAGACCTGCGACCCAATTTGCTGTCATAAATCACTATAAATTCATACGTGTATGGATTAAAGCAGTGTTTACTCATGAATATCAATCTCTCCAGTTTCGACAGTCACTTTTCCCACATTTAAACAGCATTTTCAGCCAGGGTATCATAAATAAGAATCTTGTTCTTGTTTAAATAAAGGTGAAATAAACGAAATCAAATAAACAGCTGAGTCATCTTGGGTGTTGCTGTATAAGGTGTGCAAATATGAAGTTGTCATTGCTTGATGGGATATGTGCCAATAGCTTTGATTTGAAGCCAAACAGTTCACATTTTGACTTTACAAACCCTTCTTTGAAACAGTTTCAGGTTTTAGTCGTGCCTCTCTCCTTAGTTCTTTGGAAAAACCATAACTGATCGGAAAGTTTTAGCGGATGACATAAACATCATCATTCAGAGATGATAAGGATTGGGTTCAAACGGGCAAAGTATGATGTCAAGGCTGTAATTATTTTGATATATGTGCAGCCTGTGTGGGTGCATATCAACCAAGTCATGCTGAATCCTGTCAGTGAAAGGTTTTAATTCACACAGTGTGCACACTTATGTCGCCATTGGGTTTGTAGGGCTCCACCTGTAAACTGTCATAGACAATGGCACTTAGTTTGCACACACCCCAGTCCAACGACTTACATAATGACTGCATTGTATGTTAGAGGCTTCTTCGCAACTACTTCAACCAAATAGTAACAGAATTGTCATGTTTGGGTAAACAACTCATTTAAAGTAGTCAAGCTGGTTTGAAACAAGATGCACATTAAAGTTTGCATGCTTATTTGATTATTGGATGTTCACAGTTGCCTGGGCTGTTGTTGTGATTGGTTGATCTGGTTGATAGGAGGAGGATTTGGTTCCCAGGCATGAATAGCCGTGCCAGAGCCCTCTGAATAATGAAAACTAGTGAAACTCAATGCAGCACATCAAGAGCGCATGTTCTCAGAGAGATCTGCCAGTTTTGCATGTGATGCGAGTCGCTCCGAAATACAGGGTTTCTAACTCATGCTGCTTAAAAGTAACAGCCACAATGGTTTTTAAAGCCTTAAAGAATCTGGTTTGCATTTAAAGAAAATGTTGAAGTCACGTAATGGTTTGAGACTTGAGCTCCAGGTTAAAATATGTATGTCTCAGATGTTATGTGTCAATAAATGTAAAGCCTGTGCATCTATAAACAGTGAAATGAAAAGCTATAAATCGTCCTCCAGTATAAAGTGAACGGCAGCTATGTCCCAAAGGTAAGTGACACCTCAAAAGCATACATTTTTAATAATATCTGTCTCCATATATTGCGTTGGATACTTCAGATCAGGTTAACAAGAAACAAGCTACAGGAAACTAATGTGTCAGGTGAAATTACACAACAAACATTATCATTCGGGTAGCTGGATTCTATGCGCAGGCCCTTATAGTAATTATGAAAGCAGGTTAGCGACCCCCTCCATCTGAAAACACACAGAGGTTGAGGGTCAACTTTAAACACTCCTCGTTTTGATCACCGCTTACTTTTTTCAGATGTTTGACTATTGATCTGTGGCCATTAATATTTTCAAATTAAAAGGGGTGAATCTCACTAAAACATGTCCAGGTCACATTTCATCACATATAGAAATGTTAATACAAAAAAAGAGAAAGAAAGAAAGTATTTTGCATAATGAAAAGGGACAATATTTTAGGACCATTAAGATTGTGACATTATTTTAAAGACATAATTTACCCCAAATTCTCTTTTTTGTAACGTGAAAAAACAACAATAATGATATTTATGATATTTTATTTATATTTTTTATATTTATATAACATAAATCATTTTATTATAATAAAATAATTGGTGTTATTTTTGTATTATTTATTATTATTACTTGTCATTTTTTCAATTTAGCTTTAATTTTATTATTATTATTATTTTTCACAACTTTAGTACTTTAACAAACTTATTTCACTTAGTTACCAATTAAGGCAACATTTCTATTTTTTTTTTTTTTTTTAAGTTTTTTAATTTTAAGTTTTTCATCTAATATTTATATTTTGCTGTATTTCAATTAATGGGAAAAAAAATTCAGGGATTACAAAAAACTCTCAAAAGCAAAATGTGTGTATGCACGGAGTAATGAGAATTTGGGGTAAAATATGTCTTTAAAATAAAGTCTGTTCTGATGCATCACAGACAGCAGGAAAAAATATAATATAATATAATATAATATAATATAATATAATATAGCCTATTATATTATATTATATTATAGCCTATTATATTATATTATAATGTAACTAACATCATGCATAGTTAGCATAGCAAAGTAAATAGTCTTACTAGGTTCTAAAAGTGAGGAAAAATCTCTCATCTTATTGTTTGTTGTTGATGTCACTTCTGCTGCTGTGTATGGATTTACAAATCTGACATATTTTCTGATAAATGTACAATAAACCGTGTTAGTGATGTTGGGTCATCACTTGATATCCAATGCAAAATCTGAGTCCTAAAATAAAACCAGTTGAGAACCACTGCATTTACATTTATTAGATTTATTGGGAGAATGTGTCATAATTCTTTTGTTTAAGCTATATTCTCTTCTTTCTTTTTTTATTTTTTATTTTAGGGGGAAATATAACCCGGGCATGTTCACCTGTCAAGGTTTGTGTTTGTGTTTAAAACCGTAGGCCGTTTTTTGGTGTTTTCAAAGAACAATTATTGAATACTTTGAATAATATTTATATCATAAATAGCACATTGTCACAACCAAAGATCTGACCTTATTGCTGTCTATACAGTGGGGAGAACAAGTATTTGATACACTGCCGATTTTGCAGGTTTGCCCACTTACAAAGCATGTAGAAGTCTGTAATTTTTATCATAGGTACACTTCAACTGTGAGAGACGGAATCTAAAACAAAAATCCAGAAAATCACATTGTATGATTTTTAAGTAATTAATTTGCATTTTATTGCATGACATAAGTATTTGATACATCAGAAAAGCAGAACTTAATATTTGGTACAGAAACCTTTGTTTGCAATTACAGAGATCATACGTTTCCTGTAGTTCTGGACCAGGTTTGCACACACTGCAGCAGGGATTTTGGCCCACTCCTCCATACAGACCTTCTCCAGATCCTTCAGGTTTCGGGGCTGTCGCTGGGCAATATGGACTTTCAGCTCCCTCCAAAGATTTTCTATTGGGTTCAGGTCTGGAGACTGGCTAGGCCACTCCAGGACCTTGAGATGCTTCTTACGGAGCCACTCCTTAGTTGCCCTGGCTGTGTGTTTCAGGTCGTTGTCATGCTGGAAGACCCAGCCACGACCCATCTTCAATGCTCTTACTGAGGGAAGGAGGTTGTTGGCCAAGATCTCGCGATACATGGCCCCATCCATCCTCCCCTCAATACGGTGCAGTCGTCCTGTCCCCTTTGCAGAAAAGCATCCCCAAAGAATGATGTTTCCACCTCCATGCTTCACGGTTGGGATGGTGTTCTTTCATTCCTCCTCTGGATCATCCAGATGGTCATTGGCAAACTTCAGACGGGCCTGGACATGCGCTGGCTTGAGCAGGGGGACCTTGCGTGCGCTGCAGGATTTTAATCCATGACGGCATAGTGTGTTACTAATGGTTTTCTTTGAGACTGTGGACCCAGCTCTCTTCAGGTCATTGACCAGGTCCTGCCGTGTAGTTCTGGGCTGATCCCTCACCTTCCTCATGATCATTGATGCCCCACGAGGTGAGATCTTGCATGGTGCCCCAGACCGAGGGAGATTGACCATCATCTTGAACTTCTTCCATTTTCTAATAATTGCGCCAACAGTTGTTTCCTTCTCACCAAGCTGATTGCCTATTGTCCTGTAGCCCATCCCAGCCTTGTGCAGGCCTACATTTTATCCCTGATGTCCTTACACAGCTCTCTGGTCTTGGCCATTGTGGAGAGGTTGGAGTCTGTTTGATTGAGTGTGTGGACAGGTGTCGTTTATACAGGTAACGAGTTCAAACAGGTGCAGTTAATACAGGTAATGAGTGGAGAACAGGAGGGCTTCTTAAAGAAAAACTAACAGGTCTGTGAGAGCCAGAATTCTTACTGGTTGGTAGGTGATCAAATACTTATGTCATGCAATAAAATGCAAATTAATTATTTAAAAATCATACAATGTGATTTTCTGCATTTTTGTTTTAGATTCCGTCTCTCACAGTTGAAGTGTGCCTATGATAAAAATTACAGACCTCTACATGCTTTGTAAATAGGAAAACCTGCAAAATCGGCAGTGTATCAAATACTTGTTCTCCCTACTGTAAGTATTTGATCACCTACCAACCAGTAAGAATTCTGGCTCTCACAGACCTGTTAGTTTTTCTTTAAGAAGCCCTCCTGTTCTCCACTCATTACCTGTATTAACTGCACCTGTTTGAACTCGTTACCTGTATAAAAGACACCTGTCCACACACTCAATCAAACAGACTCCAACCTCTCCACAATGGCCAAGACCAGAGAGCTGTGTAAGGACATCAGGGATAAAATTGTAGACCTGCACAAGGCTGGGATGGGCTACAGGACAATAGGCAAGCAGCTTGGTGAGAAGGCAACAACTGTTGGCGCAATTATTAGAAAATGGAAGAAGTTTAAGATGACGGTCAATCTCCCTCGGTCTGGGGCACCATGCAAGATCTCACCTCGTGGGGCATCAATGATCATGAGGAAGGTGAGGGATCAGCCCAGAACTACACGGCAGGACCTGGTCAATGGCCTGAAGAGAGCTGGGACCACAGTCTCAAAGAAAACCATTAGTAACACACTACGCCGTCATGGATTAAAATCCTGCAGCGCACGCAAGGTCCCCTTGCTCAAGCCAGCGCATGTCCAGGCCCGTCTGAAGTTTGCCAATGACCATCTGGATGATCCAGAGGAGGAATGAAAGAACACCATCCCAACCGTGAAGCATGGAGGTGGAAACATCATTCTTTGGGGATGATTTTCTGCAAAGGGGACAGGACGACTGCACCGTATTGAGGGGAGGATGGATGGGGCCATGTATTGCGAGATCTTGGCCAACAACCTCCTTCCCTCAGTAAGAGCATTGAAGATGGGTCGTGGCTGGGTCTTCCAGCATGACAACGACCCGAAACACACAGCCAGGGCAACTAAGGAGTGGCTCCGTAAGAAGCATCTCAAGGTCCTGGAGTGGCCTAGCCAGTCTCCAGACCTGAACCCAATAGAAAATCTTTGGAGGGAGCTGAAAGTCCGTATTGCCCAGCGACATCCCCGAAACCTGAAGGATCTGGAGAAGGTCTGTATGGAGGAGTGGGCCAAAATCCCTGCTGCAGTGTGTGCAAACCTGGTCAAGAACTACAGGAAACGTATGATCTCTGTAATTGCAAACAAAGGTTTCTGTACCAAATATTAAGTTCTGCTTTTCTGATGTATCAAATACTTATTAATGCAAATTAATTACTTAAAAATCATACAATGTGATTTTCTGGATTTTTGTTTTAGATTCCGTCTCTCACAGTTGAAGAGTACCTATGATAGAAATTACAGACTTCTACATGCTTTGTAAGTGTGCAAACCTGCAAAATCGGCAGTGTATCAAATACTTGTTCTCCCCACTATATATGCTCATTCTGCAGGGTTAATGTTACACGGCCTGCTCTTCTTAAAACAGCCAACAATGAAGGCTCAACTATTAGCGGAGCTGCTTGAAATATTCAGTAGGAAACCCACACCTGTTTCCAGGTAACCGATGCTGGGCTTCTGAGCCGTGTCACAGAGTGTGTGTGTGTGTGTGTGTGTGTGTGTGTGGGTGTGTGTGGGTGTGTGTGTGTGTGTGTGTGTGTTCACCGCTGCCCCTTTCATCTACTTCACACTGAACTCAAGGACTCGACTAGCAACCCGAATGTTCTTTTCATTCAAAGTGTCAGCATAAAGACGATGAGAAGCTTGTTTTCATTTTGCACTGAAAACTGACTGTCTCTCACAGATGGAACAGGAATATTGTTAAAGATTTAGATCTAAACTAAGGCTTGGAGGATTGTTTTATGAGTTTTTGCACACATCTGAGGAGTTTTTGAAGGTGTCCGCCATGAATCCCATGTGGAAAGTCTATAAGAGTAAAGTCATGAAGACCCTGAACCCAGAAATGGAGGAGGACCCAGTGGAAGAGGTACATCCCAGAACAGCAGAAACAGGCAATATGGTCGTCAGATATGGGTGAACACGCACTCGAAAAATATTTAGGCCTACATTCAAGATTTGTATTATGTATTTGAATTGCATATAAAATCTCCATCCATTTGGATTACAGCGTTTTAACATAAACGAATAAACTTAATGTGATGCATATTTGTCAGTCATACATGAATGAAACAGTTAACTATAAGTAACTATTTGCATCTACTTTTGTTACGTTTTATTCACAACATATTTGCAAAATGCATTCATATTGCTTAGAATGTGTTAATTGTGAAAACACTTTATTGTATTCAGTTAAAAAGTATGAACATGGTTAAAATACGGCTGTGGAACAAGCAATAGTCGATAAGTATGAGATTATAAGAAATTGGATTTATTGAAGACCAATATAAACTTTATTATTGTGTGTCATGTATGACTGACAAATATGCATCACATTAAGTTTATTAGTTTATGTTAAAAATGTGTAATCCAAACGGATAGAAATTGTATATGCAATTCAGATACATATTTTTGAGTGTGTTTATTTGCCAACACGGTCACACTTTATATCAAGTGTCCTTAACTACTATGTACGGACATTGAAATTAATGATTTGATACAATGCACGTATTGTGTACATACATGTTTTTACATTGTACTTATATTTTAAAAATACCTGCATGTAATTACATCTATAATTACATTATTGACCTTCCCTTACACCTCAACCCACCCTTAAAGTTACTCATATCACCAAACATGTCCCTAACCTTACCCGTGTCCCACCTTAATAGCAGAAAAATAGTTTTGCAATACAATATGAACACAATAAGTACATTGTACTTATTTGTTGATGTAAGTACATAGTAGGTAAGGACACTTAATAAAAAATGGGACCCGCAACACTTTATAGTAAATAACTGCTGTTTGCAATGAGAGAGCGAAACCTAAAGTAATTGCTCTGAGTGAATCGACGAACATTTAAATGATAAAAGAACAAATAAATCCTAAGTTTCAACATACAATAGCAAATATTTATGCAGTTTTTCAATGACCAATGGCGATACCGATATCTAGAAAAGCTGGATTCCCAGTTGTGGATTCATATACATAATACAATTGTATGTATAATACATCAGCCGGCCCAGTATATCAGTCTATTGCTAATACTGGGCCTCCGAGCATGTGATTGCATGAATATGCATGAATATGCATGCATGCTATCAGTACTCAACTTTAGATTTCTCCCAACTTTACCAAATAAAAAATGTCACAAAATATCTTAATCAAACATTTTAAGTGCACTGAGTGACATCAATAGAAAAGAAAAGAAAAGAAAAGAAAAGAAAAGAAAAGAAAAGAAAAGAAAAGAAAAGAAATTGCATCAATTATCAGTTTATTCTTGTGGATTCTTATTTGATCCTATAGGATGCATTCATAGTTTTTTCCTCTGTTCCTGTACTATTAGGTTAAGTGGCGAGCATGTGTTTTTAAAGCGCTAATGCATGCATTTCTGAGTTTCAGGATGCATTCAAATATTTGAAATATTCTTTCGAGTATCTGATCAAAGGAAACCTTGACCCACTTTTCAAAGGCCCTGTAACTGGATCTACAGAAGTCTGTGAGAGGAGTAGGATGGCATTGATTGGAGACGGATAACAAACTCTAGGGCGTGCTGGACTTGTTGGCAGATTCCCCACAGTTCTTGCCCGTCTGTGCGACCTCTCGCTTACCAGTGAACTTGCATAGTTTCCATAGCCTGCTACAACACACGACAATGCCAACAGATTACAGCATCTTATCCAAGATACACATCGGATGCGTGTTTTTATTTTCTTTCAGTGCTGACTCTTTTTTTTAAATGCATATAGTTAATGCATGACTGGAGTTGTTCCAAGTTCATTACAGTAATTTAAAATTATATGCATTGTATTTACGTTTTGCATTTATTAATTAAGGTGCTTTGCTTTTTTTTGGAAATCACACTCACATTAAAGTCGGCATGAAACGGAAATTGCAATAATCTTTTCTTCCCTATTATGACGTATATCCAAGTGAACGCTTCTCAAGCAAGAACAAATGTAGGGCAGGGCTTGGTTTTGTCCATCAGGAATTGATTGGATGGTTGTGGTTTGCTATTGGTGGATTTCATGTGAGTGACAGGTTGCCCCGCCCTCGTCATCAGAGAAGAGATGAGTGAGGGGAAGTTATTTTGGTGCAAGATTACAAAGCACATGAATTTTTTAAAAAAGATAAATAATTTACAATAAATACTGCAATATTCCATAAAAAAAAAAAAAAAAATGGTGTCTTTAAAAGGACCTTGATGTAGTTCCACAATAGTATAAGCACTGCAAGAAGTGCTAATTGTTACTTTAAAGAGCTATTTCTACCCGATTTAATGCATAAAAATGAGTTTTGTTGGTACAAAATCAATGTATTTAGGTGCCTTCAGTGATGTTAAGTAATATTTTTTACTCAAATAAAACCATTTTGTTCAGTGTACAAATGCTGTAATTATGTAATTTCACCCTGTGAAACTCACTTTATCCATTATTTATTTTTACCTCTTTCTTACCATGAAGTCACCTTTATTTCTAAGGCACGTCATACAATACAAATTGTTTCAAAGCAGCTTTACAGTGATAACAGGAAAATGATTCAATGATGCAAACAGTTCGTTTGGGCTGTACAGCAGCTCTAAAAGAAAACAGTGTCATTGTTCAGTGTTGATTCAGTTCCGTTGTAAAGTTCATCAATTATTAAATTGAATCTATAAAGCAGTTCTGCAGAAAACAGTGATGTCATCATCCAGCTCAGTTCAGTTCTCATACAATAGTGTCAGTGCAGTCAAATCAATAATGTTATTAAGTGTCTCCATTATAACTTTCTCTTTAAATATTTGTCTGTGAAGGTCTGTGATGCAGCTGAAGATATAACACCTATGCCGTCTGATGAAGGACCCAGTGCGATGACACAGCTGGCCAAGAGAGTGAGTAAAAAGATATATTATTAATAATTATTTTATTAAATAAATAAAAAAATCTACTGCAAACTGTAAGAATGTGCTTCAAACTCAGGGGTAGTTAATATTTGTCCACAAGCTGTTATACAATTTTTAGATGAATTATAGTGGACATTTCATGTCAACAGCATAGACACAGATACTGATGTTTGTTAGTCTGAGTGTGTGATTGTGTGTGTATTCCTCCTCAGATGCAGGGAGCCGGAGCGAAAGGTTGGAAAAGTGTTTCGTCTCTATTCACCAAGGATGATGAACACCAACTTCTGGAGGCAGAGAACCAGCCGGCAGCAGATCAGTGAGTGTTGTGATGCTTTTCCTTCAACTCGGAAAGCCAAGTTTCCATCTTCCTACTTGAAAAGCCTGTTTTATTCACCAATTGTTCTATTAAAACTTGCAGCAGACAGGGAAAAATAGAAGTGCCATTTCACAGTTAGGCTACACAAAAGCTAAAAATGGTCAAACATCTTTTATTTTTTGTGATTTATGCTGCTGTTCAAAATTTAGCACAATTTTATTAAAAAAATAGTCTCTTCTGCTCACCAAGGCTGCATTTATTTGATCAAAAACACAGTAAAAGCAGAACAATTCTGAAATATTATTACAATTTAAAGTAGCTGTATTTTATTTAAATATGTTTTAAAATGTAATTTATTCCTGTGATCAAAGCTGAATTTTCAGCATCATTACTCCAGTCTTCAGTGTCACATGATCCTTCAGAAATCATTCTAATATGATGATTTGCTGATTTATTCTTAATGTCAGTGTTGAAAACACTTCATATTTTTGTTGAAACTGTGATACATTTTCCTCCAGGATTCTTTGATGAATAGAAAGTTCAAAAGAACAGCGTTTACTTGAAATAGATATATTTTGTAACCTTATAAATGCATTTTACTTAATGCATCCTCTCTGAACAGTAGTGGTTATGTTTCTTGCAAAACAAACAAGCTGCTAGTATGTTGATGCCTTTATCGTCCATACAGTCCATTGGCAGTGAAGCCGGAGGAGCCTCCACGACACAACAAGCGCAACACTGGATTCTGGGATAACTTTGCGACTAAGTGGCACCAAGCAGCAGCGATGAGGCAAGCGGAGGCTGCGGAGGCAGGAGAGGATGGCAGCCAGGAGGTGGAGAACGAGAGCGGGGCGAGAGCCGCCGCCGACAACCAGGTCGGGCAGGAGGGCGAGGAAGGCGGCGCGGGCAACAGCTTCTCCAAGTATGCCACACTCGGAGGAGGAAGTGAGGACACGCCGGCCTTCAAGTGGAACTTTGTCACCAGCAAACTGGCTGAGCTGAAGACCAAAAGCATGGCCAAGAGCAACTAGCCAACCGCGGTAGTAGAGAACTAGAGAAGGGTTATCACAGTTCAGACCACAGGGGCCACAGTGCTTAATATGAGCCTTATCGCACAGATGTGATTGCATTTCACCCGTTTAAAAGCATCGACCGTGACCGACACTGTGGCCTCTTCTGGCCTGGACTGGTTGGCATTCATGTGGGAACTGCCGGTTACGGGAAACTCGCACAAATGTGTTATTAAAGGTGATGTGTGTAATTTCAAGTGATAAAACACTGAATCTGAATTTGGAGCAGCAGAAGTTGCATGCTTCACCTTTAACAAACACTGTAAAACATCAGGAAATTATGAGAATTAAGTATTAATATCTGAAGCATGTAGATGAACAGTTTATATAACTCGATGAAAAAAAGGGTTACACTTTATTTTAAGGTGTCATTGTTACAGTGTAATTGTATATTTAAGTACTGAGTAATATTAGTTAACTACATGTACTTACTATAGGGCTAGGGTTAGGGTTTGGTTGAGGGTTAGATGCATGTAATTATGCAAAATGTACTGTTATTACTATGGTAAGTACATGTAACGTGTAACAAGGACACTGTAAAAAAGTGTTATAGCCCAAGAATATTTGTGATGTAAATTGTGCAAGTAAAAATGAAGCTTATTTAACAACTATTTGCTTTTTGTCAAGTGAAATCAGTTCCCTACAAGCAAAATTAAGCACAATAATAACACACTAGAAACAATTTATATGAGAATGTATTATAGTATTAATATTGGAGGCATATAGATGAAACATTTATATATAATAAAAAAAAAGATGTAGCCCAAGAATGTCAAAACTAAATTTTTTCCTTGTTGTCAAGTGAAATCAGTTCCCTAACAGCAAGGTTAAGCTTAATAATACCGCATAGCAACCAGCCGGAATAGCCTAGTAACACCCTAGCAACCAGCAGAACACCCTAGCAACACCCCATCAACTATCCTGAACACCCTAGCAATGCCTGGCAATCAGCTAGGGCACCCTAACGACTGCAACTAGCCATGTGATCTAGCAGAGAATGATGTCATGATGTAAATAAAAAATCCTCAGATATATTTTCATTGATTTATTTAATAGGCATAAATCAATTCCTTACAAGAAATTGAATATTAAGCCCAACATGTGATCTGAAAAACCTTAAGAAACGAGCATTCAAATGAATGATTTTGCTATTTTATATAATGTATATCATGTACAATACTTTTTCTGTATTGTATATTTAGCAATGCAATTGGGGAATTTATCGTTTAATTTTATTTTATAGATTTTATGTTATTTTATTGGGTGAAGGTTTACAGAATATGTGTCCAGTGTAGTTCATGCAGTGTTCTGTCTGTTTCATAAAGTTGTTTTGTGTCTAACTCTTGAAGTCTAATGTGATAAGTGTATTTACACAATATCTCAAAGGTGCTTTGTGCTTTTCTGCTGTCTGTTCAAAGTTTGCTCTGTTGTCAGAAGTCACACTGATTGATTGAGTTTTCCTGCTTTGATGTTTTATTTTATGATATATTAAAGTTCTGTTGCAAAAACATGTTGTTATGAGATTTTAATATATTTATGACAGGGTTTGAGTGAGTGGTGCGTTTCCCTGCTATTACCAGTAGTGAACAGCAGGTGTCAGTGCAGGCCTTAGAAACTGCAGTGTTTATCCGGCTCACTAAAAGAACCGGTTCAAAAGAACGATTCACTCACGAACCGAACATCACCAAAGCTAGTTGTTGGCCTAGTTTTAGCTATAAACAGCAGCTATTATGTTCTACCAGAAAGCATGTGTTTTATTCACATACTTACCAGGTCTGAACAAAGTCTTTTTAATGGACATAACCATTTTACAGCTCATTTGACCTGGTCAAACGCCTTAAAATCATAATAAATATATTTGGGCTTCCTTCAAATAATAACGTAGGTAAGTAAACCGAATCTTTCTATCAGTTGGTTTATGACAGCGTTTCCTTAGTTTTATTGTACAAACAATAAACACCTAGTATTTTGGTGGAAACATGGTAAATATCCAGCAGCATATTATCATTTCTCAAATTCAATGCCCTCCCTTACGAAAAAGCTTACTTCAAGTTCATTTTATGAAGTATGCTACACTTAAGTAAAGTTCAAGTATATTTTTTAGGTATACTTTATGTTGTAAGTATACTAATATCAATGTACTAGTAGTAAACGTGTATGTGTACTATTTAAATACTGCTTGGAACTAAATTGACCCACTTTTTAGTGTACAAAAGTATATGTTTAAGTGTACTATAAGTGTAACAGTAGTAAACTTTAAGTTCACTACTACGTTTCTCATCTGTAGTACAAGTGAACTTATACGTATACCAGCAGTTTGCTATTTTAATACTTGTAATACATTTTTTTAGTTTATGAAAGTACACTTTGAAGTGTGCTCTCAGTAAACTACTAGTTTAGTAGTTTTATACTGTCAGTATACTTAAGTTTTCTTTAAGTGAACATAACATCGTACTTATAGTTTACTATCTATATATTTATATTTTTGCACTTTAAGTATACTACTATGTTCCTATTTAGGTATTATTAATTTAACCTACACAAAAAATCAGATACTCAGAATTAGGAACATATCTGTTTTCTTTATAAATCAATATTTTCAAACAATGTAAGTTTATGTAAAAAGACTTTATGTAAAACTATGTCAAAAAAAAAAAAAAAAAAAAGTATTTAATTTTAAACTTAGAATACTTAATTATACATTTAAGTATATCTCGGTGAAAAGATTGAGTACATGCATAGTCCAAATATACTTTCTGTCAGTGTAAGTCAAGTATAATTAAGTGCAATTAAGTATATTTCTGAGAAGTACTTAAAAAGTAGACTGAAAGTATACTAATAGCACACTTGAATAAACTTAATAAAAGTAAAATAATGCCAAATATTTTAATATGCATTTTAATGCATTGTATTTTTAGGGCTTGCATTTTTATGGGCTGAAATTCGACATGGTTGTATATTTAAGATGTGAATATTTCAGTTCAAAACATTTCACACACATTTTCATTATTAAAAATTCAATAATCCATATTCACCTCTCAGATTTCACTTCCAAAATATTCATTCTGTTTAAAAATACAACCTATAATATTCGACAGGCAATTTTCTATTTTATTTCGCTTTACAAATTCGCTTCCACAAATTCAGTGGTTCAAATTCGACAGAAAATTCAACAGTTCACATCCGGGAACTGCAGGAATAGCAGTAGATTACCGAGCATAATCTCCATCTGCTGTTAGTCGACCTCACCAGCAGGTGGTGCAAGCGGCTGTTGATGAAGACCAGAGCAACGGGTAGAGAGAGTCATTCATTCATTAAATGGATTTACAGAAATGGAGCAAGCATACGTATTTGTGATATTATAGGTTGTATTTTTTTAACAGAATGAATATTTTGGAAGTGAAATCTGAGAGGTGAATATGGATTATTGAATTTTTAATAATGAAAATGTGTGAATGTTTTGAATTGAAATATTCCCATCTTAAAGGGGTCATGAACTGCGTTGTTTTATTGTTTTATGATGTTTAATGGGGTGCACTTATAATGTTAGAATGGTTTTTACATCAAAAATTGTCGTAATTTATAAATAAAAGGCATTTTTCCTACCCTGATTTTAGCCCTGGTTTGAACGCTCTGTTTTAAGGGGCGTGTCTGCTGTGAGACGTCAGTGTAAACGCCCACTGCTGTGATTGGCTAACGTCTTTCCATTTGAAATAGCTAAGTATTACTCTCTCTTTTAGCGCGTTTTTACTATTACAGCTCTCACGGTTAACTAATCGTGAAAAGTGTTGCATTACGTTTAGATCTATCTATGGCATTATATTTAGATCTATGGGATTATATTAAGATCGTGGCATGAAAGGTTGCAGAGATGAACATTGTAACCGATCACAGACATGTTGAGCGCATGAAAGCAGTGATCTCGTCATTGCAACTCATCTTCACTAACAGTGCAAACGTGATATAGTTAAGAGATTGGTTGAATAAAACGGGAGTCACTGATAAACGCGTCACTGATAAACTCTCGCTGTTTGATTGACAGCTGCAGCGCGCGCTGCTCCAACGATTGCAAAGGGAGCTTTCTTTGATCGCTTTCGTTATAGAATTTAATCACTATTTAATTTAATCCTACTAAGAGAAACAACGCAAGTTGACGTTTAGTCACTGGTTTGATTTACTGACACACAGACAAAGAACATCTGACTGTACATGAATAATTACATTTCAGATCAGGCATTAGAATTACCACAGTTACTTACATGATGCATTACTGTCGAGCCCAGGCAGTATCCTCAACTGCATGTTTATTGCTTGGTAGCTCGATCTGGTTTAACACCACGTAGGCCTATGTTACTTGCAATAGAATATGGTAGCCTGTCATGCGCGAATCGGTGGGCGGGGCTAAACAGGCAGTGATGAAGTAGGCGTTGATATTCTTCAATATCAAAGCGTTGCTTTCCTCCCTTTGACGTCATAGATCCCCACTTTGACAAACCTGTCGTTTGCTGGGCCTGGTGTCAATAAAAGCTTTTATTGGACTAACAAGGAAGTTTTCAGTTCTGAAACAGGATATTCTTATAGTATGATGACCTCTTATAAGTCAAAAGCTCAAGGAAAATTTTATTTCTCAGTTCATGACCCCTTTAAATATACAACCATATTGAATTTCAGCCCATAAAAATGCAAGCATGGTTAATGCAATGCATATTTTTTCAAGTATTTGTTTCAAAAGTATTTGGTATTATTGTACTCCCATAGTGTAGCTCATGACTCCACTGAGGTCACTTATTGTCTTTGAATCTGAGGCTGATAAAGGCAGAACCATGAGACAGACTTGAACTCCTGTTTTTATTGTCTCACAGTAATATAACCCTCTCTAAGACTGTCATAACACACGGCTCCATGCAGGATCTGTAGTTTATGGCCTGCAGGTACATTTTTTCATACAGGTGTTGTGAGAAGAGGTTGCAGCCGTGCACCAATAACTCATTACAGCAGACACAGATAGTGCTAATGGGAACCGAAGTGATATGAGTCTGGATGTATCGACTTTCAGTTTTACTGAAATTGCCCAAATGCTGTGCTCATGGTAACACTTAAAATGTAGCACTTTGTGTCTGTAACAAATGCAGCCAGTATATGAACAAAAACATGTGATTTTATGAATTCAGTGATTTTATAAAAATCCTATAATATATTATTCAAGTTTTATTTGTTGTACTACATTTATGCAGATTAAGAAATAAATATTATTATTTTTTATTACAGTATTTTTTTCTGTAATAATGTATTGGATAATGAGCATCATTAAGAATAATGCACATTTCACTCACTCACTCACACACACACACAAACTCACACACACACATACTCACATTAGCACACACTCACACAAACATACGCACTCACACACACTCTCACACACTCACACAAACTCTTCTCACACACACACACACACACACACACACACAAACTCAAACTCTCACACACACATACACAAACTCATACACACTCACTCACACTTACACTCACTCTCATACACACTCACTCACACTTACACTCACTCTCATACACACACACTCACACAAACTCTTTCTCACACACACACACACTTACTCACACACACTCACTCACTCACACACTCACTCACTCACACACACACACACACACTCACACAAATCTGTCTCTCTCTCTCACACACACACACACACACACAAAACCCCTCAATGGTAAAATGTTTGACTGCATCATGGTAATGAGAATTTGGGGGTTAAATGTGCTTAATTGTCATGAACATAATGTCACAACGCATTAAAAAAAGAGAATGTTTTTATTATCATCATCATCATCATCATCATTTGTGTTTGCCTACAACTGTCATTGTCTATGTACTATTGTACCACCATTGTAAAGCGTCACTGAGCTCTGGAAAGGCTTAAATTAAACATATTAACATGTTTAAAAAATTTTGTTTATGCAAAATATTGCATTTATTGCAATATATGCATTTGGTATTTTTCTTTTTGATTTAAGATTAAATAGGCATTCATTTCCTTTTCTTTCAGCCTAGAGTTTGTTGATGTCTCTGCCTTTTGTGAGGTAAGGCATCACCATGAGTGAAATTATAAGACAACCATAATAAAACACATACCAGCTCAGCCCAGACTTTAGTCATCCGCACGTAAAACCGCCCTCCACTGCAGACAGACAAGCCTGCCAGCACCTGTGGGTGACAGCGGCCCGTCTGCGAGGGGCTCGTGACTCATCTGTGCAGTAACAGGTCCATCTGGAAGATCTCTGTCTGAGCAGCACCGCACAAACACATGCGTATGCCCTTTACCTTACAAACACAGAGCCGCCCGCCTCAGGCCAGGTGTAGTTTCCCATGATACAAGACACACACAGACACAAATACAATTACTGCGGAGTACTACGGTGAACAAATGTTAGCTGTGACTGAGGGAAGTGTTGACTTCCTCACCTGCGTTTCTTCTCTGATGTGGCGCAATTGCCCATTTGTTATCGTTTGATGTCTGAGTGAAAGGCAACTGGACTAAACATGCAGGTCACTCTTTAGAGGCTTTCCTTTCAACTAAGCTGTAGCTGTGATTTTTAGGGAATAGCTGAACGTGGGAAGAAAATGTGTTGGTTATTTATGCAGCCTAGCCTGCAGGCCACAGGAGACGCTTCCTGAGAAACCTTCAGCTACCTTTTTACTTCTTCATAGATTTTAAGAGATTACTGGCACTTTCATCCGCCCACATACTGTAATATACAAGTATAATGCTTACAGAAATTTAAGAAGTGTTGGAAAAGTAAAATAGCCTGGAGGTGCTTATGCATAGTACTTTCCCATGAATCAAAAATAAATTAAGTTTTTCATATTAAAAGGAAGTTCATTACAAAAGGGAAAATGGGTTCTGAGAATACATTTTCAGCAAATTTCAATATTATTGAAGGCCCATTCACACCAAGAACGATAACTATAGCATACACACCAACAAACGATAACGTTCTGTTTATTTTAAGCAACCGCTGCAGTTTTGATGTCTGCCACTTTAAATGTTTGAACGCTTAAAGCAGGATGGATTCTGATTGGCTGTCAGTGTATCGTTGATTAGCTGGAAAATATCGTTCTGAATCCAGAGATGTGGTGCCGTTATCGTTAGCCTAGTTGTGGTGTGGACTCTGCTATTCTTAATAGAATGATTTTTAGAACTGTCTTATATACACTATATTGCCAAAAGTTTTGGGACGCCTGCCTTTACATGCACATGAACTTTAATGACATCCCATTCTTAATTCGTAGGGTTGTGGAGTTGACCCATCCTTTGCAGCTATAACAGCTTCAACTCTTCTGGGAAGGCTTTCCACAAGGTTTAGGAGTGTGTTTATGGGAATTTTTGACCATTCTTCTAGAAGCACATTTGTGAGGTCAGGCACTGATGTTGGACGAGAAGGCCTGGCTCGCAGTCTCCGCTCTAATTCATCCCAAAGGTGTTCTATCGGGTTGAGGTCAGGACTTTGCTTTGTGCACTGGTGCGCAGTCATGTTGGAGCAGGAAGGGGCCATCCCCAAACTGTTCCCACAAAGTTGGGAGCATGAAATTGTCCAAAATGTCTTGGTATGCTGAAGCATTAAGAGTTCCTTTCACTGGAACTAAGGGGCCAAGCCCAACCCCTGAAAAACAACCCCACACCATAATCCCCCCTCCACCAAACTTTACACTTGGCACAATGCAGTCAGGCAAGTACCGTTCTCCTGGCAACCGCCAAACCCAGACTCGTCCATGGGATTGCCAGACAAAGAAGCGTGATTGGTCACTCCAGAGATCACGTCTCCACTGCTCTAGAGTCCAGTGGCGGTGTGCTTTACACCACTGCATCCGACACTTTGCATTGCACAAAAAAAGATTCAGTATTCCTTTAAAATGAATAAAATCAGTGAAATGCAAAATCAGAATACTACTCAAACCTCCAATGATGAAATATTTTAAATAAAACAAATATTTTTATGCATTTAATCTCACTTTATTGACCAATGTACTTGCTGCTGACCTTCGATGATTCGGGTAAACCATAAGCAAAAATGTTTTTATTGGTGAAGTGTTAAATTTTCTTCTCCTTCATCCTTTTCTTCTGCAATCCAGAACGGCAACACGCTGAAAGGTTTGTTTGAACTGCGCCCTCTACTGTACACATGTGAATTTGCATTTCCTTCAGCCTTATTAGTTCAATTTTGATGTGAAAGGGCCTTTACATTTGCCCAAAAATAAAACTTAATAAAGACTTAAATAAAAGAAATGCAAAAGTAACGTAATGCATTACTTTTCTTAAAAAGTAACTAAGTAACGTGATACTGTAATGCATTACTTTTTAAAGTAACTTTTCCCAACACTGGTTATAGTTATTGACCTTGGTGTGAACGAGCCTTAAAGGGTTAGTTCACTTTAAAATGAAAATTACCCCATGATTTACTCACCCTCAAGCCATCCTAGGTGTATATGACTTTCTGCTTTCTGATGAACACAATCAGAGTTATATTAATAAATATCCTGACGACTCCAAGCTTTACGCAGAAAGTGTAGCACCTCTCGCAGTTTAAAACGCTTGCTCTACGTCCGACGTCGTATGTCACGCCAGTTATGCTTTTTTCGTAAGTTGAATACGGAAGACGGTCTGGCAGAAGCTAGATATTTTACTTCATAAAGTTTTAAATATGGATATTTTTCTTACAAAACCCAATTGATTCACTTCAGAAGGCCTTTATTAACCCCCCGGAGCCGTGTGGTGTATGATAGATGGATGCACTTTTTTGAGCTTCAAACTCAACTGCCATTATAAATCTTGGAAGCGTATTTAATATTTAATAATATAATTGTGATTGTGTTCATCAGAAAGAAGAAAGTCATATACACCTAGGATGGCTTGAGTAAATCATGGGCTAATTTTCATTTTAAAGTGAACTAACCCTTTAAGACTAAATGCCTGTTCACACAGGACTATAACGATAAGAAATAATTCTAAAAATCGTTATAAAAGCAGAGTCCACACACCACATCTATAATGGGCACAGAGAAATTATATAGTTGGAATCACTTTCGGAACAAATTTTTCCAGCTGATGAACGACAACATTGACAGCCAATCAGAATCCATCCTGCTTAAAGGAGCTCAAGCACTTAAAGTGGCAGACGACAAAACTGTGCGCGCTGAATAAACACAACAATATTGTGCGTTTTTGTGGGCACTAATATAGTTATCGTTATAGTTATCTTTATTGTTATCATTCTTGTTGTGAACGGGCATTAAGTTCTTTACATAAATGAAGAGAGGAAAGTTATAGACTGAAGAACAACTTGCGCAAGTGCGAAGTGGCACAAACATATCCTGGAAAAACTCTTCTGAAGCCTCTGCTTCTCTGGAAATGTGACCTAGTTTACGTGCAAGGGAGCCGACAACGTTTCAAATTGATTTCTTGGTATGTTATTAGTCAGTGTTACTGTCATGGACGTCAGGCTCAGGATGACGCTTGAAGGGAAGTGAATGGGAATCTTGGGAGGCAAGCGATTTTTCCCATGACACTCATTCACAAATCAATATTGATTTTGTTATTTGTGCATTGCCCATGAACATGAATATTGATGTACTTACATGTGCGCTTAGACCTAAAACGTGAAAAATGTCAGTGTTGTTTTTAACTAAATTTAAAACTATTAAAAACAATTTTCATTCTTTAAAATAAAGCTGAAATAAAATACAATTTTATTAGATGAAAAACTCAAACTTAAAAAAACAAACGAAAAAAATGTGTTATGTTGCCAGAAACTGAAATAAATAAGTTGAAGTTCTAAAATTACTAAAGCTAAAATAAATGGAAGATATATTAAAATGCATGGAACATGTGAACACATGCTTAAAGCTATAAGATATTCTGCGTCATCGTGATCTGAATTGTGTTGCATTCTCTGCATTACCTGAAGGGGAGCTATAGTGAGCTTTAAAGCAAACGCTTTTCTTCTATAGTCTGTTTTCTTTTTCAGGTCATTTCCTGTCATAGCAGAACAACAGTAGAGCAGAAGGATCGTGCTGACGGCATTTGCACGCCTTATATGTGACCATTGTTTTGTCATGCACTAGTGTAGTGAGTAGGTACAGGAATTGTTGCATGTGTTAAAGTTTGTTGTGTGTTTGTTTATTGTATTTCAGGATGAGAGTGTGTCTTTGACCCTTCTCCCCACTGCTTCAAATCCATGCTGGTGTCCGTTTACTGTTTCTACAGCTGTTTGGGATGTTGTCTTTACTTTGCGCCCGTGCTGCCAATATAGCTTCAAATCCCCTTCCCCCTGTTTCCTACAATCCTCTAAGGCCAGCCTAGAGTCAAAATAAGACCTAGTAGCATGAGTCCCACTAGTGACAATGCTAGGGTAGCCATTTCTATAGCCGCGTTTCCACCGCGGGAACTTTCCCATGCCCCAGGAACTAGGGACTTTGGGGTGGTACCCGGTGTGGGACCCGGGTCTAAATGAAGTTCTGGGTAAAAATGTCCCCCTCAGAAGTCCCTGCTCGTGAGGTAGTAGGCTACTTTTTCAAAGTTCAGGAACTTTCAGGGGGTGGGACTAGGGCGCTGAACATGCTGATGACTCCACGCAGCATTTTTTTTCAACCACCATTTTTAAAAGTCTGTTGTGGTATGTGCAGGAAGAGTTGTTTGCTATTCAAATCAACAGTGGAGTTTAAAAAATTACAACCGATGGCCCGACGACGAGGTTCAGGCTTTATTAAGCTTATATGCAGAGGAAGAAATCCAGCGGGAACTGGAAAGTCGTGCACAGTCCTACGTCACTAAACGCATTTGCCTAATCTTCAGGGTACTTTAGACCGCGATGGAAACGCAGACAGTAATGTGTCTGGGGGAAAAAAAGTTCCTGGGACAAATTGTTCCGGGTAGGAAACGCGGTTTATAACACCCAAAGAGGAGGAGGATAAAGGACAGGATAAAACTGAAAAAATAATCCCAAACCAGCAACAGAAATTCCCCCTTAAATTGATTGCAGGGGCATTTTTTTTTTACTTTTAAAAGGCCTTTTTAAATGTATGTGTCATTTTTCATATAAATTCCTTAATTTATTCAATAAATGCACAATAATAAGACACTATAGGGCTCATAATCAAATGAAATCAATATAACCAAAATTCATGTTTATGCAGATTAATAATATGTAGAATCTCGCCGGAAGTAGTAGGTCATCCGGGTACTTTTTGTCTACTCTTTTATGAGTGCTGTGATTCAGACACACTTTTGTCATACTGTTTTTCGCCTACTATATAGTAGGGAAGTATGTGATTTCGGACGCAGCCATTGATTTGCTTATCCAACCGATTCGTTTGATTGAGATTAATTTATGAATGTGGCAAGTTATGAATGGTTTATGGAATCATTAACTGTGTTTCCACCGCAGGAACTTTCCCCAGGAACTAGGGACTTTAGGGTGGTACTGGGTGTGTTTCGACCACAGGAACCGAGGTCTAAATAAAGTTCCGGGTAAAAATTTCCCCCTCAAAACGGCCCTGCTCGCGAGGTAGTACTTTTTCAGAGTTCAGGAACTTTAGGGGGTGGGACTTGGGCGCTGAACATGCTGATTGGTTGAGTTTACGGAGCTTTTTATTTCAACCTAAAAGTCTGTTGCGGTGCATGCAGTAAGAGTTGTTTGCTATATGAAACATCAATATAGTTTAAAAAGTACGACCGATGGCCCGACAACGAGCTTCAGGCTTTATTAATTTTATATGCGGAGGATGAAATCCAGTGGGAACTGGAAAGTCACACGCAGTACATGTCACCGGGCTAATCTTCACGGTACTTTAGACTGCGATGGAAATGCAGACAGCAACAGGTCTGGGGGGAAAAAAAGTTCCTGGGACAAATTGTTCCGGGTAATTTCGGTGGAAACGGGGCTATTGACTCACTTGATTCGTTCAAAAACGCTGAATCATTCAGGAACGAAACGCCACTGTGTGTTGATTGGAGACCCAACGGTTCTGTTGCAGCTTTGTTTGGAATTTTTTTTTTTTTGGCAAAACATTCTAAATGTACGTCATTTAATATAAACTTGAACATTATTTATTGCCATTGGATAAAGCTATATGTAAAATAGTGATGATCCTAAAAGGAGGAAAAATGAGCGTCCAGCTCAAGTCTGCACCGGTAGGCGGACATGGCATTTCCAAACCTAAGACCTAAGAATGGTCATCATAGACAGGACTAAAAGACTTCTTTATGCTTATATACACCGTACTTGGCAGTGCCTGGCGCTGCATGGCGTTAAACAGAGGGAAGATCTCAACTATCTGCCTCTATTTTCACCTATGGCGATCTGCTCAGGGTCAAACATTCCCTCCTGTCCGGCCTGTCAGCAACAAGTCATTACAAACAGAGTTCCTCATGAAATTCCTCTGGACGTAAGCTCCCATGTTTCTATTTGAGGTGCCAGCCTGTGCGTGTTTGCAAACTCAGCAGTGAATTAGGGCTACTTTGATATGAAAATCACCATCACCAATCATGTTTATTTAAAAAGTTAGAAGGCAGTTCACATCTGATATACTCACTAGAAATCGCCATAATTAGCTGTTTATGTCCAGGTGTCTGACAAAGCCCCCGCTCAGCGCCTCAGGTGACAGCAGCCTGTTGTATTTGTGCCGTAGACAGATTAGATTGAGATAACAGGTCTTTTTTTCAGTGTGGCTGCCGCCTGCCGGTATGATTGACTTTGAGCTTTTAAGTGTTTGTGGTGTTTTCCCCCACAGGGTAACTGACCCTGAAGTAATACAGAGCTCAGTTTAGCTGTTCGAAGGCAGCTCATTTTACTAGATTAACCCTTAGAGACCAAATGCATTGATTATACTGTATTTTCTATCTAATTTTCTCTAACAACATAAATTCAAACAATCATACCTTAAATGTGACATTTGAAGCTGGTGAATTCTTTAAAAACGTAAAACGGAGGGACGTACTTCTGTGTCACGCTGACCAGGGTTAAATACAAGGATGTAAATTTATGTTCTTGAAGAATTAGATTAGATTAGTTTTTTATGGCAGCAGCTACTTGCACTAAGTGAAATTAGCATATTTTCTGCTACTATTTACACTAAGTTTAAATAGCAATATACACCGTTCAGGCATAACATTATGACCACCTTCCTAATATTGTATTGTTCCCCCTTTTGCTGCCAAAACCCACGAGGCATGGACTCCACTAGACCCCTGAAGGTGTGCTGTGTTATTTGGTACCAAGATGTTAGCAGCAGATCCTTTAAGTCCTGTAAGTTGCGAGGTGGGGCCTCCATGGATCGGACTTGTTTGTTCAGCACATCCCACAGATGCTCGATTGGATTGAGATCTGGGGAATTTGGAGGCCAAGTCAACACCTCAAACTCGTTGTTGTGCTCCTCAAACCATTCCTAAACCATTTTTGCTTTGTGGCAGGGTGCATTATCCTGCTGAAAGAGCCACAGCCACCAGGGAATACCGTTTCCATGAAAGGGTGTAAATGGTCTGCAACAATGCTTAGGTAGGTGGTCAAAGCAACATCCACATGGATGGCAGGCCCAAGGTTTCCCAGCAGAACATTGCTCAAAGCATCACACTGCCTCCGCCGGCTTGCCTTCTTCCCATAGTGCATCCTGGTGCCATGTGTTCCCCAGGTAAGCAACATACACGGCCATCCACGTGATGTAAAAGAAAACGTGATTCATCAGACCAGGCCACCTTCTTCCATTGCTCCGTGGTCCAGTTCTGATGCTCATGTGCCCACTGTTGGCGCTTTCGGCAGTGGACAGGGGTCAGCATGGGCACCCTGACTGGTCTTCGGCTATGCAGCCCCATACGCAACAAACTGCGCTGCACTGTGTATTCTGACACTTTTCTATCAGACCCAGCTTTAACTTCTTGAGCAATTTGAGCTATAGTAGCTCGTCTGTTTGATCAGACCACACGGGCCAGCCTTCGCTCCCCACGTGCATCAATGAGCCTTGGCCGCCCATGACCCTGTCGCCGGTTCACCACTGTTCCTTCCTTGGAGCACTTTTGACAGATACTGACCACTGCAGACCGGGAACACCCCACAAGAGCTGCAGTTTTGGAGATGCTCTGGCCCAGTCGTCTAACCATCACAATTTGGCCCTTCTCAAACTCGTTCAAATCCTTATGCTTGCCCATTTTTCCTGCCTCTAACACATCAACTTTGAGGACAAAATGTTCACTTGCTGCCTAATATATCCCACCCACTAACAGGTGCCATGATGAAGAGATAATCACCCGATTTGCATGAAAACTTTCTGCCAGTGCCTTACCCCTACACCATTGCTACTAATGACAATCCTGCGTCTTCCGTAATTTTGTCTGGCCCAACCAGGCGTCAGAAGGTGGAGTTAGTGTAAATATCCTCTGCCAACAAGACGGCCTGTTTGCAATTAGTGTATATAGACACTCTGGTTTTGGCAAGCCTACCTTATATAGAAATTACATTACAAAACAGCTGCTTAAAAATTCATGTTTGAGGTATAGGTGTAACTTATTTTGTAGATTTAAAACAAAACGTGAAAGTGTCTTCAAGTAATGTTAACCTCAGAAATAGTCAGACATCATGATTATAAATCAGCTCTATACGACATTTCTCAGTGAACTGGTATGGGGGTTATCCCAACAAATTTAGGTGTTTTGTAAAACAGGTCACGTTGCTTCCAGTGTAGCCGTTTTACTCACGATACCTTCAGGAGCGAGAAAAGATCAGCATAACCGATGTCCGGCACATATGCTGAATGATATCTAAAATTTCTTTTTTATTATTTTTCTTCTTCTCACTAACATTTAGATATTTAAATAGAATAAAAAGAACTAGCTAGGTTAGCTGATTACCTTAAAACTCTGTAGATATCATTGTTAGTTTGTACTGCCGACTGTTAACACTTTCTCAGAATTTGAATATGAATATCTTCAGTAAGCCGGTTCTTTTCCAACTTGTTGGTTAAACTTGTTTCCAATTCAATCTGAAATGTTTGCAATAGGTTTGGAATTCAGTTCGATTCGTAATTCATTTGAATTTGAAATTGATATTTGAATAGTTCACTCGTGCACTGAATCAGCTGAATTTTTTCTCAATCTGTAAATCAATAAGAGGATACTTCAGAACAGAGTGCTGGATGAAGTGAATATTTACTGACAATTTATTGAAACCAAACATGCAAATGCACCCATATTGTTTCCAGCAAAGTTCTAAACCTACATGTTTATGAATGACTTTATGAAAAATTAACTTATGAAAAACTAACTAACAGTGCAGGAAAACACTAAACGTGTCCATATTTTTTGGAAGGTTTTTTTTTTTTTTGCCAAACTGGCTCCTATGATACATTTCAGATTTTAACCTGCTGTTGTATGTAGTTTTAAACCCACAATAAGTTACATAATTATTATTAATATTAATAATTATAAGGTACTATTTAGCTATTTGTTTACGACTTTGCTACAGTAGTCCTGTGATAGTTAAAGACAGCTGGTTTTTAGACATACGCAATCATGTACATATTTCCATATAGACTATTGCCTAAGGTGTCTTGTGCAAACGATGGGTCTTTGTGAAACTAATTTCGAAATTATGAAAAAAGCAAAGCCTCATTTCTCTACAGGATATTGTAAATTCTTACTCAGACTGCTAATGATTTTCCAAAGGCTTGTTGCCTAGTGCCTACATATTGGCTGGACTCAAATTAACTATGTTTATATTTAACTCTATATTTAAATGGAATTTAAATGTGATTTTCAAAATGATGCTTCTTAAAAGTAAACGCAATTATCATGCATATGTTTTGGTACGCACGCATATGATGTCTTAAAATACTGCCTACGTAGGCAGCTCACTAAGCTCATATCTCATTATACAGGGCAAATGGACCACCTTTTGAAGAGCAAGTCACCTGTTTAACCCTGTAGCTACCACAGATGAAAGGTAATATCTCATTCATCATGGCCCAAATGGCACTATGACTCCATAATACAATCATAAACACGTTCTGATTGTGATAAAGCGTGTTGCTCTAGCTGTCTGCCATCAGGGGGTTTGTTTGAAGCTCTGCGCTGTGGCGGAGGGACGTACTTCTGTGTCACGCTGACCAGGGTTAAATACAGAACTGCTCACCCCAAAAACTGTGGGCGAGGTCACACCCCTAACGAGTCTTTGATGCGTCTCTTTTCTCATTTGAGCGCAACAGACGCCGGGAGTGCAAGCAGTGACACATGTGCACACAAGCAAACACAGATGGTCTTTTCCCTTAGAAAACATATGGACTTTTTCCAGGTCTCAGAGCTAAACTGGCTAATTCCCCCTATCTCCTGTCCATCTGATTTAACCTTTCCTGAAGTACCTGATCCCTGGAGAAATTCCCTTAAAGCCCAGCATGACCAGACTCTGTGGGAACTTCACTGTTGACTCTTGCCCCATAAAAACTGCTTGCAATTACAGAGAGAAGGACAACCAGACGGAAATTAGACGGAAATCCAGCTGCCCATCACTGCATAGTGCTTTATAATCAAGCTCATCAGACTTTGAGGTCAGTAGGAATGGGCGATACCACTTATTTTCTGTTTGATCCCATACCAGGAGCGATTCTAGGATTTCAATATTAGGGGAGCTCAGCCCCCAATGAGGGTATGATTTAAGAAAAAAATAATTTAATATATTGTTTGTATACTAGGGTAAGCATGAACAATACAGTAGGTTCTACATTACCTATTAAGTCAAGTTGAAAGAATTTCTAATCATTTTAAATAACCAGCTAATATTCATTAAGAATATAGACAATTTTTAAATATATTTTTATCTTTTTTAAACACATGTACTTAAACACTGCTATTTTTAGTTACATTTTAGCAGTAAACTTAACTTTAAAGATCTGCATTTCTAATTTTCATTCATGGCGATAACATGGAAAATGTGCCATGCTTTAGTGGAGGATTTCTGTCAACTGGTGGAAAACAAACACTTTTAACATGAAAATATGAAATTACCACTATAACCAGTAAATGGCTGCAGAGGAGCACTCATTAGCTCATTTTCCACTCCCTTTTATTGTTCTTTTTGTGTTTTTTGCTTTTGGATTTATTATAACAAATGTTTACAATTGTATTGCACTGAAGTATGATACAGCAAGAGTAGGAAAAGTCACGAAGTCTCATGCCATTTAGATTAAAGGAATTTTATAAAAATAAATAAACCCAGATTTTACAGTGGATGGGAAATCGTCTTGAATTGCTCCCGCATCATATTATGTAAACTGCATTTATGACAAAGAACTACACAGATCTCGGATTGAATAATGCAGACTAAAATACAGGGAGGAGCCGAAGCCTGTCGCCGGTTTCATGAGTTTTAAAGGGGACTGAGGCGATCATGAATTATATTACAGAGTTAATCGCAAAAGTTTAGGGGGGCTGGGTGGAAATTTAGGGGGGCTAAAACCCTCCTAAAATGGGCCTAGTGACGCCCCTGTTCCATACCATGTACCGATATCGCTTTATATAATATACTGAATAAGGATTGATACCTATTTTCTGAATGCTCTTTTACCAAGATGCCTGTGTTGAATCTCCATTATTATACATGAAACATTTGCACATATGTTTTGAGAAATCTGACATGAAACAGTTTGGAAAAGAAGAAGACATGACATTTGAAATAGTGTTCACGGTTCAGTACACTTGAAAACATATAGTGCGTTGAACTCGGAATAAACATGGCACAGCTGTTGTCCTGATGTTCCTCCTGTTTGCCACAGTGTAATTCGATCACTTCACTGGAGTCTCTAAATCTCCACCGACGGCAGCGCTCCATCGCAGACCTGCACGTTCATCTGCCTGGTAGCAGAGATCACTTCCTTTTTTTTTTTTTGTTACAATCAGGGATCATATTGATTCACACAAAATATGGAACATAGTAATGTGATGGATTTATTTGTAATGAAATTCTCTTGTTAATTTGCATGGAGAGCTTATACACAAACTTTAACAAGATGGCGGTGGGTCACTTGTACAGAGACCTTAAGCATCACGTTACTCTCCATAACATCAGAGTCTGACTCCAACACGGCTTTCCTCTCGTCCAGACTCACACATCTCTAAACTCTCGAACCTTACGCTAATACCATTATTGCTTTTGTTGGTCCTTTTGGTGTTTGTGCCTCTGCAGAATGTTGTAAATCTGTCTTTTTGATAAGTAACATTTGTAGAAATGTCCTTTGACAGAAACAAATCTAACTACAAATATATTCAATTAAATTAAATGTATATTATATTTATATATTATATAAAAATTAATATTATTAATAATAATAATAATTATTATTATTAATTTATAAATAAACATTAACTTAAATTATTATTAATAATATATATTATTATTAAAAAATAAGTATTATAGTGCTCAATGTCAGATTTAATAAATAATTCTTAGATAGATAGATAGATAGATTTTTAATTTATTTTTAATGTTATTCACGTTTTTATTTAAATTTGAAGCTGTAAACTTTAATATATATATATATATATATATTATGAATATTTGTATTATATTTATAGATCATATAAATATTAATATTATTAAAATTTAAATAAATTAAATTATATTAATATATACTATTATTAAAAAATAAGTATTATTATTATAGTGCTCAATGTCAGATTTATTAAATAAATCATGGATAGATAGAGTTTTAATTTATTTTAAATGTTATTCACATTTTTTATTTAAATATAGACAAAAATATGACATTTGGAGCTGTAAACCTTAAAATATAAAACCCCCCACTTTTGTCAGGTTTATATGTAAATATTTTTATTTTTATATATTTCATTTGAAAAAATGTATAATTTTGCTACAGTGAGACTAACCAGCAAAATAGAATGAATGAATGAATTAATGAATTAATGAATTAATGCATTTTTATTCACACATTTTATTATAAATTGTTCAAAAAATATTGGGAGCTGCAAAATTTAAAATAGAAAAAAGCTCAACTTCTGTCAGGTTTTCCTGTGATTTTCCACCAAACACTTTCTGACCTTCATTCTCAGGTCTGTCCTGGTGTCAGGAGGTCATAAAAAGAGCCGTAATTCACATGCCATGTTCCCACAGCGCCTCTCTCTCTGACCCCACAGAAGGGAGGTTACGCCTGAGAGACTGAAGTGAAAAGGCCTGTCCTCTGATTTATGACCTTCTGCTGCCATCGGATCTTCTCCTGCACCGGGACGGGGTTTTGTGAAGCACCGAAACAGACCCTCCCAGAAACCCCCAAGAGTTTTGGGTTTCCAAAGCCCATCGAAGTAAGTTGTGAAGCTTTTGCACACGTGCAATGATTGCCATGATTTCAGGAACTTAATCTTACACTGATAAATCATTTGAATATGGGCATTTTAATAACAAGATTTTAGGTTAAAATATGTTACAAGAGATTTTTAGATAAATGCTGTTCTTTTGAACTTTAAATTCATCAAAGAATCCTGAAAAAAATGTCAACATTGATAATAATCATAAATGTAGATCATCATCATTAGAATGATTTCTGAAGGATCATGTGACACTGAAGACTGGAGTAATGATGCTGAAAATTCAGATCACAGGAATAAATTACATTTTACTATATATTCACATAGAAAACAGTTCTTTTAAATTGGAATAATATTTCACAATATTACTAATTTTACTGTATTTTTGATCAAATAAATGCAGCCTTGGTGAACATTTAAAAAACATATAAATCTTACCATATTATATATGAATAGACAACAATATAATTTATTCAGTTCTTATGTAGAAAGTCAATACTATAATGTGTCCAATACAATATTAAAATATAGATTGGTTCATGTCTGAGGATGTTTTCTCTATAAAACACCTATTTTTAGGTTTCTTTTGCAGGTGCATGTCTGTATTTCTTCCTGTTGTAATTCTGTGCTCTGTTTAGTGTTGTTATTTTACTCCTCCAGCCTTCCTCCACACACTACAACACCATTATCATGCATTATTTTCATCTGGATTATTTTAGTTCTCTTCCGTTCAAGTTCTCCCCTTTTCTGACTGCAGTCCTCGTCATGCTGTGTGGTGTTTATGCCAGATCAGATCATTCTGGCCTGTTATCTGTCCTGACTCATGCACGGCACTGGCATATTGGAGCTGCTGGCCCAGAAGAATTAGGCCAGATTTGCCACACTTCACAACCCCAGCCGGGCCTGATGTACATTCCCTCCAAATGCACGTGGGCGATTGTGAACAGAGTCTCATTATACCACCGTGGCACAATGAGAGTAGAAATCTTGGCACGCTCCTTCTTTACCAACCCAAAAGCCTTCTCAGACAGAGTTCAGATGTGTGGTGCTCTTTGTCTGATGAATGCTTTGTAGGCTTCTCAGACTGTATAATTGTGCTTTTACAGTGCTTACAAGACCACCCACGACACCACAGCATCAAACCCAAATTAACCCAAAACCTGGGCACTGTTCTCCTGCTGCATGCATTGCACACAAGAGCTGATTCCTTCAGGAAATGCAAATCTATATTTTCCTCTGCTTTAGTTTTTCGAGAGAAATGCATTTCTTCTGCCTTTGCTTTCTTCTGCTTTTAAACAAACACATGCATGAATGTAAGTGTGTCAGCTGTGTGCACTACAGCATTAGTTTTTCTTTAGGAAGTTTCCTACGGGCATATTTGATCGGATGGATGGATGGATGGATGGATGGATGGATGGATGGATGGATGGATGGATGGATGGATGGATGGATGGATGGATGGATGGATGGATGGATGGATGGATAGACGGATAGATGGACGGACGGATGGATTAGACAGACGGATAGATAGACAGATGGTTAGATGGATGGATGGATGGATGGATAGACTGACGGATGGATGGATAGACGGATAGATGGACGGACGGACGGACGGATTGATGGATGATAGATAGATAGACAGACAGACGGACGGATGGATAGACAGACGGATAGACGGGTGGATGGATGGATAGACGGATGGATGGATAGACAGACGGATGGGCGGATGAATAGATAGATATAGACAGATAGACAGACGGACGGACGGATGGATGATAGACAGACGGATAGACGAATAGATAGACGGATGGATGGATGGATGGATGGATAGACAGACGGATGGATGGATAGACGGATAGATGGACGGACGGATGGATGGATGGATAGATAGACGGATGGATGGATAGACGGACGGACGGATGGATGGATAGATAGATAGACAGACAGACGGACGGATAGATAGACAGACGGATAGACGGGTGGATGGATGGATGGATAGACAGATGGATGAATGGATGGATGGATGGATGGATGGATAGACAGACGGATGGACGGATGAATAGATAGATAGATAGATAGATAGATAGATAGATAGATAGATAGATAGATAGATAGATAGATAGATAGATAGACGGACAGACGGACAGATGGATGGATAGACAGACGGATAGACGAATAGATAGACAGATAGATGGATGGATTGATGGATTAGACAGACGGATAGATAGACAGACGGTTAGATGGATGGATGGATAGACAGACGGATGGATGGATAGATGGACGGACGGATGGATGATAGATAGATAGACAGACAGACGGACGGACGGATAGACAGACGGATAGACGGGTGGATGGATGGATAGACGAATGGATGGATAGACAGACGGATGGGCGGATGAATAGATAGATATAGATAGATATAGACAGATAGACAGACGGACGGACGGATGGATGATAGACAGACGGATAGACGAATAGATAGACGGATAGACGGATGGATGGATGGATGGATGGATGGATGGATAGACAGACGGATGGATGGATAGACGGATAGATGGACGGACGGATGGATGGATGGATAGATAGACGGATGGATGGATAGACGGACGGATGGATGGATAGATAGATAGACAGACAGACGGACGGCTGGATAGACAGACAGATAGACGGATAGATAGACAGACAGATAGACGGATGGATGGATGGATGGATAGACAGACAGACAGACAGAGAGATAGATAGATAGATAGATAGATAGACAGACAGACAGACAGATTGATTTAGTATATAAAAAGAAGTGTTGAGTCAATCTCTCATGGCTAAATCAGTGAATGCACTGCTGACATCGTCACACACAGAGATAAAGTTGGGTTAGACCGAGACAAGGATTGCAAACCTGATCTCTCTACCCGTCCTCCCCGCAGCAGCTGCCCGAGGGTGATGTCTGTGTGCGAGGGAGGACAGGAGCCGCTTGATAACCAAACGTGTAAAAAAAAACTATATGGACAGGACCAAAAACAGGATGTCACAGCAGGCTACAGCGTTTGGGAGGCAGGAAGACGACTGCTGTTTCATTCACATGTGTATCTGAAGGAAGAGAGGAAAGAGAGAGGTGGGGAGGAAGAGGGTAACCTGATCAGCCCAGCAAAAATTGGACAGTTCTTTTTGTAGGTTTTAACCGTCAGAAATCCCAACACAGATGATCTATTTTTACTGAATGCCCTTAAAAATGTTTTTAAGAAGCTAATGGTTGTGCTCATCTTATTCATATCTTGTAGCAACAGTGATTCTGAGGGTTAAAATCAATATGCAATAAAAGTGGAACCTGTTTACTTCAACACATTCCTGGTCTTATTGTGCACAATTTATTGGTGTATTTTATATAATAATAATTAATTTTAAAAAAATGTCTTCAAAATCTTCCATTTAAATGTAAAAAATTGCACCATCTCTGAAATGACGTTTCCTTTTTAGTTCTCAGCTCATCTCCTCCGACCACCTGAGTCCATTCCTATATGTAACGACCACTTTTGACCATCCAATCAAATCCTGTTGGATAAAAAATCAAAGCCCCGCCCTACATTTTTCACACTGTTTCACTTGGAAATGTCACATCATGTAAGTAAAATGGGTTGCAAAGAGTTTTTTCCATGTTGATGCGGTGCATTGGCGCATTTCACTGAAGTGCTTTACATGTTGTGCGAATGCTTTCAGAATAACAGGCACTTGAGCTTCAGCGAGTGATGAGCTGTGTGCTGGAATGAGACAAGAAAATGGCAGGATTTCACTGAGGTGAGGCTCAAATGTAGATTTATTGTTTCCCCATTTTGCACAAAAGTTGTTTAGCAACAGAGTTGTGTGTGTTGTAACAACATTGAAGACCAGAGATAAATCTAAGACTGACAAGTGTGTAATCATCAGCTCTGTACTAGCATGCAGCTCTCACTTCACAGTACTTTGATTTATAGCATTACACAGTTGGACCGTACAATCATTTTTATTTCCACTGACATCATCGACAGGGTTTCCTCACCTTCCACACTTATCTGGTTTGGGAAATATGACGCAACCCATGCAGGTGTTTGTCTGTGATGATTACTGAATAATGATTAAAAATATTCATCTTACAAACTGGGCTCACCAAGAGCAATTTCTAAGTACCAGAAGTTTTGAGGTCAGTAAGATTTCTTTTTATTTTAATTGATAATTAATATTTTTGTTTTAATTTATCAAAATGCAACAATAAAAATATTTCCATTCCTATATGTAACGACCACTTTTGACTGTCCACTGAATATCCTGTTTCTCTTGGAAATGTCACATTATGTACGTAAAATGGGTTGCTAAGAGTTTTTCCTCCATGTCACATTGCAAAAAAATGTATTTTAATTAAATGCTGTCCTTTTGAATCCTCTATTCGTCTGAGAATTCAAAAAAAAAAAAAGTATTGCAGTGTTCAAAAATATATAGCTACATTTTCAACATTGATAATAATCAGAAATGTTTCTTGAGCAGCAAATCAGAGTGATTTCTGAAGGATCATGTGACACTGAAGACTGGAGTAATGATGCTGCTTAAAAATTCAGTTTTGATCACAGAAATAAATTACATTTTAAAACATATTCAAATAGAACACAGTTCTTTTAAATCATAATAATATTTTAAAATATTACAGTTTTACTTAATTTTTGATCAAATAAATGCAGCCTTGGTAAGCATGAGACTACTTTTAAAAATATTTGTAAAATCTTACAAACATTCATATTTAATGTAGACTTTTACACTTGGAAGTCTATCTTAAAATCTATCTTACAGGATAACATAATTTCCTAAAACAAAACACAACCAGCTAGAGTCATTCAGAAATAGGACTTTATTTGGATTTTATCTGTAATAACTCTTTGGGTTGAAATCTAAATTCTTCTTTATAGACACATATACAAACTTATATGGAGTGTAAACATACAAGAGTGAGATTTTGGGTGCTCGGGAAGACTGAATGCATCTTGGATGTTGGGGATGAAAAAGTTGAGGGATTCTGGACACAGCTCTTTCTCTGCAGGCCGCAGTGTGACCTGTGCATGCCGCAGCGGACCTTTGCTTCATTTATCAGTGGTATCATAGACACTGATTCATTACCACAAAGCAGAATCAGTGTGTGATTGATGTTTAGATGGGGAGGCGTGTTCAAAGGTCTCCGTCAATATGCAAGCACATCTGGGAGTGAAAGTCCACCCAGCTGATGTCTTGCTGTTATGTCTTCCTCTTCTTTGCTAAACACTAAAAAGTAACTCAAAGTAACACCAATATTTACCAAACATGGGAATGAAATTGAGCAATTTACATGTTTTAGTTCTTGGTGAAAATAATGGCCGTTCCAAACACTAGTGAGTCGCTTACCTAGAGATTGCCTGTTTTTTTTTAATGTCTGATTCTTAAAATCAGTGCATTTGGTCACCCTTAATAATGAATATTTGGAGCTACCTTGCCGTTTAGTATGGAAGCTTGTTTCCGCCACAGAATAAAAAATAAAAAAGGTAATTGCAACTTTTTATCTCGCAATTCAGACTTTTTTTTTTATCTCAGAATTGCATGATATAAAGTCAGAATTGCAAGTTTATATCTAGCAATTCTGACTTTACAACACGCAATATGTTATGCTGTAAATATCTGGGAATTTTAAGATAGAGCTCCAAGCCTGATCAAGTGTAAAAGTCTCCATAAAATATGAATGTTTGCAAGATTTTTAAAGGCAGTCTCTCATGCTTACTAAGGCTGCATATATTTGATCACAAATACAGTAAAACAGCAATATTGTAATTTATTTCTGTGATCAAAACTTAATTTTTAAGCAGCATTACTCCAGTTTGCGAGATGTAAACTCACAGTTGTGAGATAAAAAGTCGCAATTATCTTTTAAAATGTTTTATTCTGTGGCGGAAACAAGCTTCCATAGTTTAGAGCAAAAAGACAATGCTTTGTAAAAGTTTTGGCAAAAATCTAATTACCACAACATGCATCCTTCCCAACTAAGACAATTGCATTGGGATGAGAACAGGAGGAAAATGTAATCTAACCTAACTATATAAATATATTGTGTTCTGTACTAAAAAATATGCCATTTCACCCAGTATTTACTAACTCATTAGATTAGCAACATGTTAATGTCAAACTCATGATTCTCTCTAAGCAGCTCGATAGGGTTTGGAACATATCGTACATCAGTACGCAGCACATTTCTTTGGCATAAGTTAATGAAACTCAAAATCAGGTTGTTTTCAAGGCCCTGCTTATTTATTTGCATACACTCAGACAGTGTTAAAAATACATCTCATAGCAGTATATATAGCTCTCGCTCTGTCTCTCTTTCTCCAAATCAGTGCATTAATATCCCCACAGGGGTGCTCTGCTCTGTGTGTCTGTTCCAACGCCTGCGTTTAAAGGAAAAAAGGCAACACAGAAACTAAACTGGGACAGTTGGGAAATGAGGTACACATGGTTCATTTAACACTTATGCATTGGGTTTCCCAGCCCCAGAGAAAGCTTAGTGGTTTTCAACGTTAAATTATTCATCAGATGACATGTTCTTTAAGTTACGCTCAACAAATAATTCCGTCTGAACTGAAGTAACAGGACGGACTCATGTCTTTCTATATACAGAGAACAAGAGATGACATCACTATCGCCCCTATATCCTTATACAGTGCACTAAAAGATCAGAAACCATAGTGGACACTATTGAGTGCACTCATTCAATCCCACAATGCACTGCAATACTATGTGTACAACCAATATACACTTAACGGCTAGAGATGCAATGCAAAAGAGTTAGAGTTTCATCAGAAGTTGGCGTCCACAGCAAAATTCGTTCACTTGTTTTCGTTCACTCCTTCAAGTGGACTATATTAGTGAACTAATGTATGGAATAGTGAATGAGGGTATAAGGGGTGATTTCGGACATAGCCACAGTGTCGGTGTGTGACTGACACATGAGTAAGTAACATGAATGTTCTCATACTGGCTGTGAAAAGCAAAACAAATCTCTTAAATACAAATGTCCCACATAAAATAAATACAGCATAGTTTTCCGTATTGGAACACGGCTTCAAAACGTCTTAGTTACCGTGATAATCAAACAGTAGACTCTTTAGGACCCTCCTGGGCTGCGTTCCTGCAACCGTACAGCCACTTTATGACACGTGCATTTCTCTCAATAATTGAGACACCTGTAGGGATCTGCTCGGCCAGTTCCTCCTGGAAAAGCCCCTCCCCGGAGTGTCGGGAAAACTCGCTGGGCTCCGAGCCGCCGCCTCCGACGCTCCTCAGCAGCAGCGAGAGCGTGTCGATTGAACTGGCCCCTTTTAGAAAGTTCTCCGGTCCGAGCCTCTCCACCATATCCAAGTCCAATCCACAGTAGTCGAAAAAGCGCTCCTGCTCGGACATGTCCGAGCAGCGTAATCGCAATTCTGACTTGGAGCGTTTCAAATCGGCCCGCATCTGAGGAACGACGGGCTTCCACGGATCCATGTCGTTATTGTTGGAGTTCCCCATGCTGTTTCGTAAGCTGTTTATCATGCTGTTCTTCTCCTGAAATCCAGTGTTGTTGTTTTGTGTCTCCGGCGTTGAGTGCTCTCGTTCAGATTTGCTCGATCGCCTGGTCTCGTTTCCACCGTCCACAGTGTCTTTGTCATTGGACCAGGACATTCGCGAATCCCCATCTCGAGAGGAAGACGCCTTCTCCTCATTTATCACCATTTTTTGAGCCTCGTTCCTACTGTTCTTTTCACGCATGGATCCCTGGAAGAGCCGTCGCACGAAACTGTAGCCCTTGACCTCCATGTTGGTGTTGTTTTCGCCACCACTGCCGGGACTCTTGCACTCTTTCTTCTGTCTGTAAATGACCAGGGAGTCTGGACGCAACATGCGCTTGCCGTTGCTCCTGCGCATTATTGGAGCACTACGTGGGGCGACTAATGGAGCAATGGTTGGAGTTCTTGGGGAAGGTACGGGAGGCTTATTTGCATTGTTGCGATTGTTGGTTTCCACATCGGTTTCATTCTGACAGTTCTCTTTCCTGGAGTCATCCTCATTTTCATCCCTCATGAACTGCGGTGCAGAAAAAGGCACCATTTGATTTCGAGGCGGGAGGACGGGTGTTGAAGGAGCGGACACGGTGAAGTTTCGACGGGGCACCGGTGGAGGGGTTGCACAGGGCACTAACACAGGCTCCTGCTTGGTGTTTATAACCTGTTGACTCTTGACGTACTTTGCCTTGTCTGCTTCCAGCCGCTCTACAGCGCTAATGGAGCGTCCCCTACTTCCGGCATCCATCTGCCTGCGAAGGTAATCGGGCCCCTTGTTTAGGAGCCGCAGCGGAGAAGGTGAACCAACGGGAGTTAAGGGCTTCATTTTAGAGTTCTGGAAAAATGCATCCAAACAGAAAGGACAAAGCAGTCGCTTTGCCCTACAAAGAGAAGGAAACCCTCTGGGAAACTACCGTTTCAATGCTTCTTCAAGATCTGACGTGTCTCAGAATAGTAGCAGGATTTTGATCCATTTATAGGACCCCTATGAATGTAGATTTTTAGGCATTTCGAGAATCTGAGAGATTTAAGCGACAGAGTTGTTGGGCTTCGCTATAATTAGTCTCTTTACTGGGCGCTTTTGGAAAAGGGACAAATCTCCATGCAGGATTTACACAAATGGGCAGGGCATGGGGAAATCCTTTTTCTGCAATCCAAAATCTCAAATCCCAAATGAGATGTTCCCTTCACCACAGAGTATCAGAAATAGCCGCCGGTCTTCGTTTTCCCCCCCTTGTTTCGTCCTTTTTAACTTCCTCTTTTCTGTTGATCTTTTCAGAGAAGGTCGTCTTGGGGGAAGAGCGTTAATGAGCTTGATTATTTGCTTTTTGATAGCCGTCTAAGGTCTTTGGGTTGGGCTCCTATTGTCCTGCGATGTTACGGTTGGGTTGACCTATACAGCTGGCACCGGGGCACTTCAGAGTTTGATAGACGGAGGTCCTGTGCTTCTCCCTCTATACCTGGAGCCCTGTGAAAACAAAAACGGTAGAGACACAGTTTAGTCTTTTTAGCATTTCTTAAGGGAGATCTGATCTCCCGAGGCGAGGGCCATATGGCAGTGTGGATAGAAGTCCCTGTAGCTTTTTGTGATCCGATGAAGTTGGCAGAAATGCATGTCTGGGGCCACAGGCAGTGCCATTAGCTCATGGACTGAGTTGACTTCCCAATGCTTGAACTAGTCCTAAATAACCGTTCACTCGTACAAATGTGCTGTCCTGCACAAATTTAGCGCATTTAGCTCTAAATGAATATGCATAATACATGACATTGACATTATAATTTTGCTAGTGGAATTTTACCCATTTACCCTCAGATGCATTTAGAAAGTCTATTAAAGGAAACCATGACCATGTGCATACAGACTGCAGAGGTAATGGCCTTCACCATCAGCATTAACTTAACCCACATGCCACATTTGCATTCCTTGAGGGCTTTGCTAAATAATGCATGACTGTGTCCATATTTCAGAGACCCCAAAATCAGCTTAAAATCATTTCCTTTAAAGACGTAGTGGGGCCATTCACTGCATTTAATTTTGAACACACTGCAGTGGCTTTTACATCTCTTCAAAACTCTGCATTCCTGCTTACTAATAGAACAGCAGAATATGATTGCAAAGCAAGAATTCTAGCTTAAAACAATTTTGACTGCATGGTTGGTTTTGAAAGGGAAGACATGATGCATCAAAGCGCTATTTTTGTACCCCCTTGCAGGAAAAACAACAACACCGCATTTTCAAGTGAATAAGTCCTTGTGACCTAATAAATGGGGAATAACTGGAGAACTCTCTTTGTGTTTGCCAGTTTCACTATGAAGAACAGTCATTTACTGCAACTAGAAACAGGTGTGCGCAAACTCTATTTTTTTCAATATTCAGACATAGTGGGAAAAAAGGAAATCTACTACAAAGACAAAAATCTGAAGTAAAAAAAAAGTCCCTAAGATAAAAGAGACCTCATGCACTTAAGATGACTTTCTACCGTATAAATATAGCACCTCTCATGTACCTCAAACCCCCCCTGTAGCCCTTCACCATAAATCCAGTCAAAAGGGGAACTGCAACATTTTCCAGATGTCAGACAGTCCGGGAAAAGCGGCCATTGTTTGGGAAAGTTCCGGAAAAGAATTCTGAACAGGTGTTGAGCATGAGATGGATCTGGATTTAGGGACTTTCAGAAAGTGGTGAGCAACAGGGGGTCCAAACTCAGAAAACGGCACTTGTTTAGTCAGTTGGGCTGAGCAATGCAGCTAAAACAGCCTCAATATTTTTCACCCTTTTGATTTTATGATATTCAAATATATATTTGCTCTGGAATGGCTTAAAACAGATTTTATTAGATGAACCATCAGTCAAATAGACGCAAAATGTTTAATGCAAAAACCTAATCCAAACTAACTTTTCATTTATATGCAATGCATAATAATAAACAGCAATATTTACCATCCTATATTTTTCCTAAAACATTCTAATACTTTTAAAAAAGTCACAGGCAGTGACAACCGTGAACATATTTAAGTGTTAAGAACATATTAAAGTTTTGAATTTATTCAGTAAAACAGATATTTTTTAACCAATTCATGGAAATTAATTAAACTTACTAACTCTACTAGTTCTTGCTGAAATTTAAATGAGAGACAGTATTCACCTCCTGGGACCCAACAGACTTTTGTCCACTGTAGTGGACATTATATTTTAGTGAATTTCTGTTACAAAACAGAGGAAAAGAAACCAGCAAGCCAACAAGTGAAATTATATATCAATATTCATATGAAATATTAGATATTATTATGAAAATGTTGCCAATTATTACTCCCATTATTACACTTATTTTTTCATTACATGTTGCCCCAAGAACACATTAATATGCAAATTAGATACAGTGATACATTGTATTGAATGGGAAACCCCAATTGCATAACCCAATATTGCATAAAGTAAAATGGTATATCAATTCATTCCATATCTTTCATAACATAGTTGAGAATCATCTTTCCTGAAACCTAAAAATTAATTGGTGAATGAAAAAATCCCATTGTTTTTGCCTATACATGTCATGTCTTTTTATTTTTTTAAACAACTGAGTCCTGCTGTCCACGTAGCATAACATATGAATAAAATATATTTTGTTCTCCATTTGTTTCTTATGCTTTAAACAATCTGACATGAAAAAATACTAAATTCAAAACACTTTTTCTGGGTCTCAGGAGGTTAAAATATCTGTCTTACAGGTCAAAAGAGTGTGAGATACATTGTGAATATTAGATATAATGCACACAGCCCATTGTGAGTTGCACATGGTTAATCATCAGGATAACCCATCAGGTCAATGTAATCGAAACATTGTGCACACACTACGACACAGTAGTATGTTTCATAATTACACTATTATTAGCCGAGTCTACATCACTCTCCACTCAAGGCCATTATTGGCTTGTTAATGCATTACATCAGTAATATAGATCTTTCCAAACCAGCGTGGCGGCTATCTGAGTGCTGGATCACCGTGTTTAGGACAGAAACAGGGCTAATAATAGCCGAGCAGAGGCTTAAATTAAAACATGCTAACATCTCTGTGAGATTTACTGACTGATAGAATAAATCACTGGGAAATTCTCCTTCAGGCACCAAACTTTCCCAAAACAGGGCCTAACAACTTTCCAAACAATCAAATAATTATGTAAATTAAAATGGCATTTATTATAACAAAACTTTGCAGATATGTAATCGGTTCAGCGAGTCATCTGAGCTGATTCGGTGAAGAAATGAGAGGTCTGACTGATTCACACAGATGACTCATGTGAATCGGTTCAATTGATTCATTAAAAAGAATCACATCAATCAGCCTATTTGTTCATGAACTGGACATTCAAATCTCAAGCTCATAACTCACCTAAAACAGTGTGAGACTAACTAAAAATATGAAAATAAACTAAGTTGCATGAGTTTGAACATTTAAAGCAAAGTTTCTGTTTAGCACTGATCTAAGAAGGTCAAAACATTAGTTGCTTCACACGTTCACACCATCACCCAGAGCGTCTGCTCCTTTACAATGGCCTCTATTACTCTCTAAAGAGGCAAATTAGTGCCATGAACCTTCGTCTGTGCTCCTCTCTCTTTTGAGGGCTGAACTGCGCTGGTAATAGCAGCGGCTCGGCTCGCGATGGCTTGTAATTAACCCCTGCTAATCCAGCCTCAATGGCTTTCATTGCGTCTCAGTGAAGCTGGTGGGCAGGTCGTCTGCCTGCAGGGGTGGCGATAACAGCCGTTCAACAAGGCCAAAGAGAAACCAGATGTTTTCTGTCAAGCTGCATCTAAGCTATGATCTACTGAAGACTTCACGCAAAGTAGGAACACAACCATATAAAGCCTCATTTCTATTCTAGTTGAATATCCTGAAATACATTAGATTATGGAAGGGAAGTAATTCGCAAACTGTGTTTAATGTGTTGTTTGGTATAGTTTGGTGTAAACTTTAAATGATGTTCATAATAGGTCTGCTTGATTATGGAGAAAAAAAAAATCATTTATTTTGGTCAATATTGAAATCATGATTATTTAACACGATTACTCAATGACTTTGGAAAAGACGTGCATTTACTGAACTTCTAAAAAAAATTTTTTTTTCCTTTTTATGAATATAACAACTAATAAACAAAAAAAAAAAAAAAAAAAAAAAAAAAAACCCAAATCAAATATCATAAAAAAGTAAATATATATATATATATATATATATATATATATATATATACACATTTAAATAAATAATATAAAATAAAAATAAATTAAATCAACAATAATTGTTTATTGTTATATTCTAATATAACAATATATAATATAATATTCTATAATATTCTAATATAATATAAGAATATATTGTTATATTCTAATCTAATTATAATCTCGATTATCTCATAAGGAGTCAAAAGCTTAATTGAAAATAATGAATCACACATCCCTAGATTATGAACCTTCTGTAATCTTATCTCAAATATTTCAGAAGTTTCAATGAGAAAAATTTAGGCCAGGATTTTTTTTATTCATCTGAAAATGTATTGGATAATGAAAAGTGTGTAACATTATTATATTATAATTATTTTCATTTGGAACAAATATTAAAATGGTTTATATTTTTCCATTTTAATGTTAAAATTGCAGTAAAATTGTCTTTGTTTTTGTAATTTTTATTATTTTTTTAATGTTTTTACATATTTTTATTTCTGGTTATTTTAAAAAAATAAGTTTAATATTTTATATATAATATTTTAAGTAACAAAAATGTTTTTAATGGTTAGTTTTTAGTTAACTACAATAACTCTGAAAATAATAATCATATTAATGATAATAATATGCAAAACTATTTGCTTTTTAATAAGACTTTTTTTCTTGTCCAACAGAAAATATTCAATTCAGGAACTGAAAATTGGTAAATATTCATGTCAGTGTCTGTATGAATTACATTTTAATGTTTTGGCAATAATGTAGTTCCAGACAATAAAACAAGCCCCTGCTATGAATTTAAATGGAAAGTTTGTTGCATCCAGTTGATAAAACTTTAAAGCTTGTAATCAAAAGCTTCCCCAAACGTGTCTGTCCCACCCAGTCTGAGCAGCCCAATTACACACAAACGTCCCGTGTTGGATATAAAACTACAAAAGGTTCAGGACGTCCATCACGGACCAAATCCTGCATTATTTATCACTGTAGACAATAGACCCCTCTGGCTGTGGAGATGAGAGGCTGGACTGAATGCCGTGGCTCATTAGTAAGAAAAACAGGGCGAAAGAAAACACATGACAATAAAACTCAACAGACACAAACACTCTTAACAACACAAAGGCAGAGCTAGCATATATCTCCTCACCATAGACAGCTCTTGAGTGCCATTATGTGGTTGATGTATGATGGGTGGGGTGATGGACTGGCATACGGGCCACAGGAGGGTCACAAGGGAGCTCTTTAAAACATAACAGACCCCCCTAAACCCTCTCCAAATGATGTGGTGGACACTTAACTGACCCTATTGTCATTCAGACGTGGCCAATGTGAGACGGTGGATTGCCGGAGACTTGCATGCGCTTGTCGAATGATCACTGTTTACACCTGGCATTAACACCCGTCTCGGCTGATCCGATCACAATTGCTCCGCGATGAATACAGGTGTAAATGGGCTCTGGAACGTTCTGTGATCCAATCACTCAAACTGTGTTATTTTAGTTGCAGGCCAAAAGCTTAATTGAAAATAAAAATCGATTCATCGCACAGCCCTAGATCGTTCTAACATATTGCAGAAAATATTAGATAATGAAAATTGTGTAACATTATTAGATTATAATTATGATAATTTTTTCTATTATTTTCTTTGGAGCAAATATAAATTGTATTTTTTTATAAAAAACACTTCACTGTTTATGTTTAATAAAAAATAAAATATTTTAGTGTCATTGAGATAATATTATATATATATATATATATTTTATATAATTGGTTTGTGTTTTTCTATTTTTCCATTTTAATTTAAAATTGTAGTAAAAATTGTGTTTTTGTCATTTTTTTTATTTTTTTTATTAGTTTTTAAATATTAGATTTTAGTGTATATATATTATTATATTTTTTTCATATTATTTTTTATTATATTATAAATATGTCTTGTTTTTTACTAATTTTTATTTCAGTTATTTATTTATTTTAGCACAGTTAAACTAAATGAAAATAATAAATGTTGCTTTTGGTAACTAGCTGAAATAAAATAAGAAATAATAAAATAAGTTTAAGTTTTTATTTTGAATTTTATTTCAGTTAACGTTTATTTTATTTCAAGTAATAAAATTGTTTTTTTTAATGGTTTGTTTTAGTAGTTAGCCGAATCTCATAAAGTGATCAGGAATATATTTCATGTCGAAAGCCATAGTCTATAATAATAATAATAATAATAATAATAATTTATTATTATTATTATTGGTCCTAAAAATGCTTAATTTCTTTTTGCACAATATAATTTTGTATTTTAAAATAATCTTAAAATGATCATAAATTAAATTTAAGCACCTATATTTTTTAACTTTTCATAAATGAAATAATTCCCCTCCAAAGTTTTCATTATTGTAAAAAATATTCCCATTAAATGTAAATCCATAGTTAAAATGCAAATGTGTTCTAAACGACAATGACAAAAGGTGGTTTATTGACCTATAAATTAACCATTGAGCTAAAACAGTTTCTTTGGTCTTTTAACTCAAAATGTCTACCTGCGAATCCCCAAATCATTAACACAGAGCTGAGTAATGAGTCAGAGCTGAATGTGAATGTGTGAATGAATTAAAGGTGTGTAGTTCTCAGGCTTATCTATTTAGACGCTCACACCGGGGGAAAATCAGTTTAAGATAAACATTACTGTAAAAATCCACGTGTAGGAAAAACATGCTCCTGTTATCTGTGGTGCATTTGTTCAGCACGCTCACCTTCTACAGACGTTTCCGCTCTATCTTATCACATTTACTTGCTTTAATTAGTCGTCTGTTAATGCAGTACTTTCCATCTCTCCTCATACTAGTCTCATTCAACATAACAAGCCAAATGTAAGTTCTCATGATCATTTACCACTCTCACTTTGACCCTTAGATTTAAACAATGTTTTGCTACTGCAAATTTAAGGCTGCTTTATGTAAAATATATGCAAAAAATGCAATATCATGACATGAATGCAATTTAAAGGGGGCATAACACACACAGTTTCTGCCAGTCTCATGTTAATCTTGAGTACCTATAGAGTAGTATTTAATCCTTCATATCTCTGAAGAGTCTTTAGTTTTATCATATTTATAAAAGACAGATACTCTGTACCGATTCTTTCCGAAAACAGCCGAGCTTGTGGAGGCGTGCAGTGGGCGGAGCTTAAGAGTCACGAGCACACACACACACACACACACACACACACACACACACACACACACACACACACACACACACACACACACACACACAATATCATCATGGCATTATCCCTGGATAACTTTTGATTCACTATACGTTTGTGTTGTTGACATTATATGCACTTACGCACCGATTGCCAACAAAACACACACATTTGATGCAGTTTCACTCACCGCCTGCGGTTTCCACTCATGACCGGGAACAAACACACACACTTGCAGAACTCAAGTGCGGATCATAAATTATTTGGTTCTTTGGGAAGCTGAACAAGGTTATCTTTCCCTCACAACCAGAAACACACTTCTTTAGTGACATTGTTGATTTCGTGGTCTAAAAACAAAATGACAGAGCTGCCGACGGCTTCCGTAACCGAACGAAGCTCGTTCTGGTTGATGTGTGTGTGTGCGCGCTCATCGGGGAGAAGTGGCCATACAAGGAATCCCGCCCTTTATGACGTCATACAGGGCCATACTCGAAAAAAACTTTCCGAAACTTATTTGAATCCTGAAGGAGTGTATTTGGCACAGAAATACCCTGTAATACGTCCAACTCGTTTTTTGAAACTTTGGCCATGTTTAGCATGAGAATCAACTCTTTAACAGTGTAAATAAGGCAGAATGCATGAAATAGCATTAGATCCCCCCTTTAAGTCACTTTGGATGATCACTTTGGATCTTTTTGCTGTGAAATCTTCACTGATTTTTATAAAGTAAATATAGCTTTTATATTGGTAGTAATATTGCAGTGAACATTTATTGGACTGAAGCAACTCAAGTTTACTTGATTATCCATACATATGTATATTTTTGTATACAAATCTGTATCAAATATGATCATTAGGCTTTTGAGGAACATTTATTTGTTCATCTCAATTATCATTGTATTGCATTGCATTATATGTTTTAAAACTACAGAGCTTTATCATAAAACTAAGGATTTAAATATCATTTTACTAAGACATTATTGGTAGATATAGAGTGGCGACTGATATTTATATGATTTTATGCAAGTAGTCTGTTATACTGTAGGGGTGTAACGGTACACGTATTCGTACCGAACCGTTTCAGGGCTTCCGGTACGGTGCACGTGTGTACCGAACGGTACCGAATGCAATCTTTAACAGTTAACAGTAGGCTTGTTTTACACGCAGAACATATTTCAATCCGAGTTCCCACATGACCATATTAAGTATTCTGTCCATTTTATCACGAAATTCAAACGATAAATGCCGTTTTGACGCTCTTGTTGCCAACTCTCACGCATTTGGCGTGAGACACACGCTTTCAGGCTCTGTCTCACGGTCTCACTCTGCCCAAGTAAATCTCACGCCAAATTGCCAAACCTGCTTTTGATATGAAACAAAGTCTAAGCTTTTACATTTTTTAAAGATTTAATACGAAACTCAAACAATAAATACCGTTTTGGTGCATTTAATGTGGCATAACATTTGAACATTTTGAGTTGCGACATGCGTTCATCTCCCGGCGGCGTGCGGTCACGTGGTTCATGGAGCTCTCAATAGTTCTAAACAAACCAGCGCTGTCAATACATTTGAATAGACAACAGCTTCACTATACAGGTATTTGCAGCAATTTTTGGTAAACAGTACAGCATAGTGTGCATTGATTATTACGTCAACCACATTTACAGTATCATTTTATTATGGAGAGTGATGGAGATGCAACATTGTTAACATTAACGTTAATGTTTTTCTTGTATTTACCCCTCAGGTATTCCTTACTAATTGGTCACACTCATACTCATTGGTGGTCAAATGTGACCATACACAAACTATTTTTCAATTAAATAAATGTTCTATATTTTAGTTCAATAATATTTAGCTATTGAATATTTTGAGGAGATCTTTTGGTACTAAATACCAAATTTGTGCAATAATTATGGTCCATTAATGACCATTTAAAATATATTTTTTTTAATATTTTTATTATTTATATTACAATTAGTATAGTAATTAAGGTTAAAATAGAGAATTCCAATGCAAAGAGGCAAATTAGAGATTTTGTGGCTGGAAAAATAATAATTTTAATTTGTAATGCCATTACCCACTAGGTTCCTGTATGGCTCTTTAATAAATATACATCTAGTCTAGTTGCTCAAAAAAGTATTGCAGATCATAACTGCTTACTTATTTTTAGGTTTGACATTTGAATAAATATTTAGACATGATCAAACACTAGATTTCTTTAAAGGTGAAATTTTAAAACGTTAACAACTTACATCCTAATATTTTTAATGATACTTATATAAACACACACATGTGAATATTAATGAATGCGAGCAAATATAATTTAACCTAAGAAAAGTTTTTAATAGTGCTAAAAAGGCAAGCTTATTTTTCCTTATATGTACAGTAGGCTATATACATATGAATTAATACTGAATCAAGATCGAAATAGATATTTATGCCAATCACCCCCCACTCCCACAAAAAAAAAAAAGAATCTCACTCCAACCTGAACTTAAAAGTTGGCAACCCTGCTAAATATATGCACTATATTAGCCTATATATTCATTATATTCTACTTAACCTGTTAGTGATGTCTTGATTATTTAATGTATGTTTAAATGTCATGAAAATGACAGCCACTGTGTATAAATGATTATATTTCAACAACGAATTGGAGAAAAAACATAATTTTATAATTAGGTTTAGAAGTTAATGCAAAAACTACCTTATGTGAAGTTTACATGTTTGCATACAATGTGTTATTTGAGTGTTGATTATTAAATCTAAAAATAAATTGTTTTATTTATGGCTCTGTTGTTATAGTAATGCGCAAGTTTACACTTTACAGCATTAGCAGAGATAATTTTTTTGATCTTTAAGAAACTTTTAGCTATAATTGAACTCATTTAAGGACAGACAATTTGTTCAGTAAACCAGTGTTTAATAAAAAAAAAAAAGCTATTTTATATTTAGTTTTCTCTCCCCTGCTGTACCGAACCCGTACCGAACCGTAACTTCAACACCGATGTACGTACCGAACCGTCAGTTTTGTGTACCGTTACACCCCGATTATACTGTATAAAGTCTCATTTATTTATTAAAATTTCATCATACTTTTTTGTCCATATAAATATCAGCATCTGCACCAAATTGCATATTTTTGCTCAGTTTAGGCCTCTAAATTAAAACCGAGGTGTTTTTTTCCCTCCATATTCTCACTATATCATACGATATGAGCCAATATCAAATATGATACACACAAAACATAAAACATATGCAAACCTTTTTTGTTTACATTTTTAAGGTTTAATAAACTGTTCCAATCTATTCTGACTATTATCTCACATATCAGGCATTACAGGGTTAAGATTCTGTGTAAAGGCGTTAACGCATCACATGAGTGGTCTTTACCCTACTTTTCCATTAGTTACGTCATAAACAGCTTTGGGTCTGTTTTTTTATGCCACACAGGCCTGATAAAGGCGCTATAAATTTCCCCAGTGTAAAACAAAAAACTCCTCTGAGTCTTCAATAGATGCATGAGACCTGGACTCCATCCATGGCTCTGTGTTGGAAAGTTAAGGCAGGAAGTGAAGGAGTTGCCTTGAGCCATGAGTGAGTTGCTAAAGGTTGTGCATGTCTATTATAGCCCAGGAAAAACACAAAGAGGCATGGAAACGTCTTGCTTTTCCTGAGAGAAAAGCACAAGTTTTGTGTGTGCAATGAAAGGAAAGGCGAGGTTATTAGGGCTGCACGATATTGAAATTAAAGAGACTGCAATATGTTCTTCTGAGATATATATTGCGATATATACATTCTACAATTATTTTGTTTGGGAGTACATCTGCATAGAACATAAAAATAATTTTCATAATAAGAGCCAAAAAAGAAGACGTTTCTGAAGCACAAAATACTTAATGAATGCTTTGGGGAAAAAATGTGGGTGTTCATACTTGGGTTTACTCTTTACAAGAACCAACTCAAACCATAAAGTTGACAGTTTTTCATTTTTAATTTTAAACTCTTTCCATTTGAGTTTTCATAGGCCACATTCACAGTTTTTAACCAGTTCAGTATGACTGAAATAATAATTATTATGATTTTACTGTATATTAAATAAGAAATATATTGTAATGATACTACTGTACTATAAAATAAAAAATGGATTAATACATTTTTTTATTTTACTGTAAAATTACAATACTAATATTTATACCTTAATTTATTTTCAAAATTTACTTTCTTTAATTTATTATGTTTTATATATATATATATAAAACATTTTTATTTTACTGTAAAATTACTGTAAAATTACAATACTAATATTTATACCTTAATTTATTTTCAAAATTTACTTTCTTTAATTTATTATGTTTTATATATATATATATATATATATATATATATATATATATATATATATAAAACATTTTTATTTTACTGTAAAATTACAATACTAATATTTATACCTTAATTTATTTTCTAAATTTACTTTCTTTAATTTATTATGTTTTTTATATATATATATATATATATATATATATATATATATATATATAAAACATTTTTATTTTACTGTAAAATTACAATACTAATATTTATACCTTAATTTATTTTCTAAATTAATTTTCTTTAATTTACATCTAAATTTATTTTCAAACGTATACAGTCAAGCTTTTATTTTGCCAGCAAATAAATAAATACGCTGCCGGTTTGTCATATGTTCATTTACACACGTGCCGCTGACAGCTTGCCAGAACGACTGAAAATGATAAACTGTATTATTACGTGTAAATGACGCGCTTCACTCTGAAACTAGTAGCACATATATTTACAGTCAAACCAAAATTTATTCAGACACCTTCAACATTTTCTCACATTATCACAGTTTATTCTTTAGAAAATGGTAATAAAATATGACAAGAACTCAGAGTTACACTGTGTCAAAACAAATTCATCTTGATAATGTCAGATAACTTTGATAGAAAGGGATGTAATGATTACAATCAACCAATCAGCTGTTAAATTTAAGTACACAATTAAATAATACCAATTTAGGTCAACCAATGACCAAGCAATGCTTCATTTTGTTCAGTCTGTGGTGTAAAAGGTCACATTAGCAATTAAAGAAAAAACACTTGAGCAAAACATGGTCAGGTCAAAGTGTCTGAATCATCATTTTGGTCCCAAATTTGTATCAATTTTACAGGTAGTCACTGTATGAAGACTTTTTGGGTATAATATGTCACAGTTTACTTTATTTTGCTATTACATAAATGAACTATAGTGTCCTGCACCCGCTAGTAAAAAATTATATCTGCTGTCTGAATAATTTTTGGTTTGACTGTACTTAATTAAATTGCAGCCTGCACAAATGTTGATATATCGTTCAGAGCTTCTCAGAGAGGACTAATGCATATGTATTTGATATATAGCTTATGCATACTTGTTTTTCATGTCTAAGTGAGCGGTTTGTGGCTAGAATAAGCTAGACATTGTGCTGCAAAAGACTAACTTTGTCCAAACTAGAACAAGGGAGTCTCTGCAAAGGACTGCTGCCGGAGATTGTCTAAATTATTAATATCTGAATCCAATCCAAATGTTCATTGCAGAATTGTAAATCTGCCTAATTTTACTATGCATATAAAGTTTACACAGGGAGTTTGGTCCACTTACTGTGCCCATAACAAAGGTTTGCCGTACGGAAAAGTTCTCTAATAAAAAGCGTCTGACGTGAAATACTAATTTAATATATTCTGGGCATGTAAAGGAGAAGTCATTTGATCTACATGCAGCCTTTTACAGACTGTCAGTGAAGCAAAGGGCAAAAAAAGCAGTATTTAAATGCAGTATTTCAGCTGATCAGATTACATTACGGATAAGTCTTAACTTGATTGCCATGATCCAGAAAAAACTGCTCTCGTGGGATAAAAGTGATAAAAGTTGTTCAGTTTATTCAGTGTTCAGTGTTTTCACAGCGCTTGCCAGACACATGTTAAAGTCACTGCAGACCCAAGTGTTAACAGCAAAGGTTCAAACAAACGTGACTTGTGATGGGGTCAGAGGGTGATGGGCTGATGGGGGAGGGATCCAGTCCTCCTGTCTAACATCAAGCCATCAAATGGGACACAACAATCCTGAACCCTATTATCGCTCAATGACAGCAAACACAAAACACAACCAGTGATATTGCATTGATTACCCATTGTGTTTATGAGGGTGATCTGAATCTAACCTATAAAAACACTAAACAAATCAACAAAAACACTATATTGCCAAAAGTTTTGGGACGCCTGCCTTTACATGCACATGAAGTTTAATGACATCATATTCTTAATCCGTAGGGTTTAATATGGAGTTGGCCCACCCTTTGCAGCTATAACAGCTTCAACTCTTCTGGGAAGGATTTCCACAAGGTTTAGGAGTGTGTTTATGGGAATTTTTGACCATTCTTCTAGAAGCACATTTGTGAGGTCAGGCACTGATGTTGGACAAGAAGGCCAGGCTCGCAGTCTCTGCTCTATCGGGTTGAGGTCAGGACTCTGTGCAGGCCAGTCAAGTTCCTCCACACCAAACTCGCTCATCCATGTCTTTATGGACCTTGCTTTGTGCACTGGTGCGCAGTCATGTTGGAACAGGAAGGGGCCATCCCCAAACTGTTTCCACAAAGTTGGGAGCATGAAATTGTTCAAAAATGTCTTGGTATGCTGAAGCATTAAGAGTTCCTTTCACTGGAACTAAGGGGCCAAGCCCAACCCCTGAAAAACAACCCCACACCATAATCCCCTCTCCACCAAACTTTACTCTTGGCACAATGTAGTCAGGCAAGTACCGTTCTCCTGGCAACCGCCAAACCCAGACTCGTCCATGGGATTGCCAGACAGAGAAGCGTGATTGGTCACTCCAGAGAACACGTCTCCACTGCTCTAGAGTCCAGTGGCGGCGTGCTTTACACCACTGCATCCGATGCTTTGCATTGCACTTGGTGATATAAGGCTTGGATGAGCTGCTCGGCCATGGAAACCCATTCCATGAAGCTCTCTACGCACTGTTCTTGAGCTAATCTGAAGGCCACATGAAGGTCTGTAGTTATTGAAAGTTGGCGACTTCTGCGCACTGTGTGCCTCAGCATGCGCTGACCCCGCTCTGTGATTTTACGTGGCCTACCACTTCGTGGCTGAGTTGCTGTTGTTCCCAGTTGCTTCCACTTTATTATAATACCAATAACAGTTGACCGTGGAATATTTAGTAGTGAGGAAATTTCACAAATGGCACAGGTGGCAACCTATCACGGTACCACGCTTGAATTCACTGAGCTCCTGAGAGCGACCCATTCTTTTACAAATGTTTGTAGAAGCGTCTGCATGCCTAGTGCTTGATTTTATACACCTGTGGCCATGAAAGTGATTGAACACCTGAATTCAATGATTTGGAGGGGTGTCCCAATACTTTTGGCAATGTAGTGTATGTATGCGAGAGTTAATATTCAAATAAAAGCAATTCTATCGGCCTTATGCTTCTCAGAGGTTGCTCTTTTATACCTCTTTGAAACTACATGAAGTAATGAGTTTTAAGTTTGGGATGAATTTTTCCTCTACTAAAAATAAAATGAAATCCAGGCTCTCAATCACTCTCAAAGGCCATGTGATTCACTGCCATTTCTTCTTGCTTCATAACCTCTACCGAACCTGTCAGCTGTCCTCTCTCATTAGCCGCTAGTCTGGCTCGTTGGTCGCAAACAGGCCCAAAGTGCCACAGAAATAGCCCCTAATCTCCCCTCAAGCCCCCCCACCACATCAGCAAAGCCAGCGTTGAGTTGAGGGAAAGATCATTGGTTACCGGCCCTGTCAGAACAATGTCTTGTGAGCGTGACAAAGGATACAAGCCCCTTCATGTGCGATGAAGGATCCGGGCGGCGGCACTAGGTCTGATTGGACCTGGCAGGACGGCCGTGCGACCTAGCCGAGCCAAGGACAATTAACGAGATGTGTGACTATGAGTGACCTGCTCACACAGCTGTCAGTCGGACCGGCGGGGACGTCCCGTGAGCATCAGGATTCGTCCATTTAATATTAATACTAAAGTGAGTAAATAAATAATGAAGGGAAAAAAAGACGATGACTATAGGGAGTGAAATGCATCAGTCAGCGCAGTAAACACACACACACATATATATGGAAGCTTATTTCTATGGAAGCTTGTTTCCACCACAGAATAAAACATTTTAAAAGATAATTGCGACTTTTTATCTCACAATTTTGGCTTTTTTTCTCAGAATTGCAAGATATAAACTTGCAATTGCGAGTTATAAAGTCCAATTCTGAGGGGACTTTTTTTGCAGAATTTTGACTTTATATCTCACAATTCTGACTTTATATCACGCAATTCTGAGAAAAAAAGTCAGAGTTGTATTTTTTTATTCTGTGGCAGAAACAAGCTTCCATATATTTCTGCCATGGAATAAACATTTAAAAAGTAATTTAACTAAATCTTACAATTCATATTTTGGAGAAAAAATAACTCAGATATGTGAGATATAAACGAGACAAAAAATTGCAATTACCTTTTTTAAAATTCAGTGACGGAAACAGAATTCCGAATTGTAAAATTGCGAATTATAAACAGAATTCGGAGGAAAAAAGTCAGATTTGCAAGGTGTAAACTTGCAATTATGAGTTTATAACTAGGGATGCACCAATATGAAAATTTTGTCCGATAACGATAATTCTTTATATTTAAAAGCTGATAACCGATATATTGGCCGATACATCTAAATCCAAATTTTTATATATTTTTTGAGAGCCTGATTACAAAAACAAAAGTCTCTCCATTAAAAGCCATGTCCCAAGCACACAATTATAATATTTTTATTATAATTTTATGCAGCCTATATGACAGACTTGCGTTGCACGTTACACTGAACTGTATTTTCCTTTTTGAAGTGATTTCAATCATATTTCAAGCAATTCAAACCCATCATGGGGAACAGTGCGCATCTGAAGTGTCTCAGCTGAAGGAAATAATCCATTATTTATTGGCTTTAATATATCAGCCAAATGTTCTTATCAGGCCGATAACAATAACATTAAAAATAAACATATATCGGCCGATACCGATATGGTGGCCGATATATCATGCATCCCTATTTATAAATTATAAAAGTCTGATTTATGAGATATAAACTTTTTGTTTTAATTCTGTGGAGCAAACAAGCTTCCATATACAAATAAGGTGATGTCACTTTAAAGAATCTGCAGGACCTTCAGCCTCTAATTAGTAACCTGAGCTTCACGCTGTTAACATGCAGCCACACATTAGCGCTACAAATACGAAGTTTCCTTTTGGGGAAATGACTGTTTACGTGATTGCACTCGAACGGCTGAAAGAAGAGCAACATTTGGCTTTATGGAGTTAAAAACATAAAACAAAACAGCTGCTGCCTTTCCGTCCTAGACCCATAAAAGACATTTGCGGGATACAGTATCACAGGAGTTGAGACTGACGTGGTCACACCGGTATGATTGTGTTTTTTTTTTTGTGGAATCTCTGAGAAGGAAAAGGCCAGGAAAACAACTGGTCAGAAGTGTGTTCTCTACATAGGGTTCACTTCCAGTCAGTAGGGGTTTACCACATCAGCCGGAGTGGCTCAGCAATCGCATACAATCTGACAAAGGTCATTGCACGCGGCCCGTGGGCTTCTCTTCTGTGTTTTGTGCGTCCGCCCCAATGGTGATCTGCTACTATATATAGTAAAAAATTATAAAAAATGTACATATATATAAAAAAGAGCGATCACAGTGAAAATTAAGATCTGCGTTGGTGCTGCAGCTAACCCAGAGAGTATGGAAGCTTGTTTCCGCCACAGAATAAAATATAAAAAAGGTAATTGCGACTTTTTATCTCACAATTCAGATTTTTTTCTCAGAATTGGGAGTTTATATCTCATAATTCTGACTTTATAACATGCAATTGCTAGATATAAAGTCAGAACTGTGAAATATAAACTCGCAAAGTCAGTAATTTTTTCCCTCAGAATTGGACTTTATAACTTGCAATTAGCGAGTTTATATCTCACAATTGCGAGAAAAGAAGTCATTGCGAGATATAAAGTCAGAATTGCGAGTTATATATAAAGTCAGAATTGCGAGATATAAAGTCAGAGCTGCGAGTTATAAAGTCAGAATTGTGAGATATAAAGTCAGAATTGTGAGATATAAAGTCAGAATTGCTAGTTATAAAGTCAGAATTGCGAGAAAAAAGTCAGAATTGTGAGTTATAAAGTCAGAATTGCGAGATATAAAGCCAGAATTGCGAGAAAAAAGTCAGAATTGTGAGTTATAAAGTCAGAATTGCGAGATATAAAGTCAGAATTGCGAGAAAAAAGTCAGAATTGCGAGTTATAAAGTCAGAATTGTGGGATATAAAGTCAGAATTGCGAGATATAAAGTCAGAATTGCGAGTTATAAAGTCAGAATTGTGAGTTATAAAGTCAGAATTGCGAGATATAAAGTCAGAATTGCGAGTTATAAAGTCAGAATTGCGAGATATAAAGTCAGAATTGTGAGTTATAAAGTCAGAATTGCGAGATATAAAGTCAGAATTGCGTGATATAAAGTCAGAATTGTGAGATAAAGTCAGAATTGTGAGATAAAGTCAGAATTGAGATATAAAGTCAGAATTGTGAGTTATAAAGTCAGAATTGTGAGATATAAAGTCAGAATTGTGAGATATAAAGTCAGAATTGTGAGTTATAAAGTCAGAATTGTGAGATATAAAGTCAGAATTGTGAGTTATAAAGTCAGAATTGTGAGTTATAAAGTCAGAATTGTGAGATATAAAGTCAGAATTGCGAGTTATAAAGTCAGAATTGTGAGATATAAAGTCAGAATTGTGAGATATAAAGTCAGGATTGCGAGATAAAAAGTCGTGATTATCTTTTTATTTACGTTTTAATCCGTGGCGGAAACAAGCTTCCATAAGAGAGAGCCGTTGTCATGAAACAGCTTCACAAATAGTCTTCAAATTATCACAGAAGTACTGTGATAAAAGTTAAGTTCGGATTTAAACACTGATGTCTATGGTGATGCCTGAGGCCCGTCACTGATCATAAAAAGCATGCATTCAGTGAACGTCTGGGCATAGTTTGGATCTAATGCATTCAGCAAACACTGCAAAGAGTTTATTGTAGTTTGCCAGTAGATACTGGACGTCAATGCACACTACACCATCTCAAAACATCTGCAGAGGAGCGTCGTAGCCCTCAGCATCATGCTGATGTTTACATTTTACATGCATCTGCACATCAGAGAGATGACACTGCCATAGACACGTGTTGATCCTATTTTTGGGGTTTGGAAGACAATACACCAGTATGAAGAGACCTCACTTATGGTTCAAGGACAGGTGAAATCCCTGCGTTTGGTCTACTTCGTTCGAGTGTTTAGACTGGTTCTGAGTGGTTAATACTGCTGACCTTGCGGAAAGTTAGTGCATGGTCTGTACACCTAACCTAAGTAAAACCCTTTGGTGGGGGAGGGTTACGAGCATTACCGTATCCATTTACACGTAACATAATGCATTGAAGCCTCTTAAATACTAGGAAAATTGGATTTGTGTCAATTTTTTAGGCTACTGCGTCTGCCGTTTCCAAAAAACACATGTGGTTACCTCACTTTCCTCTACCTGGAGTGAGTGTATTCTTTTGTTTAAAGCTTCTCCTACAACACCAACTCATCCTCATAACTCTCTTGCACTGTGTAAACTTAAAGTAATAAACTTACATAATTTCCCAGTTAGTCTAGATGAGAGCAGAGGTCATACTCCAGAATGCACAGAATTCCCTCTCTAAAAATGGTGTATTTAGGTCAATATCTTGCATTTCCAAAACATAGTACATTCTCAATTAATACTTTCTTTTTTTCTCTCTGTTTAATGTGCAGAAACAACTGTGGCCCTGTTTCAAAACCTAATGAGCGGTCTTTCTGTCTACACTGCCTTTTAATTACATCCTAACTGACTGTATGAGTGATTTAGGACATCAGAACCTACAGTCATGAAATACGTTCTTCATTCAATGCAGTAGATGAAGGTATGGGAATTTAGTCTCAGCTAGTCATTAATATTGCAATTCGGTTTGGTGCCGCTAGAGGCACAGGAATTACATACTAGCTTTAAAGGGATAGTTCACCCAAAAATCATTTACTCACCCTCAAGTTGTTCCAAACCTGTATTCATTTCATTCTTCAGGCCAGGGAGAGTAAATGATGACAGAATTTTCATTTTAGGGTGAACTATCCCTTTAAGAAAAAAATTAAATCTTGAACACGTTTACATAAATACAATCAACCAGTCTAATGAAGCTATTACAGACATTAATATTCATTCATTTGTAGACTAAATAAAAATCAGTCATTATAATGTAATTATAATGTAAAAGCCTACGTTCTACTTTATACATATGCAAATTACATTAAAGCACAAAAACATTTCGTTTTCTAAACTGTCAATATTATTAAATTCATGCAGATACTAAATAGATTCTGTATGGCTATTTCTCATATAGGCTATATGAACAAAAAAAAAAAAAAAACGGAACTATTAATTTATTTATCTTTCTTATCCACATAAACCTAAACGAAAGCTGCAGTGACATTAATTATTTATAGAAAACAAAAACAATAATTCATACCTCAGATTGAATTTAAAATATTTTTTAAGATCAATGACCGTTTATATTGCATAAACTCAAACTCCGCTGTTTGTTTACTCATGACGAACACGAATTTATGCCAAAATGAATCTGTGAATTAAAGTCGCAATAAATGCTGAATGAACATTATCTGATCGGATATTTAGTCACTACTCGTACACTAAGTGCTAGATTTGCGCTTACCGTGTGTCGTGATCCGTATCCACATGTGAAAGCTCTGGTAATCTCCGTTTACTGTCCAGCACGAGCGGTGTCGAGTGCGGCTCATTGGTTTGTGAATCTGAACTGAATGCCGGAGGAGCGTTTGTGGCTCGTGGATGTACCGGGATCATCCCACTGTGGGCGGGCAGGTATGAGTGTAAACTGACCCCACCACAAACACGACAGCAGAGGGAGATTGTTTGGGGCATTGACCTGCACTAAAACACACAAAATGCTTGAGACATCAGTGTTTAAATAGGTAGATTTATATCTGAATACTGGCGACAAGCATTGTCATTGCATTTAATAGAAAAAATATCAAGCCACAATATCAAGTTTTCATAGTATTTCTCAGGATGAGGTCCACAAACCTTAAAAGCAACTACAAATGTGTTTCTGAACCTTTCCCTGCTGAAAAAAACCCCATCTAAAACCAGCCTAAGCTGGTTGGATGGTTTTTAGCTGGTCTCCCAGGCTGGTTTTAGAGGGGTTTTGGACACTTTTTTAAAGCTGACCAGGCTGTTCTCAGCTGGTCAAAATGGGAGACCAGCTGAACACCAGCTTGGCAAGCCAATTTAAACCAGCTACTTTCAGCTTAAACCAACTAAGACCAGCCTAGGCTGGTTTTAGCTGGGTTTTTTTCAGCAGGGTTCCAGCGCGATTGTATGGAAGCTTGTTTCCGCCACAGAATAAAACAAATAAAAATAGTAGGCCAGTTGCGAGTTTGTATCTCACAATTCTGAGAAAAGAAGTCAGAATTGTGAGATATAAAGTCAGAATTGAGTGATATTAAGTCAGAATTGTGTGATATAAAAAATGTAATAAAATATGTCAGAATTGGGAGTTTATATCTCATAATTCTGACTATATGTCTCATAATTCTGACTTTATATCTCGCAATTCTGACTTTATATCTCGCAATTCTGACATTATACCTCGCAATTCTGACTTTATATCTCTCAATTCTGACTTTATATCACACAATTCTGACTTTATAACTCGCAATTCTGACTTTATATCTCGCAATTCTGACTTTATATCCCGCAATTCTGACTTTATATCTCGCAATTCTGACTTTCTACCTCGCAATTCTGACTTTATATCTCTCAATTCTGACTTTATATCTCGCAATTCTGACTTTATATCACACAATTCTGACTTTATATCACACAATTCTGACTTTATATCACACAATTCTGACTTCATAACTCGCAATTCTGACTTTATATCTCGCAATTCTGACTTTATATCTCGCAATTCTGACTTTATATCACACAATTCTGACTTTATATCACACAATTCTGACTTTATAACTCGCAATTCTGACTTTATATCTCGCAATTCTGACTTTATATCCCACAATTCTGACTTTATATCTCGCAATTCTGACTTTATATCTCACAATTCTGACTTTATATCTCGCAATTCTGACTTTATATCTCACAATTCTGACTTTATATCACACAATTCTGACTTTATAACTCGCAATTCTGACTTTATAACTCGCAATTCTGACTTTATATCTCGCAATTCTGACTTTATATCCCGCAATTCTGACTTTATAGCTTGTCAATTTTATTCTGTGCCGGAAAAAAGCTTCCATACTATTGTCCTTAAAAAAGATGGAGTTAAAAAGATGGGCTACAAGCTAATGTTTTTGTAAATAGCCATTTATTGGGTTTTTAGCAAAATGTAAACAGTAAATGAAATGATTAGCCTAGTTTGAGGGCAGAATTCACTGAAATCTGAGTTTGAAATGCTAAAACAAACAATCTAGAGTTGAAAATGATGGCAAAATGTATTCCGCCACTTTGTGTTTGTGGTGTTTTGGTGAATTTTTTTTTTTTTTTTGTACGTTTACGCAGGCATCCTCCTAGAACTTGAGGGGAGCAGACTTCATATATCCTCTATATTACGAGGATAATCAATTACACTCAGCAATATTAATCATCTAAATACTGTATAGGCTACTTTTTTTTTGTTTTGCACTGGATGGTGTGGTGAATAACTGGATGGTGAATAGATAACCAAGATAAGCTATCAGCAACGGCTCCTCCTCCAGAAAACATCACTCAGAAGAAGCTCAGCGCTGGGTGTCCGTCTACGTCTGAGCATGTTGTTCACGCAGTAATGAAGAGAACGTTAAGATTAGATTAGTCTTCAATGTTTGGTGAACCTTGGCTCCATAATGTTGTTGGGATTGCATAAAGGTACCCTGCAGGGGATCGTCAGGAAATCAGGGGTGGGAGACAGACACGTCAAAGTGGGAGAGGACAGAGACTCAGAGAAACAGTGCATTTACCATTTTCTAATTCCATAATTCGTTCCTAATGGAGGATACACGGGTTATAGTTACTATAACCATAAAAGCATTTTCGTTACTTTAAATAAAATAAACATTAACTGAAATAAAATAAAATAATATATATATATATATATATATATATATATATTATAAAAAATGGAAAATACAAAACTAAAAACCTCAATGATACTAAAGCTATGTCTACATTAATCTGGATACATTTGAAAACAGTGTTTTTGTTAGAAAACGCTCTCCATCCACACAGAAACATTGGAAAACTCTTAAAGGCACAATATGTAATTTTCCGCCATTAGAGGTCGTTATTCAAAACAAAGGCGTAGCCTGATGACGCCTTGATTTCGCGGGATCATGGGAGTTGTTGTCTTCACCTCTACAGCCGGTGGAAAAGAATCTGACGGGACTCGGGCAGAAATCATATTCATGGATGAGCTAATGTATTGCAGATTTATTAACGTTACTGTAGTATGAAGCAGGGTGGAGCTGAACGAGGCCGCTGGAGTGATTGCTAATGAGAGACAAGCGTGACACACGGCTCAAGAGCAGTGGAGCTTTTATTCTACCGCAGACGAGCGCTTCCACTTCTTCCGCTCATGCATATGTGTGGCAACGCAGCGCTGTTTTATCATATTACATACATTTGAGTGTGTTGAAAGTTATGTTATAATGCTACTCTGTGCGTTCGCTTGGCGGCTACTATGAGACACTTGTTCACACTGCAGTAGATCGATATTAGGCATGGTAAAACATGGTACTCGCGGTAAATCAAGAAACCAGATTTAAACAATAAGACTAACTGTGTTGAGCTGTATAACAATGATTAGTTTTCTGTCAATGAATGTCTCCAAACAGTTGCTCACCTGTCTAATTAAACACATAATATATTAAAGAGTCTTTGGTGTTTCCATGGTTTCTACAAAATAAAACCATGGAAGTATTGCACTCATGTCTTTTGAACATGATCCAGTGTTCTAAAAACACACGCTCAAGTTAAAAGTAGTTCTGTCAGGACGACTCTTGGAGTGTTTGGCATGGAAATGAATATGATAATGTTAATATGTTTGGCCTTGGTGGAATATATCTGCTGCTGCTTCTGTTGCTGTTGGTTATCGCTGCTGCTGCAGAGCAAGTACCAGGGGTTGAACGACTTCAGATGTTTTAAAGTCGACATTTATGTGATGAAAGTCGAGTCGATTAGTTGCTGATGACGTCATTAATGAACCAATAAGCCTGAACCTTTTTTTTTGAGCTTTTTTTTTTTTTTTGTGCACAGCTATGGCATACATAACAGCTCCTACATAACAGCTTTTGTTTATGTGATCTCCGCGTGATGTGCGAGCTATGTGTGTGCGTTACAATGCAGCAGCACATTAGTTTAGAACGGCGATTAACTTACGTGTACAATAAGCTGTTTAAAACGTGCATTCTCCCGATCAATTTTGAGCATCAAGATGGCATAATCAAACATGTCTTATGGAGAGCTCTCTGAATATGCATTTATTTGTCATTTTAACTCTTGGAAACGGAGTGTGCGTGTCAGGAAATGGCTTATTCTGTTGCGTCCTCTATAGGCCAGCGACTAGTCAACGTCAAGCTTAAAGCGTCATGGTAGAACATTAAAGTCAACTAGTCGATTAGTCTGTGCAACCCCTAGCAAGTACGGGACTTGCATACACAACATGCTGCTGTGAGCAAGTAAGACATGCTGCTGCTGTACAATATAGCGTACATGAATTACCCATAGCAGATCTATACAGGTGGAGCTGGGGAAGGTGGAGGGCACTGCAATACCAGCGAGCTCATTGGCTACTGATACATCAGGAACCAATCAGCTGTTCCCTATAGAGAATGATGTGATTGCAAGCAGATTGAGTTAAAGAACTTATCAGCCTGCGCCATCTAGAGTTTCGTATTCTACAACTTTGTATTTAATTTTTTTCTCTAGACATTTTTTTTTTTTAGGTTACATTGACCTGCTTCTTGTGTTTTTAATAACAAAAACGCGTTTTGTGTTCACCGGTCATTACTGTACATGCATGCAACTAAAAAAAATCTCATTGAGATGATACCGAGAGACCAGACCATATCTTTAGCAACAGTGTGAAAGTGAATAGCACATAACAGGCACAATACCGGTATAAACATTAATTTAATTTTAGTTCAATATGCTTCACATGACTAAACATGCATCATCGTTTTCAAATACCTCCGTTTTCAGTCCACACTACAGTGCGAAAATGGCATTTTCAGGACAAAAATGCCGTCTCAGTGTGGATGGAAGGCCAAAACTGAGAGAAAAAGATGCGCGAAAACGCATTAGGGTATGTTTACACGACAACAGTGTACTAAAAACAGACAAAACGATCCCCACTTACACGGATCTGCGAAAATGACTAAAAAGGCTGTATTATGCATGCCAGGCCAGTAGTTGACGATGTTACTTTAAGAAACACCCCGCGAACATGTAATACGCATGCGTGAACATGTAATACACATGCGCATGACGTCACCGTTTTCAGAAATTCACGTTTTTGTTGTTTACATGGAAATGCATCGTTTTCAAAAACTTGTGTTTTCAGGCCCCCCAAAACGCCATTGTCGTGTAAATGAACAGCCAAAACGAGTTTAACAAGTTTTCCATTTTCAGTTAAAAAAGGTGTTGTGTAAACATACCCTTAGTGTGGACAAGGCCATAGAAATTTGTACAATATGCATCACATGGCTAAACATGCATTGTCATTTGCAAATACCTAAATTTTTAAATAGTCCACACTACAATGTGTTTTCAAAATTATCCACTTGGGAGAGCGTCTTCATAAGCTCAGTTTTCACAAGGACAAAAACTCAGTGTGGACGGAGGGCCAAAATGTAGAGAAAAAGATGCGTTTTCAAATGTGTCCATAGCCTAAAATAATGCTGTTCCACGCACACGTGCATGTGTGCAAGTACCTCATAACAGTACAGTAGACTGTAGTGATGGTCAAAGCACATATGCCATTTTCACAACACCTCCCGTTGTTCAGAGGTCCAGTTTCTCTGCAGCATCTCAGTGCATCTAACGGAGAAACCCAACACCGTTTAACCCGGGTCCTGATACCACTGACCCTTGGCCTAAACCCGGGGGACCCTGGAAACCAGACTTCCTGTAGGCCACCATGTGTGTGGGGTGCCAAGGGCCCTGACCTGTTTGACGCCATCACTGGTGTCGCCTCCCTAAGGGATTGAGTAATCTTTTTAACGTCAGTCTTACACAGCAGGTGACGAAATGCTCACGTAATTTGTGGTGCCAGACAGCTGTTTGGTCTCTTATTATCGAGCAGCGTTAATCTCTTAGACTCTGTCGTGATCACGTAGGGAGGACGGGCCGGTCCTAAAGTCTCAGTAAGAGAGTCCTTTCAGAATAATGTTTGACATGGCCTGAGGGGACACAGTTAGCTGATAAAGTGGTAACTGCACTCTGTTTTCTTGTTATGTCCCAATAGGCAGTTTTTAATAAGATTAGTAGTCAACCAATATGAGATTTTCAATGGCTGATAGTGATACTGATATCTAGGGCCGTTTACACCTGTATTAAGATGCATTTTAGTTGATCAGATCACAAGTAGATGAGGGAGACACATTCCCGTTTACACCTGGTGTTTTAATCCGTCTCTTTTGTCCACTTTTAACCACTTCTGTCCTGATTTCTTCAAAGAGAGGGTCTATGGGCGGGTAAATATATGGGCTGTTTCAGATCTTTCGATCTAATGAACAAAATAAGCTTGTGAAATTTACATATGACCTCGATCAGAGATGACGGAGAAACACACGGAGAGCAGCAGCTTTCGATTCTGCTCTGACAGCCGCAAGACCAGCCGAACGCTGTGAGTGTGTGTTAGAAATCAGGAATGGTGAGAGAACATTGTGCTTGGTACATTTTTCATCTTCAAACCAAACCTGGGTCTCCAGCCGACAAAGTTTAAATCCCGTCTGGCTAGCACGCTTCCCATAATGTTTACGTGTTAGGTGAGTAGGCGGAGAGTAGGCGTATTTAAGTGGCTGTTCGAACGCATTCGACCACATGAGCGTTCACACTACGAAAGCAATCTGGTCTGGAATGTGTTTTCGACTACCTCTGGAAGTGGCCGAAAGTGGACAAGCTCAAAACGTTTTAGACCCCGTTTACACCTGCGTCGTCCACTTGTGACTTTTTTGTTGCACATTATCCATTTTATTTTTAACATGAGCCATTTGTAACTTGAATGTATGAGGCTTCTGGTGTCATTCGCTTCCGTTTATTTTACTAAAAAAACATTCTGATAGAATGCAGTATAAAATTATCACATTATCTTGATTCTAGGGCTGGGTATTGACACATATTTAACGATTCGATTTCGATTTGCAAGCTTGTGATTCAATTAGATTCTGATTCAATTTGATTAGATTATTTTGGATAGACTATATATCAGGTAGCCTACAGTATATGGCAAATTTTCTCAAGGAAAAAAAAAATCTCAGCTAATGCTGTATGTATTTATCTAACTATTGTATTTTGGTATATGTATTGTTAACTACTTGTGTTGTTTTATTTTAAATGGATATTTTTCTCTTGAATTTTTAAATGCACCTTTGGGGTTGTCACAAGAGTAATTTCGTTGTGTTTCACAATGACAATAAAGTACTTGAATACCTGAATACCTATGTAATATGGTGCATATATTTAGCAAAATTCTCCTCTCTAGAGTTGATTTTTCTAGCTAACTATCGAGCTTATGGTCACTGAATATGTTTTTCTGAGGTAAGTGCCGTCACGTGACATTGTTTACAAGCTGATTTATTGACGTCTTTCCACGGTTGAAATATTGATTGAGCGATTACATGTGACATGATATGGGTTTCGGTAAGATGTACTGTATCTTTTAACATACCTTCAGATGTTCATTCATGTTTATTTCACGCTGTAACTGGTGTTAAAGTGGAGGAGATGATCAGGTCACGTGCACAATTCGCACTACAGTAATCTGTCACGCCACATTAAAGAGCGCCAAAACAGTAATTATTTTCTGAATAACTGACTATTTTTTGAATAATTGACTTTGTTTCATATCAAAAGTAACAAAGCACAAAGTTTATTGCCATGTATTGGATGGGAGGGGCTCTACAATCTTCCGTTCATTCATCAACTGAAAAGTTAAAACAGAATAGACTATCGATTCTTGGGATTTAAGAATCGATATCGGTTCGTAAAAATGAGAATCGATTAAAATCGAGAAATCAATATTTTTTTACCCAGCACTATTTGATTATTGGTTATTGGTTTACATTATTGATTTGTAGCACAAAGAGTTTTACCGTTTAGTGCTCTTCGTTATTCTTCTAGTTCTTTCAAAGAAAATTATGGAAGCTTGTTTCCACCACAGAATAAAAAATAAAAAAGGTAATTGCGATTTATCTCGCAATTCTGACTTTATAACACGCAATTGCGACATTATATCTTGCCATTCTGACATTATAACACTCAATTGCGAGATATAAAGTCAGAATTGCGAGTTATAAAGTCATAATTGTGAGATATAAACTCGCAATTGTGAGATAAAAAGTTGCAATTATCTTTTAAAATGTTTTATTATATGGCGGAAACAAGCTTCCGTAGAAAATTGCTTACTTCCACATATAGCAAAAAAATGTTGGATAGTATCAGCATAATAATTTGAGTGACAGTAAAATGAACATGAATTTGAGAATGTCTTTGTATCTAGTTTGTGTCTGTTTTGAATTACAGTAGCAATGAACAAAACCTGATGATCATGTTTTTTAGCATGATTTGAGATGATTCAAAGAGCTTCAGTGGAGACCTACGTAATAAGTTAATGATGAGAAATTTGATGAATAGCCTAATTTCCAATATGTTTACTTAAAGGTTTGTAATCTATTGACAAGGTTGTTGGTAGATATTCTTTGCAAGATCTTGGCTAATTGGCTGTTTGGAATTGAATGATCTCAAAATGGCCAAACGTGTGATTAAGCTACCTGAGTAATATATCAGTCTGTCACTCAATAAGACAAGAAAATGATATTAATAATTTACACTTTTGTGTATTTGTGCTGTGAATGTGAACGCATGCACACACTCGGTTCAGGTCAAGATTAATGACACACCTTCAGGGTAGGAAGTCACAGTAAACCCAGCTTCCTGTCTGAGCGCTGGGGCCATTTGCATCTTTGCATTTGAGGCCCCATACGTTTGAAGCATACGCTGGCTATTAGAGGATCAAGCACGTAATCATACAGACCGATTGATGATGTCCGGATGGGGTTCATTTACTTTTGCTAAACAGCCTTTTAATCAGTGAAACAGACTGTCTTACCTGAGCATGTACCCGTTGCTCCGGATCTGTGCTTACACCATCTGTGACTTTATAGATTTGGTTTGGAAATTTGCCAGGTAACTTGAAAAATTAATGACTTTTTCTTTTTTAACAGCAAAGTTCTCCAACAGAAAGGGGGGAAACATGCATTCTGTCAGATTCAGCATGTTTTAGATGAGGGAATGAGCGGAAACCACGTCACATTTCACTCCAAAAAAAAGAAGGAAATTATGTTGCATAAAGAAAATTAAGCACTGTGCATTTTTGCGTTGTGACATTTTCATGTCCATTCAACACATTTTCTCCACTTATTCTCATTTTGTTCTTTTGATTTTAAGGTCAGTTTTGACAAGTGTCGTGAGATTTACCTGGACAGTACTATAACATTTATAATATTTACTGGTTGGACTCTGGACTCTTTAACCTTTCCCTGTGCCTGACCTTTGACCTCCCACACTCCCTACCGACCCCATCATGACTCTTTTGTTTAGAGTCTACATCTGGTCTGGAGCTCCATGCCCTCACGTTGTTTTGTTTAGGGGTCGTAATCTCTCAAATGAGACACGCAACTAGAAGACAATCCTTCTTCCATGTCCGTCCGTCCGTCCGTCCATCATCTATCTATCGATCTGTCATCTAAATTGAACATTGGAGTCTTTTATCATATTGCGTTTGCTGCCAATTTATAAAAGCAGTAATTTTTTCACAGTTAAGAGGGTTTTTAGCCATTCTGATTCACGTTACGGCTAAGAATATCCCTTAACTCTGTTAAAAGCACAATGACAGACGACATCTGAAATCTTCTTGATTTATTTAATGTTATAAGACTGAGGCTGACTGATTTTAAAGGCATTGGGGCATCACTAAAACATCTCTCTCTCTTGAAAGAATAAAGAGTGAGGTCTATAAAGATTTAGAGGACGTATTTAAAGGGGGATCTAATGCTATTTCATGCATTCTGCCTTATTTACACTGTTAAAGAGTTGATTCTCATGCTAAACATGGCCAAAGTTTCAAAAACGAGTTGGACGTATGACGGAGTATTTCTATGCCAAAATCACTCCTTCAGGATTCGTATAAGTTTCGGAAAGTTTTTTTCGAGTATGGCTCCCGGATGAGCGCGCGCACACACACACGCACACACACATCAACCAGAGCGAGAGCAAGAGCGCGCCCATCAACGAACTTCGTTCGGTTACGGAAGCCGTCGGCAGCTCTGTCATTTTGTTTTTAGACCAAATCAACAATGTCACTAAAGAAGTGTGTTTCTGGTTGTGAGGGAAATATAACCTTGTTCAGCTTCCCAAATAACCCAGCGTTAAGGAAACAGTGGATGCAGTTTGTTTTCCCAGAGTTCTGCAAGTGTGTTTGTTTGTTCCCGGTCATGAGTTGAAACCGCAGGCGGTGAGTGAAACTACATTAAATGTCTGTGTTTTGTTGGCAATCGGTGCGTAAGTGCATATAATGTCAACAACACAAACGTATAGTGAATCAAAAGTTATCCAGGGATAATGCCATGATGATATTGTGTGTGTGTGTGTGTGCTCGTGACTCTTTAGCTCCGCCCACTGCACGCCTCCACGAGCTCGGCTGTTTTCAGAAAGAATCGGTACAGCGTATCTGTCTTTTATAAATATAATAAAACTAAAGACTCTTCGGAGATATGAAGGATTAAATACTACTCTATAGGTACTCAAGATTAACATGAGACTGGCAGAAACTGTGTTTGTTATGTACCCCTTAAATCAGTATGAACAAGCAGATAGCAGGATATCAAGTGGGTTATCAACACTTGACCCATTAATACTGTCACTTACTATTCTATATATCTAAAAAACAAACAAACAAAAACAATTTGCTACGTGTACTGTGCTAGAATAACTGGGACTAGTCACAGCACTTGCATATTATTGCACTATTGTTGGTTTGATCACTTCTATTGCTGTTCTCATTTGTAAGTCACTTTGGATAATAGCATCTTCTAAATGATTAAATGGAAATGTAAATATCTTGCGTTTGTCTACACTTCACCTGAAGGTCAGGATCTATACTTTTTATTTTTATGTTTTTGAAAGAAGTTTCTTATGGTCACTAAGGCTGCATTTATTTGATCAAAATACAGTACAAACTGTAATATTGTGAAATATTATTACAATTTAAAAATGTAATAAAAATGTAAGTCTTCTATTTGAATATATTTTAAAATGTAATTTATTCCTGTGATCAAATCTGAATTTTCAGCATCATTACTCCAGTCTTCAGTGTCACATGATCCTTCAGAAATCATTCTAATATGAGGATTTGCTGCTCAATAAACATTTATGATTATTATCAATGTTGAAAACTGTTGTGCTGCATCATATTTTTTGTGGAAGCTGCAATACATTTTTTCCCCCAGGATTCTTTGATAAATATATATAAAGTTCAGAACCGCATTTATTTCAAGTAGAAATCTTTTGTAACATTTTAAATGTCTTTACTGTCACTTTTTATAAATTTAATGTGTCCTTGCTGAATAAAAGTATCAATTTCTTTAAAACAAAAATAGTGAACAGGCCCATTTGTCACACTTTTACTTCAGTAATTGTTTCTCAGTGTAGGTTTATTTTTTAAATTTCTGTGTAGTCACAACACTCTTTTGGACTAATATACGTTAATATACTTACTTATATACGTTAATACAAAATGTTTTTTATGTTGATTTATTATCGCTGTTCTCTACTCTTTTTATAGGGCACATATTTGAGTGTTTTCTAAAAGAATTGCTACAACTTTGCCAACTCAAAGTCTACATCTGAGCTGTAAAGTTTGATAAACTGAGCAAGCTTGGCAACACATAAAACAGACATCAAAAGTGTCTTTATCAGAGATTTACAGTGGGGAGAACAAGTATTTGATACACTGCCGATTTTGCAGGTTTGCCCACTTACAAAGCATGTAGAAGTCTGTAATTTTTATCATAGGTACTCTTCAACTGTGAGAGATGGAATCTAAAACAAAAATCCAGAATATCACATTGTATGATTTTTAAGTAATTAATTTGCATTTTATTGCATGACATAAGTATTTGATACATCAGAAAAGCAGAACTTAATATTTGGTACAGAAACCTTTGTTTTCAATTACAGAGATCATACGTTTCCTGTAGTTCTTGACCAGGTTTGCACACACTGCAGCAGGGATTTTGGCCCACTCCTCCATACAGACCTTCTCCAGATCCTTCAGGTTTCGGGGCTATCGCTGGGCAATACAGACTTTCAGCTCCCTCCAAAGATTTTCTATTGGGTTCAGGTCTGGAGACTGGCTAGGCCACTCCAGGACCTTGAGATGCTTCTTACAGAGCCACTCCTTAGTTGCCCTGGCTGTGTGTTTCAGGTCGTTGTCATGCTGGAAGACCCAGCCACGACCCATCTTCAATGCTCTTACTGAGGGAAGGAGGTTGTTGGCCAAGATCTCGCGATACATGGCCCCATCCATCCTCCCCTCAATACGGTGCAGTCGTCTTGTCCCCTTTGCAGAAAAGCATCCCCAAAGAATGATGTTTCCACCTCCATGCTTCACGGTTGGGATGGTGTTCTTGGGGTTGTACTCATCCTTCTTCTTCCTCCAAACACGGCGAGTGGAGTTTAGACCAAAAAGCTCTATTTTTGTCTCATTAGACCACATGACCTTCTCCCATTCCTCCTCTGGATCATCCAGATGGTCATTGGGAAACTTCAGACGGGCCTGGACATGCGCTGGCTTGAGCAGGGGGACCTTGCGTGCGCTGCAGGATTTTAATCCATGACGGCGTAGAGTGTTACTAATGGTTTTCTTTGAGACTGTGGTCCCAGCCCTCTTCAGGTCATTGACCAGGTCCTGCCGTGTAGTTCTGGGCTGATCCCTCACCTTCCTAATGATCATTGATGCCCCACGAGGTGAGATCTTGCATGGTGCCCCAGACCGAGGGAGATTGACCGTCATCTTGAACTTCTTCCATTTTCTAATAATTGCGCCAACAGTTGTTTCCTTCTCACCAAGCTGCTTGCTTATTGTCCTGTAGCCCATCCCAGCCTTGTGCAGGTCTACAATTTTATCCCTGATGTCCTTACACAGCTCTCTGGTCTTGGCCATTGTGGAGAGGTTGGAGTCTGTTTGATTGAGTGTGTGGACAGGTGTCTTTTATACAGGTAACGAGTTCAAACAGGTGCAGTTAATACAGGTAATGAGTGGAGAACAGGAGGGCTTCTTTAAGAAAAACTAACAGGTCTGTGAGAGCCAGAATTCTTACTGGTTGGTAGGTGATCAAATACTTATGTCATGCAATAAAATGCAAATTAATTATTTAAAAATCATACAATGTGATTTTCTGGATTTTTGTTTTAGATTCCGTCTCTCACAGTTGAAGTGTACCTATGATAAAAATTACAGACCTCTACATGCTTTGTAAGTAGGAAAACCTGCAAAATCGGCAGTGTATCAAATACTTGTTCTCCCCACTGTAGTTTTCTTTCTCTGTTTTATGAGAATACCGTAACATATTACTTCCACTGGAGCACAATCTCAAACAGGCTCTTTATGAAATCTATTTGTAGATGTCTATGAATCTTCACTTTATATACTGTAACTAATGTGCTAAAGTTAGACTACATGATGTGCATTGATATGCATGAATGTGGTTTCACTGTCATGCCTAAATTGTCTCAATAATGGCCATTAAGGGAAGTTTTAAGGCCACAGAGTCGTCTCTGTTTTCCCGCAGTCCAGAAAAACAAGCAGTAACCTGTTAAATGTCAGTTGCGCAGTTTTGATGCTTTAGCATGCAGTATTTCAGAGCAAAACAAGGTTTAATCAAGTGTTACGTATGCTGTAGTTTATTTAAATGATGCAGTTGCCATTAGTTTGCAGCATAGAAGCAATTGTTTTTAGTGAAACCCCCCAATATGTTTAGATGTTGGTGGTCTGTCTGACATGTCCCATTGTCTTGTCTTTCTCCGGTGGCCCCTCGTGGTCTTTGTGCCGGTCAGGAAACACATCCTCGGCTTCCTTTCTTCCACTCAGCCTGATGTTTAGATGTCGCTGTGGTCAGGTGAAACCCCTCGGAGAACCCTCACCACCTGTTGCATTTCCACAACATGTTGCTAAGTGGACCGGGCTTGTAAGGACAAGAGATCAGGAGATTGTCACTTGTTCTTGTGAATTTGTATCCAGTTTCTCCTTTTCTTTCACTGGTGCATGACAAGCTCCCGCCTTCATCACCGTTTGGGACTGAATGACAAGGACTTGGCCACAAACACAGGAATGCTGAGTGTTATTTTAGGGTTGCATGGCTCTCTATGTCTCAGATGGTTTTTGAGGTTTATTGTGATGTTTTTAATACCGTAAACTGTTGAAGATTAATTTAAAGTTAGCATGAATTGTAAATTGTGTTGAACTGTAAATCTTTTTTTCCCTATTCTGACGTATATCTGAGTGAAACGGCTTCTTGAACCATTTGCTTTTGGGTGCATACATTTAAAAAAATAAATAAATAAACGGAAAAAAAGCCTGTCAAAATGTTTCCTGTTTGCTTAGTCAGATTGGCCTTGACTGAATATAAACAAGAAGAAAAAAGAAACTTGCATAAGGTTTTGTCAAGCATTCATAACTTTTCACATTCTTTTAATCTTTCTCTAACCAAACTAAAGTATATTGTGTGTCATTTCTAGAGGAATTCCTCAGTGTTAGACTTGGCCTGTGATCCATTTTGTCATGAACACTTTTTTGGGGTGAAAATCTATCTATCTATCTATCTATCTATCTATCTATCTATCTATCTATCTATCTATCTATCTATCTATCTATCTATCTATCTATCTATCTATCTATCTATCTATCTATCTATTTCTGTCTGTCGTTCATTCCGTCTGTCTATCTATCTATCCATCCATCCATCCATCCGTCTGTCGGTCATTCCATCTGTCAGTCGGTCATATCTATCTATCTATCTATCTATCTATCTATCTATCTATCTATCTATCTATCTATCTATCTATCTATCTATCTATCTCTCTCTGTCGTTCATTCCGTCTGTCTATCTATCTATCCATCCATCCGTCTGTCGGTCATTCCGTCTGTCAGTCGGTCATATCTATCTATCTATCTATCTATCTATCTATCTATCTATCTATCTATCTATCTATCTATCTATCTATCTATCTATCTCTCTCTGTCGTTCATTCCGTCTGTCTATCTATCTATCCATCCATCCGTCTGTCGGTCATTCCGTCTGTCAGTCGGTCATATCTATCTATCTATCTATCTATCTGTCCATCCGTCCATTCGTCATTCATTCCGTCCGTCTGTCGTTCTTTCCGTCATCTATCTATCTGTCCATCTATCCATCCATCCATCCATCCATCCATCCATCTATCATTCATTCATTCATTCTGTCTGTCTATCATTCATTCTGTCTGTCTATCATTCATTCTGTCTATCGATCTGTCTGTCCGTTCGTCTGTCCGTCATTCATTCCGCCTGTCTGTCGTTCTTTCCGCCTGTCTGTCGTTCATTCCGTCTCTGTCGTTCATTCCGTCTGTCTCTATCTATCTATCTATCTATCTATCTATCTATCTATCTATCTATCTATCTATCTATCTATCTATCTATCATTCCATCTGTCTGTCGTTCATTCCGTCTGTCTGTCTGTCTGTCTGTCTGTCTGTCGGTCATATCCATCAATCTATCTATCTATCCGTCCGTCCGTCCGTCCATCTGTCCGTCCCTCATTCATTCTGTCTGTCGTTCTTTCCGTCTGTCTGTCGTTAATTCCGTCTGTCTGTATCCATCCATCTATACAAACAACATTCAAGGTTCAGTTTGTGAATGACAAGTTGTGTGGAACTCATGACCTGTTCGTCATGCTCACGTCAAAGTGTTGCAACACTTTTAATTCTTTTGTTTTGCTTTTCACAGACTCATTTATTCCATTCCCAGACCTTTTTAAGTCTTAATTATAATCATATGAAACATCTCTTTTATTTCTGCCCTGTAGAGTCTCTGATTGAAACCACGCAGTACTACAGCCGTCATTGGGGTCAGAAAGCCGCTGCTGACTTTGAAGTGCAGTTGCTCTCGTCAGAGGTTTTAATGGTCTCAGTCATGTGAGTGTGGACTGGGTTTTGTGGCACAGGCTGACCTGCGTCCGGGGGTGAAGTGGTCGTCTGAAGCAGGCCGTCACTCTGGCACCATTCTTGCATAACCTCAGGGCTCGCTGTGACACGCTGGTTAGGCTTTGTGACCACTGTTACCCTGCAGGAGGGGTCAATTTTGACACCGCGGCCCACCACACTGGTGCCCTTTATGTGTTCATTACAAGGCCTGTTGGTCAACGTCTGTGTTGGACAGTTGACATAATGGGATTCTTTGATGGACCTTTAGGGCCGTATTAAGCCAACAGGTCACAGGGATTGACCGGCCTGCGGGGGTAATGGTGTGTGACAGCGTGTCCGTCATGCTATGGATTAACTCTATTGGCCTGCAACACGCTTAAGGGAATAACACAGTGGCCCTTGTAGTTTCAAAATGATTTTAGAGTGACCAGAATCTATTTTTCTGTTTCAGTCCAATGATCCGTCCGTCCGTCCGTCCATGTATCATTCATTCCATCTGTCTGTCTGTCTGTCTGTCTGTCTATCATTCATTCCGTCTGTCTGTCTGTCTGTCTATCATTCATTCCATCTGTCTGTCTGTCTGTCTGTCTATCATTCATTCCGTCTGTCTGTCTATCATTCATTCATTCCATCTGTCTATCTGTCTGTCTGTCTGTCATTCATTCTGTCTGTTGTCTGTCTGTCATTTATTCCGTCTGTCTGTCATTCATTCCGTCTGACTGTCTCTCTGTCTACAGACAGTCTGTCATTCATTCCATCTGTCTATCATTCATTCCGTCTGTCTATCATTCATTCCGTCTGTCTGTCTGTCTGTCTATCATTCATTCCATCTGTCTGTCTATCATTCATTCATTCCATCTGTCTGTCTGTCTGTCTATCATTCATTCCGTCTGTCTGTCTATCATTCATTCATTCCATCTGTCTATCTGTCTGTCTGTCTGTCATTCATTCTGTCTGTTGTCTGTCTGTCATTTATTCCGTCTGTCTGTCATTCATTCCGTCTGACTGTCTCTCTGTCTACAGACAGTCTGTCATTCATTCCATCTGTCTATCATTCATTCCGTCTGTCTATCATTCATTCCATCTGTCTGTCTGTCTGTCTGTCATTTATTCCGTCTGTCATTCATTCCGTCTGTGTCTGTCATTCATTCCATCTGTCTGTCTATCATTCATTCATTCCATCTGTCTGTCTGTCTGTCTCTCATTCATTCCGTCTGTCTGTCTGTCTGTCATTTATTCCGTCTGTCTGTCATTCATTCCGTCTGTCTGTCTGTCTATCATTTATTCCGTCTGTCTATCATTTATTCCGTCTGTCTGTCGTTCATTCTGTCTGTCTGTCTGTCATTCATTCCGTCTGTCTGTCTGTCTATCATTTATTCCGTCTGTCTGTCGTTCATTCCGTCTGTCTGTCTATCATTTATTCCGTCTGTCTGTCATTCATTCCGTCTGTCTGTCTGTCTGTCTATCATTCATTCCATCTGTCTGTCTGTCTATCATTCATTCCGTCTGTGTCTATCATTCATTCCGTCTGTCTGTCTGTCTGTCTATCATTTATTCCGCCTGTGTCTATCATTCATTCCGTCTGTCTGTCTATCATTCATTCATTCCATCTGTCTGTCTGTCATTCATTCTGTCTGTTGTCTGTCTGTCATTTATTCCGTCTGTCTGTCATTCATTCCGTCTGACTGTCTCTCTGTCTACAGACAGTCTGTCATTCATTCCATCTGTCTGTCTGTCTATCATTCATTCCGTCTGTCTGTCTGTCTGTCATTCATTCTGTCTGTGTCTATCATTCATTCCATCTGTCTGTCTATCATTCATTCCTTCCATCTGTCTGTCTGTCTGTCTATCATTCATTCCGTCTGTCTGTCTGTCTGTCATTCATTCCGTCTGTCTGTCATTCATTCCATCTATCTGTCTGTCTGTCTATCATTTATTCCGTCTGTCTGTCGTTCATTCTGTCTGTCTGTCTGTCGTTTATTCCGTCTGTCTGTCATTCATTCCGTCTGTCTGTCTGTCTGTCATTCATTCCGTCTGTCTGTCGTTCATTCTGTCTGTCTGTCATTCATTCCGTCTGTCTGTCTGTCATTTATTCCGTCTGTCTGTCTTTCATTCCGTCTGTCTGTCTATCATTTATTCCGCCTGTCTGTCATTCATTCCGTCTGCCTGTCTGTCATTCATTCCGTCTGTCTGTCTATCATTTATTCCGTCTGTCTGTCGTTCATTCCGTCTGTCTGTCTATCATTTATTCCACCTGTCTGTCATTCATTCCGTCTGCCTGTCTGTCATTCATTCCGTCTGTCTGTCTATCATTCATTCCGTCTGTCTGTCTGTCATTCATTCCGTCTGTCTATCATTTATTCCGTCTGTCTGTCATTCATTTCGTCTGTCTGTCAGTCTGTCTGTCTGTCTTTCTATCATTTATTCCATCTGTCTGTCTATCATTTATTCCGTCTGTCTGTCTTTCTGTCTGTCTTTCTGTCATTCATTCCGTCTGTCTGTTTATCATTCATTCTGTCTGTCTATCATTTATTCCGTCTGTCTGTCTGTCTGTCTGTCTGTCTGTCATTTATTCCGTCTGTCTGTCATTCATTCCATCTGTCTGTTTGTCTATCATTTATTCCGTCTGTCTGTCTGTCTATCATTTATTCCGTCTGTCTGTCTGTCATTTATTCCATCTGTCTGTCGTTCATTCCATCTGTCTGTTTGTCTATAATTTATTCCGTCTGTCTGTCTCTCTGTCATTCATTCCATCTGTCTGTCTATCTGTCTGTCATTCATTCCGTCTCTCTGTCTGTCTATCTGTCTGTCTGTCTGTCCATCATTCATTCCGTCTGTCTGTCATTCCGTCTGTCTGTCTGTCTGTCTGTCTATCATTCATTCCATCTGTCTGACTGTCTGTCTGTCATTCATTCCGTCTGTCTGTCTGTCTGTCTATCATTCATTCTGTCTGTCTGACTGTCTGTCTGTCATTCATTCCGTCTGTCTGTCTGTCTATCTTTCATTCCGTCTGTCTGTCTGTCTATCGTTCATTCCGTCTGTCTGTCTATCATTCATTCCGTCTGTCTGTCTGTCTGTCAGTCATTTATTCCGTCTGTCTGTCGTTCATTCCGTCTGTCTGTCTGCCTGTCTGTCAGTCATTTATTCCGTCTGTCTGTCGTTCATTCCGTCTGTCTGTCTGTCTATCATTCAGTCCACCTGTCTGTCTGTCTGTCTGCCTGTCATTTATTCCGTCTGTCTGTCGTTCAATCCGTCTGTCTGTCTGTCAGTCTGTCTGTCTTTCTATCATTTATTCCGTCTGTCTGTCTGTCATTCATTCTGTCTGTCTCATTCATTCTTTCTGTCTGTCTGTCTGTCATTCATTCTGTCTGTCTGTCTGTCTGTCTATCATTCATTCCGTCTGTCTGTCTGTCATTCCGTCTGTCTGTCATTCATTCCGTCTGTCTGTCATTTATTCCGTCTGTCTATCATTCATTCCGTCTGTCTGTTGTTCATTCCGTCTGTCTGTCTATCATTCATTCCGTCTGTCTGTCTGTCTATCATTCATTCCGTCTGTCTGTCATTCATTCCGTCTGTCTGTCATTTATTCCGTCTGTCTATCATTCATTCTGTCTGTCTGTTGTTCATTCCATCTGTCTGTCTGTCTGTCTATCATTCATTCCATCTCTCTGTCTATCATTCATTCTGTCTGTCTGTCTATCATTCATTCCGTCTGTCTATCATTCATTCCGTCTGTCTGTTTTTCATTCCGTCTGTCTATCATTCATTCCGTCTGTCTGTTTTTCATTCCGTCTGTCTGTCTGTCTGTTTTTCATTCATTCTGTCTGTCTGTCTGTCTATCATTCACTCCGTCTGTCTGTCATTCATTCCGTCTGTCTGTTGTTCATTCCGTCTGTCTGTCTGTCTATCATTCATTCCGCCTGTCTGTCTGTTTATCTGTCTATCTGTCTATCATTCATTCCGTCTGTCTGTCTGTCTGTCTGTCATTCATTCTGTCTGTCTGTCTGTCATTTATTCCATCTGTCTGTCTGTCATTCTGTCTGTCTGTCTGTCTGTCTGTCATTTATTCCATCTGTCTGTCTGTCATTCATTCTGTCTGTCTATCATTCATTCCGTCTGTCTGTCTGTCTGTCTATCATTCATTCCGTCTGTCTGTCATTTATTCCATCTGTCTGTCATTCTGTCTGTCTGTCTATCTGTCTATCAGACAAAGAAGATCTATTCTTTTGAAGAAGATATATTTCTTACTTTTTTGCCTTTTCATTTGTTTATGTAAACATACTACATATTATGTATATCTAAACACATACAATAGGTGTTGACATTTTGGGGGGCATCAGATGTCAATACTTATTGTAGAGACGACAAGAAAAACAGGATAATTGTCAGGAAGAACTGTGGGAAGGAGAGCAGAATGACACAACAGAGAAGTCACATCTTGATATGCATGCATGTTATGTTACCACCATACTCTTCAAAAACACGAACACTCAAACGTCTCATATTTGAAACTTTCAGCTGCTGGTGATTGGTGTAATTGATTGGTGACTGGTGTAATCCTCTCGTCCAATCGCCATCTGCAGTTCTGCATTTGAATCTAACCCTGAAAGAACAGGACAGCATAGGGTTGAATAAATATAATGCATCCGGTTCTGGAACCAACCCATGAGGGGAAATAACGGCACACATCCTGTCCTTTATGAGCTCACTTCCTGTTTGGCCCAAGTAAGATTAGAATTTACTGGTATCAGACTTTTATTCAGTTCCCCGAGTCTGTCACCACACAGAACAATAACCTTGATTCATTTCTTGAAAGCAGAACCGGACAAAACATCTGACTAGTCTCTGTGAATTTCTTAAAGGAACAAAAATATTTACTCACCCTCATGTTATATGTCAAACCCATATGCTGTTATTTTTTTCTGCAGAAGATGATTTTGATTTTTTTTTTTGCACAAAGCTATCATGAATTCAAAAGACTTGGAATATAGTCAGGGCTTGACATTAACACTCACCAATCCGCCAAACGCGTGTGTATTTCAGCAGTGACCTACTAGCCACTTTGGCGGGTTGAATTTTATATATAATATATACATTTTTCAAATGTCTTTTAAAATGGCATCTGTATATCTGAAACTCTTCCAATACTCATTTTCCACAGGATAGACACACGATACCAGCTGCTCTCTCTCAAACTGCTCAAGAGGTGGGCAAATACACCCAATGTAAAATAATTTGAGCTGAATTAAAAGGGTTATGCATGAAATTGTGTTATTTTGAATTTAAGTCAAAAGAATGTGAAGAATGTGCTTAAATTACTATTTATTTATTATTTATTGATGAAATATGGTTATTTAAAGGTAAATAAAAAATAGAAAAAATATTATCAAAATGAAATGAAATAAGCTTTCTGGACAAAAAAAAGTATAATTTTAGGGCTTCGGGTCATTTTGACCCGCGAGGGAAGGATTTGTTACAAAGTGCAAGGGAAGGATGAGGGTTAAACAGACAAATACACACAAAATAATGTCAAAATGCCGGTTTTGGTGAGTATTCATGTAAACACAGTTATGTTTTAACGTAAAAGTTGAGAAAAAAAACGCATGTGTAACAGTACATTGGATCCGTGCATCAGGTCTTAAAGTGACAGCAGCCTAATATACCTGATGCCAAATTATGAGATAATATTGAAAATATGTACATGGCAGTTCCCTCCCCCCCCCCCCCCCCCCCATGGTATCAATGTCGAAATTGTGGCCAGTGAAAATGCTGGCTAGTAACTTTGGAAAACCACTAGCCACAGTGACTGGTGAGCACAAACGTTAATGTCAAGCCCTGAATATATAGTGCACACTGTTTTTATGATACTTTTGTTGTGTTAATGTATCATTTTTTAATTCTCAACATCACCTGTCTCTATTCATTCTCCTTTTGTGGACCACAGATGAAAATTCGCTGGTTCACTTGGTCCTGTGACGATCCACATTTGGATTTGAGCTGAATGAGAGATGTATGTTTATTTGTATAGTGCATTTGTCGCACGTCGGTAGTTTCAGTTTTGCTTTAAATCAATTTGTTTAGGCTGGTTTATAATAAATGTTGTTTATAATGATTGCCACTATAATTGTGTTTTATACTTCATATTTCTGAATACCGTTGAATTTAAAGGATTTGTTGTTGAGTGAGGGAACTAAAATACATGGTTATAGTGTTTATAATGTTTTATTTACTGATATTTTACATTATTTTTGAATGTAATAGTAAAATGTGACTTTTTTTGTGACACCAATGCAACTTTTTGTTGCTGTTTTTTCAGTCAGGTGCAACTTATTTTGGTAAATATATGAATCTGAAAAATATATGAAAATATGGTCATTATAAATATGGATATTAATAAATATAATTATAATTTAAATTACTTTTAAAATTAAAATATAATAGATATATAGATATTACAAAAATAACATTATTAAAATAATTAATATACAAACATTCCATTTAATCTCCTAATTAATGTGGTCATGAAAACTGCATGGATAACATTTATAAAAGAAATAGCAAAAAGCGTTTAATGTCATCTATCTCTTTGTATCTATTTAAAAGATAATAAGCCTTTTTGTCTTTTATTTAAACATATATTCTCTCACACACTACACACTGTTTTTTGAAAAACAAAAACATTTGGAACAATGTGAGGGTGAGTAAATATAATGCTTATATATATATATATATATATATATATATAATGTAATGTAATGTAATATAATGACAAAATGCTTGTTTTATTTGGGACGAACTATTCCTTTAAGAACAATGACATGATAATCCCGGCTGTGAGTTTTCATGTACTTGTAACACAAAAAATTCCAGAATAGCTGGATAAAAAGTGCTTGGCTGAGCGGATTGAGCCTGTCGCCCTCACACATGGAGTCTGTTAGAGTCCAGGCCTGGATTCACAGCTGCATCAGCACAAGGAGAATAATAGGGGAGGAACAATAAACCAGGGATGAAGGGAAGATAAGGTGGAGGGGAAAGGAAATGCAAGGGTTTGTTTGTGTTGGACTGTCCCTTCCTCTCCTCTCTGCTCCAGTCCCTGAGGGCTTTGCCTCTAATGCGCTGGCGTGAGGGTCTCCGGTGGTTCCTCCTGAAGCAGGAAGGAGTCGGAGCCTCAGACACGGAGCTGTGGGCTGCTGAGTGAGTAGTTTTACCTCCTATTAGCTTTTATGTGTCTGGAGTGACGACTCCCACTGAGGCACTGACTCCACTGCAGACTCTGATCTTGTGTTTTGAGGTCCTTGCTGCAAAAAGGACAAGAACCACCATAAAATAGTCTCTATGACTCGTGCATCTTTTTCACTGAAAACTCTGCCATAGCTTTGAATTAAAGTATGCCAGATTGGTTGTCTCAAAACCAATGTTCATTTATTTTATATATAATATTTTTATTTGCAAAAACAAATTAAATTATTTGTATAGAGACAATACTTTTTACATTTGACTTGTTCAGCTTTACGTCAGACATTCTCAAGAACATTCTGCCATAGAAGAAACTGATTAGTTAATCATTAAAAATAAATAAATAAAATAATACTAAGAATGTATATAATGTTTTTTTTTTGGAGTTGACTCGTTTTATTCAATGTGTTACTTGCATTTCATGTATGCAATTTTTGAGTGAAAATATTTTCTACTTTTTATATATATTTTATATATTGATGATGTCATTGAATTGATATATATATATATATATATCAATTCAATTACATCATCTATATATAGTAATAGAATGCTATAATATATAATATATGCTATAATAGTATAATATATATACACTCACCTAAAGGATTATTAGGAACACCATACTAATACTGTGTTTGACCCCCTTTCGCCTTCAGAACTGCCTTAATTCTACGTGGCATTGATTCAACAAGGTGCTGAAAGCATTCTTTAGAAATGTTGGCCCATATTGATAGGATAGCATCTTGCAGTTGATGGAGATTTGTGGGATGCACATCCAGGGCACGAAGCTCCCGTTCCACCACATCCCAAAGATGCTCTATTGGGTTGAGATCTGGTGACTGTGGGGGCCATTTTAGTACAGTGAACTCATTGTCATGTTCAAGAAACCAATTTGAAATGATTCGAGCTTTGTGACATGGTGCATTATCCTGCTGGAAGTAGCCATCAGAGGATGGGTACATGGTGGTCATAAAGGGATGGACATGGTCAGAAACAATGCTCAGGTAGGCCGTGGCATTTAAACGATGCCCAATTGGCACTAAGGGGCCTAAAGTGTGCCAAGAAAACATCCCCCACACCATTACACCACCACCACCAGCCTGCACAGTGGTAACAAGGCATGATGGATCCATGTTCTCATTCTGTTTACGCCAAATTCTGACTCTACCATCTGAATGTCTCAACAGAAATCGAGACTCATCAGACCAGGCAACATTTTTCCAGTCTTCAACTGTCCAATTTTGGTGAGCTCGTGCAAATTGTAGCCTCTTTTTCCTATTTGTAGTGGAGATGAGTGGTACCCGGTGGGGTCTTCTGCTGTTGTAGCCCATCCGCCTCAAGGTTGTGCGTGTTGTGGCTTCACAAATGCTTTGCTGCATACCTCGGTTGTAACGAGTGGTTATTTCAGTCAAAGTTGCTCTTCTATCAGCTTGAATCAGTCGGCCCATTCTCCTCTGACCTCTAGCATCAACAAGGGATTTTCGCCCACAGGACTGCCGCATACTGGATGTTTTTCCCTTTTCACACCATTCTTTGTAAACTCTAGAAATGGTTGTGCGTGAAAATCCCAGTAACTGAGCAGATTGTGAAATACTCAGACCGGCCCGTCTGGCACCAACAACCATGCCACGCTCAAAATTGCTTAAATCACCTTTCTTTCCCATTCTGACATTCAGTTTGGAGTTCAGGAGATTGTCTTGACCAGGACCACACCCCTAAATGCATTGAAGCAACTGCCATGTGATTGGTTGATTAGATAATTGCATTAATGAGAAATTGAACAGGTGTTCCTAATAATCCTTTAGGTGAGTGTATATAGTAATGCTATATATATATATAGCATTACTATTTTTAATGTTTTTGAAAGAAGTCTTTTATGCTCATCAAGGCTGCATTTATTTGATCAAAAATACAGAAAAAATTTTGAAATATTATTGCAATTTAAAATAATGGTTTTCTATTTTAATATACTTTAAAATATAATTTATTCCTGTGATCAAAGCTGAATTTTTAGCATCGTTACTCCAGTCTTCAGTGTCACATGATCCTTCAGAAATCATTCTAATATGACGATTTATTATGTTAAAATAAATCATAATGTTGGAAACAGTTGTGCTGCTTAATAGTTTTAATAACCTATGATACTTTTTTCAGGATTCTTTGATGAATAAAAAGTTAAAAAAGAACTGCATTTATTTAAAATAGAAATCTATTGTAACAATATACAACACCGATCAAAAGTTTGGGGTCAGTATTTTTTTTTCTTTCTTGTTTTTGAAAGAAATTAATACTTTTATTCAAGAATGTGTTAAATTGATAAAAAAGTGATAGTAATATTGTTAGAAAATATTTATATTTTGAATAAATGCTGTTCTTTTTAAATTTTAATTCATCAATGAATCCTGAAAAAAGTTTTACAGGTTCCAAAAAATATTAAGCAGCACAACTGTTTCCAACACTTATATGATACTTAAACAGTTAATAAATCATCATATTGATTTCTGAAGGATCATGTGACACTGAAGACTGGAGTAATGATGCTGAGAATTCAGCTTTGATCACAGGAATAAATTACATTTTAAAGTATATTAAAATAGAAAAACATTATTTTAAATTGTAATAATATTTCAGAATATTACTGGTTTTTTTTCTGTATTTTTGATCAAATAAATGCAGGCTTGGTGAGCAGAAGAGACTTCTTTCAAAAATATTAAAAATAGTAATGTGTCCAAACTTTTGACCGGTACTGTGTATACCAATGTTCACTGACATCATCAAACTTGTGCACTATGTCTAAAAGTGCAATGGCAGAGACAGCAGATTTTCAGTGAATAATTTGTATTTGACCAGCGTTTTACCCAAAGTGACTTTTTAATGCGTTCATGCATTTTCTGGGAATCAAACCCGTGACCTTGTCGTCGCTAGCACCATTCTGTACTCAGTTTTGGTCCGTTTCTCACACAAAGCTATATTGTATGACTTAAAAAATAAGAACTATCAATAACACACACACAAGGCTGATATTATTTACAAAAAGTTTGAATGGAGTCTGTACATTAAGTGGTTCAGGAACGCTCAATATGGCTGACATGCAGTAAGTCAAGTGTAGAAAGTTGAATGTGTATTGCAGCTTAGGTCATTTTCATGATGAGAAATGTTTGAGTTCATATTGAGACCTCTTTTGGGCAAATCTAAGATCAGTTTGAGACCTTTATTTTTCAGAAATTTGCTCTTGATTTCATCTGATTGCTGTCTAGGAAAAACAATTGGGATGCCAAAGAGATCTGTGATTTTTCTCTTCTTGTTGACTGTTAATATTTTAGGGAGGGAGCTATAAAGAGACATCGACCTGAAGTTTTGTCAGCGCGCATTATTAATCGTGTGAGCTGAGATAAGACACACGTCCTCCAGCTGTTCACACGTGTCATTGGCAGCACACAGAATGAATGTCCGTTCCTCCAGCGCCGCTCTCATGATGTCTGGAGGTCTGTGCACTGAAACAGCCTCTGTAAATATAGTGCTGCTGTGGCTCTCGTGGAAATCTGACCTAGAAAAGGAATCCTTGAATAAATTATTTTGGGAAGTATTTTTATCCCAGCAGTGACAACCCACGAACATGCTTGCAGTCTGCTGCCCTGTAGTCATGCAAAGCCCTTTAAATTGACACATTTAAGACACAGTGACAAAAGAGACGTAAAACGTGATCGTTTGGAGTCATTCATGTTGCGGAGTTCAAACTAATCAGGTGTTGACTGAACATCAGCCTCAGAAATCATAATCATACCATTGTCACGGTGGTTGCAGGAAGGCAGACACAGACAAAGATAATAAATCCAAAATAACAGGTTTAATGGTATTCCCAGTACACATACAATCATGCAGCAACACACACTAACAAAGACTGAACAGACAAGGAGTGACTGAAAAGGAAGAACTTATAGAGGAACACAAACAAGGTAACGGGCAAACACAGCTGAACAGAATGCACTAATAATGAAGGTAACCATGGTAACAAAGGAGTGGCGGGAAACTGAACAAAGGAGCACATGAACGAATCAGAATACAAACAGAAAGTCCAAACACAAACAGACATGTGACAACCATATTGAGATCATGATTATTTAACTTAAATACTCATTGATGTTGGAAACATCATTCATTTACTGAACATTTATCCCTAAAAAATATGCTTTTTTAAATGGTGGATTTACTTGAAATTTAACTCAAATGAAAATCTAAAATAAAAGAAATAAATAAAAAATAGACAGGTGAAGTGAATAACACTGATTATCTCTTCATCACGGCACCTGTTAGTGGGTGGGATATATTAGGCAGCAAGTGAACATTTTGTTCTCAAAGTTGATGTGTTAGAAGCAGGAAAAATGGGCAAGCGTAAGGATTTAAGCAAGTTTGACAAGGGGCAAATTGTGATGGCTAGACGACTGGGTCAGAGCATCTCCAAAACTGCAGCTCTTGTGGGGTGTTCCCGGTCTGCAGTGGTCAGTATCTATCAAAAGTGGTCCAAGGAAGGAACAGTGGTGAACCGGCGACAGGGTCATGGGCGGCCAAGGCTCACTGATGCACGTGGGGAGCGAAGGCTGGCCCGTGTGGTCCGATCAAACAGACGAGCTACTGTAGCTCAAATTGCTCAAGAAGTTAATGCTGGTTCTGATAGAAAGGTGTCAGAATACACAGTGCATCGCAGTTTGTTGCGTATGGGGTGGCATAGCCGCAGACCAGTCAGGGTGCCCATGCTGACCCCTGTCCACCGCCGAAAGCACCAACAGTGGGCACGTGAGCATCAGAACTGGACCACGGAGCAATGGAAGAAGGTGGCCTGGTCTGATGAATCACGTTTTCTTTTACATCATGTGGATGGCCGGGTGCGTGTGCGTCGCTTACCTGAGGAACACATGGCACCAGGATGCACTATGGGAAGAAGGCAATCCGGCGGAGGCAGTGTGATGCTTTGGGCAATGTTCTGCTGGGAAACCTTGGGTCCTGCCATCCATGTGGATGTTACTTTGACATGTACCATCTACCTAAGCATTGTTGCACACCATGTACACCCTTTCATGGAAACGGTATTCCCTGGTGGCTGTGGCCTCTTTCAGCAGGATAATGCACCCTGCCACAAAGCAAAAATGGTTCAGGAATGGTTTGAGGAGCACAACAACGAGTTTGAGGTGTTGACTTGGCCTCCAAATTCCCCAGATCTCAATCCAATCGAGCATCTGTGGGATGTGCTGAACAAACAAGTTCGATCCATGGAGGCCCCACCTCGCAACTTACAGGACTTAAAGGATCTGCTGCTAACATCTTGGTGCCAGATACCACAGCACACCTTCAGGGGTCTAGAGGAGTCCATGCCTCGACGGGTCAGGGCTGTTTTGGCAGCAAAAGGGGGACCAACACAATATTAGGTCATAATGTTATGCCTGATCTCTCTCTCTCTCTCTCACTCACTCACTCACTCACTCACTCACTCACTCACTCACTCACTCACTCACTCACTCACTCACTCACTCACTCACTCACTCACTCACTCACTCACTCAGAGTTCTTGGTCTAATGCAGGCTTCATGTCACCTTGCAACGATTGTATTTGTGAGATAAATGCACATGAATGACACCAAAATGTTGCTCAGGAGTGTCGAAATCATGGTGGAAATAAATTGCGACTGTTGACCGTGCGACTAATTTCCATGCATTTTGTGTGCTATTGATGAAGAATGGCGATAAAACTTGGCAGAAAACACTTATTTGTCAATGAGAACTTTTGTGACAAACACAACACATTTCCACACCTAATGCTCATCTTTTGCACTTCATTTTGTTGCATGAGCACTCCAAAAATTAATTAGTTTAAAAGTGAAAAAGAAAGAATTTTGCAGCTATGAATATGTTTAACTAAGTTTCTAAGATTGTCTTCAAACTGTTACTGGACACTGATTTCTTTAAATGCTGTCAATCTGTGATTGCACAAGTACGTGTTTGTCTTTGTCTTCTAGCACACAAAAACCTAGACACAAACAAACACAATGACAAAAGGCTCTGTCTCCCACTCTTCACCGTGACGTCACCGCACAATACTTCACATTTTCCTACTGAACAATACAGATCTGTTCACTTTTTTCCTGCTGTTGGTTTTTTTTAACCGCACAAAAGCACGACGGTGGCCAATTGTACTTGTCGTTGCTGTGCTCTCAGCCACATATAAATAATTTTGCCAGGTTTTGCTTCTCACATCATTTGAGTAATGGCAGTCATCTAGAGAGACGTTCCTTTAATCTTCTTTGAGGTCGTGCAATTTGGCACGGTGAAGCACGTCTAGGAGAACCGGCTGTGACAATGTGTGCATTGTGAGCGGTTCAAGTGGACCTGGGAATATGATGTTTTGGGCTGGAATCTAAATATGAGGGGAAGATTTTAGGTCAATCATCTCCTCCTTTGTGATGACAGACAGACGGGAGAATGTCTTACTCTCAGACGCACAGCTGTTCTCTCTGTATCTGTCTCAGTACACTGGTTCTTACTCATATGTGTTGGGTCTGACCGCGGTGCTAAAAACAGAGCAGCTTGACTCAAATCTGAAACGTCCTCTGCGATGTGTCTCATTTCTGCCAAATGCGCCCTCAGCATCTTCATTTCCACAAACTCCGGCCATCTCTCATTTTCTCACTCATTATGCCATCATTGGTCATCACTGGATGTACCAGGGATTTCCCTTGATAGAAATGACATGCAGGCTTTAACCCATTAGTGCCATTAAAGGGATAGTTCACCCAAAAATGAAAATTCTGTCATCATTTACTCTCCCTCAAGTTATTCCAAACATGTATGAATTTCATTCTTCTGCTGAACACAAAAGATGATATTTTGAAAAACATGGGGAACCAAACACCCATTGACTTCCATAGTATGGGAAAAAAATACTGTCAACCCATCAACTATTTGGTTACCGACAATCTTCAGAATATCTTCTTTTGTGTTAGGCAGAAGAAAGAAACTCATACAGGTTTGGAACAATTAGAGTGTGAGCAAATGATAACAGAATTTTCATTTTTGGGTGAACTATCCCTTTATTCTACTCAGAGTAAATGATTCAACCTATTCCAAGAGTTTTAATTTAACGCTTCCATCATAGTTTGCTAAAGATAATAAACTACAAAATAAGTAGCAAAGAAATAAGAGAGACAATATATGTTTTAGTTTTTATTTAAACAAAGATATTTTTTATTTGTAATATTTCTTTTTTAATTAAAATAACAAAACATGTGATGACATTTTGTGATGTTACACAGCTCAGATCTTAAAGTAATTATTTTGAATTATAATATCTATTTAATTTAATTTATTATTTTGTATTATAATGTTTTTTATGATTTTCTTTCAAATATTTAATATAGTTTTTATATTTATTTTTAAGAGACAAAGTTTTGATTATTACACACACACACACACACACACACATATATATATATATATACAGTGTGTGTGTGTGTGTGTAAATTACAAGTGTAATAAATAAAATATAAAATATTTTTATATTATACTATTTATTTGTTTATTATAATATAATTTGTTTATTATAATATAATTATTATAATTTTATCCATATATATATATATATATATATACCGAAGTATATATATATAGGTGAAGTGAATAACACTGATTATCTCTTCATCACGGCACCTGTTAGTGGGTGGGATATATTAGGCAGCAAGTGAACATTTTGTCCTCAAAGTTGATGTGTTAGAAGCAGGAAAAATGGGCAAGCGTAAGGATTTGAGCGAGTTTGACAAGGGCATTGTGATGGCTAGACGACTGGGTCAGAGCATCTCCAAAACTGCAGCTCTTGTGGGGTGTTCCCGGTCTGCAGTGGTCAGTGTCTATCAAAAGTGCTCCAAGGAAGGAACAGTGGTGAACCGGCGACAGGGTCATGGGCGGCCAAGGCTCATTGATGCACGTGGGGAGCGAAGGCTGGCCCGTGTGGTCCGATCAAACGTACGAGCTACTATAGCTCAAATTGCTCAAGAAGGTAATGCTGGTTCTGATAGAAAAGTGTCAGAATACACAGTGCATCTCAGTTTGTTGCGTATGGGGCTGCATAGCCACAGACCAGTCAGGGTGCCCATGCTGACCCCTGTCCACCGCCGAAAGCACCAACAGTGGGCACGTGAGCATCAGAACTGGACCACGGAGCAATGGAAGAAGGTGGCCTGGTCTGATGAATCACATTTTCTTTTACATAACGTGGATGGCCGTGTGCGTGGTTTACCTGGGGAACACATGGCACCAGGATGCACTATGGGAAGAAGGCAAGTGGAGGCAGTGTGATGCTTTGGGCAATGTTCTGCTGGGAAACCTTGGGCCTGCCATCCATGTGGATGTTACTTTGACACGTACCACCTACCTAAGCATTGTTGCAGACCATGTACACCCTTTCATGGAAATGGTATTCCCTGGTGGCTCTTTCAGCAGGATAATGCGCCCTGCCACAAAGCAAAAATGGTTCAGGAATGGTTTGAGGAGCACAACAACGAGTTTGAGGTGTTGACTTGGCCTCCAAATTCACTAGATCTCAGTCCAATCGAGCATCTGTGGGATGTGCTGAACAAACAAGTCCGATCCATGGAGGCCACACTTCGCAACTTACAGGACTTAAAGGATCTGCTGCTAACATCTTGGTGCCAGATATCACAGCACACCTTCAGGGGTCTAGTGGAGTCCATGCCTCGGTGGGTCAGGGCTGGTTTGGCTGCAAAAATGGGACCAACACAATATATTCGCAAGGTTGTCATAATGTTATGCCTGATCGGTGTGTGTATATATATATATATATATATATATATATATATACAGGCTAATATTTTGTTGGTTGTGTGTGTGTGTGTAAATTACAAGTGTAATAAATAAAATATTTATATTTTTATATTATACTATTAATTTATGTATTCATTTGTATGTATAATATAATTATTATCATTTTAACCATATGGTTCAATTTAGTTTATTTTTAGAGACCAATATTTTAATGAATAGTTTTGCTATAATGATAATCTTTGCTGTAATGACTTGGCAGGTCTTCAGAGTCCAGCTCCTGGCAGGAGGACAGATTCTCTGGCCTGTGGTTTTGGAGAGCGTCCAGGTCTCTTCCAGATCCTCCACTGCTGTCTTCTCTCCAGTGGCTCCTTATCATGTCAGAACAGAATTGTTGGCCTGCAGAAGAGCTTGTGGTAAACCACAGAAACATCTGAAGTTCAGCTCATGATAAGTGCATCAGTGAGTTGTGTTTTCCCCTGTATAACAAAGGAGATCATTTGTACCAACATTTAGAAAACTATAATTAGCTTAATGATATTGCTGAAAACGAGCAAGACGCTATATAATCTAGAAAATCTTCTTAATCGGTATCTTTGTCTTTTTTCAAATTTAAAATATCTGATAGATAGATAGATAGATAGATAGATAGATAGATAGATAGATAGATAGATAGATAGATAGATAGATAGATAGATAGATAGATAGATAGATAGATAGATAGATAGATAGACAGGCAGATAGACAGACAGACAGACAGACAGACAGACAGACAGACAGACAGATAGATAGATAGATAGATAGATAGATAGATAGATAGATAGATAGATAGATAGATAGATAGATAGATAGATAGATCTTGAGTGTGCTGAGAGAGAGACGTCTACAGGCTTAGGAGGGGTTTGTGCTTCTAATGCAATATTTAAATGGCATGTTTGTCTGGCGCAGTGTTGCCTGCTCCCGCAAGCCATGTCTTTTCCCATATCCGTTCATTCTGATGCACATGCCACATGTGCACTCATCCCCGCTGATGTGCAGCAGTGCACGCTGAAAAACATCAGTCGGAATCAGCATCTTCATTATTTTTCAGTAAACAAGCTGAAGTGTGCCATTGTTTTTCAAAGAGACAACTAAGTCATGGGTAGGTTCATTTGCCAATTGTGACTGATATTTTCAGTCATTGCTTTGTTTGTTTGACCACTGGTGTGAGTTTGGTGCAGGACTTACTGTTTGTTCAACCAATGGCATGAGAAAGAGTTTTGGGAATCTGTGTGAACAAAATCATGACAGTGGTGCAGAAATGACACACTTTAAAACAAGATAAAAATGTATATGTACTGTATATACAGTAGTGGCCAAAAGTGACCTAGGAAAATTGACATCTTTAAACTTTATTTAAATATTATAAAAAAATGTTGGACCAACTCAATTACATTTCATTGCATGAATTTGTTTTTATGGGTTGGGGCTACACATATTTATTGGATGGAAAACCTGCCCTCAATTAAATTGAGTTCATCCAATGAGTTATATGTAGTTTTATTTGTGATGATAACGTGATGAAACATGACACCATTTTTGTCGAGGGTGTCTTACAAAGAAATTATGAAAACAAGAGAAAACCAACAAAATATTAATAACTGATTATGTTGTAGTTAATGTATGCTTTTTGCATTGAGTAGTAAAATAAAATCTGTTAGTTGTAGTTTGCCTTTTTTGCCAAATAATTTTGTCAGCTAAGTACATTAAACAAGTTTAGTCCTTTGTACTTCCTTCATATTTAAAAAAAAAAAATAAATAATAATAAAAAATACTCATATTTTTATATTTTGATCGTTTAATCGAACATTAAAACAAAACAAAAATTTAAACAAAAATACCCTCCGGACATCACTTTTGGCCACTATATATACACTCACCTAAAGGATTATTAGGAACACCTGTTCAATTTCTCATTAATGCAATTATCTAATCAACCAATCACATGGCAGTTGCTTCAATGCATTTAGGGGTGTGGTCCTGGTCAAGACAACCTCCTGAACTCCAAACTGAATGTCAGAATGGGAAAGAAAGGTGATTTAAGCAATTTTGAGCGTGGCATGGTTGTTGGTGCCAGACGGGCCGGTCTGAGTATTTCACAATCTGCTCAGTTACTGGGATTTTCACGCACAACCATTTCTAGAGTTTACAAAGAATGGTGTGAAAAGGGAAAAACATCCAGTATGCGGCAGTCCTGTGGGCGAAAATGCCTTGTTGATGCTAGAGGTCAGAGGAGAATGGGCCGACTGATTCAAGCTGATAGAAGAGCAACTTTGACTGAAATAACCACTCGTTACAACCGAGGTATGCAGCAAAGCATTTGTGAAGCCACAACACGCACAACCTTGAGGCGGATGGGCTACAACAGCAGAAGACCCCACCGGGTACCACTCATCTCCACTACAAATAGGAAAAAGAGGCTACAATTTGCACGAGCTCACCAAAATTGGACAGTTGAAGACTGGAAAAATGTTGCCTGGTCTGATGAGTCTCGATTTCTGTTGAGACATTCAGATGGTAGAGTCAGAATTTGGCGTAAACAGAATGAGAACATGGATCCATCATGCCATGTTACCACTGTGCAGGCTGGTGGTGGTGGTGTAATGGTGTGGGGGATGTTTTCTTGGCACACTTTAGGCCCCTTAGTGCCAATTGGGCATGGTTTAAATGCCACGGCCTACCTGAGCATTGTTTCTGACCATGTCCATCCCTTTATGACCACCATGTACCCATCCTCTGATGGCTACTTCCAGCAGGATAATGCACCATGTCACAAAGCTCAAATCATTTCAAATTGGTTTCTTGAACATGACAATGAGTTCACTGTACTAAAATGGCCCCCACAGTCACCAGATCTCAACCCAATAGAGCATCTTTGGGATGTGGTGGAACGGGAGCTTCGTGCCCTGGATGTGCATCCCACAAATCTCCATCAACTGCAAGATGCTATCCTATCAATATGGGCCAACATTTCTAAAGAATGCTTTCAGCACCTTGTTGAATCAATGCCACGTAGAATTAAGGCAGTTCTGAAGGCGAAAGGGGGTCAAACACAGTATTAGTATGGTGTTCCTAATAATCCTTTAGGTGAGTGTATATATAGTGATTAGTCCATTGATAACTACATTCTTTGAACCGTTGTCATCTTCAATCAGATCACATTTGAATCATAAATCAAAAGGAAATAAAAATGCATTTTATTTTGCTTATAGAAATTTAATTTTAATTATTATCATTATTATAATTATTATTATTGCATTGCATCATGATTAATGTGACTTGCATGTTCTTGACAGGTTTCGTGAGACTCAATTGATACAAATACCTTGAAATCTCTTAAAATCACCCTAATAATATACCATATACAATAAAATCAATAAAATAATTTGTAATATAGAATAAATGGTAAACACAAACCATCATCCTTTAATTGGAGCCGCCATTTACCTGATTTTCATTCTCTGCTCACATTGCACATTAATACATTGGTAAAGTTACTCAGTTAACAGCTTTATAAAGTTTTAAATATGGATATTTTTCTTACACAAACGCATCAATTCGCTTCAGAAGGCCTTTATTAATCCCCCGGAGCCGTGTGGAGCAGTTATATGATGGATGGATGCACTTTTTTGAGCTTCAGATTTTGGGCTGCCATTATAAAGCTTGGAAGAGCCAGGACATTTTTAATATAACTCTGATTGTATTCGTCTGAAAGAATAATGTCATATACACCTAGGATGGCTTGAGGGTGAGTAAATCATGGGGTCATTTTCATTTTTTGGGTGAACTATCCCTTTAACATGTTAAATGGGACACGTTTGGAAGGGTTGCCAGGAGAAAGCTTGGCCCAGTTGAGTGTGTAAAGCGCAGAGGCAGGGCTTTACTGTGTTTTATTAGTGTTTAGGTTACCCATAAACAGCAGACTGTCCGCTCAACTCGTAGGTAACGTGTCTGCAAACCTTTTGGCCCTGGTGAGAATGATAGGCCCGTCCCGGTCTCATGTCTCTTATAAACAGCTCTCAGTAATCCTGTTGGTCATGTTCAACTATATAAGACACATCTATAAATCTCGGCCTCACCCTTCAGCACACATTCTGAGACTGTCCTCCAGAAATAGAAATCAGCCTCTTTATTTTACCTTTCTATGTTTAGAGGATGCCTCTGTTTAGATTGTGGTCATCTTCTGATGAAGAGCACAGCGTTCATAGCTCTTGGCCTGGAGTGCGTCTCTTATGTGGGCTGTCAGTGACGGCAGACGTTTGGGATCTCTGCGGCCATCATGGTGCCACTTTCACGGGCGGAACTCAGCAGTGGTTTGATTGAAAGCATCCCTGCTCGCGACTGATTGGCTGCAAAGCCAAAAGCTCTTGTGATGTTTAGCAGGACTTAACGACTTCCAGGCTCGGCTCCAAAAACATAGTGAGCTGACTACATAGGCAACATTTTAAGACATCATATGGCAGCTCCAAATGGTAGGCATCTTAATTATGCTGCCTTTGTATTGACCAAATACTAAGGTCTGCATGTCAGTCCCATAATGCATCGCGACAAGCTTATGGGGAAAAACATGAAATCTACATCATACATGTACTTTAATTCATACAATACAATTCAATAAGTATCAATAAAATAGATACATGTAATTTGTATATATGACAGAAACTATTTAATGTTTTAAATATTTCTAAATGTTTATATATTTTATTTGTATATACATACTGTTCATATGAGTTCAGTAAGATTTTTTTTTCTACATTTATTCAGCAAGGACGCATTAAAGACATTTATAATCGACATTTGTAATATTATTATATAATTTATATATATATTATATATATATAAGTGATGTGTTTCATCAATTTAATGCATCCTTGCTGAATAAAAGTAGTAAAAAATGATATTTGTATATAAAGAATATTAATTATTCAATTTTGAAGCTTAATTGTTATCATTGTTCCTGACAATGAATGAGCACATAAATAATTAAATAAATGTTTTTATTTTTCTATAAATATATATTTTTTCATATATATATATATATATATATATATTTTTTTCATATATATATATATACAATATATATGTGTGAAAAAATATATATTTATAATTTATACAAAATATAATAATAATAATAATAATAATAATTTAATATATATTTTATATATAATTTAATAAAAAAAATATTTAATTATTTATGTGCTCCTTCATTGTCCGGAACAATGATAACAATTAAGCTTCAAAATTCAATAATTAATATTCTTTATATACAAATATCATTTTTTACTACTTTTATTCAGCAAGGATGCATTAAATTGATGAAAATAATGTTAATGTTATGTTAGTAATATAGTGTTATCATATATTATATTATCACTATATATATATATATATATATATATATATATATATATATATATATATATATATGTATATATATATATATATAATATGTATGAATTAAAGTACATGTATAATGGCATGTTTTTTCCATACGCCTGTCTCAATGCATTATGGGACTGACATGCAGCAGGCTATGTATATATAACAATTTATTAAAATATACAACAATATATATATTATATTATATTATATTATATTATATTTGAAACTGAAACCAAATCAATGCTTACTTATAGTTGTTTCTTTGGAAAAAAAATGGCACACACACACACACACATATATATATATATATATATATATATATATATATATATAATATCCCCATCATTTTATAAAATATGTTTATGTAAATGCTTGTATCATAAAGCAGGGCAGCTCACCAGGTTTTGGAACAGAGCCCTAGTGTCTAATTTAGCTGTTTTAAAAAGAACGCAGTGTGCTACTATATTTTGTGGTGGCAAAACATCTTGCCAGCACATAAACGGATAGTAAGTTAATTGTTATCATTGTTCCGGACAATGAAAGAGCACCAATAAGTTCCCATATGAGCTGTTCTCATGCTGCGTTTGCACTTTCCTTTTTAGATCGCTGACGGTGCGGCAGCACAACGTCCTTCTGTTTTACACGCTTTCCTTGCTGCTGCTCTAAATGAGAGGTTATATCATTTAATAATATATGGAGGAGCCACTTTTGCCCCTGTGAATTATATATGTGCACCTCAGCCGTGACTCAGAGCTCCAGCATGTGGAGGTGCATGTTGGTACATCGGTTCACACCGTGCAGGCCAGACATGAAGAAGCCTGCAAACTTGAGTGTCTGAAGTGTTCAGTGTGCTGATATAATTAAACAGGTATAAAAGAAGATGTGCATCAAAGACCTGGAATATAGTGCGTGATGGACTCATATAGGCTAGTTTTATAATAATTTTATGTGACATAGCCACTAAATTGTTATATATACAATTGTTATATAGCCTGCTGCATGTCAGTCCCATAATGCATCAAGATAAACATATGGGAAAAAACATTTCCATTATACATAATTCATACAATACAGTTCAATAAGTATCAGTAAAATAGATAAATCTAATAAAAAATTACTATTTTTAGTGTGTGTATATATATATATATGAAAATTAAATGATAGAAACTATTTACTGTTTTATATATTTATACATTTTTGTATATACATACTGTTCATATGAGTTCAGTAAGTTTTTTTACACATTAAATTGATGAAAAAAAAAAATATATATATATATATATTTTATATATATATATATATTTTATAAATTATATATATATATAATTTAATATATTATAATAATAATAATAACTTTATATATATGTGTTTACATTTATATGTATTGTTCTATAGAACAATTAGTAAAATTTCTCCTTTTGTGTTCCACAAAAAAAAGTATATGGGTTTGGAATGACGTGAACGACGAGTAAATAGAAATAATTTTCATATTTGGGTGAACTTTTTCTTTAAAACTCACCCAAAGATGATTTTAAAGATCATCTGCAGACTTTAACAGGAAGGTCCCCTAGTGGACATCTTCAAAACTACAAATACATTTTTTTTTTAATATTAAAAACAAATTTATTTCTATTTGAAATAAATGCTGTTCTTCTGAACTTTCTGTTCATCAAAGGATCCTGAAAAAATGCATCACAGAAATCATTTTACCACAAAAATATTAAGCAGCAGCACAACTGTTTTCAACATTGATAATAATATAAAATATTTCTTAAGCACCAAATAACCATATTAGGACAATATATATATATATGTGTGTGTGTGTATAATAAATATAATATTAATATTATATAATTGTATTTTTTTTATCATTTTTGTCACGTCCTTATCCAAACCTTTACATAAAGCTGACATGAACAGTTGAACAATAGTGACACACACAGTAGAGTGCATCAGGTCCTGTACCACCTTCAGCGTGTTTTTCAGACTTCAAAGGATTTTCTGCCCCTTTCCTCAAGAACCAGATGTGTTCAGGCACCTTTCATCATTATAAGGTGAGTATTATGGGTCACCCTGGAGGCCTGGAACAAAGAAACACTTTCTGTGAACTATTATTACCCAGCAAAAGATGATTAATCATTATAGTTTACCAAAGCCTCACCGTCCAAACTCCTTCTTCTCCTTCCAATCTCACATTTTCTGATGGAGGTCTGTTGACTTTCCTTTTGGCTACTCAGAACGTTATTGCTGATTCAGAAGTGTATTTATTAGTAAAACTCATTTAAAGTAGAATATGAGGTGATTTGGAGCAAATGTAGTTGTAGAGCAATCAGAGAAAGCAAAGTGCTTCAGTTTGGCTGCTTTGAGTTAGTCAAGTGGCTGGATTGATTTAAAAATGCAGGACAGCTTCCC